>OX387187.1:35942079-36542079 GCA_947561395.2 Buxus sempervirens | reverse complement strand
TCTCAAAATTTAATAGAATAATCAGCATGGCAAGTTGAGACCCCACAACCATCAAGGAAATCCACCAGTCAACAAATTTAGGCTGATTATGATGTCCTAATTACCCAATCAGTAAACCTTGCCCTGCATCTCACTTTAATTTTAGATCATAAATACACTAAAAAAGGGGATGCATCAGATATTTAGGATTATGCACTGGAACAGATTTTGCATAGATACACTACAACAGTTTTATATATCCTGCATATTAACAGATTAATAATGCAAATCAGTGGGTAGAAAAGGGTTGAACATGGATACTCCCAGAGCAAAAAATATTTACTTTGCCTAGGGCCCCTGAATCTGTATAAAGGAATTAAAATTTGGTTCATGAAGCATTCATACCCTCCAGCAGCATAGTCATTGCGACACAAGTATGCAAGAGCCATAAAATGGGGTATTTGCCAAAAATACAGTGCGGCAGGGAGAATCATTGCATTAAGAGAAACATTACCAGAAGCTGCAGCCCACCTAACATTCAAACCAGAAAAATGTCAGCATCACACTTATAACATATGATTTCAATCATTAAAAGAAAAAACTTTTGAAGAATATAGCCATCTACTGAACAAACTAATTATTATCATTTCGTAACGACTAAGGACCAAACCAAGGGGTTACTATTTTATGGAGATAGGGAAGTACTAATGCTTCATAATGAACAAACCAGATAGAGCAGTGAACATAATTCATTGAAGTAACATCACCTAATCCAGTTAAATATAGAACACAAAAGCAATAATGCAATATTTCAACCATTCAGCGTCAGCAGCACAAATAGCACTCTGCCATCCCATAGTCTCAGAAAATTTCAGTTCGGTTTTCTGCCTTCAAATCATTTTCCTTTTCTTTAAATGGATAATGAAGCACATATTATATATGAAAGGAAGAAAGAAATTTACAAACTACTCATAAGGAATGGGTAATATGAATATTTATACCTGAAAGACAACAAAAAATACTATCAATTATCAACCCACAAAAAAAAAAAAACACCCACTACACATTAAAACCTCCCTCAAGTGTCCTTTGCCACTGTAGTCTAGGCCCTAACAATATCACTCCTTCCTATCCCTTTGAAGCCCGCACTGGATATGACCCACCAGCCACTGTTGGATAAATATTCTCAAGAATAATAGGGATCCAAGTACGATGGTCCTCAAAATGCACCTGTTTCTTGAGCTTAATACTAGCTATAGAGTATCAAAGACAGCAGCATGGTACAAGATTTTTCCTCTCCTTCCAAGAAAGGGGAACCTACACTGATGGTTGATGATCATAAGGATTCTTAGGTAGTAGCCAATCCACTCCTATATTCTGCACATGGGTGAGCCAGAAATCTCTAGAATAATCAGAACATAGCAGTAAGTGATCCACTGTTTCCATGCCTTTGAAGCACAACACACATACATTAAGTGATAGAGCCCAAGATCTCGCTTCAAATAACAAAACCTTTCACTGTACTGATTGAAAGTATAAAATATTGAGATAGCTGTCAAATTTGATCACTGCTTTGACATCAACAGCAATTGTTGGTGTCCCATCAATGTAGACAAAAGACAAGGGTTGAGTCAAAGGAAAGAGATAGTGAAGTAGAAGATATGTTTTACTTAAGATTCAAATATGATAAGATCTGAATCTTATTGATGGTATTGTGAGATGATGCTTTCTCTCATTCCCTCATCTTTACGGGCATCACTAGATTGGAATATACCAGTACATGACGATGATAGGGGAGGCAATCTCATAGAACAAAGTCTTCACAAGCCAACATTTTTTAGCCGCTTACTCGTCTATTCAGAAATATTTGTCATGTAAAATCAGATAAATCAGACAGGAGATGGCACATAGGAGATTATATTGGAAAATTTTGTGGGAAATTATTATGAATGAAGACCGCTGGTGCAAATGAACAATGTACTGCAGCCTTGAACAAGATGGTAACTGATGTCACCCCGCCCAATTCATAGGAAACAGGTGCATCATGAGCAGGTTAGAGGCTGAAGAGGTAGACAATCGCCAATACATTGTTCATTTGCAGGTAGTATGGAACAAATATTTTCTGAAGATGGATCTGACTTGAGGCATGCATAAGAGGGTAAGGACGTCACATGCAGATGGGAATGGGAAAAATAAAGGATTTCTGCATGCTTCCTTGTGCAATCTATTTATCACATTTAGAAGGAAACAACTAACAGAATCTTGAAAGATAAATCCAATGATGAAGGCGAAGTTGGCAGAAACCTGGTCAATTCTATAGAATCTTGAACATTAGCAGCTAAGGAATGAGTACCTACATCAGCCAGTAGTGCTAATAAATCTTTGTACAACTTGTATAGGTGTATCCATACAACAGCCCTTGTAAGGCTGAGTATACCCTTGGCATATTGAACCAAGGTGTACATTTAGGTTGAGTCTACACTTTCCAAAGTTGGCCAAGGTCATATGGCTGTACATTCTGATTCATGATGGTAAAGTACCTTCTTCTTCTATCTCCCATAAATAAACCTTTCATAAATGCCCAGATGACCATCAAAATGTAGAATATCATGTAGAAAAAAATCATCATTGACCTTATACTTTGCCATTCCCAAGAGACAGCCATATCTGTGGAAGAAGCCAAATAAACCTAAGACAAAAATAAAAATTACCCAAGAAGTGGAGGGATAGCACCAACAATAGCTCCAACCCACGTATTTACTGGGTGTATTTGCTTTAAGGGAGTATATATAAATGCATAAAGAGCAAGATTAGAAGCCGCCAGTCCTGCCGCCAATAAATTAGCCTGAAATAATCTTGTCATCAAAATTTGAAGTCGTTAGTTTTAATCATCTATCGAGTTTTTTTTTTAACTCCAGCAAGAAACAAAATTAAACGACTGCACAAATAAATAGAGTAGTAAACAGGTCAATCAAGATATTTGGACACCTTGCACGCGAGTAAAGTTGTTCCAACTACACCAATACTAGATGCCCAGATGGAAGCATGAGTAACAGTAAGGCGTCCAGAAGGTAGCGGCCTTTGCCTTGTTCTCTTCATTTTAGCATCATTCTCTTTTTCGAACACCTAGCATAGGATGTGAGATGATTGAGATGAAATTCAAGTTGCATTATTACATAGGAAAAAAACATAGTCTGTAGGGTCCAAATCCAACATTCATTAACTATTCTTACCTACTAAAGACAATAAGATATACATAAAACTTTCAACTATTGCTGTAAATCCTTGTTCTCTTTCTTACTTTGTAAAACTCAAAAAGTATTAATATGATTTGAGATATCTTTTTAGCCCTTAGTCCTTCAGGAAAAAGAAATGAGTTGAGAAATATCTTGATATACTCCAAAATGCCATGAAAACTCACAAACATTGAAAGCCCCAGGAAACTTGAAGCAAGGCACATTTAGATGCAACGATGGAAAACTCTTGAAAACTTAATGCAAGACTCATTTAGTTGCAAAGATTATCTAAAAGAAGATTATTTGACATACCATACATTCATATATTTAATATACAGGTGGACTCCAGAAAACACTAGGCATAAATATATGACTTGAGCTATCAACCACGTTATTCCACTTACATATGTGATCTCTAACAGTGAACCATGCAAACTCTTGGATAATAACCACCCAAGAAGCACAAAAAAGCCTAATAGAATCAAAAATCTCTTCCCAACTTGCTACAGTCCCCTCAACTATCCCTCTGTTTCTCTCATGCCACACTGACCAAAGAAGAGCATAGGTGATGGAAGAAATAAAGAGCTTTCCCCTCCTCCCAAGATGTGAAAATATCAACTCATGAAAAATATCGATCAAGGTAGCAGGCACACACGAGACACATCATTAAATATTAAGAATTCAATCCAAAGCCTATGTGATAACCCACAGTGCAAGAAAAGATTATCCACTGACTCTCCTTGCTAACATGTTTGCACATAACATAATGAAATTGTGGGCTTGTTTCAAATTTCCTCTTCAAGGTAATTTTGGAGTCATTTATTTCCCTCATCTTAAGGATCTACCAGTTCAAAGAAGTGAGTGGTGGGTGTCATATGACTTGATTAAGACTGGCAAAAATGCAAGAACAAAAAATAATTTGCCTCCCCTTACAAATGCAATCCAACAAATTTCAGGTTTCACGGAGAGGAATAGAGTTTAGGAGATCATCATATAGGTAAAGTTTCGGCGATTGGGTTCAAAAGTTTCAAACAGTTGTTTTGCGTGTTTGGAACTGTGATCTTCTGAATCTACAGCCTCCTTTTACACTTTCAAGATGTCTTGGAATTTATCAACACAAATAATTTAAAATATAACCATATAAATTGCTTTCTGCCTTTTCTTCTAACATATCCTTCCAGCCAGAATATTTCAATGAAATCCAAAGGGCTCACAAACAATTAGTACGGGGGTTGAGCTGGAAGATAAACAAAATGTTTTTATACCATCTAATATAAATATATTTCTAAAACTGTAGTACCTAAAAGGCAGGGTACCTGAAAAATCAGAACAATAATCCCCCTTTTTATTATGATGAGTGCATTCCAACAATGTTAAAAAGTGCATCCAATATTTGTGCAAATTGCATGTGAATTGGTGATTTGGTGTAAATCACCTTTGAACAGGAAATTTTCAAAAACTGGTAACATGTAGCAATTTGCACAACCAAAGGATGGAGACTCAAACACTGTTACGATCCATTGATCACAATGAAGGATTCACTTCTATACTATAAATTTTAGGCTCCAAAACTTATATTGGGTTCTGCAGTAAAACTCAAAATATATATGGAGGAAACAATCCTTTTACAAAGAGTCTATGCACAGGATAAAAATCCCTCAGTCAAAACAAGAGGCCATGAATTGAAAAAAAAAATTGAAAAAGAAGACTTCCAATCAGTTACGAAAGATTCAAATTAGCAACATGAACACGAGGAAGTTATTCATTACCATTGAAAAAAAAAAGAAATTATAGGACTCTTATCTTTCACTTGATCATCTTCCAAAATCTTATCTCTTGAAAAGGGGAAAAAATGTTGAAGGACTATTATCTTGCACTTGACCATCTTCAAAAATCTTTTCAAAGACGTAACTTTGCTCATTCCAAACACCTCATCACATTGCAGAATGGGTAATTCTCCAAAGATATATAATATGCCGTTAAAAGAGGATTTTGCATATAAAGTTAAAGCTAGATGGCAGAAGCAACATATAAATTACAATAAAACACCTTCACAACAACATTTTCAGTTGTGAGGATTTCATTCTAAGGCAGAAGTCATGAAAAGGCCACCTTCGACAAAATTAGATATTTTCATACCAAGATCTAAAACTTTGCTAGCCATCCAGAAGCATCAAATAGAATAGCACTATTTGTCTACTGGTCATTGGTAAGACTTTTTGGAAAGAAAGGAATAGCAGACTGTTTGATGATGTTAGGAGAGATCTTGATATTGTCATAGATCATGTGATATCTTTTATTTGGACTAGTACCTCTCCCGAATTTAGGACTACACCTTATCCTTCTTTCCAGAATTCACAGAGATTGGGATATCTTGTGAATTTTGAACATCACTGTTCCGGTAAACAAGGTTGTGGAGTAGGGGTGGATTCAGTTGTTTCTTTCAGCTACTGAGAATATATTGATATTTTATCTTCTTTTACCTCTTCTAAATCGATGCAAATACACAATTTAAACAATCAGAAAGAAATATACTTGAGGTGGACTTTGTTAGGATAGTTTTAAGCCGTCCTTCTCGCACCACTTTATGCGATTTTTGCCTACTAAATCATCTAGGTGACAGGCAGGACCATCACCTAGCCTCGCTCAGCATTTTATAGCATCATTTATGTGGTATTACTAGAAGAATTCCATCCCATCAGCCTCTACAATGCCAAACTTTACTGTGCCTGAAATTTCACAAGATTCCAGAAGACAAACACAATAGCAAGGTCTGAGTGGTATACATTCTTGAAACGACTAAAATCCAGAGGAAAGCAAGTTTCATCAAAAGGAATTTCAGCCCCACCACACACTGTCCAACATTTGATTTCATGACTGGACACAAAAATAGTAATATAGCAATCAATGAAAAGGGAAAATATATGAGCACAGATTATCGAGCCCCACAACACACTGTCCAATATCAAACCTGAACTCAACTCGCATGGAATACAATGGTTTAATGGATCAGAAACTTGGACCCCAACCATTTGCATCAGGATTCAAGAAATATCTTAAAAACTGCATCAAGACTCGAGGACAAGGTATCTTAAAACCTAAATTTAATTCACACATCACAAATAACAAAAAGTTTCCTACAAACAATTAAAGTCTGAGGAAAAATTCCATATACAAATTCCAAGATGATGAATTTATGAACTTCAAAATTTTCAGAGTGTGATCTGCACATACATTCTTTGAATTACATATTTCCCAAGCTGGCAGTGTATTATCAAATGCACGTTTTATGACCCAAAATGCAAATTTTAGGTAAAAGAACTGTTTCCAAGTCATGATAAATTCAGTGCAAGCCAGCAATAATTAATTAAAGAGTGATGCAGCCAGGTAAAGAAGTATTTCCAAGAAATGAGCCTAACATAATATCATTAAGGATGTTGCTCTTCAAGAATTAAATGGGTTCTAGAACAAAGATGATGATATTTAACCATATATTTCAAGCACAGACCTGATTTAAAGAGTTGGCAGACGCTGCAACCATCATGGTACCAGCACAAGTCCAACAAAGCCCGGAAAAATCAACAGCATGGTCACTCCCAAGAACAAAGCCAGACCCAGAAGTTGCAACCACTAGCATGCTGGATTAACACATACAAAGAAAAGAAAACGTCATTATTGCAATTAGTCATAAAGGCCGTAGCAATTTTCGTTCTTGACAGAATAAGCTCTTCATGAAACCATTTTTTAGGCATCTAAAGGATAACAATTCAAAGTGTATCTTCATACACATTTTATATCAATGTTTGTCATATCGGCTTTAGCCCTTCACATTGCTTCGTTTGAATTTTGGTGGCACGTTGCTTGTGTTAAATTTTCATGCCGAAATGCCGAGAAATTTAAAATTTTTTAAATTTGAAAAAATTATAAAAATTTAAAAAAGTTTTAAAAAGAAGAAAAAAAATTCTATTTTAAAGTTCTCTCAAAAATCTAAACAATTATAAGTTGATCTTTTCATATTATATGAAACCTTATAAAAAGCACTAGCGCGTAGCACACAGGGCACAAAATGAATGCAATCAAAAAGGGGTGTGAGTATTTTTTGGAAACTAAAAAATAAAAAAGACCAAGTTGTCCCTACAGAAATATATGGTAATAAAGAATTAAAGGTTGTTTTGGGGAAAAAATGCGTTTGGCACATTCTCCAAGGGATCACTTCCTATTATATATAGTACAAATTAACAGACATAAATTTAATATAAATATGTTTTTTTTCTTTTATTGTATTTTTTCCTTTTCCATTTTATCATTTCTTTTTTTCTTTTAGATACTACATTGGAGGAGGTCTCCAGCGGCAACTCCAGAGACCAATCACTTGTGCACCCCCTCCCCTTTTAACATGTGTTTTTCTTTAAATCCCTGACACCCCACATCCATGACCCATCACCCTCCCTCCCTCCCTTCCAAGGGATCGCTCCCTATTGTATATAGTACAAATTAATAGAAACATAAGTTTAATATAAATATCTTTTTTTTTCTTTTTATTGTATTTTTTCTGTTTCCAATTTATCATTTCTTTTTCTCTTTGGAGCAGGTCTCCAATGGCAACTCCAGAGACCAATTGCTTGTGCACCCCCTCCCCTTTTAACATGTGTTTTTCTTTAAATCTCTCTCCCTCCGTCACTCCCTCCCGCCCTCCCTCCCTCCCCCCTCCAGGTACGACCCCCCTCTCTCTCTCATTATCAACTATCCCTCCTCTCCCTCCCTCCCTCCCTCTCTCTCTCACTCATATGTCACCAATGTCACTCGAAACATGGGAGTTTTTTAACCCTTCTTGAAATCCTGTGGGTATCATTCCAAAACCCACTAGCATTGACGAATTTTTTTTCAACATAGCAAACACTACTTAAAATAATAGTCTTCACAAAACCACTCTTATCCTAAAATTTATATCCAACACCACTTATACTAGCCAACTTGCAATGTTTCAATAGCATATGTGCATTCCACCATTTCAAACAAGGTACAAGTTCTCCATCACATATTTTTTTTTCTGAAAATAAGTACTCTGCTCCACACTAATTTCATGAAATGAAAAATATTCAGCAACCCATATGTTATTATTGGCAGCATTGCTGCAAAATACAATACAAATTATTATAAATGAATACTCCTTTATACGATGCATCATCCCAAAACCCATTTCTTCATCCATCTACTATTTTGGAGGCAATGTCTGGAGAAATCCTCATAAACTCTAGTGATGTATTCCCAACAATGACTCCACGTATACCATTGACCATATCACTATCTCATTCTTATTGTTAAAACTTATTTTGCTACAATACATATCATCCTTAAGCTATGAATCTCCCAAATCTACATAACATTCACCAAGCGATTCTTTATTGAATTTGAAAAAAAATGTATTGTGTGGATTGCATTGCATATGGACTTGCAGACCATATTGCAGCTAACTAGATGTTACCATGCTTCTTCCTTCATTCCTTGCCAAATTTTACAGGATCACTGCCAATTTTCCCTGTAATCCCTTGGCCCATGCTTCTATGTCAATTCCATGGATCAAAGTTCAGATTATATGTCAATTACCAGCACAAGGTCCAGAATCTCATAACCTCATGTGCGTTACTCTTCATGTACAAGTTGACAACACACGTGGTATTTTTCTCTAACAAATAACCTATGGTTGATGGGGAAATAAAATAACCCGACGGCCAGTAGATCCACTCTAGTCCACATGCAACCTATTCCAGTAAGTAAAACTTCCTGCAGAATGATAACATCATGGTTCAATCTAAAAATCCCATGATACAAAGTGACTTGGCAAATGAAATAGTCAAATAAAATAAATCAGGTTCCACGTACGTGTTCTTTTTTCCACATTTCATCACCAATTCTATGCAATTTTGAAATCCCAAAGAACCGATTATTAGATCTAATAAAGTTGAAACTGAATTACTTCCTAAGGTTTGAATTCCAATTTGTTTTTACCTACTGAATTATGATGATATCTCGTCCACAACATGTAAAAATATAAATTTTGCCTAGATTGAAACTAATTCCCGCTTCCATATTAAACGAAGGGTTACTTTTTTGGGCATCAATCCATCATACACCACTATGAAATTTAGAATAACTAAGCACTGGATCTCAATGTACTGAAATTCAAACACTGGCTCAGAGTTCTGAACACTAACCTTAGGCGAGCTTTGGACAACTCCCAGTAACAACGACCGTAATGTCGAGCCGCGTCAAATACATCCCTGACCTTTGTCACCGATGCATCACCTACCGCCGCCGAAGAGGGTAAGGTTCCTAACGCGCGCAGGCCCGAATTTCCAAACCCTAACTTCGCTGAATTGATCGGAGCATGTATACCTTCGCTCGAAGAATGAAAGTGATTCTGAAGAACTCCTCCATGGACAGCGATTATGAGCTTCGAGCGGAGATGATTCGAGGAGCAAACGATGTTTGGGTTCGATAGGGCGAAGAGCCTCGAAGAGAAACCCTGCAACATGGCGACCTCTCTGGAGATCGAGGAAGAGAACCAACGGTCCGACGAGGCAAGTCTAGAATGAACGCATCGAAGACGATCTTTCTCGTCTTTGCAGCACGAAGAAGAGATAAAGATGACCCGTTTGGTTATAGAGTACCAGGTATGGCAATTGGGCGGGTTAAATGGTAACCTGCCCGCACCTAATTGTTAAGGTCATGGACCTCATGGTATTGCCAAAATCGGGTTAGGGTTTAGCCCAAACAACCCGGCCCCGATCTTAGTCTATTCGAAATTTTTTTTATATACATAAATATTAGTTTCATATATTAAATATATAAAATACATTTTTATTAATAAATAAATATATCATTAGTTTATATATTTTATTTAAAACACAATATTTGCATTCTTAGTAAAAACAAGTCAATAATGACGTGTCTCGTTGCCAACCCAGTACTGTACTAAAACCCACACCCATTACCATCCCTAATGAACTTGTTATAATCACAACGATATGCTTCACCCAAAGAGGGAAAACAATGGAACGGGTTAAATGTGTAACCAGCTTATCTTTTTTCTTTTTTTTACTTAGGATATCCGAGCCTGCTTATGCTCAAACGATTAATCCTTGAGGCCCCGTGCAATACCCTGCAACCAGATGCCCCGAATAAGTCTAAGATCCATAAACCTGAGAAGATACATTTAGGCCCCAGCTATTAATCACCAAGCCAACCGGTTGAGGGTAATGGTTAGGTTTTGGTATGGCATAAAATATTATTATTCATATATATTACATGTAAAAAGGTGCATATAAAGTATTGGACAATTAATACCACATTTTTCTTAATAATCCCCCAGCAATTGATGGGAAAGATTTAAAAAATATATATTATATACTGATTAGGGATTTGGATCTAAGAGTTGATAAATCATCATCATCAGCATTAGTTCCCGCAAAGTGGGGTCGGGATACGAATCTAGTCTCTCTATTCGGGGTTCTCAAAAATCATATATCTAGTGCAAATAAACATTATTCTTGTTTTTTATTCAAGAGACATGAAGTATAGAACATTATCGTCTTAAATATTCTTCCCCCAGGTAGAAGAGAAGGGTATATTATTGCTAACCTAATATAAGCAACAGCTGGAGATGGTCAGGGTGATCAAACAGCAAAAGCGCCATGGAGAAGCCACTGTATGTCGCCATTTTTGCTGACCTTAATTGGGGGTTTTTTATGCGAAGCAAGAATGGAGCGTGGGACGGTTTGAGTTGGCGGAGAGATGCTGAATTTATAGGAGATGGGTTTGGGTGGGGTTACAGTGAATGGTAAATGTATTGATTAGGTAACGTTTGCAGAAGACGACGAACTTCATTTAAGATCGGTGCTTCAATTTCAGCTTTAATTTAAAACCTTGCTGTTAACGGAGATTCGAAGCGATTTTTTCTCGGTTCAGTCCGGTGTAGGTTATGTAAAACGAGATTTAAATGCCTGCGAGGCGCTGTTTTGAACAAGATCAATTTTTCTTGTTGATGGTGACCCTAAGAGCTAAGAACCCTTACGTTTGAATGTGAGAATTTGAACTCGTCAGAGATTACTAATAGGTGAACCCTAATTTTCCAGCGATGCCTAAGTTCCCAAACAAAACTTGCGGTCTTTATTTGAAAATTTACCAGATATTATCAGACGTCAGTCGATCATTTTCTGGGAACCCGAAGATCACCCTCTACGTTGTACCCCTGCTGAAGCTCAGGAGATCAAAGCGGCAGCCGTAATGGCAATGGCTTCCGTCTCCGGTCTCCGGTTGGGAACGGATTCGTCTTTCCGTCCCGAGACCTCACTGCGTCCGGGGCGAACGATGTATCACACGAATATCTTGTTCATGGTGTTGTACAAGAATCTTCTGCTGCTGCAACAGGCGTCCATTCGAACGAAGACATGAAGACCTAGTAAAGGCAGGTGCGCTTGTTGCAGCATCTATGGTTCGGTTTTGTTCTCCAAATCTGCTGAGAATTACGAGAGTGTGTGGAGCACATTGTCAACAAGTACCAGAGCTTGTACCAAGACATGTTTCCTCTTCATGAGCTGAAGCAGATGCTCGAGAACCTGACTTGGATTCAAACGCTCATGAATTCCAACTCGGTATTGAAGAACTCTCTGGCTGGTTTTCTGCATTGCTTTGAAGCTCTGGGTGAGAACAAGGGAATGTGCAGGATGCTCTTTTTGGTTCGTTTTCTCCAAAGTTTTTTTTAATGTGTTTATTGCCGATTAGCATCATAGGGTTTCACCCATTTTCATGTAAAATTGATTGATGCCTATCCTAATCAGTTTTTCCTTGTTGAGCCCTGGATTGCCACGTGACCTCTCCAGTTCTGAATCTGATTGGATTTATGGGATGTTGGCTAATGGTTCTTCACTGCTTGTGTTTTTTTCATTAGCTTTTCAACTTGCTGATTTTCATATCTTTACAATGGCTAGGTGTCAAAGTACTGCGGAACAGCACGGCTCTTCTGGTTCATCTACCATCTCTAAGGCACATATTTGGCTGTTTCATGAAGGCAGGACCTGTTTTTGTTATACTATTGTATAAGGTATGTGTATAGGTTTCTGAGCGCTATTTATCGGAAACTGAAATGTATAATGCGGGCCTTTGTGAGAGCTGAAACAAGTATTACTTTCAATCATATGTTATTCTATCTTATATGGTATGGGATTAGGCTACTAAAAGTTGTTTCTGAGCTATTGAGATATATGTCACTGGGCTTAACGAGTGTTTAAAATTGGTCTTACATGGATGCCATATTTTATGTTGTAGTATTATAAGTTTACCAGCACAGTTTTAGGAATTCTTCAGCCAAAATTGGTAATAGAGTTTCTGATTTTTGAGAATTTTCATTTATTGTTTTTCTTGAAATTGTTTATTATTCAGAACTATGTTTCCATCAAAATCATTTCTAAACAAAAAAATTCCCACAGTAGGATTTTTGGAATCATACGGTCGTACCATTGTTGACTACTCTATTTATATCTTGACATTGTCCTTTGAATAAAATGCACCTGTAATGCTTAACATATGCAACTTATATGTAATGGTTAGGACTTCCAGGAGTAAATAAACCTGTCCAGTTGTCCCTTTGATGTCTGCTGGTCTCTAATCAGGCTGGTTTTCTTTGACTTTGATGTTCATGACTTTAGTCAGAAGCAGGCTACTTGAGTAGTTCCTATGGCAGTTTCTCTATACTGAACATGCTCAAATTCCTCAGGGAGTCCTATCAATACATGTTGAGGGCTCTTCCGTAAGATACTTACAGAAACGAAAAAAAAAGTTAAGCTTTTGGGTTGAATGGCAAGCGCCCCGCCCGTGACAAGTGGTATTGGAGTGGTCCAATTCCTGATCCGATTCCACACCAAGAACTTCAAGGGGAAGCAGGCAGGGTGGTCCAACCCACTCCGAGAGCCGGATTCGGGTGGGGAAGAATGTCACGGGTCTCCATCCCACATCGGATAGGAAAAAGGAGATCTTGGGCTATATAAGGGTGGCTAGGCAGCATCACTTAATAGCTTAACCTTTTGGGTCAAATGGCAAGCGCCCAACTTGTTGTGTGGGTGGGGGGAGAGAACTTCCATAAGATATTTTAGAGAGCTATCTTTTGTTTTATTCTTTCTGGTAGACAATGAACAATTTGTTGAAAACCACAGGACAGGGATACAAAAGGCGAGCAAGATACTAACCAAAGAAAGGAAAATACCTCGTTGCAATGAGACAACAAAACCTACTCCTCTATTTTACATATCCTTTGAAGAAATACTCATAGATATGATATCATTCAATGCAGATGCCAAATAGACTATCATATTTTTTTATCAGTAAATAAGATATTATATTAAAGGATAATGTAGGCTACAAGAATAAAAGGTACACAGATGTCTTATTGCATGGAGATTTAGATTGTTCTTGATTGTTGGGATGCCCTTTGGCTAGTGGCATCTTTTGATTTTGTTTTTATCTTCTCTTTGTATTTTCTCCTTCCTTCTTTTTAATGAAATTTCATCAATTATTTAAAAAAGAAAAAAAAGAAAAGAATAAAAGGTACACAGACTGTGTACCTAGAGATACAAGCTGAATAAACCCCCAATAAAATAAGAAAAAGACAGAAGCCCCCCTGCTCCCTACTCCATAAGGTTAAAGGTCTCCAAGAAGTCTTGTAGAGGGACCAAATCTACTGAATGATGGACTGATACCTAACTATGAATTAACCTTAATACCTTTCTCACCAGATATACCCCCCCAATGGCTGCAGGAGTTACATTCCAAATTGCCTTCCTATAAGAGTTGCCCTTCCCCTTCATCAGTCCCCAAGACTCCAATACCTTGCTGAATTTTTCTGCTTGCACCCATTCAATTCCCAATCTTACTAGTAGCGCATCCCACAAACCACAAACTTCTCGCCTCTTTACAATGAACAAGCAAGTGTTTTACATTTTCCTCTTCTTCCTCTTCTTCCTTGCACATGATGCATCTGTTGGGAAGATTCCAACCTCGACTCTTGAGATGGTTTAACTTTAAAATCATGTCTAGTGCTGCAGCCCATATAAAGAGGGATACCTTTCTGGGAATACACTTTGCCCAAATTAGTTCGTGTACTCTGCAATTACTGCCCGAACAATTCCGAGATTGGTATGCTGTTTTGACTGTGAAGATACCTGATTTTGCTTCTGTCCACACTCTAACATCATTCCCTTGGCCCACCTGAGTGCTGTAGATGTCCTGTAATAGTTCTTCATATACACCAACTTCTCAATTTAGTAGGTTCCTCCTCAACATGATGTTCCACACTATGCCATCAGCAGATTCCACCATGTAATCACTTACGAGAGCTTGCTTATTTCTGTACAATTTGTAGATGCTGTTGAATTTAACCTTTAAGCACTCTTCATCACACCAAAGATCTTCCCAAAAACAAACCTTAGTCCCATTACCCACCCTATATCTGCAATCTTTCCCAACTGATTTAGCCAACCTACCGATAGGTTTCGATAAGCTCAACCCATATGACGATTTAGATTGGCAAGGATACCATCCCCCATGAAATGTACCATATTTTAAATGAATTACCTTCCTCCAAAGGTTTTCCGGTTAATTCCCAAACCTCCATAACCACTTTTGGAGAAGTGTTTCGCCAAATAAACTGTCGTTACATTCTTTACACTGAATGAACCTTGGAAATTGTCTGAGGCACTGGACTAGTGGGTAATGTTACACTACTTTGTGAATAACATATTTAATCTTGAGCTTCGATCAATCAATGAGCTGGCTGATTGAATTGTCAAGGGTCTTGTAGGGAAGCGGATTATTTCATGATATTCCAACAGAGGATATTTTAGCGGTTGATGACTGATAATATCTTTTTTAGAGTTTCTTTCTTCCTTATTATGTATTTATCTTGTTTTTCTTTTCTCTGTTTAGCTGACCTCTGGGTGAACCATTTATCTATTTTGCATTCTTCTTCCTCTTATCAATATATTTCTCCTTTAGCAGTCAGGAAAAAAAAAAGAAAAAGAAGAATTTATGGATCTGTTTGAGATACTTCCATGAGTTTTGGTGACTGATGTATTTACAGAGCTCAAGACCTGCTTTTACATCAGTTCATTGACAATGAACTGATGATGGATCATCATACTGATATTTACTCATGATTGATTACATTATATGTGGCTGCTTTACATGATCTACAGTTTTAGTGATACAGGAGATTTTTTTTTTTTTTGATCTGTAATAAGGATTATGATATATATTAGATAAGAATAATTAGATGATTACATTTTACACGAATAGTGTACTACCCAACTCACCTGTACCAACCTCTCCACAGAAACCAAACACACATGTTACATCGCACAAACATCCACAAAAGACTCAAGGATAAGAACCTTTCCAACTGCACACCAGAGAAAGATGAAAGCTGAGAAGACCACCAAAACAGTAACCCTAACACCTTTGCCTCCACTCTCTCTGCATTCAACTCCTTATTTCTAAAAATTCTTCGATTTCTCTTCCCCCAAATGGGTCAACAAACAGCTGCAGGTACCATATTCCAAAGCTTAGATAAGACATCCTTCCCCTTCTTCCATCCCCAAGCCTCAATAGTGATACAAGAGATTTGAAAAAAGGAAAGATAGATATTGCAATTTTACCATGAAGTACTGATACACTGAAACAACAGACAGAGAGGTAACTACTACATGAATTGAACTCCCTAAAACTTATGTTAACTCTATGCCTAGCAGTAGAATCAACAAATGAAATGTCGGAGGAAGACCTAATCTAATTATATAGAAAACACTTAGGTGTAGTATTATAAGAGAATGGGCAGAAGAGATTGATCAAGGATTGTTTTTCTCTGGTTCTGTACAGCCACCTATTCTTCTTAGGTGAAGTCCATAAACATGAGCTTTTGAGGACTTCTATCTCTTCTTTTATTTAGTTGACTAGGTACCGGGTGCCTTGATATGGCTTAGATGGAGCCACGTTAAACTCCATAACTTCCAGGCTCATCGTTGTCATCAGTGTCGTTGATGTCTCCATACCGTCCTTCCAGCTTGATGTACTTGTACCACTTAGCACATACCAAGTAGACCCCAAAATCAATGGTGGTTAGAGCTGCTAAAAGGAAGTAAAACCTGTCGAGATGACCCCTGTCAAGGTTTCTTGGAATCCATCCTGGCATATTATCTTGAGTAGATATCTTCATGACAATGCTGACAAGCAAACTACTCACATAATTCCCTAGTGAAATGGATGTCATACAAAGTGCACTTCCAAAACTCTTCAATCCATCAGGTGCCTGTGCATTGAAGAACTCCAACTGACCAACATACATGAAAACCTCAGAAGCTCCTATGAGTGCATACTGAGGGACCTGCCAGAAGATGCTCAATGAACTCGAACCATCACAGTGGGCACAGTCCTTTGAGGCATACTTGAGCCGGAAGTGCTCCACGACCCCTGCTGAAACCATTGCCAGGAAACCTATTACAAGACCAATTCCCATTCGCTGAAGCTCGGTAAGTCCATTGGAACCTGTCTTTCTTATTCTGCCAACAAAAGGGTCAAGAACTCTCCTGTAAATGAAAATAAATGCTGCCACACTGACAATGTCGAAGCTAGACATGCTTGCGGGAGGAATGCGGAAGTTTGCAATGGTGGTTTTCATGGCAGCACCTTGTTCAACAAAGATAGAGGCCATTTGAGTGAAGACAACAGAGTAGATTATCGTGCATAGCCAAATTGGAAGGAGTCTCAGTATACATTTCACTTCTTCTACTTGTGTAATAGTGCAGAGGTGCCATGGACTCTGAACATCGTTCTTTTGCGGCACAATGTCCTTTGGTGTGATAAATGCTGCTCTGTCCAAGAATCTAATATGATATACACAAAAAATTGAGTTAGCACCATTGTTATATAGACAAGCTACAAAAGCATCTAGGTAGATGTATTGTTCTTTTAGCAGTAAATAAGTTAAATTTACTTCGAAATGCTTTCCTGTTTACTTCTATGAATGGTGGAAAATTTCTAATGCATTAATCTTACAATAGAAACATTCTTTTCTGCTCAATCTTGACACTGAAAACTTTGCTCTGTTCAACATGGTTAGACCCCACACTATCCGTGAATTAATTTTGGAGAGCCTAAAATTTGATTAAGGTTGAAAATGATGAAGATCGACCATTAGAAGGACATGCTACTGAGAACATTATTCTGACATTAATAGCCAATATATGATGCAGTGTCACTGTTTTACTTGCAATATTTTGACATGGAACATGAACATTTCCCCTTTCCCCTGTGTATGTGCCTTTGTGCATGTGTGCAAAAATGTTAGGAACTTATGCATTGATACTTACATGAAACCCTTGGTATGAAATATCTTTCTACCCCCTTTGATAGAGCATTGATTTCCATCCATTTCATAGAGACCCTCTCCATCTGCTGGCATCTCAATCTTCCATTTCTTGAATGCAGCAATGAGTACTTGGCAAAACCTTGACAGCGGGTTGCCACTAGGCTTATTGTGCCTGTACCTTGGGGTGCCAATCAGAAACAAGATCAACGCCAGAAATGCGGATGCACTAGACAGCCAAAACCCGAGTGCCCACATCCCACCATCCTCAAAATACCCCAATACGGTATTTGAAAAGAGGGATCCCAGGTTCAGAGCCAAGTAAAAATAGCTGAAGAAAGCCACCTTTGAGCGTCCTTCGTTGGCATCCTCTTCATCAAACTGATCAGCCCCAAATGTAGCAATGTTAGGTTGGTACCCTCCATTCCCCAGGGCAACCAGGTAAATTGAAAGGTAAAACAACCCAATCTCAAAGTTTGAATGCGGCCGACAAATAGATTGGCCATCCCCACAACCCCTAGGCTTGAGCAAGAAAAGGTACGAGGACAGTGACAATGATACCAAGCCCTGTCATGTAACAAAAAAATTCACAGTTAGGATAGAACAATATGGTAGAAAGTGGAAACACTACCATCATTGTTAAGAAAACAAGGGGTGTTGAACATGTGATTACTTACTATGACAAAGATGACCTGAAATATGGCAATGGTCTTGTACCGACCCCAGTAGGCGTCACTGAGGAAGGCGCCAACGAGGGAGAAGAGGTATACAGTTCCAGTCCATTTGCTGACGTTGTTTGCGGCTTCAGCATTGTCTTGTTGCAATACTCTTGTCAAGAACAACACCAGGTTCACGCCAACTCCAAAGAATGCCAGAGTAGCCAACCCCTGGTTAACTGATTAATTGATTTATCAGGTAAAGAAAAGGCGTTTGTTAGATTGTTACAGCAGGCTAGGAGTTCTGATTAAGAGTGAAACAATAGTTAGGAACATTTCTAACAATGGAACATGGTTCATTTGCAGTGATTTGTGACCCTTCCTTTCATTGTTTCCTATCAAAGGGGTTTGGTTGGCCAAAAATTTGTCCAGTTTTGGATGCCCTGTTAAGGTTATGTAGGATGATATTTCCCTTTTTGTGGCTTATACTAGTTTTCCTTGTTTAATCACCTAAATACAAAAAAATGCATGTGTATGGTTTGGTTTGATCTACCAGAATCAAGTCTGGACCCAAGGCTAAAAATCAATCTCATCAGATCTTTCTCTTTCAAAAAGAGTAATGCATGCATTCAAGAGCTTTATGGACTAAATGATAGAAATCCTCCATTTAAGTCAATATTTCCCCTGCAAGGTGGTTACTGTTAAAATGGATTGAATGGTTGGGACATTTAAATGATGTAAAGCTTAACTGACTGATGGCATCATATTCCTGTGCATGTGGAACATGTGAATTTTTTGACATGCAGTTCCCTCTCTGTGTGTGTGTTCATCTGTGTTCATGTATGTGCATGTGTTTACAGGTGTGCAGCATCGGGTGGCTGTGACCGTCATTGACTAGTTACGTACACCTAACTCATAGTAATCTGTTTATAATCAGGAGCCCAGGTCTTTGGTTTAACCAAACAATAAGATCCTACCAACCAACACACGCCTTCCTATGGTTATTGTCTTCAATAAACCCTTATGGAACTGGATTCGGATCGTCTATGGCCGAGCCCGTAAAGGTGGTCGTCTGTAACCAACAATGGTTTGGCAGATTGGTTTGTTTGCAGAGAATAAAAAACAGAAGATTTTTTTAATTTTGATTTAGAGAGAGAGAAGAAAGAGAGTATGGGGTGGCTGACATGGCAAGCTATTGTTGGTTACCTACAAGCACCTTTTACGGGATTGCCCGTAGAGAATTTGTTTCCTCTTGGAGCCTCAGAAAATTCCCATGAAGGCTTTTCATGAGACCTTAATGTTGTGTTTGGAACCTGAATTTGGGGAGAAAAGAAAAGAAAATGTTAAAAATTTTCTTTTCTCTTGTTTGGTTTAGCCGAAGAAAAGTGAGATTTTCTCTTTAAATTTTATCTTCATCTTTCTCTTCAATGTAAAAAATTTTCTTTCTAAAAAGGTAGGAATTTTGAAAGAAAAGAAAATTCACTATCACTATTCACACCACCCACAAACTCACCCTACCACCACCGCCCACCACCACTAGCCGTCGCCACCATCGCCTGCCAACAACACCAACCACTACCGTCCGCCGCCACCACTATCTAGCACCATCGTCTACCACCCCAACCCATCATCTTACTAAAATATATTTTTCTTTTATTTTCATTTCTTATCTCATCCAAACATCAGAAAAGGAAAGAAAATTAGTATTTTTTTTTTCTTTTCTCTTTTTTTCTTTTCCTTTTTAGCTTTTTTTTCTTTTCTCCTAAAATCCAAGGCTCCAAACACAGCCTAAACAATATAGCCATGGATCATACAGACAAAACCTTAAACACAACAGCAAAACATGTACCCACCAATGGGTCCCAACTTAAGAGGGCTTCAAGATATAGATAAAGCATTAAGGTTGACTGACTACTAACTAAATGAATAGCAACTCTTTCGTTATTTTCTGAAAAGTTTTGTCTCACCATCCAAAAGAAAAGAAAGCAAATGGAGAGATGAAACAAATTTTATCTTAATCTAATGTACTCCCATTTGGTTGCAATAGCCAGCCCTGTGTGTCCAGACATAGAGATTGGAAATGGTTGCTTGTGCATGCAAAACTCAATAAAAATATGGTAAGTAGACCAAATTCATGCTTGCCTCTGCGGTTTTCTATACCACACATAGAAGGAAAGACAAGACTTGTCTTGGAAGGCTTATTAAACTCTCTTTTGTTTCCAAGACTAACCATAAAATATACTAAAATTTTGATATTTCCAAGATCCCTATTTGTTAAAGGTTTTAAAGGAATCAATTGCTATTTTCCCTTAAAATTATGGAGGCACATCTCACCCAAATCTCCTTTTGCTCTCACCTTTGACAGTTTTACAATCCACTTTAAAAAAAAAAAAAACACCTTTTGCGAGTGTTTTAAATTTAGACTGAGTCAATTGGTCGAACCCTATTGAACCATCAACCGGATTTCTCAACGGCTTGTGAAGAACCTGTGTTTGGTTGATCATGAACCAGATCAAAGCCAAGTTTAAAAAGGTAGACCGGATCACATGGTCGAACTGTTTTAACCTTCAACCGGGTGTCTCTACGACTCGAGTAGAACCTCTGTTTGGTTTGATTATAAAATCAATGTAAACTAGACCAATCCTAAGTTTGAAAAGGTAAACTGGATCAGTTGGTCGAACCGGTTGGATCATCAACCGGGTGTCCATATGTCTCGGGGTAAAACCACTTTTTGGTTTGATTATAAAATCAATCAAACCGAATGAACTGAGACTTTTTGTCTGATATGATAAGTACTTTATCAACCCACACCATGGTCCACCCACTGCTCCCTCACTGGGAAAGATGAGGAATCGAACCTTCCCTCGACACAATCAGCCAGCAGCATGGAGGGTCCACTGACCACTCCATATAGAGGAGCTAGCCCAAGACAATCCCAACCCTTAAAATGGGCGTCATACAGTTTCCATGGACAAAGATACCCATCTTCAAACAAGTGACATGGGATGGTGATGACCATGCATATATCATCCAATTCAAAGTCAAAAGGTGGCATGGATTGCATGATCAAGAAATATGGTCATGAAGCTCTGTAATGCAAAGGATATATATGTGTGTGTGTATATATATACACACACACCTAAGCTTTCCATGAGGAAAGAGATTTGAGTTCCTCATAAGTTATGTTGTGAACACTTGGAAAAGAGAAGAAGTAAATCAAAGAAACTAACAGAAATGGGTGGTCACAAAACATGTGTTTGCATCTGTGTTATGAAGGTGACAACTTTCACGTCGTCTAGCTGGCTAAGGCACAGCATGAAATAATGCCTAAACATGTGTCAATTTCGAACTGACAAATGTATTCTTACTTTTTCCCAATTCACACTCTGGTTTGATATCTTTTGTCCTTTGCACATATAAGGAATTACCCACAAACGACAATCTCTTGCTGTAATTTTGTGATCTTGCTGCGTGTGATGTCTAGTTCATGAAAACTAGGAAAGAACTTGAGAAAAAGAAAAAATAACTTTCTCCCAGAATTGCTTACAGTGACATGCACATCACATGCCCATGTTGGATATTTTTTTTTTCTGAAATTTTTCTAGTAAGAGAACGCAAAAATATCATCTGGGATGAAGAGAGTTTGAAGAATAAAAATGATTTTGTTCTGTAATTGAATTTTGGTGGTTACCCAGTATAAGATTGGCAGCAACCGATCGTCCAGTTCTTTGTCGGATCGCCGGCTGGCCGTGCAGATCAACGGTCCCGTCAAGGGTGCACTCTTCTTCTTCTTCTTTTTTGATCTTTCCTCCTTCTGCACCTCCCAACTGATCCCTAACCTTACTCTGTAGTTTCCCCCCAAAAGAAGAAGAAGAAGAATATTAGATAGAAACAAATTTCATTGAAAATATCATTGCATGTAACCAGAACATTAAACTTGGTCGGAATACTGAGGCATGCAACGGTCACTTACACTGTCATACTGTCAGAAACAGAATTTGAAGATAAAAAGCATGCAATTGTACAGTAATAACTCGTTTGTAATTATTTGAAGAACGGATAGAGAATAGAAGAGACAGGCAAGAAATGATCTTTTTCTAAACATTAGTGAGAACTAATAATATGAGGGTGGGATTGTTTTAAGGTGATGAGAGAGAGCTCATCGGTACTAACCTTTTTGAACAACTCAAAGCATGCCATTGATGCTGCTGTCAAGGAAGAAGCCAAAGGTGAGAGAGGAGGCGAAGGAAGAGGAGCTGTGAGAGAAGTTTGATTTTGGGAGGAAGAAGGAGTGTGAATATATAGAGGGTGAGAGGATTGAATGAACGGTGGATATTGATGAAGATGTAGAAGGTTCAGTGAACGGTGGATATATATTGGTGAGGAAATAGAGAAGATCCACATGGCCAATTCTGCCAAATAATGTAAGATGCCAATTTGTTGGGAGAGGGAAAGAGATAGATGGTTTTGTTGCACTCATGTTTATATGGACCATAGTTAAACTGTTAAAGAGGGTCTCTTTCACATATCCATATTGTCTCTCATTGGGTTTATAAGAAAGTACTGACAGATTTGAAACATCCTTTTTAATGGGTTTTTAATGATCTGAGTCTTTCTGACCCATATGTTCACTCTTGTGGTTTATAAACTTCTGTCCCATTATTTCATGAAATTCATCTTTTCTTTTCCAGTTTCTTTTTATTTTTCTTCTTTATTTTTTTATTTTAATTTTTTTCTCATTTTGTGAAGGGTACTAGAAGAGCTTGAAAAACAAACATCTCATATAATGGGAAAATGATGCTGGGTATAACTGAAGTTATCTTAAGGAATAAATGAATTTAACTATCTCATATCCTGTTTAATTGTGCATCAAGGCTTCTTTGTCTTCAATTATTATGTGGTATATGATTCCACTGGTGTTATTCCTTTTTGATTGATGTCATAACTCTCTCTCTCTCTTCACTCTCATTCTCATTCTCTTTGGTGTGAGAAGACGGGGAATTTTCAAAGTCCATATTTTAGCTGTTTTGAATTTTCAACTTTTATTCCTCAAGTTGCTAAGACATCTCTATTATACATGATATTTAACATTTCTTTTCCAGCCTAAGACATATTCTTAACTGACTTTTAGAAGGTATATACTAGCATATATAATTATTGTACAATATCAAGGATAATATGAATTGTTTGACATGCCTATCTGAGTTGGTAAATCCCCATAGAAGTTTCCTGGTTTCCTGTTTTTTTTTTCTTGCTTTATATCAGTCCAAACATGTTCACCATGCATCAATTCTGTTTGAGGATTTAGATTTGTACCAACCTGGTTTGTCGTGGTGCGAACACGGTTAATATGAATTCAATCCTGCCAAAAAAAATTTCCCTGGACATCAGGAGCAATATACGACGAAGAATTATGTCGTTTTGTACACTAGATTCTCGATAAAATACCAACAAAAGTACGTAGAAGACAAAATTGAAATTCTTCTACTCAATTACTGTGGTAAATACTTCTGCCAGATCATGCGATCTAGTCCTGCTTATCCTGTATCATCTGAGAATTTTAAGATTCTCTAGTTCTTTTATCATAGCAGATGAATTACAAATGGAAAGATCATTGAATGGGTGTTTTATTGTGAGTTCTGCCTTTATACTCCTTGGACATATGCAACCGAATGGGCATATTATGCTTGTAAATTTCAAGATTTTTCTTACTTTAAAGAGAGAACTGCCATAAATATGAATGATGTCACAAAATTTTTGAAAAATAGAATGTGGCCTAATTGCTAATTATGTTGGCTTTTCATTTAATACAGTATCAATATTCTCCATCATAGTTGCTTTTTTGTTAATTAGAACAACTTAAATGTGCTATAATTATTAAATAAATTCATTTACCATACACGACGTATAGAGCAAAGAAACTTATAATATTGAAAATTGAATACTTCACAAGTTTTAGGATCAGATATTCCTCAATAAAAGTGGTTGAAACCTTCTTTTGTTTTAGAAAGATATAAAATCAAGAGACTTCACTGTCATAGAAAGCTATGAAACCAAGAGAATTCACTGTCAAATGTGAAAATTTGATGTGATTAATATTGCTTTCTTCAAGACATAGATTCTGAAACTATGGCTTAAGACCAGACAGGACTGCTTTAATAAATTGGACAATGAATTTTTCCTTTGTTGCTGAATTTCCTTTTCTTCCATTAGACCTCATTAGGAAGTAATTGGATAGTTTAGTCATACAATAGCTGTAAAGAACAGTCCCTTGTTTCTGTTCTTGGGAAAAAGAAACACAAAGAACATCAAAACCATTCAAACAACAGGTGGAATGCCACCATAAACGTAGTAAAGACAAAATGCTCGATCGAAATGCAACAGCAGTGATGTCAACAACAATTGGTGAATTAAACTGTTAGTTAAGCAATTGTTAATGTTTCAGTCCCAATTCATTGTTCTCAGGTATAGGAAAGAAAAAAGGAACCTAATAGGTAAGCTTCTTTACTCACTTAAATTGGACTGTGAAAAGCAATAGCTCGTATGCAATCAACGCACAGCTTATCAAATGGAATTTCCACACCCAAGAAGCCACCTTGAAATCTCAAACCATTTGTTTCTTTGTCTAATATGGATAAGTAGAAAAGAAGATCTTAATCTAATATGTAATGCTTGGCTTATCATCATAAGGCATACTCACCCTTTTTTCAACATTTTATTAAGTCAAGTATCTGCATCAACCAGTCAGATCCCACTTACTTCTCTGAAAATGTCAATTTCACTACGTCAGCTACTTACGAATTATATCATACTATCAATTGAAAGATGATGAAGTTTCCTGTTTACAGAAACAAACCTGGAACATCATTGATTGATTGAGGCAGACAAAGACTTCCTGTAGTCCATAGCCACGAGCACGACTCTTGAATCTAATTTGTTTTCTGTATGTGGTGCCCCAACTATGGGAACAATTGTCATGTGGCTCAATTCTTTTATCATCTATTACAGATCATGTTAAATTCTTTCCTTCTTTCACCATAAGCAAAACTGTTAATCTTTGAATTCACTTATCTATGGAGTCCCAAGAGCATTGTTATAAAAAATATGGAATCCTTGTAACTGAATTTGATGTTAAGTAACATGTTTGCTCATAACTTGAAGAACTTAGAATCACCCTAACAAGTTATTGCTTTGTTTCAAATGGTGGATTATGTCATACAGGTAATAATGATGGTAATAAAAGGGATAAGATAAGGATTATAACTCATAAAAGTCGATCATATTGGATACAGCACTACAAACAGGAGCCCAACTCCCAAGACTATAATTGTCATGTTTCAGGTGAATTGGCACCACAAGTTCTGAAGAGGTTGTACTATAGTTGAATCAAAGGTGTTCCCAAAATGATGGTAGGGTCATTTAAAGTAGAATCTCTTTAACCAATTTTGCACCATGTGCTCTCAAGCTCAAGTAGGAGGGAGTGGTAGTGGATTCATGGCACTAATATTATGCGCATGCTCTATGTGATAAGCAAATCTTCTTTTGGATGCTCTACAGTTTGATCATAAATCTGGGTTGAGAATGCTTTGCTTTTAGTTGATAACTACTGTGCACTTTAATGGAAAAAGACTGCTTTTCATACCTCTGCATTGATATGGTTATTATAGCCACTTAGTTGCAGTTGCTATGTGACCAAAAAATGAATGAAACTGTTTCTTTCTATTTCCCCAGAACTAGATTAATTGAGTCCTGCAGTATTCCAGTATAAGTTATTTCTGGAATCAAATATTGTGATATGAACTATCTTTGTTGTTATGGAGTGCCCTCTCAAGCACACCAATCCAGAAAAATTCTCGCTGATTTTGAGGGGATTCTTATCACACTTTTTACCAATAATCTCCTGCCTTTCCTTGGATTAAATAACTGCCACTTACATGTTATTGACAAAATGAAAGCCTGAAGTTATTAGTGTCCAATTTAAGTGGGTATTTACCTAAATTGTAATAGGTTGAGTTTGGGAAGATTATGTTAGGCAATGTTGCTTTTATTATTTTATTCCATGTAATGGAAGGGAAATTTAAGGCTTCTGTCTAATTGAATGCAAGTATGATGTCACTTGCCACTTAGAGGTTACAAGGAGAGACTCCTGACCAAATTCTGCAATGATCATATGACTTCAGCCACCACTACCACTGATGAATTGTGAAGGAAAATATCTCTGCTTATCATCGGTCGAGAAAATACCTGAGGTGACATCCTTGTATCGCAGGACTTTGCAAATGTCATGTTACAGCCTTTAGAATCTAGACATTTAGTCATTTTCTCTGGACACTCCAAATGGGTATAACAGTTTTGTGAGGAAGAAGTTCTTATTTTGTTCAAAATACGAAGAACTGCCCGATACATTTGAAATTCTGCCAAAACAAGTACAGAAAGCTCTTTCAGATTCCTAAAGTTTCTCTAGATTTCATCAAAATGGGGAGTTCTCACTTAGATATTTTGTTAACTATAAAATTACTATAACAACTCAACATAAAGGGGTTAAATAACAGTGCTCTTGGATTTATAAATGCTATTAGATATTAGTACAAGTTACTCATTTTACTGGGGGGTGCATGGAAGGGTTCCTGTAATTATTTAGACAAAATTTTATCACTTGGATTTAACTCCAAGCACTGCTGAAAAGTAAAATTTAATGTGTTAATCTTATATCTGACTCAAGAGTCTCAATGATTTGAATAAAAAATCACTAAGAATATCTGTTATGTGCTTAGTGGCCACAATATCATCTCCATGATTAGCTTATCTCCAAACATGCTTGATTCCCCATATTTGTAAGGAACCTCCATACCAGACAAAAAGGCAGGTATCTCATATCATGTTGCACAAAGCCTCTACCTCCGAAAGAGAATTGAATTTTTTTAGTAATATACTGAATTTTGTGATTTGAATTGAAATAATAGATGCTTAATGTTTCTTCAATATTTTGGCTTTGAATTATCATGTTCCCTTAATTGATACTCCTCATTTGATCAGCATGACTCTGTTATTACCCTTTTATCCTGTTAAAGTCCACTATTAATGAACAGTGAGCAAGGAAATTCAGGCAAGCATCTGTCCAAGGAATCATTTCCCTCCAAAGCAAATGGGGTTTTCAACAGAAAGATTTTTAAGAATCATTTGGATTTGCTTATAAAATCAGATTCTGTTCCATTTGTTAAGTTGTAACTAAAGGTGGTTAAATGTTTCTGAAATGGCAGTTCTCTTTTCACCAATCTAGCTATTGATTTCTTCATTATTGAAGCATTGGATTCTCTATTTTATGTATCTTTTCGTCGTCTTTCACTTCTTTTAATTGCTGGAATCAATCTTTGTCCTTGAATTATACCACTATATTTAACTAAAGCTCTTTTCAGAGATTCAGATATTCGAGTCTGGAATAAGAATATTTATGAGAATGCTTGGAGTAGTTTGATATAATTCATTAAAAATTTAACCTATTCATGAAGAATGTTATTGCACTGGGGGGGCTGTTCATTCTCTTTTTTTGGGGTTATTACTCTAATCAGACAAGGTCTACTGCTAGGAAGTAACTCATTTGGTGCTTGTCACCTTCCCCACAAAAAAGACAAAATTCGCCACTGAAACTGAAATGGGTTATGTTGAAGGGAAAAGAAAAAGTGACCTAACAGTTTTAAAATATTCATGAATGACATCTAAAAGGGTGGGTTTTGGTTGAAGTGGAAACTGCACCAAATGAGTTGCTTATTAGCTTTTCTGCATAAATGAGGAGGAATGCTTATGTTTAATTATTCAGTAATGACATCTGAAAAGATTTTGATTGCATTTGGTTTGCCCCACCTTTTCAAACCTGCAAAAGTACCAAAAGGAGTTGATGCCTTTTGTTTATTTGTTTATTTTATTTTATTTTTCTAAACTGGCTTTTTGGCACTCGTCATTTTATACTTAGGATGTTACTGTTCACAGGGACAGAAATTTGTGTTTTCTTTGTTTGTTTTGGAGAGTTGGGAGATGGGGTTGCACCAAAACGTGTTGCTCCATGAGTCATGACACTTCTCTGGCATGAATGTGTGAGAGTGGCCAAAAGGGCCAGGTTGGGCTAAATGAGGCAGGGTTAAGCTCCGGCATGGAAGCCAATTAGCCAAGTGTATGGTTACAGGTTAGTTGAGGATGGCAATGGCTTGCGGTAATAAAGGTCCTGCTACCTTGCTGCAGTTAGATAAGTCTTAAAAAGATCATTTTAATTGAAAGAGAGAAATAATCTTATACTATACCAATATGACGAGAATAGTCCTTTGGGAAGTGTGCCAACAACTATGCATGAATTTCTTGAAAAGCCCTTACTTTTTTTTTATAAGGCATAATTAATATAGGGCTAAAATAGTCAAAACTCTGACAATTTGTTTAAAATCTGTACAGTTGAAAGGCTGTTTCCTTCTCTCTACGTGCAATACTGCATGTGCACCCCTGATGATTTTTTTAAATTGAATGCATCAATCACAATGTTATGGTGCTTGAGTGCACGAGATATTGGGTGTAGATGATTTCTGTCTGCTTTATGTGATGCAACCTTGTTGGTTGAGTAAGTAAAGCTATCTTTGGTTGCTAAGAAATTGCAAGAAAATGAAGGATTCTCGTATCCATAATGCGTTTGGATATCAAGAAAGGAAAAAAAATTTGTTGGACCTAGCATTTGAGAAATTGTATTGTGTGAAATGCTTGCTTACATGGAATCTAAAGGAAAAGGAAAGAAAAAGTAACCTTTCTATTAAAATTTGTGTAGTTAGTTCATAGAAAAATAATGGCCGAAAGTAATTTTTTAACTAGTAAGCTCTCAAAGTTTTCTTATCTATACTATTAATAAAAAGAAGAGGGGAATATTCTCTCCAGATTTTGGCTCCCTTTTTCTTTTTCCAAACATTGCCTTCTCCAAACTAAACAATCCCCCACTATTTCAAAGTTAAACTAACTACCTTGGACTGTTTATCTAAGTGGGCCACGTTTTCTACGCGCAGCACCTTAGTCAAAATAAAAGGAATGGTTAAATGCATATCCCACAATATCGCACATTCCGGCAGATGATCCATTTAAAGTCCATTCAAGGTCAGGGTCAGCCTCAAGTGTAAAAGTGAAAGCCCACTTCAACAAAGGGAAAATTAGTTTTTAATGGTGCTTTTTAAAATAATTCAGATTCAGCCATCCAATTATTTATAATTAATAATTAGTGACAATTTCTCAAATAATTAGAAACAAGTGTCATTTTTAAACAAATCTTCCGATGACAATTGTTTGTATAGAAATGGATGACTGAATCTGAATATTTTGAAAAAACATCGCTAAAAACCGATTTTATTTGGTTGAGCCTGGGTTGGCATTAAATGGCATGTAAGCGTGATAGGCCTCAAAACTAGAACATAAACCTGACTCATCCGGTTAAATGTACATTAACAACCATCATTGACCCCTTTTTTTTGGTAATTAAAAAGGGAGGGGCAACCAGCGTAGCAACCCTCCCCAGTTAACTTTCTATGCATCCTCAATCTGCACCCCCGCCGTGAACCCTCTTTGGATGTGCGACGCGTGTCCAAAAAAACAAAAACGAAAACCACTCGCTTTCGATTTTGGGTTCCCTCCAAAATCAAAACGAAGCCATTCGGCTTCATCTCGGCTTCGTTTTGATTGAACAAAAGGGCATTCGGCTTCGTCTTCGTGCATTCGGCTTGCCTCTCTCTCGATTGCATCCTACTGTTTCACCACGCTTCTTTTGATTGAGCCCTGCTGTTTCACCATTCTCTCTCTCGATTTCGGCTTGCCTCTTTCGAAACAGCCAAATCGTCATCGTCTTCCCCAAAGTTGAGAGAGAAGACGCCAAATCGTCATCGTCTTCCCCAAATCTTCAAATCTTGGAGGTATTTCAGAGTCTCGAAGGATTTCCCCATCTCCTGCTGCTGTCGCCGTTCTCTCCATCTTCTACCGCTGTCGCTGTTCTCTCCTTCTGCTGTCGCCGTTTCTCGCCGTTCTCTCCTTCTGCTGTCGCCGTTTCTCCTCGGTCACCGTCGAAAAGGTGACACCCTGGCATGAATGGCTGCTGCTGCTTCTCCCTGCTTTTTCCAAGCTCCAAGATAAGAACTCTTCAAATTAATTGTTTCTGTTTCTTTGGATCCATGGCTGCTGCTTGTCTCTGCGGCTTTCTTTCCTTTCTACTCCCATCACAACCCCAAATTGCAAAGAATCTACCAACGCAACTGATAGCTTCTTACCCTCGTCTCTCTTCCGATTCTCTCCCAATCCGCTCGTCTTCTAGTTCTTACATGTCTTTTCAGAGTCGAAGAAAAATAGATGGGGTGTTTCCGGTGATGGAAAATGGGTTTTCTTCTTTTAATGATTTCTTATCTGTGGTATGCCCTTCTCTCGTTAACGCGAACATCCTTTTCTTCAAGTCTGCCTATAACGTTCAGGTCATTGTGGACGAGAACGAGCCCGAAGAGAAGTTGCTTGGTAGGTTCAGAAGGGAGGTTATGAAGGCTGGGGTGATTCAAGAATGCAAGAGAAGAAGGTTTTACGAGAACAAGCAGGACGAGAAAAAGAGGAAGTCCAGGGAGGCTGCTAGGAGGAATCGAAGAAGGTTAGGGTTCCGACCATTGTAATTTTCGTATTTTGGGAATAATTTTCATTGTATTTTCTGGGTTGGAATTCAGTTTGATTTTTATCATTTCTTTGTTTAACAGCAATTGATTTTCTTTGGTTTGCTTGACAGATTGCGGCAGAAAATATTGCAAGAACTTTACTGTTTCAGCATCTGATTCTGGAGTTGGCCATTGAAGAATTTCTTTGATTAGGTAAGCATGTTGTTGGGGCGAACAATTAGTAACAAATTTGAAGACAAGAGTTTGAACCCAAGTCAGGGATTCAACGGTCTGTGACTTTAATAGCTGACATGGTTACTTTTTTTTTTCTTCGATGTATGAAATGTGTCTCCCGTCCTTGTTAGTTACCCAAAAAAATAAAATGGTGCGTCCCTTGTGGTTTTTAGTATTTTAATGCTACCATTGTGCAGAGGTGAAAAGGTGAAGATTTGTGATTGTGCTGCATTTCAATGGATGTTTTCTTAGATAATGTGTCTTTTCTGGGTATTGTGGTATGTTGTTATGATCATGCTATGATAACTATTCGAAATTTTGGGCTCACAATACTCCTTCATATCACCGCATATTCTAGCATTCAAGTCAGAAACCGGTGGTAATAAGTGAGTCAAGAAACTTAACAAGACCCAAATATTCTCAACGAGGAATTTGAACACCGGCAATCAGATTGAGAACATTGTTCTAATTCTAAGAATCGTTTGCTTATCTTCCGTGGCCATCTTTGGTAGGGTTTTAAGTTCATAGGGGTGCTATTTGTTTTGTATGAAATTACCTTTTGTGAATAATAGTCTTTTTGACTTATCCCTTTTCGTATTAACCAATAATAATTATCAACTTGGGAAAGCCTTAAATTGCCTTAGGTTTTGTCATTTTGATTAAATATCTTGATATAATATATGGTAATCTGTAAAGTAGAAGTTTGATGAGAGTTGTGTTTTCTTATGATAGAGATTTATTGGAGTTAAGATTTTAAAACATCTTTCATATGGACTCCACACTGCAGCATGTCAACAAGAACTTCCAACCAAAAAAGCTAGACAAGAAACTCAAGATATTTGGAGCTTAAACCAAGCATCAACTTTTTTCTTTGGTGCCTTTCCTCATCGTGAGCGTTCAAAGAGGCGAATTAAAGCCAAGAATTCAATCTCCAAACAAAATTGGAAGCTAGATACAAATGTGTTTGAATGCTACTTGGAGTATGTTCTAGTCTTCATTAATTGACCGTATGGAAAGCAGCTTCTGATTTTTCTTCTTCATACCGGAGTAGTTTTTCACTTGTGTAGGAAATTATGGATGAATTTTGACAAAGATAAGAGAACCTCCTGCACATATCTTGATTGTTTATGGTTTGCCTCATACAAAAATGGAAATCACAGAGCAAAGGTGTTGATGTGGATTAAGAGGAAAGAAATTTTCTCAAAGAATTATGTTTTTGTTCCCATTGTTTGCTGGTAGGTGTTTCTATTTCAGTGATGGTGGAAAATAATTTTATTGGAAAATGCTTTCAGGACAAAGAAGTCATGAAATGCTGATGATCATGGAGTCAAACTACATCTAACAGAAGAGGGGGAGCAGACAGCTTTTAATTTTGGTTTTAACAAGATAAGAAATGAAAAGTGAAAAGAAAATTTTTAAGACCTTAGGGTTTATGATGTAGGTTTTGGAGCACAAATTTTAAGGGCTTCAGGAGTGTTTTATTTTGTCCTATTTTTTATTGAGATTTAAAAAATAGGTCTGATTGCCTGTTTGTCTCAATCAATTTGGTTTATGGAAATCAGCAACTTCATTCATCCTGATGGTGGAATTTAATCTTCTTTCACGTGGATCCTTTTTATTTACTTATTGAAAGATAATTTTCCTAGGAGTCATTGGAGTCTGCTGATCTTCTGTCACTTTGGAGGAAATTTGCAATCAAAAGACAGAACACCTTGCATGCTATTATTGGATTCTCTTGCACTGACAAACCCAAAGCGGCTGGAACCTGATATAAGGAGGTATGCTATATTTACCTTTTTCAATGAGTATGTTTATTTTCTTTCAAACATTCTTGTTGTCGATTTAAGGTGCCCAACAAGTTTATCATTGTCTTTCCAGGTTTGTGCTGGACATTTATAAAGCAGAGGGCCGGTCAGAGAGCAAAGAGTTAATCTATAAGATTCCCCTCTTGGTGCCTAAGGTGACAATATTTTAGGATTCTTGGTGAATTTTGTGATCTATCATCCTGAATTGTCATTTATGTATAACAAAGCGATCTTTTTCAGGTACCGCAACAGAGAAATGGCGAAGAATGTGGCATTTTTGTACTTTATTTTATAAATTTGTTCGTGGAAAGTGCTCCTGAAAATTTTAGTATTTCTAAAGGACACTCTTCCTTTGTAAGTTTGGTGGCTGGTACTGTTATGGTAATTATTTTTATTTTTATTTATCTGACTTAACCTAAGAGATCTGGTGGATGATCCTTTGCTTTTGGTACAGATGAAGGAAAACTGGTTTTGTTCAGAAGGCTTTGAAAGTTTCTGCAAGAAGATCCAGGCGTTTGGCAGCTGAAGATTTGAGTGCCAGTGCACGAATCGAAATATTTGGGTGTGAATATTGTTTAAAGCAATTAACAATAGGTGTATATGTATATTTTGCTTGTTAACGTATGCATCACGAACATGTTCCCTTCAAACATGTTCCCTTCAAGTCTCTAAATCACTGGATAAGGTGAAATTCGAAAATTCAACATGCTTATATAATCTTTTAGTTATTTATATGTGGCCAGTGAAAGGTTGTCGGATGAAACATGTGGCTCTAGCTCCATCATTCATTAGCAATGCTTGTGCAAGCGAAAATTACAAGAAGGCTTGAAATTAACTCCTGGTTTTGGCTGCTTTTCCTGAGTACTACTTCAGCTGCATACAGCTGACCAATTGCTTCAATCTGACTTTCGCAATATGAACCAAATTGACGTTAATTTTGCAAGAGAAATGTAGAGCTCCAAGTCCAGTATTACCCACATAGCAGCAAGCTTTCCGGAATTCCTGTGTAAAATACAATTAGCAACAAGCTAATTGAACAAAAGACATCATTATTTGTCTTCTTAACGAGAGAGTTCGAATTTCCTTCCATCACAGCCAGAGTGCATTTAAAACTGTTGCGTAAATGCCCAAGCTCCTGTTGTCGTGCTTATCTGCTCTTTAAGATGCATCTTAAAACCTTTTTAGGTGTTTTATGATGATCTAGAGACCTACCTTGCCCAACTGAGATCCAGCTGTTGGGATTGCCCGATGATGCTCCATCAGTTGTCCTTCTGAAGATAATGCCTGCAATCAAAATTTTTTACCATGTTCTGCTCTCTGGATTAGTGTTAACTTGGTTTATTTAAATTTCTTTTAATCTTCAGTCTCCATTTAGTAGTTATTCTCCATATTTATCAGAGAGAGAGTGTGTGTTCTAATTATTCAAAAAAACAAAAAGTGTGTGTATATGTCTTTTTCCTTTGTTGTTCTGACGGTTTACTAGAGAAATGGGCAGCTGGAAATATTTTCCGGGTTGGCTTGTGACCAGGATTTGTAAAATCATAATCATAATCTTTTTCACATAATTATGCTTTGAATAAAACCTGCCTTTCGATGGTGGCTATTGAAAATTAAACAATCTGTAGCATGTAAGAAAAGGATGGTCAGCTTACACTTAGTTTGCATCAATTTAATTCTTGATGTTTCTGAGCTTCTTGAATTCTTGAAGTTTAGTTGATAAGATTTCAATTAATAAGATGAAATACTTATGAACAGGGGATCACCTGTCTAATATCATCTTCATTGTCAAAATATTTCTAACCAGCATTCATTAACAAGTACAAAGCAAGATGTTGATGACATAAATTAAAAAAATCAGTTATGACCTCAGATAAAAATTTAAAATTAAGGAATTTAACTCTCTTGGAAATAATTGAAGCAACACTGATTAGATAGTGATCATATGTCAGAACAAAAACTATCAATATGATCATAACATATCTACTGATATCTTACATCTTACTTTAGCAGGAGGACAGCATTGATGACCTAATGCATAACAGAATTTTACTTGCAAGAAAAGAAAAAATCCTCACAAGTGGAAGAGGTAGGTTGTACAATGAGAAGGATAATTCTAGTTGTGCTCGCTAGGGGAGGTCGCCTTCAGGTAGTTCCCAATTATCTTCTTCATCCTCTTTCTTCTTGTTCTTTTCTGCTTCCTGCTGATACCGTTGTGGAATTCTCGATGACGTGCGTCTAAAACATAATAAAAATGATTATTTGGTTAAACGATTATCACTAAGAAAAGCCTAACAACTTTATCCTATTGAAAATTTAAAAAAGCCTCTCATGTTTCTGATGAAATTGCATTAATACATGTTAAAACATGAAGAGAGTACAGAAAATAAAGGTCCAAGCAAAACAACCAACTATAACAGAAAGTTCTATCCAAGTATGACGAATTAGAATTCATTGAACAATGGCAGGAAAGAAAGGCATTATATGTTCAAAGCCTCAGGGGTCTAAAACCAAACTGCTTTAATGCTAAGACTGATAACCCAGAGCATTTTGTTTCCACATCTTATCTTTCTGCCCATAACAGGTATTGCAAGCATTTATCACAAAAACCAAAGACAATACAAATTATCACAGAAACCAAAGACCAAAAACAGGGTTTTCAAATACAAAATCTAACAGCTATACAATAATCTGCCGCAATCTGTCAAGCAAACCAAAGAAAATCAATTGCTGTTAAACAAAGAAATGATAAAAATCAAACTGAATTCCAACCCAGAAAATACAATGAAAATTATTCCCAAAATACGAAAATTACAATGGTCGGAACCCTAACCTTCTTCGATTCCTCCTAGCAGCCTCCCTAGACTTCCTCTTTTTCTCATCCTGCTTGTTCTCGTAAAACCTTCTTCTCTTGCATTCTTGAATCACCCCAGCCTTCATAACCTCCCTTCTGAACCTACCAAGCAACTTCTCTTTGGGCTCGTTCTCGTCCACAATGACCTGAACGTTATAGGCAGACTTGAAGAAAAGGATGTTCGCGTTAACGAGAGAAGGGCATACCACAGATAAGAAATCATTAAAAGAAGAAAACCCATTTTCCATCACCGGAAACACCCCATCTATTTTTCTTCGACTCTGAAAAGACATGTAAGAACTAGAAGACGAGCGGATTGGGAGAGAATCGGAAGAGAGACGAGGGTAAGAAGCTATCAGTTGCGTTGGTAGATTCTTTGCAATTTGGGGTTGTGATGGGAGTAGAAAGGAAAGAAAGCCGCAGAGACAAGCAGCAGCCATGGATCCAAAGAAACAGAAACAATTAATTTGAAGAGTTCTTATCTTGGAGCTTGGAAAAAGCAGGGAGAAGCAGCAGCAGCCATTCATGTCAGGGTGTCACCTTTTCGACGGTGACCGAGGAGAAACGGCGACAGCAGAAGGAGAGAACGGCGAGAAACGGCGACAGCAGAAGGAGAGAACAGCGACAGCGGTAGAAGATGGAGAGAACGGCGACAGCAGCAGGAGATGGGGAAATCCTTCGAGACTCTGAAATACCTCCAAGATTTGAAGATTTGGGGAAGACGATGACGATTTGGCGTCTTCTCTCTCAACTTTGGGGAAGACGATGACGATTTGGCTGTTTCGAAAGAGGCAAGCCGAAATCGAGAGAGAGAATGGTGAAACAGCAGGGTTCAATAAAACGAAGCGTGGTGAAACAGTAGGATGCAATCGAGAGAGAGGCAAGCCGAATGCACGAAGACGAAGCCGAATGCCCTTTTGTTCAATCAAAACGAAGCCGAGATGAAGCCGAATGGCTTCGTTTTGATTTTGGAGGGAACCCAAAATCGAAAGCGAGTGGTTTTCGTTTTCGTTTTTTTGGACACGCGTCGCACGTCCAAAGAGGGTTCACGGCGGGGGTGCAGATTGAGGATGCATAGAAAGTGAACTGCTCCCTCCCTAGGCGTGACCACCTCCCCATTGCGGGATGTTCGGTTTTGAGTCATAGCTACTGCCCTTAAGGGCTAGCCTGTCATCGTAGCACCAGCAAGCCACCAGTCAGTCCAAGTCACCTTTACTAAGCCCAAGGTTGCGTTTTACTTTGGCAAGCGATTTCAACTTATGTTCTGTTCGGAGTCGAACTCCTGTCCTTGCGCATAGTGAAGTAGTGGACAACCATCATTGACCTGGGCCAACAGGAGCTTTGCCCAATGAACTCGGGCTTGTAAACCTTGACTAAGGCTTAGGCTTAAGTGGGGTTGGTCCTATTGATATTTTTGGGTTCAGGCTCACAAACATTTGAGTACTAAGCCTGGTTCAGTCCAGTATTTTTGTTGGTCATAAGTTAAGATCATGATGAAGTTAAAAAGGAGCTATAAATCTTAATATTTGATTTTTAGTCTAGTTCGACTTAAGATAGCCTTTTTAGTACTTGTAGACTTATAGTATCATAAAATTTTGTCCAAAGTAGCTTCCCATCTTAGTGGAATAGGCCCACTATGTTGGACTGATGTTGCATGGCGTATGTGGGCGGACTATCATGTGGGCCAACTGAGGTTCATAAGTTGACAAGCTACTATATGGGGATATGCAATCTTTAAGAGGGATGGATTATGAGATCTCGAAATCTCATACTGTTTGGGAAGGAAAAAGTGAAGGTCTATATATGTAGGCTCGTAATTCCCTTAAACAGTAAGGCCTTTTGAAGTAAAATCCAAGAATAAAACTGAGGTCTAATGGGTCAAAGTAGACAAAATTATTGCATGTGGGATTGAGGCGTTAGGGTTTATTGTTGATGACCCTAGAGACATCCCTTCTTATAAGAGCTAAAATCATCTTGAGTGCTTTATATTTCATAGGGTACTGCATGCGTTATGCGTATAGTAAATTACAAAACACTGATTGGTATTTGGTAATGTAAACTTGGGGTGATGTAAGAGTGTATTCAAAATGCTTTTTGAATTTGAATTTAAAGATAAATCTTATACTGAGCAACTAATTCTAAACAAGGAATGAAACTTGGTAGTTGATGACACATCAAAATCAGGAATAGTGCATAAATAGGGAGGTAAGTTAGGAATATTTCAAGCATAGATTATAAGGTCAGAATTTTGACAATTCCCTTTATATATTAGTTTAGATTATCTAGTCTATATGGTGAAACAGATGTTGAGACCTCGGCCACCCCAAATTTACCCAAGTTGTTCCGTAACCTATAATACCAAATTAAATAAAATGAAAAAAAAATCAATCTTGCTTGACTCATTAAGAATTGAAATCCCTTTTGGGTCTATGTTTGAGCCCCAAAAGCAAGCTAAGGGTTGACTTGCTAACCCTACTTACTTAACAAAAAGAAATCCTTCAAAACGACTAACTAAAGTCCAAGAATCTCCCAGACATAAATCCAAATAAAAGAGACCAGCCAAAGTCCCCAAGTCATTTCCATATCATTTCATTTGAACTTTCTTGTTAAGAAAGGTCTAAAACCGAAGTCCCAAGTCAGGCGTTACCAAAAAAAAAGATGTCCCAAGTCATTTCCATATCATTTCATTTGAACTTTCTTGTTGAGAAAGGTCTAAAAGCCTCTTCCTTTTCTTCTCTTATTTCTACATCACTCTGTACTTCTTTCCATATTTCTGCATCATTGTCCTGAAAGTGCTTTACTTTTTTTTCTCTTCCCTTTTTTCTGCACCGTTGTCCTCACATACCCTTTTCTTTTTACTCCCTTGTCTATATGTTACTATTTCTTATAGTCATTAATGATAAAAACAACAGGTTCTTTTTCAATCATTTTGAGGGTAGTCAGAAAGTTTAGTGTCCTTTTAGATTCAAGGTAAAAAGGCTCCCATGGTTGGTCTCATTAGGTTTTGTTGCACAGTGAGACATAACTCTTTCCATCATATGAAGCAATGATGTGGCCAGTTAAATCATTCACCTAATACGGTGGTCTTTTAGATAGGTGTCAAACATAATGCTAGACAATTGCTGCACTTTTCTACTACATTTCTGCTGTTAGAGTGAGATATGTTGTCACGTAAAGCATATAAGAGTCGATTTTTTTTTTCTCTTGCTAAAAATATTTCACATGGGTAATTAGAAGTAACACTAATCATCAGATACTTCACGTGGCAGTGTCTCACCCTAACAGCAGAAAACCAATGTTGCAGAAAAGTTTTTGATTTTGAAAATATGAAAATATTTAATTTCTTACAGAAAAATCATAACCGTGAAATGCTCCACTTAACAACATCTCACTCAAGTTATAGGGTTTATTGTTGTAAATGGCAACAGATGATATCATCTCCACACTCGCACACACGCGCTCGCGATCGTGCATGCCCACACACATGTGCTCACACTTGTGCGTGCCCACACACGCAAATATATATATATATATATATATATATACACGCACAAAAAATAAAAAAATAAAAATTTAGACTTGTTTATTCGGATTGACACTACATTGGTCATTGCTGTGGTCGTGAGATGTAGCCATGTGGAACATTTCATAACTTGTGTTTTTCACTTTTTTGTGTGGGCCCACTTGCAAAAAATGCAAGCATATCTCATGGCAATGACTAATAGAGTGAAAATTTGTAGACGAATTCATCCTCGTCTATTCAAAATTAAACCCACGAAACGATGTGCAAAATGGAGTTCATAACAATTGTTGCCTGAGTGCCACGTGTCATGAGCCCATTGGTTCAAAAAGTGATGCTTTCTCAACATAATTCAGATTCAATCGTCCAATTATTGGTAATTAGTTTTTAATGATATTTTTTTAACATAATTGAGAATGATATTTTTTTAACATAATTGAGAATCGGTGTAATTTTTTAGTGTTCATTAAGAATTTTTTCCAAAAATGCCCTCAAAAATCTTGGAAAACCTTTTCACTCATTTTGATATAATTGAAGTTTGCAAGTTTTTTGAGGACATTTTTGAAAAAAAACCTTTAATAAATAGTAACATAACACCAATTTTCAATTATGTTAAAAAAGTATCACTAAAATTAATTATCAAGAATTTACCGACCGAATCTAAATATTTTGAAAAAACTGTAAAAGCTGGTTCAGAGGAAATGGCAGCAGTAAAGTCCAGCAGATGCTTGGAGTGGAAAAGAGAAAAAGGGCGAACACCTCGCTTTTCGAATCTCGAAACCTGCAATCAAAAGCCCCAACACGGAACAAAATCAGAGAAAAGCTCTCTTCCTTTCTCTCTCTCTCTCAGAGATCACGTGCGCCATCTCCCTTCGTCATCTGCTTGTCATGTGCTTAGCTTTCCTCTCTTGCTTCTCCGCTTCGTTTTACTCCGTAGAGACCTCTCTCTCTCTCTCTTATATCTCTTTGCCGCTTGTTGGAGTCCGCATTGGGGCGGAAATTTTGAGAGAAGCTGGTTTTGAAGTTTCGTTTCAGGACTGAGCTTGGAAGGTCCGCTTTAATGGAGGATTAGGATTTTATACGGAGTTTTCTATGTAGTGGAGACTGGAGAGGATAAAATGGGTTGCTTCCAGTCTAAAACCACTAATGTTCAGTCCCCAGATGAAGAATCCTTGCAAGCTGAGAAGCCAGATCTAGGTTTCTGACTTGTATTTTTATTTATTTATTTATTTATTGATTGACTTTTTGGACATTATTTGATGGGATTTCTTTTTCCTTTTTGGTTTTTTTGGAATGGTGTTGGTTAAGGTCACGGAGATCAGGTGGAGCAAGATCAGGTTCCGGCATTTAAGGAGTACGGTCTGGCGGAGCTCCGAAAGGCCACGAATGGATTTAGCACCGATTTTATCGTGTCTGAAAGTGGAGAGAAAGCTCCTAATGTTGTCTACCGAGGAAAACTTGAGAACAATCGATTAATCGCAGTTAAACGCTTCTCTAAACAGTCATGGCCTGATGCGCAGCAATTTGTCGTTAGTATTTAACTTGAGCCGTTTTTGTCGTTTGTTTTGGGGCTAGGTTTTGGATTCTAGTTATTTTAATTCTCATCTGTTGATAAATCTGATTGTTTGTAGGCGGAAGCGGCTGGAGTTGGAAAGGTTCGACATAAGAGATTGGTGAATCTGATCGGATGTTGTGCTGAGGGAGACGAGCGTCTCTTGGTAGCTGAGTACATGCCCAATGACACTCTCTCCAAGCATCTCTTCCATTGTATTTCATTTTTCTCTTTTCTCTGTTTTTCTTTGGATTCGTGAACTTTCTGCTTTCATTGCTTAATAATGATCCTGTTTACTTCTCTGAGGCCCTTTTGTCCATTGGAAAATTTTAAGGTTATGGTGCTAATGATGGTTATATAGTGCAAGTATTTGAGCAGTTTACTTTTCAGTCCTCTTGCATGTACGAAATCAGTGTATGTAAACAGTACCTTTTGCTGGTTGGAGATGGGCTTGGGTTTGCTATTAGAAGAAAGGTTTTAGAACATTGATTGGAATGCTGCAAGTTGTCTGAGTTTTCTTAGTAGTAGAAATGATTCACCAAGTAACTCAGAATTCTTATACATGGGTGGTGGAGATTTGGTTTGATATAATTTGGTCATTTGGTTTTTGAGGGTGCCCAAGTTGTACATCAGAACTGGGATTTATAATTCTTGCCGTAACATTGTCAGTTTCTGTGGAATTGAGCTAATAATTCAGGATATGCTGATTACTTGTTGGGAAAGGCATTCTGGGGTGAAGATGCTATCTGCAAAAAAGATGGGCCAAGAGAGACATTTTTTTTCTTCCTTTTATTGGTTTCTCACTACTTTAGGCCTTCTCCAGTGATTTGAATTTGCTTTGATATAAATATTTCATTTTTTTCTCATTGATCTTGTGAACTATATATTATGAGGAAAAGCTACCAATGTACTCTGAGTTATGACAAAACCTTTTTGAAATAGTTTTCTGTTGCTATTCCCTTTGCCATTTTTGATATTAAGAGAAAAAAAAATTCCTTTCACATGTTGTTTCCACCAATTTTGCTACTTGTCCATCTGAAAATTTCATTGTGGTCCCTTCCCTTCATAAAATTGGCGATACCATTTTTACTATAGAAGCATTCCTTACCGAGGTTTTCTTGGCCTACTGAAATTGGAATTGCTTAAAATAATTTCTCGCGTACAACTTAGACAACCCAGCATGTTGATTTGTGCAATCTATTACTGCTTTTCCTGCCATCAGAAATTTCCTTGTCATTCATTTCATTTCTTCCGTGTCCTTTTCGCAGAATCTATATGATTCAAACTGCATAATTCAAATGGTTCTGGTTTTTGTGTCTTGCTCTGTTTTTTTTTTTCTGTAACTGATGAAAAAGATGTATTAATAAGCAAAAACAAAGTGCAAATACAGCAACTAAAAAAGAGCAAGACCACCCATGAGAAGTGGGTGTGAAAGAAGCTGCATGTCTTGATTTGTTGTTATATAAATTTGACATGCAATACCCGGCAAAATTGAAAGAAAGGCCATTTGATTTCTTATTCTAGGCAAATGTCCTCCGAGGAAATAGGTTTTATTGAGATCTTTTCTGGATAACATGTTTTACTTGAGAAATTCATGAAGTAAAAGATTATCATTTAGTTTTGAAAATAAGGTTGAAAGCCGGGAAAAAAAAACCATTATTAAGACTGAATCTTCACCAAGTAATGAATGACAAATAAACATGAAAGCCGACAGATTAGTGGTAAAGGTCAGGAGGAAGCTGAATCTGGAAATTCTACTTTCTTCATCTTGCTTCTTTCTTTGTGTCCTTGTTGCGGCGCTGTTTTCTATGTCCTTGATCTTGCAGAGGAAGTAATGGATGCCAAATAAACATGAATTTTTTTTTAGTGGTAAAGGAGAAAACCACCCCAAGTGGAGGAGGGGGGTGCTGGTGCTGGTGCTGGTGGGTGCTTGTTGGGGGGAGGGGATTTCTACCTTCTATTTACACCATTTTCCTTCTACCTCCTTGCTTTTATGTACCATGAAGTCCAACTTTATGTGTATGTTGGCCAACCATTTTGTCACTAATGCTTCGGCTAAGCTGAAATCACCTAGGAAGCACACCCTAATGGATTCCTTCATAGACCCAGTTATAGGCCGTTTTTGGGTTGTTGATGCTTTGACTGTGCTAATTTTTCTGCTGCATTTCTTACCATGCATTTTCTTTCTTGTTCCCATGTTCAAATAATTTTGATTCTATGTTAATGTTGTAGGGGAGAAGCAGCCATTACCATGGGAAATGCGTTTGAGAGTTGCATACCACATTGCACAGGCTCTTGATCATTGCAACAATGAAAACAGAAAAATCTATCATGACTTGAATGCATACAGAGTTCTTTTTGATGAGGTATTGCTTCAAATATAGTGACCTTACAAAGAAAAAAAGATGTTTTCTATGAACATGTAGATTTATATGGATTTTTTAATCCGTAATTGAATATGTATTACTTCAAAATTGGTTTTTAGTTTGGATTATTTGTGTACCTTAATTAATTTTATTGTTTGTGTCAGTGTATATTGATCTTATGTTTTATTTACTCAATGCAAAATGCATGTTTATGAGGATTATACTTCATGCTTTAGTCAGGAAAAAATTCCTTTCCTCACTATTTAGCATTGGGAGCATTTTTCGTCAGCTAATTATGGCAGTTTTTGTGGATATTTATACCAGCTAATTTACCATTGGGAGTAGTCCTAGATTTATTTTTTGTCTTTCCATTTTCTGTTGTTGATGTTTATGGTTGATTTTGGATGTTAATCCACTTCTTGTGGATTTGTACTCTCTTTCTTTTGATATTAATGGGACTTCATTATTTATAAAATAAGAAAAAGAAAATTATGCCAGTTTTTTGCAGGTTAAGACTCAGGTCACTTATTCTTTGCTGATTTTTCTACCAACATTTATAGATGAAATCTCATGTCACTATGGCATCAAATTGTAATATTTTAGGCTTGTTGAATGAAAATTTGGTTTTGGCCATGTTAAACAAAGACCTATGGAGGCGCTTGTCAGAAGGTGAGAGAGTTGTCTATTCAAGTACCAAAAAGGTCAAGTAGAAGACCAAAAGGACTGGGATCGAGTTGATTTTAAATTGTTCAAATTCACATTATCTGATTGAAGATATGGTTTTTGATGGATTGGGATTGCAAAACAGGATATTCATTGCAGGTCCTACCTATTTTTGTTAAGGCATTTTATTATTTGGTTTGTATTGCTTCCAACGGGTTTGTTGACTTTTTGAGGTCAAGTTCACTATAATTTCATTTTTTTTTATCGGTAATAAAGAGAATTGTATTAAATAAACTTAGAAAAGAAAGAATACAAGGTACACGAACAGTGTACCAGCTTAAGCCTCAAAGACACCCCCAAGAAGAATTCAGGGGTCGACAAAAACACAGTCTAAGATCCCACTACCTCCATGAATGGAACAATGACACGAACTCATCTAGCTGAAGACAGGGAAAGGTGGGTAGCTGAGATATCGACCAAAACATTAGCTTTAGTACCCTTAAATCCATTTCTAAGATTCAAAATTTTCTTTGATTGGTAATTCATTTGATATTAATAGAAAGATTAATAAGGTCTCCCTGGTACACAAACTGTGTACCGAAGAGAGAGAGAGAGAGACCCTGGCTGAAATTTTAAGATCCAAAATTTCAGTCATATGCATTTTACATCAAGGGAAAAAAATTATGTCTAGGATTATGTTTTGTATCGGCATATCTTCTCCTTCAATTTTTTCTGATCTTTTGTGGCTGGGTATGTTAAAACATGTTTGGAACTGTGGGTATGAAAAGGACAGAACAGTTGACTAAGCACTTGATGATTCATTCCTGCACTAAAAAAGAGTTGACAGCGAGGATGTATGAACTTTTTCACTCCATTTGGGGCATATTGAGCTTTATATTTGTCAATGTATAAAGGGAGTTCCTTGCTAATTTACAGATATTACTTTACTTTTACTTCTTGTAATTGCAAAACTAATTCAAGATGATGCTTCTGCTGAGAGTTTAACTATTAATCCTTTTGTCTGCCACTTTTCATTTGTGCCAGGATGGTGATCCTCGTTTATCTAGTTTTGGTCTAATGAAAAATAGCCGAGATGGGAAAAGTTATAGCACAAACTTGGCTTATACTCCACCAGAGTTTTTGAGGACAGGTATTATTTCTTGCTCACATTATTGAAGCTTCTGGAATCTAAAAAGATCTGGTTATGTAGTTTCTTGTTAACGGTATTTATATTCACAGAGAGCTATAAAGCTTCTTGGAGCTTCTTTTAACATAAAATTACCTAGGGTTTTTAATAGTTTTTCTGCATTCTACTGACATGATATTGCACAATAAACCTGGTTAGATTTGTAGAGAATGTTATTTATCTCTGAAATTTTCATGTGGATTCCATTTAATGAACTAAAATCACCTAATACAGATATATAAAATTCCAAATAAATATTGAGCTTGAGGTGGGATCCATGGATGGAAGTTAAAAGCAGGTTCAGGTGAAGTTTGGGTTTTAAATATTGATATGCGAAGTACATTGCCTTCCCTGAAAAGAGAAATATTGCCAAAGTATTTAGAAATGGAGGAAACATATTAGGGTTTTTAATATGATTTTCGTAGTCATTTTACACCCAAAACTCAAAATATTACAAAAAACAATAAAAGTGTACGTATGTGGACAAATGAGACATGGGCTTCTGTATATGCCATTCTTTTCAACTTTAAATAATAAGCAGGAAAGATCTTTTGACCAAAAACTAACATGTTTATATCATAAGTAATAATCGCATGAAGAATCTAACCATGCGCCTCGTAGTCATATCCTATGTTGGAGCTGTTCTTATCCCGTGGTTCTAAATTTTACTGAGAATACTCATGATAGCACAAATATTAGGATAAACTCCAATAAAATTTTGCTCCAATTGAGTTATCACACCTATCTTAGTACAACTAAATAAGTTACAATTGCACCTCTTTTATTTCCTAGGCTTGACTTCAATTTCGAGCCACCTTTCTAGCTTCCATATCAAACTCATTATTGCTATGAAAATGAAGTAATAAACAAGCAATTAAAAAAAAATTTTTTTGAGAAATTTTCCTATTTTATTGACTATTATTTTAATTTAGTGTTAGTCTTTCCCCTTCATATGCATGGTATCCCTAATATATTTGACTATGTTTTCGTTCATAATCTGTATTTTGAAGCCTTTTGCTTTAATTTTGGTTTGCCTTCTAGTTTCCACTTTAAATGCAACATGGCTGAAAAAGAATATTGTAATGAAAAAGATATATTGTAACGAACAAGCAATTACTTAATGGATATGAAATAGATAAATTTTTGAGATTTTTTGTTTTGTTGATTGAAAATTATTTTAATAAAATATCAATTCCCTGCTGTTTATGCATAATAATGCTAATATTTTTCTCTACATTTTCATCGGTAATATGCCTAATCTATATTTTTCTATTAGAATCTAGGCCAAGCAGGTAACCATTTTAAGGCATAAATGTCAAACATATGATCAAATTAAAAAGCTAACTTTTTTTAAGCCTTTATATTTCTAATTATTTTATATAAAAATAACTAAAATAAATTTTATTTAAATATATGTTTTCTCATGTACTTTGATCGTTCCATTTTTATAAACATACTGGTCCATGGCCCAGGGAGTTGTTCTAGACACTCTTTTTGATCGTCAGATTCATTGTTTGCATTTTCATCTTTCTTTATAGGTCTTGTCGAGTGCAATCCTAGAAGTATCAGCAAGGAAGAAACTTAGTCCCCATGGCCCTTGCAAATCCACTCGTGATTTTGGCATGTCTTTCAGAAGGCGAATGTGAGAAAATCCACAATCCTGGTGAAATTTGTGAAGATTTGGATTGAAATTCTTCAAATTAAGTTAGTAATTAATTTAGAAAAAATATTTGAAATCTGGAAGGGTGATGGAAGATTATAGAGCTTATTGGTTGAAAAAAAGGAAGGTTGATGACTTGATATATAACTTCTCTTAAAAACACCATGGCAGGTGGAGCATGTTGCATATATAGGAATGTGAAATGGTGGAAACATGATATCTTGAGTGATATAGTGGGGCGTTTTGAACCATGGGTTCAGCATTAAAATTTTTTAGTGCAATCAACATATTTCTGGAGCATGTTGTAGCCTATCTTGCACTAATCTTCAAATTTTCAAATATAGGTTTTTTTTATCAGTAATGAGATTATATTATATTAGAATATTAAAAGGAAAGTACAAGGTACACAAACCGTGTACCATAAAAAACCACAATAATCAATTCCCCCAAAGATAGAGCAGGGTTCTAGTGAATATAATGTGAGTATGGTGCTAGTGAATATAATTACAGTTTTTGAAAGTCCAAATGGCCATTTTGTGGAGATTGTCACCATACCTCAAAGGACAACTAAATAAGAAAGATGAAAAATAAATCAGGAAAAAACGGCAATAAAAAGCATATTATATTGCATATTGGTTTAAGTACCTGCAATCAAGAGTCCATGTTCAATACTTCAGTGTGATCTTTGTTCACAATCCTTTGATCTCTTTAGAATGCCAGACATGCTATGCATTGCAAATTTGTAACAAACAAAAATTTTGCTTCATTACTGTCTCATTAGTCATTACCTAATAAAATAAAATAAAATAAATAGAGATAAACTTCATTAATCACCAACGAATGATGCATTTTCATATGTGATATCTAGTACTATATTTTGTTACCTTACCATTTCACTTGTACAGTTCTCATATCTTGATAAATGTCCAAAATATCCACCAATTGTTTCCCTGGAAAAAGCCAAAAGTAGAAGTGTCAAACCACTCGTGGAAATGATTAAGAATCCATAGTTAGCCTTAAGTTGCAGAATACAAAGGACAATGATAATTCTACATACCTGAACCATATCAAATAACAAGGAACTTCTTCATGACTACTATTATGGAAATTTGAAATATGCCTTTTCTGAATTTCTATATTTTTCTTGCTGATATGCTACAAAGTTCACTACAGCCACAGCATCTCTTTATAAGTAATTGCAGTACCTCTTCATTTTTTCTGTTCTTGTATTTTGGGAATTAATACCTAGTGAATTTGTTACAAGATGCTTGGTTTATGCAGGCAGAGTCATCCCAGAGAGTGTGATCTACAGTTATGGGACGGTTCTTTTAGACCTCTTGAGCGGGAAGCATATTCCTCCAAGCCATGTATGACGCATTCTACTCCCTGGACTGTTTGACTGTTAAGGGTTTTTCTGAATATTTGGACCTGGATTATGAAAATTTTGTTGATTCTTTGCTTTCATGCCTAAATATATGTTTCCTAATTTTTGTGCTGAGTTCATCAGGTTATAAAATTAAATAGCAGAAAATGGTAATTGGAACTAAAATTTGTGATGGTAATTAGATATACATGTATCTATGATCAATCAACCAGAGGCAAACCTTTTTTGTATTTGAGTCATATCAATTTTAAACTGATCTTTTATCCCTTTTCCATTATTGGAATGCTTTGTTTGTTCAGCTCAAGGGATCCAGTTTATCAGTTTAGTGTGGTGGAAGTGCTCTTTGTTGATCTTTCAGGGGACTGTACAAAGAACTTCACCAATCCTTGGCAACTATTACTGACAAATTCTGGGGATTCAATTTGGGAAACCAAAAGAGAGCAGGCTTTTTGTCATTATTTTTGGAAAATTTGCAAAAATCAGATGCAAAGGATGTCATTTCTCTTTGTGGAGAAAACATACTGTTTCTCGGCTTTGAGAAGTCTTTATTTGCGTTTTATTTTCCCGTTTTCCTACAGTGAACATTCAAGACTGTCTTCTAAACTTGCAAAATATTATGTGATGGTTGAAATCAGGACTAGCCAATGGGTGAAGTTCCAGTGAGTTGGACATATTTAAGTTGCTGACAGGTGGACCTCTTAATTGAGTCTTTTTATCCATATTGTGGTTTCGGATGAATCTGAAGCCTAGATGTGTACTTAAACTTTGCTCTTCTACTGAAGTTCCTTCTCAAGTTGCCTTTGGGTCAGATTAGCTTTCTTTTGATGGCTCTTGATATATATCAGGTTGAGGTGAATAATTTGGTGATTTAATTGGTATTTTCTTCTGTTTGGTGAATAGTCTTTTCTTTATTTCCTTCTCCATACAAACAGTGAATTTGACCCACTACCATACTTTACAGTCTATTTTTTTCTCCATTCTGTGTTGGACTTCTCTTGGCTGATAGTTTAGTTGTGTATAGGGCTGTCAATGGGTCGAATTCCAGATCCGAATTCAACCTGATAGTCGAACTCAGATATGTATTTATATCCGTCGGATCGAATACGGTTACTGGTTTTTCAACCGAATTTATTCAAATCCAAATATGGTTATACTCATATTCAACTGAATATCTGATGTTATATCGGATATGTTATATTTTAATTACATTTATTAATTAAACTAAAATAAATCGTATTGGGAGGGATTAAGGTCCCTCCCTTTTACAAATGAAGTTGGCTGGGAACTTCTGTTCCCACCAGATGTGGGATGCGTTTGCGATAATCCTGCTGTCCCACGTTCCCAGCTGATTTCCCCTAATGGAGGCATTCTTTGCATTCTCAAATGCATGTGAGATAGAATGGTTCGATCGCCTGGAACTGAGTTTGGGTTAGCCAAAAATAATGTTAGAATAATTGAATTCGGATATAAAGATACATTTCAATTTCAAATTCGGTTTCAACCGACTGATATCCGATTGGATATCGATCGAATTCGAATATGTATTCTTAATAATCGGTTTCGCGGTTCAAGTTAGATTCGAACCGTATTCTACCCATTGACAGCCCTAGTTGTGTATAGTCCCATGATCTGACTTTCATCTGGAAGGATTGAAATGACCATGCTGTCCTTTTTAAGAAATCGCTAATATTATGTTTGTGGCCATTGGTTTACCCTTAAACTCTCATCTTGCAGATCCTTCATAGATTTTTTTGTTTATCTTGAAAAGATATTATTTTATTTGTATGTTGACTAGTCTAGGACTCTAGGTCAAGTGATTTGGGACCTTATGTAAGAGTTTTCTTCTTGCTGGTGGGGTCAAAAGCTATTACAAATTTTCCATTTTGTGATTTATATTTTCAAGACATACTGTCAAGATATTGTTGTATCTTGGTTGATGCCTCCGGATCCTGAGATCCAGCTTTTGTGGGTTGAGGAGAGGAAGAGAAAGCTTTGTGGTGCCATAAAATGTGTCCTGATTTCTTTATTTTCCCTGTGAAAAGAAAGAAACTTAAACTACTTTGAGGAGTGGAGCATGGAATGACTTTCATATCTTGAAGGTGCTAATGAATATCAATCATTTGGAACGTTAAGGATGCTTCATATTCTGATTCATAAATTACTGGGATGTAATGTTATCTGTGTAAGTATCTGAGTGCGGTGAGTATTTGTTTTTTATTTTTTCCTTTTTCCCCTTTCCTGGTGTATACTCTTCACATGCATAGTTTGAGATTTATTTATTTATCTATGTAATTGCAGGTATCTTTTGTTTTAACCTTAGGTAGGTGTGTGTGTGTGTGTTTTCTTTTTAAGTATTTTAATAATCTTGGGGTTAGCTTGCTTACTGTATCAGGCTAACGAGGCATATTCATTGTACCTCAAGGCATGATATCTCTATGCCTTAGTGTTTGGCATAGCCTCATCTGTGCCTCAGGATATATGGTGTATGCCTTAGGTGTGTGCCTCAGGGCATCTTCAAAATGTTTTTTTTTTTTGGAACTCAGGGTATCCGGGCCCGCTTACGCTCAACCGACTAATCCCTGAGGGCATCTTCAAAATGTTGCAGCTGTTAAATGTGTTTTATAGCTTTGTGTAGCTGTTTTTTTTATAAAGATTGCTAACCATATTAAATGAAATTCTTGTAAATGGGATTTGTACTTTCTTTGATACTAAGTAATAAGTATTCCTTTAGTTGTGAGAAATATTAAAATGAAATCCCTGTTCCAACCTCCAAGTCTGCCTTGTGTGGGACTTTAACATCCTCATGAAGAAATACCAGGGCTCTACCACTTTTTACTTGTTTGCATCATTTCCAGGTGTCTTAGTTTTCTCAAAGTTTAATAGTCTACTCCTGTCACACTGATCTTTATGGTTCAATGTATCATAATGTGGTTTAAGTTTTTTGTCTGGTGGGGAGTATGGTATGCCTAGATTGACTTGACTATCGAAGTTGGCATTACATGGAACTGATTCTGAAGCTTCTGTTTTTGTGTAGAACAGTGTTTTATATAATGTGTCATAGTTTGTTGAAATCCTGTTCACCTTTCAATTTTTACATATTGTACTTGCATTATCAGGTTGCTTCTTCTCTACCTATGAGTATTGGGTTGTAAACTTCTCATAAACCACAAGTACTGTTGTTTCATTTGGCTTTAAGTTCATGAAATGATTCTCACTTTTCCAGGCATTGGACTTGATAAGGGGGAAAAATGTGTTGGTATTGATGGATTCATCCTTGGAAGGGCAGTATGCCAATGAAGATGCTACCAAGCTGGTTGAACTTGCTTCAAAATGTCTTCAATCTGAGGCTAGAGATCGACCAAATGCCAAATTTCTTATTACTGCAGTAGCACCCCTTCAAAAGCAGACAGAGGTGATATCTTGTTTGTTTTGTATGTTCAACATGACTTGAAATTGTGTTTGCTGGCTGGGCTGTTCTGACCTGTATCTATATGTTCCCTTTTTGTTATGTGATTGGTCTCATTGGTATTCCTAGGTGGTGTCACATGTTCTGATGGGTTTGCAAAAGACAACAGTGGTGTTGCCGACTATGCTTTCTCCTCTGGGAAGGGCTTGTGCAAGGATGGATCTCACTGCTGTTCATGATATCTTGCTCAAAACAGGTTACAAAGATGAAGAGGGCGCAGAAAATGAGGTGAGTCAAAATAATTCTTGGAATCTCTTAATGTTTCACCAATATCTTTGGCTCAACTACCTAGAAAATAAGATTGGAGGTTTGCCTGAGAATCAGCATTGCAATAAGGGTGGGGGGAAAAGAAAAGGGCTAGAATTTCTTTCTTCTTAACAAGTTGCAACATATTTAATGTAACATATTGATCTTCAGCATTGACTGATTGTCTCTTAGTCCTTGTTCTCAATAATTTGCCTACTGAGGTTTTTTATCTGACCACTAATTCTATTTTCTTTTTAATCATTTCGCTAAGTGGTGTTCTGTGCTTATTGTTTTATATTGATGCCTTGCGCCTCAGAGTAGGCTATCGCGTCTGTCAAAAATAATTTAAACCAACTAAAGAGACCTTGTATATCTTATTCATCTCAGTTAAATGTTGAGCAATTTGATTTTTGTTTTGAAAGTGGAAGGACTTCAAAAGCCTCAGGGAAAGTACGTTTGTCACAAAAATTTTAAATGATGGCTATTGGGATGTTGTTATGCATGCAGCAGAAATGGTGGGAAACAAAAAGGCACCGTATTGATAGATTGAGTATTGCTGACATAGAGATGCTGAGATGGATCTATGGAGACTAGGAAAGATAAGGAAAAACAGATATGGTTTTGTTTAGGAGTACAGCCTAAATAAGAAACAAGAGAAAGTAAAGCGAGTTAAGATGGTTTGATTTAATAAAGATCTAACATGGTACTTATTAGAAGGTGTATATAATAAAAGATTATAAACTAAAGGAAGAGCAAAAAGACCATGAATGGAATTCGTCACAAATTATTCATTGTGCATGTTTGTCTAAATTTTTTTAGACAGATTGGAATGGTAGGGCAAGATTCATGTTGCTTGCTCCAGCTAGTTGGGATGGGGCATTTTGTTGTCATTTTGTCGATATCGTTAAAAAAAATAAAAAAGAAAAAAAACCAGCGACATAATTAATGTTTAAGGATTCTCTCAAGCTGGACTCTTCTATGGTGGGTTCTGATTCGCCTTTTATCTGCCACATATTTACCGTATCTGTTCAAGGTCCTATGGATCCTTAGGATCTGACCTAGACACAGACTTCTTTTGTAATGTTTGTGAATCACTGTATTTGTGACAATCTTGTCTCAATATGAAGCTATCATTTCAAGAATGGACGCAACAAGTACAAGAGATGTTGAATACAAAGAAATTTGGGGATATTGCATTTAGAGACAAAGATCTCAAGAGCGCCATTGATTATTATTCAAAGGTATGCACTTATGTTTTCTTCTCTTTTTGTCTCCTTTAAAAGTAACTTGGTACTTGCTCTTATACATTACTTTTGGATTTAATCATAATGACTAAATGTATATCCTTTTTTTTTTCTTTTTGGATTTTAATTTTGGTCAGCACATAACTGACAATATAGTGAACTACTTGGTTTCTAAAATGGTTTTGAATGCTTCACCAACTGCTTGACCTTTTGATGATGAGTCGATTTAACATATTTTATTAGTTATTGTAGGTATATAGATTTGTTGACGTGTATAACCAGAATGGTATTGCAGAAAGGAAAAATAATAAACCGAATGGTACTGCAGCTTTGGGTGCTGTGTTTTTCTACAAGCTAATAGAAGTGATTCATTTTGAGACAACAAGATAAAGCATCTTTTCATGGTGTAGCCTTTAGAGTATAAATTTGGGGCAACTTGTGATTAAACGGATATGTATGTTTATCAATTTGGTATTAATGAATGTATTCTCCATAATCTAAATTATTGTAAAATCTATATCAAATTTCTAATACTATATTTTGTAGCAAATTATAGGGTAGGGAGAATGAAGACAGAAAACTGAAAACAATGATAAAATGCAAATGGTTTCAAAGTCACATTTGTTTAGATTGAATGAAGTAATTCTTCTAATACCTTGTATCATTACTAATTTTAGTAGTTTAGTTCTTGTGACCAAGTTGCACAATTTTCTGGCATGTCTTATAACATGATATCCTGTTGGCCATTCTAAAACCCCTTCCTAAATAGCAAAATTGTACTATTATTTCTGCTGTTTCGGTACTTAAAAGATGCATTATCAATTTACCTCAACACATCGCATACATAATCTAGCGATATTAACATGGCTTCACCCTCGAATGCTTTGAACTATTGATTCCAGTATCTTTATTCATATCATGAATTGCTTCCATGTCATCATTGATTCATTTACACTCATTAATTTAATCCCTTTTGAAAATTTCAGTTGGTAGTGATGATGTCTGTTCCATCGGCTACCGTATTTGCAAGGCGAGCCCTCTCCTACTTGATGAATGGCCAACCAGAACATGCCTTGAGGGATGCCATGCAGGCTCAAGTGTGCATGCCAGAGTGGCCCACAGCCTTCTACTTGCAGGCTCTTGCTCTTTCCAAGCTTGGAATGGAAACTGATGCTCAGGACATGCTCAATGATGGAGCTTCCTTCGAAGCAAAGAAGCAGAATAGCTGGCGCTGCTAAGTTTTATTTGTCCTGCTGGAAGCCCTCCTGTCTGGTCCCAGTCTACAAGCCACCTTGATCTTAAGCAGTAGAATAATGCAGGTTGTTTCAGGCATTAATAGATGGGATATGTTGAATCATGTCAAGGGTTACAAGATTATGAAGTGGTTTTTCGGAATCCAGAGACAGGAGAGGGATGTATAAAGTATATATATTTATAACAGATAGTAATAAGCAGATCAGTCAAATCACTTTTAACAATTGACAATGTTTGATTACCTTATGAATGAAAATAGGCAGAAGGTAATCGTCTGTTCTAACCCAACTGCTTTAATTGGCTCTTGTGGTAGATGAGAAAATAGCACATGGAAGAATGATATAGTCATTCTAGACAATCCATTTTTACATGGGATCTTCTGTTTGGTGGCCTGGTAAGATATATTTTTGTTTATGTAAAATATATGATAGCCATACTTGAAAAACAAGGCAACATGTTTTTGCCAAATAAACATGTACCATTCTAATATATCTAAGCACCTTTAATCATTGATTTTTTAGTAAACAAGTGTTTGACAAATTATTCTGAGACCAATTCCAGATGTAGTGTTTAATTATCACATTCATTCTATCATATTCCTTACCTGAGTTGGGGGAGTTGGGCCAAGGCCCAGCATCCGAATGACATATAAGAAAATAAAGTTGCGTTCTCACTAATAATTTAATCACTTAATCTTACAAATTGGTATTAGAGTCTACGTTTTGGGTTCAAGTCTCCCAGAGAACAGGTTTAAATCTCTCAGAGAACATGCTGTGGCTTGTGTAAGTGTGCGGGCAGGGCGGGTTTGTGGGTTTAATGGCTTGTTAGGGGTTTGTGGTGAGTGTTAGCCAGTTCACAGATGCTAAGAGGGACCCCAGGTTTTGTCGGTTCGTGCATCCCATCGGGGAGAGAGGGGCAACCTACGAAGGCATGCTGCTGTTGGTGTGAACCTAAGAGGGACCCCATGTTATGTAGGTTCGTTCCCACCAGGGAAGGGGACCTACGAAGGCATGCTGCTGTTGGTAAATGGTGACCTACTTTAAAATTTGAAAAGTATATTGTAGATGATAGAGACATCTTGGATGCATAAGGCTCAAGTTACCCCCTCTTGCCAAATTCAATTTAAACCCGTTTCTTTTTCAATTGGAGGCAAGTTCGCATTCATACAAGATGTAAACAATCAAGACTTTGACAGAATTGGGAAAGAAAGCCGGTGTGATGTCTCTTTGCGGCACCAATATCCCTTGTCCTAACGTGGAATACAGTTCATCGTCAAATGGTATTTCCGTAGTGCCGTGTGATTCAAAGGCATGTGACGTAGAAGATGTGAAACTTAACCTTGAGTGAACCAATTGCGAGGGCACCATCGATGAGCCCCTCAACTAACTCCTATCTGTCATTAGTATATGTGGGGTCTGATGTTTTGTTTCTTTTGTGCCGCCAGTTGTTTGCAAGCTGGATTGGGACAAATTGGTCACAAATGGGAGGATTTTTTATTTGTTCAACACGCATGTTAGGACTTTGATGTCACATCAATCCCTCAAAGTGATAGAACCCAACTCCAAGTGGACATAAACAACTAATTTTTTTTGTATTGAGCATTTGTTGCTTAATTTTGACATGACAAAGACTTGTAAAATAAGATTAGAGATGATTGGATTAAGATTAGAGTTGATTGGATGTTCAGATATGTTTTATAAGGCAATAATTAGACAATTTATGTTGTATATTACAAAATGTTGGGTGATAAGAAAAGAGAGCATATTATTTAGAGCTCACGTTGGAAGATCTATTGGTCCAACAGTGAATGGGGTGTACACATCAGCGTCATTTACATATGTGTACGCTCCACTCACTGTTGGACTAGCAGATCTTCTAGCAAGGGGCTCTTACCGATTTCAAATCATAAGGAAGCACTTAACATATTCAAAAGAAAAGTATTACTGAGATGAGGATGCTAAGAAGAATATGTTTCAAAATTAGAAATGATAAAGACATGAAGATATTTGAGAGTGGCTGGGCATGGCATGATTTGAGAAAAAACTTGAGAGGAGCATATTAAGGTGGTTTGAATATGTAAAGTGGAGACCTAAAGATGCATCTGCAATAAGGTATAAGAGAATCCATATTGAAGGACCCAATAGATCAATAAGAAAACCTAAAAAAACATATATAGGGTTAATAAAATAAGACTTGTATAAAAATAGATTAACGAAATATATGATTTTCGACAGTGGGATGGTGAGATAAGATTCATGTGGCTAATCCCACTCTGATAGGAACTAGCTTATGCTGATGATGATATTAATAACAATGACGTAAAATGGTTACACCCAATTCAAATTTGCATTCTCACAACGATATCCCAAGGTTTATTATACGCATGCAAAACAGTACAAATGTTAAAGCATAATTGGACATGTAGTATTGCAGTAATGTCAAAAGAAATCCATTTTTTTTCTTGCTAAGTAGCTTTATATAAATAAATTGAAATCATCTATGGTCATTCTCGTAAAATAAATGAAAGTGCAATCGTTAGAACACTTTTGCATGGCATTCATGGTTGATTAGTGGTGGCACGTGCATACTGCACATTCTAAACCCAATAACTGTAACATAAAAGTAGGGGTGAGGTTTAAATTAAAAGCGGAAAAAACGGTTGTTTGGAAGTTATAGTCTAGGATTCTTTTGGTTGTGGAGGGCAATCCTTAGATAAAAAAAAAAAAAAAAAAAAAGAAAGACAAGAATCTGAGGAATATAATATAAATAATAGCTACATTATTCATTAACAATTCAATGTATTTTATACTTTTAACTTATGTGGGTATGTGGTATTGGGCCTATTGGCTACGGTTCATCCCTTTTAATCCGTGTAAATTAGGGTTGTAAATTTGCCACGTGAGTTTAGCAACCAAAAAAAAAACAAAAAAGGAGAAAAATTTTGCCACATAAGATAATGAAATCTAACAAAGACAGAAGATTCTGCAAGATTCTACCCATGAACAGAGCTGTCGGTGGGATAAGACCTTTTCTATCCGCACTGTTCAAAAAGCATTATCCAAACTTGCAAAATGTTAACAAATAACGCGTCCTACCACATTAAATGTCGATAATCTAACTGTCGGGACGTTTATGAGGGGAGCGTTACTTTAGATGGAATTTCAACGGTCCTGATTCTATATAAATGATTAATTCAGTGAATAAGCCACCACCGAATCAATGTATTTTTTGCCACGTGTACTAACAGTCAGCCCAATCGATCGACGCGGAGTGGATTTAAGGGACAAGGAGAGATCGGCGGCGAAGAAAGAAAGAAACAGGGGTAAAGGCTCAATCCAATTTTTCAGGTACGGAATTTCTCCTCTTTAAATTTTTTTTCTCCTGTTGTTTTTGTTTCAATCGTTTGAAGTAATTCGATCTCGTACTCAATCTTGTTTGATATAAGTTAGGGTTTTTGTGATTGAGTTATCGATTTATGTTGTTGTTTTGAGTTTTTTTCTATGGAATCCATGCGGATCGATTGACTGTATATGAGTGGAATTGTTTGGATTTCTTTGAAACATGGATTCTAAACAAGTCGATTGCTTCTTTAAGTCGTATTTGGATTAGAGATTTAAGTTGGATTATTCCGTGCTTAGGGTTTTTGTGTGATTCGGTCTTTATTGTTGTTATTATAAAGGAGACGATTTTCTTCTCTTTCGCCTTTCAACTAGGATAGAATAGCCTTCGGACGATTTTCTTCTGTACACAATTATGTAGATATGACCCTATTATGTGCGTATATCTTGTCATCCTTCTGTATTTAACACTCTTGTAATGATTTGAATTGAAACTGGTCGATCATCCTTTGCTCTATCTCATGTTTGTGACGGCTACCTAGGAAAAAACCTTAGTAGGTCAAATCTGATTGGGTGCATGACAATGAGAGTTAGAGATCTACTGATAAGTTGGAAATTGTTGAGGACTTGGAACTACGACGAGATGCATCTTATATGTGCCTATTTCTATCACTTATTTAAAGAAGATTTCACGACAAGTTCAGTAATGGAGGATGCTTCAATGGGAGGAATAGAGAGTATAGAAAAGAGGATTTTATTGATTCTTATCAATGTTTGATGTAGTAAATTCCTGTATTGAGCTAGTCGTGGTACGATTGGGGTTTGTATTGTTCAGGACAAATTGATATAAATTGAGCACACAAACAATTTATCTTAGCAAAATAAGATGCTGTCAAGAAGAAGAAAGCAGAAGAATTATCTGTCAAGTTAGCTTTCTCTCTCTGAAATTCTCCTTTTTTTTAATGATATTCTCTTTCTTTGTACTCTCTGTCCTTCTCTCTTACTTTATCTCATTCTATCCCTTTTTCTCTGTCTCATCCCCCTCTTGTCCTTGTTTATGTATATACACACTACACACATGCGCGCTCGCGCGCACACACATGTGTGTGTGTGTGTACATATGATAGGGTTAGGTTCTCCCTTCTCTCTCTCTCTCCTCTCTCCTCTCTCTTGTCTAAATCTATTAGTCGTTATTTATGGCCATACCAGTATTGGATCAACTGGATCAGCTATTCCAATCTGAGGAGGGCATGTAATGGTTGTCTGTAGGTTTTTTTTTTTAAACATTTGTTTGGTTGCTTACTCTTGAGCTGGTCCAGTTTGGTATTGTAGCTCTTTTAGAATGTTTCTGCAAATTCACAGAGTATTATCTGATAACATTTTGATAATATCATTATGCATGCATCAGTAGTCTATTTACCAGTGTTAATGAATTGATATTATGTCAAAATCATTCGGTTGATGAATGATTGATATTCTAACCATTATATGCTTGTGTATGGAAGGCTTGGCCTCTCATGTTCAGCCACTTATCGTAAGTGTGACGGTAAAGTCTAGCATGTTTTTAATTTTTGATGTCAAGGTTAATTTTGTTCCTTGTTGAGTAGGGAATTCTAGATGAACTTCTTGGGAAAATTTTGCTTCTTGGTAATATTTTTCATAAATATTGTATTGAAAATTTTAAAAAATAAAAGAGAAATATTGATTTAAATGAAAAATTGGTGTTCTTCAAGTATGAAAATTTTCGTAACTTTAGCAGAAACTTAAAACCCTAGGTTCTAAAAGAAGAAAACTTAGATAGTTTGAGCAATTGCGGCATTGACAGTGATGGTTGGGGTGTCAATCCTTGTGAAAGTGTGTAAGTGTTGGCTCATTGAATTATATCTGTTTCATTGATGCTTTGTTCTATCCGCTGGTCTTGTTGAGTTTGTGGTGTGGGTCCTGTATTCAATCCTGGTATGATTACTGATGGGTAGAGCCTATTTATCTTTTGATTCCTTGTATTTTCAAGTTTTATTAATCATAATTTCTTTGTTGCAGGTGTTTTTTTCTCTGAAGGTTGGGTTTAGAATTTGATCCTTAGACGGGATCCCAAGCCAACATACTTGGAAAGAATGGCTTTCATATTTGATGTTTTGAAGGATGCCTTTGTTGTTCTCTGCATTCTTGATACTTGAATTTGGAATTTCCTGTTCAGGTTTTTTTATGTTTTTTTTGGGGTTTTATTTTTTCTCCCGATAGTTTGTTTGAAACCATTTGGGTAATAGGAAGTGCCCTTTACTCTCTCCTCTATCTCTTAGCTTCAGAAACCATCTGTCCCTCCTAGAATTAAAGCCCTTGCTGAGACTATAGTTATTTACAAAGTCTACAGAAACAACACTTTATAGAGTGGAGAAAATGCCTAGCATTATCACCTGTGGCTGGCATTATCTGTATGGAGTAGGGAGAGTCAGTGGATTACTTTTTTCTTCATTTTCCAATTGCTAAGGAGTTTTGGCCTTTTTGTACTTCGCATAGTTGATGTAATTAGGTGTTTCCTGTGACTGTTTACCTCTTGTTTAATTATTACAGTACATGTTTTCCTAGGTTGGTAAAGAGGTAAAGAAGGGTAATATGATATATTGATTCCTCTTTTATGATGTTATCTTTTGGTTTCTTTAGAATTTAGAAACATGATTTTTTATGATGAGGAAGATAGGAAATTTACCACTATTGTGGTCATTATGAATTTGACAATATTTTAGGCTTCTGTTTCTCCAGCATTCATATGTCTATTAGTAACAGATTATTAGATTGCTTTCAGTTGCGAGGCCCTTATCATTTGGTGACAGTTGTTTTGTGGCTTGCAAACCTTCAGAGAGGCTTTTTCAGGCTTAATTTTGATTGTTTTTGTCAGGAATTTGAGTTCTGCGGGATTATTTTCCAAGGCTATTAGGTGATATTCATGCCATCTTGGTGTCCTTAATGAGAGGGAAATGATATTAGCATGTAGGGTTGCGCTCTTTTAGTTGGGTAGGCTGATGTGAAAGAACTGGGGTTCTCTTCTTTGGACGTGGAAGGAGATTCTGCTTTTATGATTTCTTGGGTTTTCCCATCTCTAGAGAGTTCTTGGAAGCATGTTTTTGGGTTTTAAATTTCTATTTTGAGGAAATGTTGCACCTTTCAGGCAAAAGTTCCCTCTTTTTTTTTTGTTTCCTGTTAGAATTGTACAGAAAATATTGATTTGAGATTTTGGGTCGTTTTATTTTTTCTTTCTGTTTTAAGCCACTCATATGTCTAGGTGGATAAAATAAAAATTATAAAGGACAGGGGACATGGCAGTGGTTGCAAGGGTCATGCGGACCTTAATCCTGTGAGATAATTACTTGTTAAAAGAGATACGCAATACTACCAGACTCAGCACATGGAAAAGAGACTTATAAAAACTAAACTTGATACATGAAAAGGATTATTTCCTAGCCCCAGCTGAGCTGGTTTTATGAGGAATATTCAGTTGGAAGTTCCTAAACATGTAAGATTTTCCTGGAAGCTTTAATGGAAGAGTCTCAAAAAGCCACAAAATGATCTAGTGAGATGGCTTCTCAATACACATGAACTGTAATAAATCCAGTGGCATTCTTTGGAAGATCTTTCTTGTGCCATTTTGACCATGAACTGTAATAAGATTCAGATATCTCATGGAATCAGTCAATGTCCATTAACGATTTTGACCATAATTAGAGGATCTACTAGTTCTACTTGAAGCTTATTGAACTGTGAACCCAGAACATTTCAAGTTGTTCAAACATCTAGAAGAGCTTGAGTTTCAGTAACCATGCTAGCATAGTTGTTGTATAGTTTGAGATGGCTTCTAGGATTTGACTGTAATGGCTCCTGAGAACCGCTCCACCTCTAGAAGGGCCTGGATTTCTTTTTGTCATTGATGTTTAACTTTGAACCGCCAAAGACAGGAGCTTTACAGCACAACCGCTTTATTTATTCAGGGTTCAGAGTTTGAGGTTGGAATCCAAGGATTTGCAATTGAATCGGTTCTTGAGGATTGAATGCCTTCATAACTTTGCAGCAATTAGATAAAAAAATGTTGTTGAGAATGTGATAGAGAGAGCTTAAATATTTTCATATGCTCATCAACGCGTCTCTTTCCAATTTCTCAATATATATGATGAGTAAGCTTCTACATGCCAACTTGGGCTTTTTCCTTGTGGTTTCTGTCAAGTTGCACGAATCTTATTTTTGGGAGGACATTGTTGAAGATCTTGACTCCAATAACAGCACATGTTCTCCACATTGAACTAGTGAATCTTATTTTTTGGGAGTCCATTGTTGAAGGTCTTGACTCCAAATGTAACAGCAAATGTTATCCACATTGAACTAGCTACCATTCCTGAGTTAGGGGGTTCTTGTACAGATTTAGGGTACCTGAAGCAGCATGAATACTGACTGTCCATTCAAATGCTGAAAGAGTTGATCGATGATTAGTTTTAAATGCTCTTTTAAAGATTTTCCAGCAGATATTTTATTCCATGCAAGATGAAACAACTTCTTTCCTAGTTATCCCTTTGGAAGTTAATTCTCTAATCATTTCCAATAAGAAATCCTTAAGTCTTAATTTTATTCTTGATTTAGGGAACTAAAGAATTCCAGTACTTTGAACAACTTGTGAATGGAGTAGCAGTTTTGAGAGGTCGCAATGAGTTGTACATTGAAGGATCTAAGAGGGAAAAGAGAAGACCCAAAAAAAGGAAAAAGAAAAAAACTTGGATGGAGTTGGCCCAAATGGATTTGGATACAAAATCTGATTGAAGATGTGGTTTTTGAAAAATTGGGATGAAGAAGTAAGAGTCATTTTGCTGACCCTAACTAGTTGGGGTAAGAAATGTTTTGAATCAACATTCCATTTGAACTTTATATTGTTAGATTTTTAGTATTCACTGTTAACTTATATTTGATGTTTAGGTCCTTTTGTATTGAGTTTGGCACTATTAGAGTGCTTTTCTTGTATTATTGGTAGATTGGCTTTGTCAAGGAAATGTTAGCATGTCATAAGTGTATCTATTGTTGAAAAGCCGTTGGTCTGTACGAGTCTCATGAATGTTAGTGTTCCAGCTCATTTCAAGGTTCTATGTTCCTATACTGTCTGGTATGCACCATGGCCAATACCAATACATACCAGACATTATCATCTGATACCTGAAGATCAAGTATCTTCGATCAAATATCTTCTTTTTCTTCTTCTTTCTTATCGCCTAAGATTGAGTCGACTCAAGAGTACCAACTTTGTACTACCCAAGTCAAGCAGAGTTTGACTGAACTTGTCCAATTCCAAAGAAAAATAGTACCAGAGACATCATCTCAGTAATGCTACCACGTTGTATCAACTGAGCTTTTTAACCATGGCTCATTGAGATTGTACCAGCAAATGGTATGTTTCCTTCTGTTATAGTGTCAAAGTCTTAGCGTCCACCTTGAGGGAAGGTAGGTTGTGATATCCTGGCCCCACATTGAAAACGGATGAATACCAGGTATGGTATAAGAGTCAGGGAGAACATTCTAACAACCGAGGCGTCTTTTGAGGATAAAACCGTGTGGGTTTAGGCCCAATGCAGACAATACCTCGCTGGGTTTGGTCGTTACAAATGGTATCAGAGTTGGATTCGGGTCCAGTAGTCCGTGGCTAGTGTGGGTCCTGGCGTTGCCTGGGAAAGGTGGTTGGACCGATGAGGGCCGGCTCATGAGGGGTTGGCAGACTTCTAGGTGGTCACTATACGGGGACGTGCAGCCCTGAGTGGGGTATATTGTGATATCCCGATCCCACATTGGAAACGGATGAATACCCGGTATGGTATAAGAATTAGGGAGAACACTTAACCAAGCGAGATGCCTTTTGAGGACAAAACCGTGCGGGCTTAGGCCCAAAGTGGACAATACCTCGCTGGGTTGAGTCATTACATAGGTAGTGGGTGGTGGCAAAGAACAAGTGCTTCCCTCATATCAAGGCTTTTGTACTCTTGTTGTTGGTTTTAACAAAAGCTCACTTTGGTTGGCCTAATAAGTTCCATTTGGTTGCTTAATTGCTTTATATTGCTTCCTTAAAGAATGCACTATTTTATGCAATCGATTCTTTATAAGGACGAGCCACACGTCTGAGTGCATGGGTTAAGTTCCCCACAGGGCCAAGGTGTTGAAAAGGCTTTGGACCATGAAATCCATCATATCCACTGCTATAGTTGTACAATATAACCTTAGATTACTATAACTATATATTAAACATTTTCAATATCTTCATAATCCATTGGAAGCAGTGCATTCCACTCCCGTGAAATTTCTCGAGAAGTGGCTAAAATTTTCCTATTTCGATGAAAAAAGAAACAGAATTTCATGGATTCAGCGGGGTTAAAAAATCCCTTTTTTCTATTGGTAGGAGTGGCACACTGCTCCATGCTGATCAAAATATTGGTGACATTAATGGCATACTATCTGTGCTGTCAATGCCGTTTTGATTCCATGCAGCATGGCATCGCCAAAAAGGGAAAGAAGAAAAAAGAAAACCAAAACAAGGAAGAGAGATACAAGCGATGAGATGAGATGAGATGAGATGAGATGAGATGAGATGAGAGAGGGGGTAGGCTTGGTGTATTGCTTCATGGAAAAAAAAAAACAGAACAAGTGTGTGTGTGTGAGAGAGAGAGAGAGAGAGTAGGGAGTGGTGTTGGGAGGAATGAGAGAGAGAGAGAGAGTAGGGAGTGGTGTTGGGAGGAACGAGAGAGAGAGAGAGAGAGGGGGGGGGGGGGGTGAAGGAATTGGGGGGATGCACTTACTCCATTGATCTACTTCAGGCTTATTCGTTGAAGCAAAGAGAAGAAGCTTGAAACAGAAATATATTTTCTTGTATTAATATTAATATGATAGAATGCTATGTAGAATTTAAGATATACAGATTAGAAATATATTTACATTGTAATTATTTTAATATTAGTGTATATTTACAAATAGTATAGAAATATATTTATAGCAGAATACAATTAATATTCATATTTTTCATAATGTTTATATTATTAGATTTTTTTTATTTTTTTGAAAATTTAAAAGATGGTAGTACAATAAATGCGGCGGCATCAGAGGTGTGCTGGCGAAATTTCAACAAAATAGCACAACAGGCCCTTGATGGCATTGAAACTGGCATGGGGAACCTTGATTGAAAGAAATTGCTACTCTATAGTCTAGGAAGAACATAATTTGAATTAAATTTGCATGGTTTTCCTTAATTGTGGCATGGTTTCCTTAATTGATTTCATGATATTCCCTCATGCAATAGGGAGACCACGGAATTCAACATGGCATAATTATGAACTTTACTGCTCATGTTGAAACAAGTAACTGACTAATCAAATTTGCTAAAGTTTTTACTTTCACCAAGTATGTTGATAATGGTATATCACTGATCAAATGAGTATAACATACCATTATAATGATTGGGGGCCAATTTGGAAGTGCTTCTGTTTTTATGATAAAGTCAAGAGATTACTTGGAATTATATTCTGTTGATGCTTAAAAAGATATAGAGCGGGTTGGAGAGAAAAGATTCATATTGCCGACCCCACTTTGGTGGGAACTGGCTTATGATATTGATGATGATGCTTAAAAAAGATGGCTGTTTTCTTTCCCTTTCTTTTTAAACTCTAGTAGTATTTGTTTTTATGTATTTAGATCAACATAATGTATCCTCATCATGCTAACCATTTCTCAGAGATATTAGTGGGTTTGACAAAATGTGGCAGGGATAGATTATCATTTTATGGATATCAAAGCACCAGGAAAGAAAGCTTCTCAGGAGCTGGCTCGAGAGTCACTTATTGCCATCTCCCAGTCTCTACCAGACAAGGTTCTTGCTTCAAAACTCTCATCTGAATATTTAAATGGCAACAAAGTGGTTGAGGTGATCAACGGTGACGAAGCAGCCAAGTTTAGGTCTAAGCTGATTTCAATTTCCTACGTGCAGTCTTCGGATATTAAAACCTTGTCAGTTGCATCAGAAAACCTGGAGGATAAGGATTAGCCAGGAAAGCAGGTTCTGTGCCATGGGAACTTCTTGTAATAGACTACAGTGGTTTGTTGCTTTATAAAAACTATATTGTATGAATGATCTATTAGTTTTATGTTTTATTGTTGTTCTAAATGCTTTTGTTGATGTCAACATTAGCTGGGGAAAAAAATATTATTGTAGATGTACAGATATTTGGTCTAACTTCTTTGGGAAGCTTTCTTTTGGGGATAATGATTAGGAATATGCCACTTTTTCTATTTTCCATACACACTTCCTGCTTCTTACGTTTACTCAAGCACAAATAGTTTGTTTTTGTTAGCGATGTTTAGAGATTATAGCGCCTTGACTTGGCAGAATTTTTCCTCCTACTAATGATTTCTTTGAGTTCATGTAGTTTGATGGTGCTTGCCATCAAGCCTGATCTCTAGCTGAATATTTCTACAAAAATCTGAGATCAGCTATTGAGCTTAAATTGAGATGATGAACTGTTGTGGGTGTTTGGTAGTTTAGCATAGAGGCTCTAACATTTTTTGGATGTGTGTTGGTACAAAATGGAATGAAATAGAGAAACTTATGGAAACTTTTATGCATGGATGTCCTATTCAAAGGAAGATACTTGCATATTGAGAATATTCAGTGGGGTTTTGATACTTGGGTCATTTTGTTGATGGTGGAACTTACTTAGTATTTCCTTTCTTTTTTATGGATAGAATGTGTTGCCTGGTTTGTGGCACATTTAGCTTAGCCAAAGTGTCCTAGTAGTACTATTGATTGGTGGGAGGTATTTTTGGGGAAATTAATGTTAGTCTCATTCTTCTTTTTTGTTCCCACTACTTGTTCTTTTTCTTCTTCTTCCTTTTCTTTTCCAAGACAGATAACTTGTAGGAAAGAATCTGCAGATTTTGCTGTTAAATATCCTACGATCAGGAAGGTCTGGGCCTTTGGATTCCCAATGGTAATTCTGTTCCATCTTGATATGCAAAAATAACCTGGTATTTCTGTAATTTTAGACACTCTGAATGAGGTTTATATATTTTTTTGTCTGTTTAATTTCCTTGTTCTCATATCTCACATTCTTAATTGCTTAACACTTGTTCCCCTAGTTCTGCAATTTATGTAGTATATAGAAACTAATATGCCCTGTTGTTATGTCTCTCGCTCTCTCTCTTTTTTTTTCTTGGTTATGTATTATCATATGATACAAGTAGAAGGTTTTCCATTGTAGGAAAAAAGATATAAATATAAGGATGATAGATAAGCACTTGGACATGCAATGACCTTAACCCAGTGTGGTTCCCAACAAAGGACTAAAGGAGGCAAATTGGCAATGGACATATCCTTTAGCATTTTTGTTCGAAGTGATTGTGTTTAGAATGGAACATACATTTTCATGTTGGCAATTTGAGATTTCACCATCACTCCAAGAGGTGGCCCTATAACAAGAAAGTTGAAAAAGGAAAAATAGAAAAGAGGTAGAGAAAAGAAAGGAAAAAGAAAAAGAAAAAAGGGAAAAGGAAACTAGTATATGCTTCCATTGTAAAGGAGTTTAATGGTAACCCATTATGGCCGTGGATTGAATGTGTACCAAGCACTAGTAAATTTCCAATCAATCTCTCATGGTGCTCAACACGTCAGGTTCATCTGTACCGGAAGTTTTGAATAAAACAAGAATTCAATTGCCTTTTCACATATCTTTACTCGAATGGTAAGTGTCCTTTCTCTCTACTTTCTTCTCTTCAGGTGACCCCCCTTTTGAGAAAGCATGGAAATAGTCGAAGCTAATAAAACTCTTAAGTTGATGTCATGTCACCCATATATGGTATCTCCTAGTTTGAGTTGGATCTCCATCATCTTTGTCTTCTGGTTGATCTTTTGGATAGGAAGTGGTGGTCGGGAATCTAGCCTTATTGTCCTAAAATATACTGAATGCCCATTTCCTGGGTCATGTTTCATTATAATATCACTCCTCTTGTTGTGGTCATCTTGCATAAAATTTTGAAGTACTTAATTGGTGTTGTCGATGTGTGTCTTTCTTGGTCTCATATACAGCCTGCCTACTCAAGAAACAAAAAGGTCATCATGGTTTTATGGATTGTATATCTGACTCTTAATAACAGCTTACCTTTTATTCTAGAAGTTGACATATTAGCTGTTTAATATCATTTCTGCTTCCAATATGTGACTACTGATTCATCCAAGCTGAGTCATGGACAGAGCCTTGTTGATTGAAGCCAAGCTCTGTATCTGTAACTAGAATTTTTGGTTTGTAGCATCTTCACTCCGATAGAGGATTCTGGTTTTAGTTAAAAAAAAAAAAAATGCTGCAGTTAGGGTTAATGAAGTGATTTGATATATCACAGACTTTGAAGAACATTGAAGCTTTGTGCGTTCTATATAAACCTATAATTGCCGATGAAATTATATTTCCTGACTTTGAGCTTATTCCTCCTAGTTTTTGAAACTTGAGATTAGCTTGGAACAGTATATTTCTTTTAATATTTTTCTCTGCTGTACTAAATGTGCTTGCAAATTTTCATGTTAAAACTGATAAATTAGATGGAAAGCCCACTTTCAATTTGCACATAATTTTATGATCCATATCCATAATTAGATTTGAAATTTTCTGTTATATAACAAACACAATTTGCTTTTGTAGCATAAATGTGAATCTATTTAAATATTTAATCACATGATCTTGACATTTTATCCTCCTAATTATTATGTTTGACATTGTTAGCCAAATTTTAATGTTAGTGCTATTCATTGACATGACTTAGCTCTGAAGTGCTTGTAAATGGAAAGTCACTGGAGATCCAGATCATCTAGGGATTTTTTTTACTAAGCTTAAACAGTCCCTTCTGTTAATTGAACTATACAATCTCTTTACAGCATAAGACTTTTTCATCCACAAAACATTTTTCTTAATTGAGCAGCTCTGTTTGCCGGCCCAGTTGAACTCCACCCTGACCCAACTGCTTTCTCTATCTGCATTTTCCTTTCACATCAGACTTGAATTTCTTTACTGATAGCACAAGTGAGTTCTCCCTTTCAACGGATCTTATGTGGACTATAGTAACAGCCAAACTGGTTATCGACAAAGCAAGATTTCCTTCTTTTCCCTTATTAATAATTTTCATGATCTGGGTTCAAGTGACCCTCGCTACTTGTATTTGAATTCCATCTCCCTTTTAAAGATGCTACATGATCAGTTGGTGAAATCTCAACAAACATTTTGGCCCTCTTTACTTTTCCAATAAAGTTAACAGTTACCCAAACCCTAATCTCTGAGATTTAAGTCTTGTATGTGAGATTTTCTGGGTCACCCAAACTAACAGCCATATGGAAGGAAACAAGGGGTTGAAGCCCTTTTCATGTGGGGTTAGGCCAACATATTTTACCATCAATAGAAAGGCAAAACATAATCTCAACGACACATTCACAAACCCCATCTGGATTATTAAGACTAACTATGGAGTCATCTCTTTGTTCTTACTTTAGGGGACAGTAGATGGGCGGTTTGTTAAGGTCCTTATTGACTTGATTTGTTGATGTCCCCCTTTTATTGCACTGTGTACTGACATTTCAAAGCACCAAAAGAATCCTATAATCACAATCTGCCCGATATTATACCATATGGAAATTGTTCTTATTACTTTCCGAAGTGAGGTACGTTTGATTGTTATCGCAATAAATATGTCAGTTCATAAGACAAGTCAACTGTTTGAATTGATTCAAGGTCTGAAAGGTAAGGGGCTGTTTGAGATGTCATTAGAGCCGAAAGGTGAGATTGTGCCTTTTTAAAATTATTTCTGTAATATAGTGTATTATGATCTGTGCTAGTAAAGGATAAAGTGTATCAATGTAAAGTGAGATGGTGCCTTTTTGAAATTATATTTGTACTGTCGTGTATAAGATCTGTGCTAGTAAAGTTTATCAATGGTGTGTGCGTCTGAAGGGTGTGGGTGTTGGCGGCCACAGCTAGCTGAGCGTGCGAGGCTCTTATCATTGCACAAGGTCTGGGGAGGAGTTTGATGTGCATAGCATTACCTTCGCAAGCGGGGACTGGGAGGCTTTTTCCTATATAAGAAAGAAATATTTTGATGATTCGCAATGAATTTTTTAATAATACAATTTGAAACTGAATTGGTAACCTAAAACCAGCCCTAATAGGTTCGGTACGTTTAGTTTGGTTCTACTTTAGAACTGAAACCCAAGGTTTACAGTTTCAGCGGCACGTCTTTGTTTTTTTGCCCTCAACGATGTGTTTTGCTGGGGGAAATTGTTAGGGGTGCATCGCTGGTGATTTGGCGATTTTTTTGCAAAATGGGGTAACGTGCTGAGTGAAAAGAGTGGGAAAATTTTTATTTTTTATTGGTAAAAGGGGGTGGCGTGCAGGCGAAATTTCCCCATAATCCCAAAAAAACCTAATTTTTGTCCATTTCTTGCCTTTAAAATTTTTCCATCGTCGGTGGCGTGCCACTGAAATTTTGTTTTGGCTAATGGATGACTCCCACCGGCACCGAAACTGTGAACCTTGCCAAAACCTAATTTTTTTTTTCTTATAGTATAAACAAAATCAATGAAGGATAACACAAAATCGATCCTAATAGATTTGGTTTGATTCTTGGTTTTAACCAAACTATAGCCATCCCTAGGTGGGATGTGATCGACCCTAATTGACAAGATTGAGTCAGATCATATCATACCCTTAATCATCTAGATGCAATTTTTTTGTGGAGATATTTTCAAGGTTAAATGAGAAACTAATAAGAGAAAGATCGTACTGAGTCATGCACTTGCCTGTGCTTATTATGGGAATTTGTGGACTGTCCTTGTATGTAAGATACAAGAATAAATGGGAGTATATTTTCCATGGGCCCCATCCCTCAAGATCTTGCCATCAGAAAACACCAAAAAAGTCTAGCTATCCAAACGGGCCAAAATTGAATAAAAATCGAAGTGACTATCCCAACTTTTCTAAGGCCCCTATTGGATTTGTGAATCAACCAATTAGGGACCACAACGCTTGCACCTTTGCAGGCACTTGGGGTCCCACTTTTTCTTTTAAGTTATAAAAATCGTAGCAGTCGAGTAAAACTGGTCTACGTCCTCCATTGTCGTCATCCCACCCAATGTTCCCTGTTTATCATCCCCACTTGAATGGGTTTTGGCCATCTGATGATTTGACCTTTTTTTTTTCTCTTTACCCCTAATCAACGGCTTCCATTGGCACTTGTCTGTCTCCAATTTCACCAATAGTTTTAGATGCCAGACAAGCCAGACAACATTGCAAATGGCCTAAAGTATCACACACAGGCACACACAGACAAATATGGGAAAACAAGTGTAACAGAGTAGGTAGACATTAATATAAACAAGCCATGAGCCAATGCATGCTAGAGAGAGAGAGAGCAGGTGAGAATTGCAGAGTATGGAATTGGAGATGTGGAGGAATTGAAGGAGCCAAGGATTTCCAATTTGTTAACAGTGGGGGTTTTTTTTTTATTAATTTGTTGTTAGTTCAAACAGAGAAAGAAATAAGAGAGGAAAGAATCAGGCGCTTTTAAGAAGACGACAAGGTATGGAGGACTAGGCCGGCAATATATCTCCCTCATTCAGAACCCCATTAACCCATAAATAGGAAACTGCTTCATCAACTTTAATCCATTCCTTCTTTACACCCTTTCTTTCTCTGTTTTTTGCCTTCCTAGTTTTCTGGGTTAAATATAGAATTCACTTGTATAGATAGGAAAAAACTTATTTCCTCCCTCTTTCCCTCTATTGATATTCTCTCTGAATCTCTATATATATGTGTGAGTGTGTGTGTCCTTAGCTACAAAACCAATAAACACCCAGACAGAGTGAAAAGAGATTTGCATTCCCAGTAGCAAAGAAAAAGAGATTGGTGTTGCAATGGAATTGGGTTTCTGGTTGCTCCCTTTGACAGCTCTTGCAGGTGGTTTTGTTGCTCTTTATTGGTTGCTCAGAAGGACAAATGGGTGGCTTTATGAGACCAGATTGGGTGACAAGCAGTTCTCTCTCCCTCCAGGTGATCTGGGTTGGCCTTTGGTCGGCAATATGTGGTCTTTCCTTAGAGCTTTCAAGTCCAGTGACCCTGATTCTTTCATCTCCAGCTTTGTTAAAAGGTCCTCTCTCTCTCCCCTCTCTCTGTCTCTCTCTCTCTATTTATCTGTTTTTCTATCTGGCTTGAAACTTCCAGTAGGTTCAGTTACTCTGGAAAACTTAGAAGGGTGTTTTGGGAATAGTAAAAGAGAGCATCGGAGACTTCACGCACGATTCATTCGAGAAAGGCACAGACGTAGTTCTTATCATTTTCAATGGCGTTTTCTCAATTTTTTTTAATTGTCCATTTGTTTTCTATCGAAATTTTTTTATTTCCATATACACAACAAAGTTACCGTCAATCAGCCACATGATGTCATGACGCGTGGCATCATAGTCGTCGGTCCCACTTTGACTATCAATAGTCAACTCAATTGCATGACATCTGCCGTCTGATATAGGACTTATTTTCTGTTTTCGATTCTTTCTTTAATCTCATATTTTATTTTCTATATGTTAATTATTAGGATAATACTATCATTTTAATTTTTCTGCACACACGTACACACACCATACACATATGCCCATCTACTCTCATAGTCACACATGCACACAGGTCCACACACACACAAGGATCAGGCACATGCACGAGCCCGTTCTCACATGCGCACACACACATACATAATCCTATTATCCAATAAAAAAAAGGTATAGTTATAATGGTAATAACCAATGATTTCTTTTTATGGTTCCATCCACAATCACAAAAAAAAAAAAATTTTTTTTTGGTAGGTGCTGTTTGTTTTCAGTATATAAATAAAGGATTTAAGATTCTATTGGCAGCATTGGTCGACGGTTACTTGTCTTTAAGGCAGTGGATAGAATCTGGATGCCTTTTCTGTACTTCATTTTTTATTTGATTTTTGTTTTTGCTTTTTTTTTCAACACCCCATTAAAATGGACATTTTTATCTTTAAGCAATTGGATTTTGCCTAGTCCACTAATCCAGCAGGCACCAGGCTTTCTTACCAGCTTGTATCTATATGTGTGTATATGTGTGTTTGCACAGTTAAGCAGAGACACAAGGATAGATCATATAATAGTGATAGCTCGTTTGAAGTTTACATGTTAACTGCAATATAATTTAGTGGATTTGTTCTTCCGAAAGCAGTTATACCTACTGTTTATTTTACTCACCCTGTAGATCATTTTGATCGTTAATGCAGATTCGGCCGCACCGGAATATACAAGGCTTTCATGTTCGGACAACCGTGTGTCATGGTGACAATACCTGAAACCTGCAAAAGAGTCTTGACAGATGATGAACATTTTGGTCTAGGTTGGCCTAGTTCCACCATGGAACTGATTGGAAAGAAATCATTTTTAGGCATTTCTTATGAAGAACATAAGCGGCTTCGCAGGCTAACTGCAGCTCCAGTTAATGGTCATGAAGCACTTTCAATATATCTCAAGTATATAGAAGAAAGTGTAGTTTCTGAATTGGATAAATGGTCTAGAATGGGTACAATGGAGTTCTTAACACAGCTCAGGAAGCTTACATTTAGGATCATCATGCACATTTTTCTCAGCTCAGAGTGCGAGGATATAATGGAGGCTTTGGAAAGGGAATACACTGCTTTGAACTATGGAGTAAGAGCCATGGCCATTAATCTTCCAGGTTTCGCTTACTATAAAGCGTTGAAGGTAAGGTTTAATTTACTTACTGCATCCTTCTAACTGCACAAATATCACTTCACTTGATCTTTCCTCTTTTCTTAGTGTTAATTGAGTTTTCTTTGCCAGGCTCGGAAAAATTTGGTCGCAGTTTTCCAATCTATTGTGAATGAAAGAAGAAAGAAGAAAATCGCCAGTGAATCTAAGAAAAAGAAAGACATGCTTGATGCTCTGATGGAAGCTGAAGATGAGAATGGTGGGAAACTGGATGATGAGGTGATCATTGATGTTATGCTCATGTACTTGAATGCTGGACATGAATCTTCAGGACATATCACAATGTGGGCTACTGTTTTCCTCCAAGAACACCCCGAATTCTTCCAAAAAGCCAAGGTGGTACTAGAATCTATCAAGTATTCATCAGTAATTTAGAATTCAATTTAACACCTGTACTTGGTTGCTTCAATAGTTGGCAACTTGATCTAAAGCAAGGCCAAGTTGACAAGGTTTGGACATGAAGATGCAAAACTTCAAAAATCTTGGCAGATTGACTTAGTTTGCTTTGAACTGTAGGACAAATTCAAACACTCAATTGAGCAGAGAAGTAAACTTCAAAAGCTCATTTGAATACACCTTTGAGTTGGGAAGTTCTAGTAGAAATTGAGCTGTTTGTTTAAAGCCAGTCAACCTGGTTGGTCTGTGTGAACTTGAATTATATGTAAGAATTCAACAGTTACTAAATGAAGTTAACTACTTGTTCTAGGCAGAGCAAGAGGAGATAGTGAAGAACAGACCATCCACACAGAAAGGCTTGAGTCTTAAGGAAGTTAAACAAATGCATTATCTATCCAAGGTATGTGTACAGTAACAAGCTCTCCAAGTTCATTAATTGCATAATTGTAAATAATGACAGAAATTTTTGATTTAAAGGTGATTGATGAAACTCTCCGTGTGATTAATATCTCACTAGTAACTTTCCGAGAGGCGAAAATGGATGTCAATATCAATGGTCAGCTGCTCTTCATTTTTTTCTTTCCTTCCATATTTCTTTTTGAAAGTTAATGAATTAAATATGTAGTTTTTTAACAGGTTACACCATACCCAAGGGATGGAGAATTCTTGTCTGGTACAGGAATGTTCACTTGGATCCTGAAACTTATTCTGATCCAAAAGATTTTAATCCTTCCAGATGGGATGTGAGTTAGAAAATACGTTTGTTTCTTTCTATTTATATGCATATTTTATGTATGCTTATGTATGTGTTATGATAAGCTTGAATTCTGATATGTTAAACATGGATTGTCATCCAGGATCATATACCCAAACCAGGAACATACCTTCCCTTTGGAGCAGGAACCAGGCTGTGCCCAGGAAATGATCTTGCCAAGCTGGAAATCTCTGTTTTTCTTCATTATTTTCTCCTTAATTATAGGTGAGTTCTATCTCTTCTTTCTTTGTTTTCCCCCTAAATTTTCTGAATGAACCAGTCTGAGGAAAGAGCAACTACTTAGGGAAATGGCCATGAATTTTCTTTAATTTTAGTAAGAAAAAACATGAAATACTCCTGAGCAAGAAGGCAAAAAGAAAAATGTAAAGAGATAACTTCTCTGCATACTCTGCAATTCTTGAGGGAAAAAAATTTCGAAAGAAAAATGGAAAAGTAGATCAAATGAAACATTGAAGAACCAGAGATTATTATTTTTATTTATCTTGTCATTTTTTGCTGCATTATTCAGTTTCCTTCCCTTTTGTTTTTTTTTCTCTCCTTAACAGTGAACTTTTCCATGTGCAGTGTTGAACGGCTTAATCCAAGATGCCCGCTAAGGTATTTACCTCATACAAGGCCAACAGATAATTGTCTAGCAAGAATCAAGAAGCTCCCGTCCCCACCTATGTAAACAGAGTATCATAAAGGAATGCCTATAAGGTCATTTTCGCTCTATAATAAACACAAGTTTACAATATAATCTCATCATCGTGTTCTCATGATAGAAAGCTGTGACAGGCAGGTTATAAAGAAAAATGATTATTTGATGTCTTCACCAAAATAATTCTGGTGTCCAAAAATTTATTTAATCCTGTTTTTTTCCATGGAATGAAATACCCAGTAATTATTCCAATTTTTAATCCACATTCACATAATGCACCATAAGATTGAATCATAGAATTTTATGGGCAATAAACTTGTTCAAAAGGATGGTAAGAGCTCTGCCTGATAACAAAAAATGGATAAACTCATTGTGTTGACTATTGAAGTTTATTTTTTATTATTCTTCCATTCAAGGCAAGATAGACTAATCAGAAAAGAGAGAAAATATGCAGATCGGTTAAAATAGCAGAAAGATAGTAAGAAACAATGCAAGAAGATGAAAAGGGATGGAAGTTTAGTTAAGAGGCATGAGTTTTAATTACACGAAAATGCGCAGTTACAAAAGGAAAAGATAAATGGTAGAGGGAGAAACATTGACTTGGTGCCTGTAGTTCTGCAATAACTAACAAGGAAAATCTAAATAAATATTTATTACCAACAGCCTCAACTGGCTCATATATTCTTCATTATGACAAGATGTCCAAACCAGTTAGTGCAAGAAGGGTCTGAAAACACATTCAAATTCTAATGAGCAGCATCTTCTTCATCACAGAATTTTGTATATTCCTTGGAACCCATCAAGGATTCTATTTCTGATGGACTACTGGGTTTCACCTTAATCATCCATCCTTCTTCATACGGGCTTGTGTTTATCTAGATCACAGAAAATATGAGCCAAAAACCATTCTTGAAAATAAAATTCAGATAGAACTGAGCAAGTTAATTACCAAGCCGGGCGATTCGCTTAGCTTTGAATTCACCTCAATAATTTCACCTGATACTGGAGAGTTAACATCACTCGTTGCTTTTACACTCTCAACAGCTCCAAAACTTGTACCTTTTGAGACTGAGCTACCAGTGTCCGGCAGGTCCACAAAGACAACCTCTCCAAGATGGTCCTGCATTCAACCCATATTATAGGTTCCAAGTTGCAGAGCTAGATTATTCAGACAACCATAATATCAGGTAAAAAGAAAAATAAAATAAAAATAACAAGAGTAGTAATGATATTAGTTATGGACCAGGACAAAAGTAAAGGTAGTTATGCATATTACAGATAACAGGTGTGATTTGGATGTGCACTATACATTATGTGAAATGTGTTAGTTAGATACAACTGTGTTAATTGGATCTTATGGGTATGACTGGAAAAAGGTAATTAAATATGAAGAGCATCCAAATGGGCCACAAAATAGTGAAAAAAAAAAACAAATTTACAAGGGGAAAAAAAGGCAGATAAAAAATTTTGAACCTTCTGATGTAGAGCTTACACCTGACCCATGAAAAGGGATGATGAACCAGATTGAATTATTTGGTGCATTGGTCTATCTTATCCCATATGGCCCAATCCTTGAGTCTAAATCACTCGATTGGAAGGTTGTACAGGTGTAATAGATGGGTTGGGGAGTCAAAAAGAGATATGGACCTAAAATCCTTGAATATTTTCCTCTGTTGATAAATTCGTCATATGGATATGTCCTATTTGAAGAAGTCTCATTCCTTTTTGAAGTCTAAACCATCCAATGGTACTTGGATTGTCCACTACATCATCAAAGGGGCCATCCCAATTCCAATATCTGTCCAGTAAGGGATCATCCACTCCATATGACACCACACTTTTGCTTTCCTTTGAGTGGAATTAAGACAAACCCAAAATGCACTCCTTACCATAAGCATTGAAGTCTATACCCATATGAAATTCACAAGAAAGATAACAAATTAAAGATAAAGTTTTGGAACTGTAAAGAGTCCCAAATCATAAAACTCAAAGTGGGACTGGGGTCTTAAGGGGAGAAACCTGAGCATGGTCTGTTACGCCAATTGTAGCCACTGTGCCTTCATGCTTCACCCATTCATGTGAGGATGCGTATTTCAATCCATCCAAAACTGCAAATTTCACAAATTTAAGACACACCCATTTGCTAAAAACAGCATTAAAAGCAAAGCATGCCAAGTGTCTCAGAGAGGGAGATAGACAAGATAACTGAAGTTGAAAGAAGTACCAGTAGCGAAGCATCTAGAGAGAGAAAAGGGTAAAGAGAGATGAGCCTTCGAGGCACAAGAGATTCTAAGTGCGTTGGCTGTTGAAGAAGCCCACATTCCCAGTGCCATATTATCTTCTTCGCTTGCTTGCCTCCCTCTTCGTTTGGCTCAAAACGCAAAAGCGAAAAAGCAAAATATAAGATGAGAGAGAGAGAGAAAGAAATAAACCGTTGTATGCGCTTGATTCATCGTGGATAGGTGAGAGCTTTATGACTGGTGGACATTGAAAGCCTCATCCCTAATCTTAGGCCAAAGTGTTTCTAGTCTGTCCCGCCAGGTTTAGTTACCTGGTGAGACGGGTTTTTTCTCACATGAAATATTACAAGATAAAAGGCAGTGTTTTTAAATAGAATATATTAATAAAAAATATATTTATTCGTTAAATATGTATTTTATATATATGATATCTGCTAAAATAATATTTTAAACATATATATTAATATTATAATAGAATAATGTCGGGTAGGGTGGATTAGGCTAAACCCAAATCCGTCAAATAATCCCAAACCTCAACCATTAGGGGCGGGGTGGGTTACCTGTTTAATCCGCGCCATTGCCATCCCTACTCATATGCATGGGTTGATGTTAGGCTTCTCAAATGGGTTGTGTCATGCCGGCTCAAGCACGATTGACTCATGCCATCGTGTCGTGCCAACCCTCCGGGAGTCTAGCATGGGCATGGCATACTTGTAAGTTGCGTTGTCCCATACCATGATTTATGTCATGTCTCAACAATGATACATGCAAGGCTAAATTGTGCTAGGCCAGTGATATCACAGGCGGCACGGCTCAATTGACATCCCTAGTTGATGTGACAAAACATATGGTAAAAAAAAACAATAACAATAACAATGATAATAATAAAATAGAATAAGATAAAGGGAAAATTAATAGAAAGCCTATCAAATTAGCTCACGCACAGAATTCAAGCAAGTAAAGAAATTATTTAATGCGTTTGATGCAAAGAATTACAATTAGATAGTAAAAAATTCAAAACTACAAATTTGTAATCTCTTAAGTTCTGATTCTTTGAATTGAGATTCTTTTTTTTTTGTTGTAAAATGAATTAAAACATTTTGAAACTTTGATTTTGTTGTAATTCCAATTCCAATGTTTGACTGACACAAATGAATTTGTATAAAAATTAATTCAGAATAAAATAAAATAATGCCATATATATAATAACATGAGTAACCATATTTTATATATATATATATATATATTTATTTATTTATTATTATTTTTAAACATGAAAAAATAATATTTTAATAGATTAAAATTGGGGTCAGGTACGCCCACACCTGATGTTGACTGTGCTCAACCCTAACCATTAGGGGCGGGGCGGGTTTCCCATTATCGTCACCGGTAAAGATCGGAATAAACCGGTATCGCCAGCTTCAAAAACAAAAAACATAAATCCGAGATCCAAATTCCAGTTTTCTGAAGTGTGAGAAATTTTTACATGTACAGATCGAGGTCATGGGCGAGAACGAAAGAAAAGAGGAGTTGGTGGAGATCACTCTCAAAATCATCGGACCTTCTCGTCCTTCTCGTCTCAGGCTCCCTTCTTCCATCAAAGTAGGCATCTTTCCATCTCTCTATGTCTCTTCTCTTTGTGTTTCTTTTCTTGTACGTTGTTGCCATCATCCGTTCGCAATCGGATCGTGCCTTTCATGAACGGACCGACTTTTTGATTTATCGTCTAAAGGAGGTTCTTTTCTGTGGAATTCATCAGTGATTAATTCATGTGTTGTACGAAATGGAAGAAAAAAAATTTCTGATTAGTTCATCTGGGACTTTCTCTGTCCGTTGAAATCTTTGATATTTGTTTACCCTTTTGCATTTTGCGAACAAAATTTTGTCCAATTGAAAATCCAGGTCAATTCAATGTTACATAAAGAAAAGCAATCAAGGGTTTAGAGACGAAGAAATTTAGGATGGTTTGAAAATAATAAGCTGTTACGATGATGTAAATGCATAACTAAAGAATTCTCCATAAGTTATGGGGTTACAGTCGTATACTCATAGGACTGGTCCCTTCCACCAAAGGAATTTTGTGATCTTGTTGTCGTGATGGAGGCAATCCTATAGGGTCAGCAAAAAAGTCTGAATTCATGTAGGACTTGTTGTAGTCTTCAATCCGGGGAAGGGTGAGATTGATTCATCGACATGCTACTAACTTGTACAAGTGAACTGCAATTCCCAGATTGGTGAGCACGTTGAACTTCCTCGTTGTTAGTAAATTCTATGTATTTTATAGAAGCTACTTTCAATTACAGAGTCTCCCATTGAATTGAAATTCTATATAAGCAAGTGGGAGAAATCCCACATAATGAGGCCAAATTTCTGGAGCCATTGAGCTCTCAGCTCAGCATCATACCCCACCCTAACTGTAATAGGAAAAGGTTTGCTACTATATGGTTGCATTGTCAAGTCAACATCACATTAAAACTCCATCCTTCACAAGAAGGTTTCTCACCATTATCAATTGCCACCTCGAATTGACCTTCTTTTTTGACTTCCAAGTCAGCCTTCTTAGCGATGTGGGGTTCCAAGAAATTATAAGTGCTACTTGTGTATACCAGCACCATGGAAGCTCTCCTTCCCACATATTGGTTAGTTAGCTCCTCATATTGAGTTTGATAATGCTCCATAGAAGATGTCTGATGCAATTTGGTAAGCAACTCAGTTGGATCATCATATCGAGAAGGACAAAATCAAACTTGTAATGCCTTTGTAAGTAATCCCAACATGCACTTGCTCTAGAACACTCCACTCAATGAAACCATTGGAGAGCCTTGCCTTCCATATGAAAATAGGCCACAAGAAGCCTTTGAGTAACTATTGTTTGATGATGTACGAAAAATTGCTCTGCTCGATGCAACCAATTAGTAGGATCATGTCCATCAATTTTGGGAATCCAAATGTACAGTTCAAATTCGGGTGCCATGGTTAGAATCAAGGATCGAGCTTCAGAAGACCAATTGATGAATCGTTGATGAGAGATTTCCCTTTCTTGTGATCTTGCTCCTTTGAGAAGTGCTCAATTTTGGAATCCAAAACCAAAATCTTCTCCATTAATTGATGAAGCATCCTTCCATGTGTGTACCCTTTACCATTTTAGGACTATCTGCTCTGATACCATCTGTTATGGGCCTAACTATTGTTCCAAAAGCCCCAGGACTTATGGAGATCGTGACTTTCTACCGCACTTCCATAGCCAACGTCCACAATGGCCCACTTTATCGACATTGGCCTGATGGTAGCCCTGTTTTTCTTTGCAGCTCTACTCATCTTTTAGTATTCAATGACTTAATACCTTGCCCATATATAATACCAAGGCATTTTAACCCTATCTATAGGTCATCCCCTTCTAATTTGAACTTGGATGTGGTGCCTACTCTGATACCATCTGTTACATGTCTAATCGATATTTCAAAAGCCTCAGAAGTTACGGAGACATCTTTAGTTAATCACTTAAAATGTAGGATCATAACATAATCTGATCATAATACATCCATATTGTCGGCAACAGTAGTCTGCAATGCAGGCGGCAACTGAAGCATGGGCAAATGGAGCCCTCGTGTGTTGCATGACCATGGAAAACCAAATGGGCATTTTTGACACTCGTTTCAAAACCTTTTAAAACAACAATACAAAGAAAAAAAAAATGCAGTAGGGGGAGAGAGAGAGAGCGAGCAAGCGAGTGCGAGCGAGGGAGGGAGGGAGGTGTTTGTTCCCTCAAATGTTAAAACTTGTATCCTGTGATTTCATGGCTTGTACCTTATGTTTTTTGTGCTTGTACCCTATGAATATATTATACTACATGATGTTAGAACTTGTATCCTTGACTGTTCTGTTTGTACCCTATAATTTTAGTGCTTGTATAAGCATGAAAATTGAAATTATTTTCGCTTTAATTGGTAGTGTAAAAATCATAGAGTACAAGCACTAAAATCATAGTGTACAAATGTTTTATCATAGGTTACAAATAATAAAATAACAGGGTACAAGAGTTAATCTCATAGGGTAAAAACATTAATATCATATGGTACAAGCACTAAAAATTACTGGACTACATGTTTAGTGGATTCGGCTTTGGTCTCAAATTGATGGCATGAATTTGACAGTGACTTTCTATGTTGAAGTTCTCAGTTTTGGTGAATGGAGTGTGCAAGCTTCTTTAATAGCTATAGAGAAGGTAGGGGGATCAGCTGCTTAGTTTTGGTGAACGGAGAGTACAAGCTTCTTTAATAGCTATAGAGAAGGTAGGGAGATCCTTTATTGCCCTTCTTTTTTATTATTATAGCTGCAGCATTGAGCAAGATGTTGGAAAAAGATGTAAGGTTACAATCTCATTGAAACTTTTTGCTGTTGGTGATGAGCCCTGATATAATGGAATTACGGTTTTGTTGACCTTGTTCTTTTTTGTGATATTAGACATAACCAGTTGAATCTGTTAACACATAAGGTGTATGTTACTCTGCTTTGAAATGGTGACGGGCCTAAGTATCAACTAGCAAAAGATGTGATATTTGCTTGTGCTGAAGTGGTGAATCTGGATGAACTGGTGGCTAATTTGGGCTGTAGATGGGTTCTTCTTTTAGGACTCTTTAGGGATTTCACCTAAGGTGAATCAGTGTGTGGTCCTATAATTAGGACAGAAAGAAAGTTGGCACCACGGAACAGAGGACATATGTGCGGAGGGGTTATGGCAGCTTTGATTGAGTTGCAACCTCAAATCAAGCGACATAAGTCCTTTCTTTACTACCAGCTACATTATCAGTAACAAGACTTGAAAGCAGACAATAGGAATTATGCGGAAGGATGGATTGAAGAACCATCCAGTAGAATGTAATGTAGTATGCCAACGAAAGGAAAGGGTTGGATCAGAAATAAAGTCTCTTCTATTGTTCAACAAAGCTTTGCTTGTAATATGACTGTGGAGGAATGACAAGGAGCAAAACAGTTTATGGGAACATTATATATATATTAAATATGGTGGCTGCCATTATGGGTGGGAGAATGATGTGGTGGGGGGAGACAGACTGTGTATGCTGATGGAAAGAATCACTAATCTTTACAGTAATTGTTCTGATTTAATTGCTTAAAAGATTGGTCTGGGGGACAAAATCAGATTCTGAGGCAGTGCATGTTTGAAATTATCTTCTCTTCTTGCGATTAATCTATCCAAGGCTATATGCCGAAATGCAACAAATAAGGAAGTTTTGGTGGTGAATTACCTGCTAATGGACGTAACAAGATAGGTTGGAGATTCTTTGTTATAAGTGAATTGTTTGGTTGGGAGAATGAGTCTGTCTATGCTATTCTTGATTGTACTTATGCTACATTGCCTTTGAAGCATGGAATAGCAGATGATGGTGGTTAAGAAACAAAAAATAGGTTGTCTTTTGGTGTGTCATTTTTATGTTAAATAATTTGATGGTGAATAAGCTGACTTGGGATATAGTTAGCAAGTTAGAAGGTCAAAAAGATTTTGTGTTATGAACACTGGCTTGGCATCACTATTGATCGTTTTGAGATATTCAACTTAGCTGTCTAGAGTAAGGTATTCTAGAGTTTGGAACACAAGAAGCAACTTCATAGATGAATTAGAGAGAGCATTATATCTTACTAGTTAACTCGCATTTTAATGGTTCAAGAAAATTTACTCTTTTTTCACTTTTTGAAAGCTTGTTTATTGCAGCATGGGTAATGGATACGGTGCTTTTTATATAATAATTTTCCTTATAATTGTTTAAAGGCTTTTGTGTTAGGATTTGATAAAGATCTAGCCATGAAGCCTATTGTAAATGCTGATGTATATATGAGTTACACAAAAATTTAAGTTTGAAACAACTTGTGCTTTAAGCCATTTAGGTTTCTGTCACTGCAAAATCCTGTAATAAATTTTATTTCACTCTATTATTTTTAGGTACATGATTTGAGAAATTTGGTTGCTGGTGATCGTCAGTTACCTGTTGAACAGCTAAAGCTTATTCTACGAGGAGAGATATTGCATGACAGCAAAAATGGAGATGATGTGTGTCTTCAGCTCAGTGATGGAGGTATCTCTATAGATTATATTGAATATTTGACTTTATTGATTTTCCTATATCAGTGGTTTCAGCTACGAGGTCATCCCTTGTTTAGCAGCTATTGATAGGACATTGGTCTTTGTATTTTCTCACTTGCAACCCCTTCTTGCTTGTTCACGAACTTTTCGTTAATACTAATTTTGTGGAAGGATAACTCCAAAGGTTCAATGGAAAGTAATCCTGCTTCCCTTATACAGGCTGAGTCCCTCACCAAACTTAACATCATCGCTAACCCTTCAAATTTTTTCTCATCTAATGAGCAGTTTAGTTAGAATGTAATTAGGCTAATGCCTTGTGTAGCCAAACAACATTTAGTACCGTACTGGGGCTTAAACAGGGGATAGTAACAGGGGAGTCAAGTATGCGTGCTAGTATGTTACCTAGCCAAGAAGGCACCTAGTAGTTATAGTTTTTGTTAAAAAGGACTGGAAGAAGACAAGAAAAGACCTGCATGGACCTAGTAAGAGATGGTTTATATGTAATCTCGTTGAAGTTATAGTTTTTATTAAATTGAGATGGCAAAACAGAATCTATGTTGTCAAACTCATCTAATTGGAATAAGACTAAGTTGCATTGTGCTGTTTTCAACACTTTTTCGCCCGGCGCCGTCTGTGCCTTTTTGTCAAAAGTTTGCAGACACGTTGCTCGTGCTGCCCAAAATTCTATATTGCCATGCTAAGATATTCCAGAAATTTTAAAAAAATTCAAAAAATTATAAAGAGCCAAAAAAATTGTAAAAAAAATGGACTAATGACTTTTACAAGCTTCCATGACCTATTTTGATTTTTCTAGATTTTTAAATAATTCCTTTATTTTCATAACTTTAATAATAAAGTATTATTTAAATATTTGATTATTATTAAATTTGATCATCCAAATCACGACAAGGAAACTCACATTATAAGCTTCCATGGCATTTTCGTATTTTTACAGGTTTTTAAATTTTTTATTTTTAGTAGTTTTTAATGTTATAATATTATTTAAATAATAACACATACAATATCTATTTTGATGTGCAAATAGCTCTTTGTAGATTTATCCTATATTTTCCCAAATTTTAGTGATATTTAATTTTTTTACATTTTTTATTTTTATAATTAAATTATCAGTTTAATAATTATTGACTACATAGGTATACCACTTTTATATATGAAATAGCCTATATAAATGTTGTAATTATTTTTTAACTTTTTTTTTCTGATCCTTTTAGAAATATTTCGTATTTATCAATTTTCTTATAAATTTATATTTCCCCAAATTTGAAAGATTATGACATGGGCGATTTAATGCATGTGTTGTTAAAGCAGTTTTTATTTATTTATTGGTAATATAGATGTATTATTATATAAAACTGGAAGAGCACATTTTACAGGTACACAGTATGTGTCCCTAAGTTACACTTCTCAATTTCAGACCCTCGCATTCCCTTCATTTGGATTAAACATGAATGCGTGGAATTCTCATATCTGTTCTGAGTACAAAATTAGCCAACCTGAATAATAGAACATATATCCCTTCCCTACTCAGGGAACCTTTCACATTGGTGTAGGTCTTGAAGTTGTATGTTATTCATCATGTTATGGGCTGTTAACCAATTAAACAACAACCTCAAAACTTTCTTCACTACGTATTCTGAACTCCTTTCATGTCCTCTAAATATTCTGTTATTCCGTTCTCCCCAAATGACCCAAGCAATAGCAGCAGGTGCTAGGTTCCATATCAAACTCTTTCGTAAGTTCCCTTTACTCACTCCCCACGCCTGTAGAACTTTTCCAAAATTCCTTTCTTGGACCCAAGATAATCCAAACCTTCCAATTATATCACTCCATACCTTATTTGCTGCCTTGCAGTGAATGAATAAGTGCTCAACTGATTCTTCTTCCTCCTTGCAAATTATGCATCTGTTTGGTAGCTGCCACCCCCTGTTTTTTAGGTGGTTTACTATAAGTATCTTATCTAATGCTGCTGCCCACATGAAAAAGTTCACCTTGCTTGGTACATATTTTGCCCAAATCAACTTCCGTTCCTGCTCCCACAAACCTGTAGAATGCAAGGCTATGAAGGATTCCTTCACCGAAAAGGAACCAGCTTTTCCTCTTATCCTCTGACATCGGTCCTCTTCTTGTACCTGTTGTGTACCATACACCTCCTGCAGTAGCTCCTCATAAAACTCCAGCTCCCTATCACCCAGGTTTCTTGTTAAAGCGGTTTTTTTTATTAATAAAAATGGCATGAGTGGAATTTTCAGGTAGTGCGGTTTAAAAACTAACCGAAATTGGAGGAATTTCAAAAGTTCTCCCATTTTAGGTAAGTGAAAATTGGGCGGAATGTGCTTTCTGTGCCTCATGAGTAAAATGGGCAAAACTTCAAAATTTCCCACATTTTGTGTGGCAGGGTGTCGTATTCCATCTATGCCTTCCATTCTTTTACCTGAAACTGGTAGTTCAACGATTCAAAGTGGTTTCATTGCTGATTTCCACTGGCATGGGCAGAATTTCGTCAGTACTGACGAAATTTTGCCAAAATTTCAGTCCTTAGATAAAATATTCTGTTTATTTTGTAGAAGGGAAATCTTGAAGAATGCTTGGGAGGTTGTTTAAAAGGGGTCCTGTGGAAGTAGATGAAGTGATTCACTTTCACTTGGTCATTTTGATTTTTCAGGTAACGACGAAGATAAATTGGTATAGAACTGGGAGACCAATGATAAGCTCATATTTAATCCTTTCTCGTAACATTCAAGTCCCTCTGTTTTTTCTCCCCCTTTTTGTTGAGTGTTGGATTTTGTTGTTGTTTCTTTTTTTTGGGGGGGGGGGGGGGGGGAGGTTACTTACATTGGCTTAGAAAATTTTAAAAATTTATTTTGCCTGCTGTTTCAGTGTTTGAAATTGTGTCATGTTGTTGCATTTTCCAGATTCTATGATGGTAGCTGTCAAGCCCAAGCCGCCACCTAAACATGTTTCGGATGAATTTGATGACGAGGATGATGACGATCTGGTTAGCATTGATTAAGCACTTACACTGAGCTAAATAAACGTACTTCAATTAACTTAGGAGGAATGATAATGGGGTTTTACTTAGTTAGTTATATATTTTTTTTGTTATGAATCAGAAGTTTCAGCTTCCACAGTCAACAAGTCGGTGGAAGAGAAGGCTTTTCTCTTTTCTCCATGACAAATTGAGGCTGCCTGGTTGGTGTCCCTTAGAACTGCAGTTATAATTCTAAAAATTATTTGCAGATTGGATGACTTGTTTCTGTCAATATTGATAGATATCCTGTTGATGGCACTTTTCTCTACCAGTATGAAGATGTGGGCTCTTATCCTTTTATGGTTTATGTTGGCTCCGGTTGCATACAGATGGTATCTTGGACCTCTATATGTAAGTAGATGTTCTTCGGTTGATTTTCATGTATTATGGACATAGATCCTTTTTTTTCCTATCTCATGAATAGTTTTGCTTTTACATCAGATTGAGGTGCGACCATGTCCTAGATCTAGGTTTCCTTGTCTGCTATAGTGACTGTTTTTGTCTCAAAATTGAATGAGATTTGGATTATATGAATCAGATAGGACAGCAAATCAGACAGAAAGAAAGTAACCGCCATCTAATTGGTGGTAACATCACTATTAGTTTATTTTGGTATGAACTGCAATGGGTTGGGCTAATCAGGTAACCAGACCTCATTGGCATGGGTTTATTAAGCTGCCTTCATGTTGGAGTTCAAATGTATGAAACTTGGCTCAGGTTTGGGGTGGAATGGGTTTCAGTTAGCTCTCCATTTTGTTGGAACAACATAAATGGGTTTCAGCTACCTTCATATTGTAAATTCTATTTTAAAATAGAAAGCTAGGCTTTAGAAATTTAGATATGACAGGGCAGGAGACTGCGGGATTTAATTTATATTAATTTAATGGGATATGGGATTTGAAATTGAAACCTGTCATAGATTACGGTTGAATGAGAATAAATATGATTTGGGTTTCAGAGTTTCCAAAACCTGCCCAATTGCCATCAAATATTTGGGATTTGGCACAAATAATGGGCACAACTTAGTCATGCAAGTCCTCAGGGTACCAAAGGTGCAAATGCTCTAACTGTAAAACAATACCAACTTTGATTTGTGATACCTCAATTTGAACATTAACCATCCTCGTCTACCATTTGTGAGAAATCATATTCATATCATTCTTTGCTTCATCTTGTTGTTTTATTCAGATACTTGGGACAGGCTTTGCCATTATTTTGCTAAATCTTGGAAAGCGACAACATGGTGATCTAAGGTGCTTGTCTTGATATCAAACCCAATAAATTTTTTTTTCTTTTTTTTATGGGTAAAACCCCAGAAATCACTTGGTTGTTGGAGTATTAGCATTAATTGACGATGTGATTCCTTTTTTTTTCTTCATAAATATGCCCTGCCAATTTTAGTCATACTACTGATGTATCTCCAAATTTTCTAGCTCTTTGTTGTCCTGCTTTCATGTCAATTTGCCATTTTCCTCTGTTTGAGGAAAGAAAGAAAAAAAGAAGAAAGTGAACAAAAAAATCATTTTGGATAAACCAAAAAAGAAGGAAAGCATGATACCACTTATTTTTTCTGGGAATCTTGAATGATTAAATGTTGTGATTGTGGGATGTTATGCTGAGCCATATATGACCATCTTTAATGAATTTTTGAAGCATCAATTTTTTTGTGATCAAAATTGGGTTCTTAATTGATTTTCTGATATTAATTACATGCTAAATTTTTATCCTAAAGCAATTTTCCGCATAGCAAAAGTATTTCTTATTGATCTAACATCTTTCTTGTATATAATTTAAGAAAAGTTTAACAAATTCTATTGGATGAATAGTGGTGGAACTTTTGTGCGCATAAATGTTGTCTGTGTGGCCTGCGTAACTGGTCTGGCATTTGAATGGACAGTCCAGATTTGATATCTTTTCAGAAGTTTAACAAATTCACTTGATATGGAACTTTTTGGATAAGTCATATGGGAAGTATTTTAACCAGCTAAATGCCATAAATTCATGCATATTTGAATTTATCACATGTTATAGCGGCAGCAACAGTTAGAGATATTTTTTGGAGACCCCACACACACAATATCTAAACTCCACCCCCACCGTGCACCCACCCACAACAACAACAACAGAAAAACCCTCCACGAGGGAAAAAAAAAAAGAAAAATCTTTAGAATGAGACTTTATAATGTAAAAGCCTTGTTTTTTTTGGATGGATAATGAAAGCTTCCTTTAAAATGAAGAAAAAGAAGAGCATAAAGCATACAATATAGTCCACGAGGCAGTGGACTAAAAAGAGAAACAGCCCAAAAAAACAAGTAGTAAAGCAAACCTACAATAGTCTCTAAATAGACAGCCCTCAAAACCACCTTCTCCTCTACTTTACTTAAAAGCAAGAGCCTTATGGAGGGCTATGTCTGCTGCAAACAAGCCTTGTCCACACTACCCTACACTTACCCAAGTTGATGCTAATACAATAACTTCCTCAATCACTGCCTTGGGAGAAAGAGAAACGTCCTAAAAAATTTTCTTATTTCTGGTTTTCCAAACGGCCCATAATGTGGAAAAGAAAATAGCTTTGAACATCTCACGTCCAAACTTAGAGAGAGAGGGAATGCGCCATTGGGAAGCAAGTAGGCTTATCTCTCTTGGTGTCAACCAGCTTACTCCAACATCTGTAATAAAGTACCTCCATATGTGAGAAACAAAGTCACAATGAATGAAGATGTGATCCACTGACTCCTCATTCTTTAGGCATAAGGTACAAACCTGTGGAGAGAGCTAGATATTTCCGTCTCCACTGAAGATTATCAAGAGTGTTAATCTTTCTCAAGAACACCAACCAAGCAAAAGCTAGAATCCTTGGAGGGCCTGGAGATTTCCACAAGTATTTGGAAGAAACAGGAAGGAGACTAGGCTGGTTTGAGGACTGGAGAAAGCTGAAAAAAGATTTAACCGTGAAAGAATGGGAATTAGCCAAAGGCCAAAATAAGTGGTTTGAAACTTAGTAAATGAAGTGGGATCATGCACATATGCCTAAATAATTGGGTTTTGTTGTTTACCAAAACATTTGTCACTCTGAATATGGGTTGCCACATAGATTTCTCTCTCTCCAAAATGTGTTAAAACTGTAGTTCATAGACACAAGCTAAACACTTCTATTTTTGTAGTAGCATAGGAGATGGATTATTTTGTGAAATGCTGTAGAGTCTAAACTTAGAAAAAATGACACATATATCTTTCCAAGTGATAAATTATTTTAGAAAATCCTATTTGTTCAAATGTACTCCACGTTGTGATACTGCTACGTATATGTTTCGGCCCAAAAAATGTTTACCGTATTGCAAAAATAGCAATCTATCATCTTTCTTTAAGATATTAGCAAAAATTTTGAGGAATTTCATCATGCAATACATCCTATTACACAATTTTTAATGGGGTATTTATGGTCAAATATTGTTCATCGGCCTCTTCAAGCTGTAGATCAAATGGACGGACTGGTTGGTCACACCATTGTACCATGTGGCAGAAAAAGCCATGTACCTCCAGGCTGCTAAACCTGGTGGACAAACCAGGATAACTTTCTTAATAGTACTTAATATGAAAATTATCAGAAATATTTCAGATTATGTATTTGTAGTCTTCGCAAATAATTTCTTTTATTACTTGTTTTGCCAGTGCATATTCAATCTTCAATGAGAATTTTGTGGAGCTTCCTGGGACACTCAATGCAGAGCGTATTGATAGAGATATACGGGCAGGTCAGTTTTGAGTCTCTTGCTTCACCAAATCATGTTAAATTTGAAAAAGAAAAGATCATGAATGGTCTTTGTCTACACAATATATTGGAAATGTAGACTTCCTCAACAAGGAGAATGCAATGTTACACACCCATCTATGTTCGTGGGCAATTTTCCACGAGATCTCTCTCTTTCAATGGACCTTATGTCTGTGTGAATATCATCATGAGATAGTAAATGCAATTGAAAATGTCTGTGAATTTATCAACCAGATCATGAGAAGTTATTGATTGAAAAATCATGTTCAGAACAACCTATATGTCTTTGCCCAAACTTGAGCCTGACTGATACGTTGGACTAGTCGTAACTCTGGTGAATTTGATGTCATAGATCATTAATCTAAAATATTAATTCTTGGGGCTTTGGTTAGAGATCTCTTTTTAGTTGACGGTGTGGATTTGATGACTAACTTTTTGCATTTGTATTGTCTTTGATCCTGGATAAAAGACCATAATGTGGTATGGGTTCTGTAAAAGAGGGGTCCCAAGAGGGTTGGACTACTAATAGACCTAAGCTTTGATATTTTGGTGCTAAGTGATTGTGCTTAGATTCGAAAATACATTTCTCATTGGTAGTCCAAGGATTTTACCATGACATTGAGTGATGGTATATATTAAAAGAAGGGGGCCTTTTTTTTTCTTTTTTTTTTTCCTTTAAAAAAAGAAGGAATATGATAAGGTTAATCCCTGAAGTTAAATGAAAAAGATTTTTTCCTTCTTAATAGAATATGCTAAGGTTATTCATCAAAAGAATAGAATATGCTAAGGTTGGATTGATGCTTAACTAAGTACTTATTTTTCACCTTTTATTTGTTATAGCACTTCTTTACTGTCTTGGTAACATTTAATGGGTAAGTCCTTATTCATAAGTAGTAGAGGAAGACAGTCCATAAACATAATTACTAAGAGCAACTCTTCTCTATCATCCATCACTTAATCTAGGAACTTGTTCTGTAAACACTAGTAAGAGTTTGAAAATGAAATTTGTAGCCCCAAATTTGATAATAATGCTTTGAAAATGGCATTTTTACCTCCAAACTTTATAATCCTTTTTATCTTTTTGTCTTGGAAAGACTGAGAGTCTGAGACTACATGGATTGCATCAAGTATCAGTTTTTATTTTTTTTACAATAAGCAAGTTGTGCTGTAAAAATACTTGCCTAGAACACAAGCATGTAGCCTAAGAATCTATTTGGCATTGCTTCTCATTGGAGTTGCTCTCTAAAATTAGAAAACTATGCCCTTTAGAATTGATTTAGAAGTTAAAAAAAAAAAAAGAGCACATTAGGGAAATTTTTATTCAAGAAGTGCTTCGAATCCAATGATAAAAAAAAAAAAAAAAGAAGTGCTTCGAATCCAATGATAAAGAAGTAGAAAAATGTGTATCATATAATGAATGATAAGGGTAAAAGTACAACAGTTTTTGGCAAAATGACACGAGAGCTTTCAGTAGAATAGTGTTTGCTTATTAGAATTGCCTATAAGCTGAGGAATCACTTTAATTTAGGGACGCTAAGAAGCAATTGCAAGGAGTAGTCTCGAGTCAACAATAACAATGCATGCAGTAACTTTTCCCTGGAGACAACAGAGGCCAATTGTAACATCAGCTTTCCTTTACATCTTCCTATCAAAGGTGGGATTCTGGATTTTATGAACTGAACCGAAACCGGCTTAAAAATATGCTTTACTAAGATGAACCGAACCGAACCAAACATATATATATATATATGTTTGGTCTGGTTTTTGAGTGATGGGTTGTCAATCTGATTTGGTTCGGTTTTGGGTTTTTTTTTAATTTTATACAAAGAAATACACCTCTCTTTTCTAGGTGAGATCTTTAATTAATGTAACATGAAAATTATATTTAGGTTGAAATTAAGTATGCTACCTAAGGTTAATATATATACGTGTGGCAAAATAAACTTTAATGTGTATATTCAACAGGCCAAGGAGCATAACCCAAAACCAACTTCTTGAATTTGAGTTCACCTAGAATCAACTTATTTGTTAAAAACCTTAAGCCATAATCTGATAAAGTGCTGGTAGGTTAAAAGAAACTCTAGTTAATCTCATAGGGCTCAGTTTGCCCATTAAACCAATTTTTCTTTTTAGTTAAGGACAACTTTTTATGAAACATGAAACAATATTATGACTAGCGTAGATCTTTCATTTGAACTTTTTTTTTTTTTGGAATTCAGGGTATCCGGGCCCGCTTACGCTCAACCGACTAATCCCTGAGGGCCCATGCAAGACCCTGCAACCCACATGGCCTGGTTAAGTCAAAGGCCCATAGACCTTATGTAGGTAGTCCCAAAGAATTGATAACACCCAAGAAGTTTTGAACCTGTGACCTTGGAGTTGGAGAGAGCACACCCCCAAGGCTCCAAGCCTTGACCACTAGGCCAATCATTCATTTGAACTTGGAACGCGCAAGTGTGCAATCTAAGGAATACCTTCACTTGTATTTAACAGGCCATCTAGATAATTGTAGTTATCTAAATATTTTTTCAAGTGTATATATTCATATATAGACACATACATACATATAGATATATTTATATTATTGTATAAAGGGAATCTCAAAGATTCTAGCTTAATAGTCGTTTTCCTAAGAATAACCCTTTTAAAATTTGAATGACTCCAAAATCCCCTTATAATTAGTAAGTTGTCATTTGGCATTCTTTTTGGGAACTAGGGGGATAGAATATGCATTTCCTCTCCTGCGTTTCATTGTACCATCCATGAAATGCACGGACAGCATGCTCATGTCAATAGGGGGCCCACATCCCAAAACATAATTTCATCCGTGCATTTCATGGATGGTATCATGAAACGCAGGAGAGGAAACCATCTCGAGTTTGTAGGTTAAATGGGGATGTATTTCTTCTAGAGCCAAAATCCGATGGTTCAGTAAGATCACTGTTTGGGATGTATTTGGGGGGTGTGGGCCCCCTATTGAAAAGGGGCATCCATTTGCACATTTCACGTTGGTACCACTGAGTGGCACCAGATGAAATGGTCTCGTTAAATAGGTGTTTGGTTCTATTTTGGAAATGAGGTTTAAAAAATACACTACAATCCAAGATCATCGGAACACCCATTTTTTCTGGATTTTCAAGATGAGTTTTACAAAAGTGCGGTGGTATACTTGTAATATCTGTAAGTTTTTAAGGATATACTTGAACTTGTTTAAAAGATTTTTTTTATTTAACAAGGACAAACTTGTCATTTATAGTTAAAACAATAGCAAACTTATAATATTTATAAGATCTACAAGAGTCAATCATCCTTCACTAAACATCAAATCTAACCTTTCTTCAATTGGTGTAAACTCATTTGGGGCATTTCCAATACAAAATGAATGCCAAATGAGGCATAACTGTCTTGTACATGAGCTTAGTTAGAAAAAATAAATTTTTTCCTAGATAACCTTTTAATGCTCACATATGGTACATTTCTACAGCGTTATGTTATCCTTTGTATTTTCTCACCTTTTAAGAAAAATTCCCTTTTCTTTGAAGTCCCAAACAATCGTTTAATATGGCTTTTAAACTGTGGATTCTAGATAATAATTTGGATTTTGAAAATCAAGATTGTAAATGCTCATTATTAGAAATCCAAAATTTTGTTTGGATACTTTGGATTTTAGCACATTGTTTAAGTCGGACCCACAACCATTAATAGCTTCTTAGTACGCAAGTGGGACCCACCACCATTAACAACTCTTTAATATTTGTGTTCAAGTGGGACCCACCACCTTTTAAGTATCAAAATCTATAGAAACCCATAAAAAGAGAATTGTGATTTTTGGGTAGATTTTAGCATCTGCTTATAAAATCAAACTTTCAAAATCCTGCCAAACAACTTAATGGACCTTGGTTTTTGGATTATGATAGAATCCAGAATCTAGAAACCCCACCAAACGATCTCTAGAATATTCAAGGCATTCAGTTCTTCAATTTGACCGGTGGAACGTGCAATACCAGGAAGGGGAGTAATCGTAGTTCCCTTGCCTTCCGTTGACGGCAAGTAACTAACACTCTCTGACAATACAACGTACGCTTTTAACTTCAATTGAGTGGACCACCAACTCACACCTTGACAATGTATATTTAATGAAGAAACATATTACTAATTGATGTTTCAAATATTATTAATTGATATATTAGTAATAAAGAAACATATTATTATAAATTGATATATTATATTTATAATATTTTTTTAACAAATTTTTTAATACAACCGGGTCACCGGGTCAACCCCAACCCGTTTTGTTACCAACCTTATAGGGCCGGATTAGAGTTTGGTATTTGCGCAGGTTTGGGTTTTCCAAAACCCTATTTGTGAATGAAAGGTGTCTTATATACAGAAATGATGAAGGTGGTTATAGTCAATTTGATTGAAAAAATTAGAATGGAAGGGGACCAAAATCTGATGGGGTCCTGTCATCCATGGGTTGACTGGTGATTGGAACATGGGTCCATCACACAACTCAAAAAGTCCAAACAACCACACTGATCTTTAACTGAGTTTTCACATCAAATCAGATAGGGTCTTCTTTTTAATCTTCTTGATTTCCATCATCTCCCACTAAACAAGTACAAACAAACACAGTTATTGGTTTTATAACACATGGCACTTTTGAATAGGAGAGAGGGTTTCGAGAAGGGCTGTAATGGAGCCTAGTCAAGAAGAGCATAGCCGGCTACTTAGGCTCATCAGGCCAAGTTTGGAGTCATGAAAGCTTGGTGGATTTAGACTTGACTAGGGTTGGGTTCTTCAGGCCCAAGAAGGTAACTAAGTCAAGCTAAGTCTTGTGGGTGTTAATCTATACTACTATTAGTAAAGCATAATCTTAGAAATATTTTTCAGATTCTGGCATGTCTTTTTTATTGCCATACATAGTCTTTCAAAATCCCTAAAAAGACTCTTGTCCCAGAGAAAGCTAATGAATACATGCAGGAGTACACGTGCTTCCTCTAATTATATTGGAAAAGGAAGGATTTTGGGCTTAAGATACATATAAGGGATCCTTGGTTTTGATCAAGTTGGTTAACCAGAAAATTGGGTACACATGCAAACATCAACACATCATTTGATGGGTTCCATTGAATGGATTAAATATATAAAATATGAACTTGTTAATCTCTGCAAGGATAATGAGAATGAGGTAAGAGACAATTTAGATCTTGGCTTAGGTTTAGCCAAGGGGTTCATCTACTTTATCATTTGACTAAAAGAAAAATACTTAGGTTTTGCATAATCTGATACATTGGCCTTGCGGGTAGGTTCATGTATCCAGGGTTTCTCTGGGAGTGGGTCCAACTGTCTAAGGTAGGTTCCGCGTTACGGGAAATTTTTAAAAAAAAAATTTAATGTAAGAAGGAGCAATTAAGGAAGGAATTAGCAACAATATTGACTTATTAATAATCTCTTCTTGTTTATAGGTAGAATACTTGATAAAAGCAAGATGAGCTTTTTTGGGTAACACTAGTTGAAGAAGGAAAGTCCAAGAGGAGAGGGTAAACAACCATCAACCACTTCCTTTATAATTGAAAATTTTGTCAAAGGCATGCTAAAAGAAAAATCTAAAGATAGAGTTGACTTGAATACAAGGAAAGAAGAAAGTACTTAAAGGAATCAGGCTAATAGTGAAAGTTTGAATATAAGAGATTGATCCAAGAGAAAGGGATGACAAGACAACTAAATGCTTTCTTTTTTATATTGCCCCAGCTAGATAATCTAATAAACCAGGGTACCAATCTAAGAATTAATAGTCATGTATTAGGTTTTTTTTTTTTTAGGTTGGAACCCCACATAAAAGAACAAGCATGAAGCTTCTCAGATTTTTGCAACCAGTAGAAGCTTTGAGTCCAAATGTTAGAATTCAGTAATCTCAAATAGCCATTTTGAATGTATATACCTTGATGCTGGGCATGTCCCCATTGAGAGCTCCTAGCCTGCAAGATTCCCCTAGGTTGGAGATGACATCCAAGGCACCTTTATGTAATGAAGTTCCATTAACCTATATTATGTTTTCCTCTAGTAGTAGATTTTAGAAGTGTCAATTTGAAGACATTTAGATTATTTTATATTGTAATAAAGATTAGGATTTGTCACTTAATGTGATGATAAATAACCTTTTGTTAAAGCATGAAAAGAAGTTTGAATCATTTAGTCTTTTATATGAAAAAGTGACAAAATTTAATTTTTTTTTCCTGCTAATCTACCTTTTGAAAACCTTACTTTGATAGCACCTACATTGAGTTATGATCATTTTTATGTTGTGGTAAAATCATTTGATCATCCATGCTCATAATTTTGTACAAAACACAAATTCATCCGTTTGCAAAAATGATCACATTTTTATACATTGATTTACTATTATTATACATTCTAAATAGAGATCAATCTAGCCAAACTAAGATAGCTCCAAAAAAAATCTTACCAAATTGGTTAATTTTTTTTAAAATTACATAATTAAAAGTAGTCATTACATCACATACATCTTTATTATAAGCAATACCTTAGGCTATGTTTGGATAGCGAGAAATTATGTAGTTTCTTCGTTCTTGGAATTTATCAACCTCGAGAGTGAGATGAAAAACAAATTTACTTTTTCATCTCAATATCTATACTATATAACGCAAGATGCCCCTTTGGGATTGACGCCAATCAAAGTGCAAGACTTTTCATAACATTCCATACACACCATCGTAAAGATATATTAACAAAAGGTTACAATGGTAAAAAAAATGCCTCAATCTTCCTGAAACTCAATGATCAATTATGCAACTGTTTTCTCCCATGACGTACAATACTACACATGTACCTTGCTAGTTATCTTAATGATGGGTTTCTTAGCCTTTGTTTCCATTACCCAAGATCAAAACTCTTACAACATGCGGGAATGTTGCAACTTCTCAAAACTAGGGTAGCATGTATAATATTGTATATATATATGTATCTATGAAACTTAAATCCTATATATGAAAATTACGAACGCATTTCTTCTAGTCCAAGAATTTGATGGTATCGTTATGCCACCGGTTAGGATGTGTTTTGGGATGTGTTGCCCCCTTATTAAAACGAGGCATGTGTACATCCATTTCACGTGCGGCACCATCGAGTGGTACCAGAGGAAACGGTCTCAGTGATTAAGAGGGGTGTTTTTAGGAAATTAATGGACATTCTAGAATCTTTGACTTTCTCTTTAAATTACCTATACTTCTATCTATATCTATGTACTATTATAATAAGAATCGGGCCTTTGGGAATTGTGCCAACAACTATGCACGACTTTCTCAAAAAATCCTTACCGTTTGTTGTTAAGACATAATTAGTGTATGGTTAAAATAGTTAAAACTCTATTTATTCATTTAAAATTTGAACGGTTGCAAAACTGTTCGCCCTCTCTCTTTACATACAGCATTGCGCGTGCACCTGCTAGTAGTAATAGATTCAAATTTAACCTTATTACACCCCCTACTTTCTTATTTATTTTGATTTTTTTTTTTTTAAGAATTGAGATGAGAGTCGGCTAATGACTAATGGCCAGCCGAGCCGAGTTCCTAATTCGGCTCGTTAACGTAGAGCAGAACCTAGTAGAGAGAGAATGAACCTCTGTTTGAAATAAAACTAGAGAGAGAGAGAGAGAGGGGGGGGGGGGGGGGCGCAAAACGTAATGCACGTGACAGCTCACAGCTGACACTTGATGCAGTTGTCGTTTTGCGCTGAGACTTCGCGCACCAAACCAACCACCTCTTTGACTTGCAGTGGTTCTGTTCCCTTTCTTTCTCTCTCTTCTTCGCGCCTCTTTTTCTCTCTCTTAAAAAAATATTTATTTATTTATTTTTAGAAAAAAGAAATTTGTTTCTTCTCTTTTTTCGACGATAATTAAAGGCGAGTTTGACAAAGTGACAGAAATCCCTTTTTTTTTAAATGCGACTTCTGCGAACACGAACAAAACTCCTGATAAGTCCTTTTTGTTAATTATTTCTTAATTATTATATAAATTTAAAAAAAAGTTACTTTTTTTTTATTATTATTAAAAGCTGAAATTGAAAAGGCCGATCCCTGTCCCTTTGACTCCTCGAATCTACGTTGCAGTCCCCCCAGATCTGGACCGTTGGATCCCTCACTTAGTCTTCCATCTTGTCGGCCCACGTGGCATCGAATCCCTCCCACAATGACCTATCTCCCCCCGGAACAAAGTCCAAAAATTCAAAACCAAAAAGAAGAAAAAAACTACTTCTTTTGTTTTGCATTGGGCCTCCATAAAAAGGATCCTTTGATCTAATTTCATAATGACAAAAATACCCTTTACTTTATTTTTTTTATATTTATAATGTTCTTTTATAAATGGATTGAAAATATAAACCCAATAACCCAACAAACCTTTTTAATATAATAATAATAAAAGGGATTTCTAATGATAATAACACATAGGGGTATATATGCATTAAAAACCCTTTAAAGATAGCTTCGTTAAACTATTATATTTTGTAAAAGCATAATAATTTTAGAATTAATTTAGTATTAATAGATTTATGGTAAAAATAAACTTATTTAATAGGATTTTTTAACCTTATTTTCTGATTTGGATACAAATTTCATAAAATATATTCGGTTTCAAATTCTATAACTTATATAAAAATTTCAATAAAGTGTTTTTTGTTTAAAAAAATTATTTTTCCGTAAAGGGTAAAATGGTCAGAAAATGTGCTACCCGGTCAACGACTCGAAGATGCAGGAAGCTCGAACTCGGGGGTTCTACAACGAGGCCCGGGAAATCAAAACAAAAACAAAATGACAAAAACACTCCTTCCACATTCAAAACAGTAAACGATAATGACTTCTGAGTCCTATCACCACCCAACACCTGTTCCCTCGTTGACTCCTTTGTCAGGACACGCTCGTCAATCCATAAAATCATAGCCCCAAAACGGGAACAATAATGCTGACTTGGACTCCCAACGTGTTAATAGCCAAACCATCGCAGTACGTGAAGTCTTCGCTCTTTTTTTCTTCACCTCCTCGAGAAAATTTCGAATAAAAAAACGAAACAAATATATAAAACAAAACCAGTCTCTCTCTCTTCTGTCAATCTGTGATTCTGTGTTTCTGATTCTTCGTTTTCTCCGGCGACCGATTTCCGGGGACTGGAAGAGCTTCCAAAACCACCAATCCAATCAAATGTGATGGGAAGCGGATTCTCGCGCCTCTTCCCCTGCTTCAGACCGCCGAAACAGAACCAGCCGGCGGATTTGATTTTGGAGCCGTTGGACGAAACCCTAGGCCACTCCTTCTGCTACGTTCGTTCCTCGGCTCGCTTTCTCTCTCCTTCTCACTCCGACCGCCTCTCTCCCTCCCAATCCCTCCGTCTCTCGCCCTCTCACGAACCCGCCCCGAAAGCGAGACCGGGTTTCGCCGAAGCCGCCTTCAAGTCCATCTCCGGTGCTTCCGTCAGTGCCAACACCTCCACTCCCCGGACTGTCCTCCAGCTCGACGATATTTACGATGATGCCATTGAATGTGTTGGGAGTAACAAGTCCAGTGTCATTAATGGCTTCGCGAGTACTTCCTCTTTCAGTGCTCTGCCGCTGCAGCCGGTTCCACGAGGTGGTAGTGGTGGTGGTGGCGGCGGCGCCGTCGGCGACGCGTCCGGGCCGATCGAGCGTGGGTTCTTCATGTCCGGTCCGATTGAGCGGGGGGCGGTTTCTGGGCCGCTTGATGGGAATTCGGGTTCTGATGGTGGTGGAGTCCATTTTTCGGCTCCGCTCGGTGGCATTTACGTGAAAAAGAAGAGGAGGAAGGGGTTTTCGGGAATTCGGAAGGCGTTCAACCGGAACTTCTCGGAGAAGAAGCGGCCCTGGGTCGTGCCGGTTCTTAATTTCGTCGGCCGGAAAGAGGATCCGACAGTCGCCGAATACGGCGGAGACTCGGAGGCGAAGAATGAAAACAATAGCGTTCAGTGGGCTCATGGGAAGGCCGGCGAGGACCGGGTTCATGTCGTTGTGTCTGAAGAACATGGGTGGCTCTTTGTTGGGATCTATGATGGGTTTAATGGTCCTGACGCACCAGAATTCTTGATGCGTAATCTGTACAGAGCTGTTTTCAGAGAGCTAGAAGGGTTGTTTTGGGATGTCGAGGAATCTTGTTCCACAGTGGTTGTGCAGGAAAGTAGTGATTGTGTCTTGGGAAAGTCCGCAAATGTGGAGGGAACAGACCCATCCGCGAAGAACAGCGAGGAAGTGTTGGAAGGTGATAAAGATATGAATCCTCCTTCTATGAGTAGTGGGTCTGTAAAAAGAGTGACATTTCAATCAGAGGAGACAGAATTAAGAAGGAAGCCTCTCTGGCAATTTCTTGCCGAAGATGATACAGAGGATGGTTTGGATCTTTCAGGTTCGGATCGTTTTGCATTTTCTGTTGATGATGCGCTTCGTGTTGGTAATGCTGGTTCTGCTGTGAAGAGGCGGTCATTATTGTTGTCGAAGCTGAAACATGGGTTCACAAGGCATAAAGAAGGTCAGGGCAGGAGGTTATTCCCTTGGAGATACGATTGGGAGGATAAAGAGAAGGTTGAAGTAGTTGAAGCTGAGAACAGACCAGAAGAGAGGTCATGTGGGAGCTTTAGAAGACGTAAAGTGGGTCCTGTCGATCATGAGTCTGTTTTAAGGGCTCTATCACAGGCTCTCGAGGTAACCGAGCTTGCATACTTGGAACTGACAGACAAGTTTCTTGATCGGAATCCGGAACTTGCACTAATGGGTTCCTGTTTGTTGGTTGTGCTGATGAGGGATGAAGATGTGTATGTGATGAATGTTGGTGATAGTCGTGCTATTGTTGCACAGTATCAACCGCAAGCTAGTGATTCTAGTATGGAGCCAAATGATCAGAGAGCTAATAGGCTGGAAATGGAGAGTATTGTGGAGGAGTCAAGTACAATTGGTGAAAGGTTGAACAATGTGGTTAGTGAGGGTCCTGCTCAGGTAATGTGGTTGACCGCACTACAGCTGTCCACTGATCACAGTACGAGCATTGAAGAAGTAAGATCCATTTGAAATATCTGATGTTAAAAATTTGTTCTTTGTTTGATGAGTTCAAATTTGTTGGGCACTCACTAGCACAACTTCATTTTAAATTGAAATGGTAACCATCTGGTTAATGTTACATTATTTTCTGAACATATTATTGGAAATAATGGCCCTGAATATCTAACTTGCCATGTTGTGTTAGGTGAATTCCTTACTCATTTAAAATTTTAAACTGTATTCTGAAATGAAATTTTGCGATTGCTAATTTGAGTGGCTTAAAGGAAAGTTCACATATTTCACCTTGCTGGTTACTGTATACGTTGTATGATGATCCGAAGCCAAACTAGTTATCATATACATTGTGAAATAGCAGCAAATTCCTAAAGTTAAAAATCTCCATTATCTTGAATAAATCATCCATAACAGGATATGACGTTGTTGTGTAGTGTATAGCCATAGCAAGAGGGTGTTTACCATGATCAAATGAAGGGCTGCTTCTGGAGGTCTATGTGATCAAAGAATTCTACCCAAACTATAGTTGAAGTTCATAACATGGTTATTAAACCAAGTAAGACAAATGGAGAAGAATCTTATGTATCTGGAGCAAAACATTGGCATACTTATGATCATAGCCAAGATAATACATGTGATGGAATGAGGAGTGAAGTTACCTAGGAGAATCTAGGAATGACCTCATAGGTTGCAAAATAAAGGTGGCTTTAGATGGTTTGGATGTGTCACATGGAAGCCAATGATTTTCATTAAAGAAGGCACAAGTTGTTGCTAGTAAAAGGGCTTGGGTGGAGGTATTTGAATAATTTGGATGCAAATAAATTAAATGAGGGTACCGTATTTGATTAATTAGGTTCGTATAGGATTTATACTGCTGATCTTAACTGCTTGTATAAGAAAATTTCTAATGTATTTATTGTGGTGAAAGTTAAGAGAAATTGATATCAAATCTGGACATGGAGAAAAACCTTGGTAAGAAATGAAAGAGCAGTTTAAGGTGTGACTTGTCCTCATTGACATTAAGCAAGTGTGTGAGCATTCAGTTTTGATGATTGCAACATATTTTGATGACTATAGAAGAGTAGAAGAAAATGTCTCTTGACTTGTTTGCTGTGTTGACTATGAAAGTTACCTAGAAGTGCTAACCACGTCTAAAGTTGGGATTAAGATCTCAAATTCATACTTGTTCCTTGCTACTCAACTATCTGCAGTCTTCAAAAAATAATGCTATTATTGCTGTACTAGTTAACTTGCCAAAGTGAGTAAAGGAATCTTGAGGAATAAACTTTTACATATATTTGGAGTGTTGCCATTCAATCATGGAAGGTTCATCTGATTAGTACTCACTAATATAGAAAGTAACCATAGATTTTACTATTGATTTTAGAGTCAAAGTGTCCAAATTTTGGTTTATCTTCAGTGTTGCTACAAAGAAGTCTATGCCTGTTTCCCCCTTACTAGGGTAAATTGAGTGCTTATTGCTTAACCTTAACTGCCGTGGAATTCCTAACATAGAATCCTTTTTCTCAAATTTTGGTACATAGAAACCTTCCGCTCACCCTTTTTCCTCATAAGTTCGCTTGAAGACTGATCTATGACTGAAGCTGCCCCATACAAGGAATGTTCTTTCACTGAGGGAATCAAACCTTGACATGTTTTAAGGTTTTGAAAAAGAACAGCAAGAATATTTTCTAAAGATTAGAGAGTTTTAATTATATTTGAAGAATAATTCGTGAATGAGCAATGGTATGTTTGTTTTATTTCAATAATTGTCCAAGTGAAAGAGGATTTGTCACTAGAAATCATAAAAGAAACATAGATTCTAGTTTTATTGTAGGTTCAATTCTGTGTAAAGGGTTAGTTTTCCAACAACACTCCCTTTTGGGTGCTCTTTGACAATTGAATGGGATCTAAGAGTTAAATGATTTCCAGATTTTGGAGTTTTTGAGTTTGATTTGCATGATTTGTGTCCAACCCTGTGTATATTAGTAACTTGTTTCTTATTTTTTTCAGTTCTTTTAATCCCTTGTGTCTTTTGTCAGAAAAACATCTTCTACATTTCGTAACTCTTACAAATTCTGAAGGTTTTGGTTGTCATTGCAATTGTACATCTGTTTATTTAGGATAGTTTGCTATCATGCATCAATTTTAGAGCACAACCTAGGTGCTTGTTGACTTCATTTTCACTTGTTCTTTCTGTTTCTTCTTAGTTTTGTATATTTTTTTTCATAAAAATTCACTGTTATATTCTTAAATCATTGCTTATTCTACTCCTACTGCTATCATGTTTCAATATGCTAGGATAATTTACTATCCTCCATCAAAATGGACTGTAACAAATATGTATGTCTGTTAACCAAAAATTCAACTTTGTAATTCTTAGTCAGACATGATCTCACCCACAATTGTGGGTTTTTATCTTATGTTGTGTGAACCCATTCAAGATATTAGATCCTTAATTACATCCAAAATTATAGGAAGAACCTTTAATTAACTTTAAAGTCTTTAATTTGAATGGAAAATTGGTGTAACGGCTCGACCCCTAAAGCAATGATATTGTCCGTTTTCGGCCTAAGCCCACACGGTTTTGTTCTTGGGTTTTACCCCAGAAGGCCTCGTTGCTTGAGGGAGTTACAAGCCTAGTTCATGTAATACCTTCTCTTCCCTGAACAATGTGGGATCCAAGATGTCATAATTTACCCCCTTAAGGGCTGCATGTGCTAGTGCAATAGCTTGCCATCTCCAGTAGTTTGCTAGTCCACTGACTTGTGCTCGCCCTCATGGTAACCCGTTCACATGCACCAATGTCCGGATCCCACATTTCTGGTTGGGGTCCAGCTCTGATACCATTCTGTATCGCCCTGATTCCCACAGCAATGATATTGTTCACTTTAGGCCTACACTTGCATGGTTTTGCTCTTGGGTTTTACCCTAAAATGTCCTCGTTGGTTGAGGGAGTCACAAGCCTACATATATAGGCCTTTACCTTCTCCTCTTCAAGCAATGTAGGATCTATCTCACAATTGTCGTGTTTTATTTAATTGTGGCTGAACCTGAATTTAGTTTATCAAGCTGCCTATGTACCATCCATCAGATCAAGCAATGCTGTAGTTCGAATTGAATAATTTGGATTTGAATTTAATTTGGTTTAATTTAATTGTGACTGAACTCGATTTAGTTTTGTTAGGCTGCCTATGTACCCAAATTTTTGGGATCAAGTCAAAATTTAGTTCAATCGGACAATTTTGGATTCAAAATTTGGTTTCTATTGTTTGGGTCACAAGGATTAGGTTTAGTTTTAGTTTGATTTGATAACTTAAACCGTAGGGGGAAATAGTTTTATTTTGGTTTTAATTTGATTTCAATTGTTTAGATCATAAAGATTCGATTTGGTTATGATCCTATTTAGTTTTGGTTTGATTTGTAAACTTGAACCGTAAGAGAAACGGTTTGATTTTGATTAATTTGGACGTATGGGCTGTATGGGAGCCCGTTTGAACTGGTTTAGTTGTTTGGTTTATGCAAAGCTTCATTTTGTTTGGTTTAATGCCATGAATTACTTGTGTTTGGCTCAATATGGGACACTTTGGTCAATTGAGAACACTTGGTTTAATTTAGAATGTGTTGGTTCAAATTTGGGACACTTTGGTTCAATATTGGGTACCTTGGTTTGATTTGGAATGCTCTGGAGCACTTTGATTTGGTTTGAAAAGGGGTTCGTCCAACTTAGGACACTTTGGACCACAAGGATCATGAGTTTGACCATTGGATTAATTAGGTTTCACCCAAATTATCTTGACCACAATGATCATGGGTTTAACCCTTAGGTTAATTACATTGTTCACAAGGATTATGGGTTTAACCTTTAGGTTAATTATATTGGCCACAAGGATCATGGGTTTAACCCTTAGGTTATATTGACTACAAGGATCATGGGTTTAACCCTTAACTTAGTTATATTGGCAATAGGGATCATGGGTTTAGCCCTTTAGTTAATTAGGTTTAACATAAATTGACCACAAGATTCATGGTTTAACCCTTAGGTTATTTAGGTTTAACCCAAATTGACCACAAGGATCATGGGGTTAACCCTTAGGTTAATTAGGTTGAACCCAAATTTACCACAAGGATCATGGGTTGACCTGTTAAATTAGGTTTGGGTTTGGCCCAAAGTACATTGACCACTAGGATTAGGGCTTAACCATTAGATTATTTGGGGTTTACCTAAATCAAATATTTTTGTTAATGACGACTTTCCCGATTTTGGGATTCCCAAATATGTTTCGAAATTTCAGAATATCACAAACACAATATCCTATGTTTGTTATAGATCAATTGAAAATTATAAGACACCAATTGGGACCCAATATGTAGATGTTTGAAACAAAATTGTAGGAAATATGGATATGGCAGATCTATTGAAGTCCAAAGGAATTAAGAGAATTTTTTAAATACCCAAAAGAAAATAATAGATTTAGAAGGAGATAAACACAAAAGATGGGACGTTCAAGAAATTTCAGGATTTTAATATGTGGACATCCCTGGATGTAAAAAAAAAAAAAAAGAAAAAAAATTGTGAGAAAGGTCAAAGTATTGGGAAGTTTAAAACACCCAATAAAAAAAATAATGAGAAGATTATTTAGAAAGAGATAAAGTCATGAGGAGATAATTTAATGAAGAGACAATGTCCAGAAGCAAAAGAAGTTGAACTGATTTGACACAGGAAACCTTTATGGCTATTCATGCTGACGGCAGATGTAAAAAACCAGATAGTCTTATCCTATTAGTGGTTTCTTATTAAAAAGAGATAGGGTAAAGGTACTGTTAGATATCGTTGGTAATGATATACATCTAAAGAGGATTTGATGTTGATATGGAAGAAGTAGTTTATAAATATCTATCTGGAGGAAAAGGAAAAGAAACTTGTTTTTGGATGCTTTTCAGAATTTATTTTTGAATAGTGGTCTATAAACTTGTTCGGATGCTTTTTAGAATTTAGTTTTTATAGTGGTCTATAAATCAATTATGCCTTCTTTTGGTGCAATGCAAATCCAAGGTGAGGGAATTCTCTTACTGGGAATTTGGAAGCTTGGAAAGTAATTGGCATATTGGAAAACAGAACACATCTGATTGAGGTGTATAATAAGTCTCAATTTTTCTTTTGGTATAATATAATAATAATAATAAGTCTCAATTCCTTACTCTAATTTGGGTTTATGCTTTCCTAAAATATTTATGCTGGAAAGATGCGGGTATGTAACAGAAAGACTTATCTAGGTATCTCTGTATTGGTGCAAGTTGAATGATCTAAAATCGGCCAAGATGAAATTGGCCAAAAACATAGGAACGCACACTTTGTAAACTAAATATATAGCTGTTAACAAATATGTATTGCTGACCTCAACTATTTGGGATAAGGCATATTGTTGATTGATTTTTTGATTGAATAATTTAATGCTCTTATAAATTTTGAAAAAATCAGCTTCAAAGAAAAAGAAGCTGCAAAGAAACTTTTTTGTTCCATGAATAGGTGCCAGTATTGAAGTAGGGAATATCATAGACGAGAGGTGGAAAGGGCTGGATCTTGATTATTGTTGGCTGTACTTGGCTTTTCTTGTCAAGTGTTTTGGAGATTCCCGTGTGTTTTTTTTTTCCCTTTGGTCCTTGCTGATACCCTTAAGTGTCTTTTTTTTAGTGATTTATAGATACTATTGATTGCATCCATGAAAGTGGGATTTTAACCAATCTACCAGTGTGAATCAACCTTCCATCCATTAGGTTTGATAATGCATTAAGAAATAAAAATACAATGCAGGATTGTTTGCAGCGGGTTGATCTTATTGTCTGTTACAGTTTTCTTGTCTTTATGAACTGATTCTGAAGTGCTGTAATGTCTTTATTGTAGCCAATCCATTTATTGGAATTTTGATGTCACTTTTATTCCAAGAAATGTGGAACTTAAATAGATTTCCCCCCTTCTTGGAAAGTTGAGACTTGTCAAAAAATTTCACACCAACTGGGTAATCCAGTCCCTTTACCATCTGATGAGCAAGAATGATACCTATCCATTTATTTAACTTATCAGTTCCAAAAATTCAAGTATTATTTTAGACCACTTCTTGAGCTTTGTCTTGTATACTTTTTGATGAATGTTGTAGATTTCTTAGGAATTCATACCATGATTTTAATGTGGTGCAAGGTGGAATTATCTAGAGCAGTTTTCTCGTAGCATCTTATAGTATGATGGAAGGAAAATGTCATCATCAAAAGCCATTTCCTACCAAAGTGGGGCCTATGACACGAATCTTGTCTCTCTATCCTTTAAAAAAAAAAAATTATATCTTCAGTTAATTTATATTGTTATAAGTATTGGTTTATTATATCCATCCAAGTCTTTTTAGCTCTTCTTGATCTCTTAGGCCCTTCAATATGCATCCTCTCATACCTTATAATTGCATCCATTTTATCCCTAATCCATGCTATGCATAACCACTTTCAAATGTCTTCATTTCTTAAGTTGTTTTTTTTTTTTTTAAATTTTGCCACAAGTCCACCTTAGCATCCTCATGTCAGTAACATTCATCTTTTGAACATGTTGATTCTTTGCGTTGAAACATTCTGCACCATACAACATAGCTGGCCTGATTTTTATCTTACAAAACTTACCCTTTAATTTGAATAGAACATGTTTATAACACAATACCATAGAGGTATCCCTCCTTTTAAGCCAACCAGCTCTAATCCTATGTGCTGCATCTTCATCAATTTCTTCCATATTATTGTACCACTAATCCAAGATATTTGAACTTATGGCTTAAATGGATATCTTGGTTGTCAATTCTAATAATTTCATTAGTTATATTGTTATTTGTATTAAAAGGGCATTTCATATATTCAATCTTTACACGACATTTTAAAACCTTTGATTCTAAGATATCTTTCCACAATTCTAACTTATCATTTACTTTGTCTCTGGTGTGCCCTAATGAGACTACAACATCCGCGAATAACATACACCAAGGTATCTCGTCCTGCATATGACTCATCAACTCACCCATAACTAAAGCGAATAGATAAGGGCTAATAGTAACCTGTGATGCAAGCCTATCTTAATCGGAAACTCAGCGTTCTCACTGCTAATAGTTTTTATTTTAGTTAAGGCTCCCTCATATATATCCTTAATTGCATCAATATATTTTATTAGTGCACTTTTTTTATACAAAGCGAACCAAATTAATTCTCTTAGAACCCTATCATATGCTTTTTTCCAACTCAATAATGACCATATGCAGATTTTTTTTATTTATTTTCTCTAGACTTTTCTATTGACTGTCTAACTAAAAATATAGCTTGGATAATCGACCTAGGCATAAATCCAAATTGGTTTTCTATCATTCTGGTTATTAGTCTTAACCCATATTCAATAACTCTTTCCTACAGTTTCATAATTTCATTAAATAATTTAATTAACCAATCTACACCAATATCTCCCATACACTTCCATACCTTTAGAGGGATGCCATGGGCTAAAGGCTTTTCCTATTCTTAATTTCGACTAGAGCATATTTAATCTTTACACTTTGAACACTACGAATGTAGATTTGTTTTCTAATTTCATTAATGCTATCATCCATGCAGAATCCAAATGGGAGGAATGATATGGATTAATTTTTCATACATATGGAGATTTGTTTAGATGACCTTAGAGATAAAATGTCTGTGGTCTTCTTCTGGACATCTAAATTGATGAGGTATTAGTTTCAGGTATCTTGTGTTTGGCATCTTGTGCTTTCATCCTTCTTTATTCCAGTTAGTTGAAAATATGGGTCCTTGTTCTACAGAATGACTGGATCATTTATATTATATATTTTCTAACAAAGAAATCTTGCTTTTTGAATGTACAACTATGATTTGTTTATTTTGATCCTATTGGTACCCAATATGCTTCAAGATAGCCGAGTGGGGCAAAAACTTACTAATTTGGGAGAAAAACATGCTTATTAAATACATGGGTTGCTGCCCAAAACCTTTCTAATCCTGCTGCATGCAGAATTTGTTGACACTACTTCTCAATCTTAGTTTTAGATTTGGGGTTATCTAATCACAGGATTGGGATAATGCTTTTTATGCTTTAAATTTTTTTTTTGAAAATAGGATCTTTTACCAAATAATAGTTGATATTTCAGGTTACCGTACTTAAAATGCAGGATATGTGCTGTTATGAAGCTTTGTTCAACATGCTAGTCATTCATAAATATGATAATGATATTGAAGTTTATGTGATCGTCTATTGGAAGTGTTTGTTAGCTGTCAAGTTTTCCTCAATATTGCCACTGAGATAAAGAAAAGTAGGTTAAGATGGTTTTGGACATGCATAGCGAAGATCTAAAGAGGCAGCTATGAGGTGTGGGAAGGTATTGGTTGAAACATCTAAATTGGCAGGAGAAGACCAAAAAGAACATAGATGGAGTTGTTGTTGTGGCTCATACTTCCATTTGAGTCCATAGGGGGGCCCCTCAGGCCCCTCCCCTTGAGAGTTAAAACTCGTTTGTGGGGGTTTAACTTTAAACCGATATGCAATGGGGGGTGCCGGGGGGCCAAACGCCTCTCATGGTATGGTACAGTAAGGGTATATTGATATAATTTTCTAAAATAAGTGGTTAGGGTTGTAATAAGGGTCTGGGTACAAGACAAAAATTGTAACCCTACTGATATCATCTCTTTCTCTGGATAGTGGAAACCTCTCTCTCTCTCTCTCTCATGGAAATAGGCATATCACCGAACCGCGTAAGTTCGTTTCCACGGTTTTGTTTTGATCTTTATTTGCTGTCTCAAAGTTAATATCTCAACAGGAATCAATTAATAGGCTGACTGAAGATGTGGTCTTTGATAGATTTGGGTGGAGAAACATGATTCATGTTGTCGAACCATCTAGTTGGGATAAGGCATTTACCATTAACTGATTGATTGCTTATTTGTAGCCGTTGATGGGCTTTCTTGTATTATGATGAATTTTAGCTTGGAGAATAGTTACTAATTTTCCCTCAATTTAATGTGTTAATATTTCAGGAAGTACAAAGAATTAAGGAAGAACACCCAGATGACAATGAATGTATTGTTAATGATAGGGTGAAAGGTCGTCTTAAGGTCACTCGAGCATTTGGGGCTGGATTTCTCAAACAGGTTTGTTCTTTAAGTATCTTTTTGTTTAAATATTTGCTAAATGATCTTTTTTCCTATCCAAAATAATGTATCTTGTGTGCTTAAAACTGCATACTCTGAAAAGCTCAAACAAAATTTACAGATCAATCATTATTTCATAGAAACTTCAATATTCTAACCAAGGAGACTGCAAGGCTGGCTTATGAATCAAATTGCAATAAATGCAGTTTTCCTGCAGAACATTTTGAAACTGCCCATGCGTTGGGCACTAAAGTAATTTAAATGCTTTGCATGAACCTGATTAAATTTATTAGCCTTTGATTTGGAATCTTTCTCATCGTCATTTTTAAAATCATTATGTATTATAACATTATTTATCATATCTTGATGAAACCCAAAATGAATAACTACTTCAGATGGTTAGACTCATTAGTCTTGGCATGGTTATTTCCTAAGCAGGACCATGGTGATTGTTGAGCCATAAGGTTCCTCTTCTCTGCAAACATCCATATACATGCACCAGTGCATCTTCACGCTAAAATTCTATTTGCAAGACACAGAACTCTTGACCAACTTTATGGTCCTGTGGCATTTTGCAACTTCATTTTAATTAAGTTCAGCTCATTTTCTTACTGGAACTTACGTAATGTGATTTTTATTTGCTTATATATACAGCCTAAGTTGAATAACGCATTGCTGGAAATGTTCCGGAATGAGTACATCGGCACTGCACCATACGTATCCTGTCTGCCTTCTCTCTGTCATCATAAACTAGGTTCCAGTGACCAGTTTTTAATACTTTCATCCGATGGTTTGTACCAATATTTGAGCAATCAAGAAGTGGTTTCTCATGTAGAGAGTTTCATGGAGAAGTTTCCAGATGGTGACCCTGCACAACACCTAATCGAGGAACTTCTTTTCCGTGCAGCGAAGAAAGCTGGTAAGATAAATTTCCAGGCATTGTTATCTGTTTTGCAATTTATACTTTTTCTGTTTCCCAGTCTTTTTCTTACTCAGGTCAAATCAAATTATGTTAAATGCACCATGGGTAGACTTTCCATATTCAATGTGATGTGACTTTTGTTACCCCTTGATCTTTTATTATGGTGGGTGCATGTGGAACTTCAAGCTTTTTTGATTTCTTCTATTATTGGTTTCCTTTTTCTTTAAATACTTAAACCATGTCTACCCACTGTCAACTAATTCTCCAGTTTCCCTTTCTATTAAAGCGAAGCCAACTTGTTATTTGCTTTGTTTGAAGAAAGATCTGATAGGCCATTATTGGTGCTTATGCGGCAAAACTGTGATTATGCCATGTGATTCTACCCGGGGCATCAAAGCGAAGTAAATTTTTCTTTCTATGATTTTGGAGACCAGAATAGGGAATCAGAATAAGTAACAAAGATATTAACCAGAGGACAAACTTCAGAGATTGAAGGGTTAAATTTTTCTTTACCTAAGTAATCGACTAGGTCATGAGCACTTACCAAAAGTTACAAATGGTTTGTAGAATGGAGAAATTGCAGTATAGATCGTTTACATATGAACTCCTTGTCATTTAGGAAACTGATGAGCTTGCGTGCAGGAATGGACTTTCATGAATTGCTGGACATCCCACAAGGAGACCGCCGAAAGTACCATGACGATGTTACAGTTATGGTCATATCGCTCGAAGGTAGAATTTGGAAATCATCTGGAAAGTACGTATGAGACCTTTTAGAAATGGGCTTCTCAGTTTTATTGATTTCTTCGGGATGCATGTCACTTCAATCTGAGGCGTTCGTATCTGAGGACAAGTGAGTAGCCTTCCAAAAGGTCGGTTGTCATAAAATTTTGCGGATCTAATGAGTGACCCATTTCAATGGGCTGTATAAGGATTCTTTTGCCTCAGACTCAACAGGCAGAAAGAACCAATTACAGGGGGATCCCCATTCTGATGTTTGGGCCTTATGTTACATATTCATCAGGCTGCTCTTTTCCTTAAGCAGATGCCAAAGTTGAAATCTTGACAACAGATTGTCTCGAAGAGCTTGTAAGAGGTAAGGGTCCTTTTCTCTCAAAGTCTTGGGGTTTTGCACAGAGGTGGCGGGGTCTGTCATTCATTTCTCTTACCTAATCAATTATTTTTGGGGGGTTTTTTCAATTCGTCTTTTTCCTTTTCCATTTTTTTTAGAGGATAAACTTGGTGCAAGCTGAATGATTTGTTTTGGGAGAGGGGGTGTGGGGGAATGGGAGTTCAGATTTTACTGAACTTGAGCATATTCTTGTCCAAAGTGAGTATCTGTAATCTTGTAGGTGGAGTTCCACCAATGCAATCTATAAAATGAAGAAAAAATTTTTATGAGAGTCAAGTATATCAATTTCTTCTGCCAACTCCAATTTTTTACATTTGGATCATATGGACAATCAATATGCCATGTTCAGCAGAGAAAAAATCTGGCAATCGAACGATTTCCTCAGAATTTGAAGAATACTAGGATAGCATGCAACCATGACATCCTTGTTATGTGTTCAGAATCATATGCAGGGCACAGAATGGAAACATGGTGGTGTTTCAAATCAAATACTATCGAGTTTAAGAAAATTTTGCTGCAGTGCAAGCTAATCCTGCAGGTATGATGCAACAATGAAGCAGCATTAAGAATTGATGAAGATTGTATTGTTCATCTCCTTTGTATGCCTTTTAGTTACTGCAGAAGATGGAGCTTTTGATTTTACTCTTAAAAAAAAGTTGTCTGGAGTTGCAACAGATCATCCATCTCTCTTCGCTATTCAGGCATTTTTTTCAACTGTGATAGAAAAAAAATAGTGGCAGCCCTTTTGAGTACTTAAGCTCCTGCACTGTTGTGAATAGAAAATTATCTTATCGATGCCTTCCATTGGGGATACTGATGCAGCCAATCTTCCGATGGAGCAAGGACTGCACCCACTGGTGGTACAAATGACTACAAAATCTGCAATTTTGTTTACTAAAATGAGAGTTCCCAAATTAATGGCATCTGGGTCTATCTAATGCCCCGATCCCTCTAGCAACGATATTGCCCGTTTTGGCCAATTGGGTTTCACGGTTTTATCTCAAAAGGTCTCAAGGAGTCAGGATCTTGGATCTCACAATACACAATATATAAATTAAAATATATATCTCCTTCATGGCTACAATGGATTTTGTTGGTTCAACTGAGGTTTTAAGACATTCTAAACGAAAAAACTGAAAAAAAAAAATTTTGGGTAAAGATCCACACGAAGGTGGGTAGCCTTAACCGCATGTGTTAACAGGTAAGCCCGAAGGCTGTTCCCGTCCCTGTCAGGGGAGATGCCAACCGTCTCTCCTTTTAACGAACACAATCAAAATTATTTGTTCAACTTAATATATAAGCCTGCATATTGGAGTTTACTATCGATGTGGGACTAATTCACAAGGGTTTCATCAAAATTTTCCTCTTTTTGATGGACACAAACCATTCCTTGAAGTTTTAAACCCAAGACCAAATTAGTTAGCACCTGAGTCCAATTACTTGTGAAATGGATCCCACTACCTGGCGATAATTATACTGGGTATGTTGGATGTAGGGTACCAATTGACATTAGAGATACAAGTGAATTGGGCCTGGAGCAGATAAGTCCTAAACAAAAGGGGGTAGACACAGTATCATCACATGTGAATTCAAGGGCTTGGTTAGAAAGTAATAGGGTCCATAATATACAAATCTGAACGCAGTCTATATTATAATTAGCAAATCTAGACCTAATTCTAAATCCATATTGTATTAATACTAACCAGCGAGTTGCACGTGCAGTACTGTAAGTATGCAATTAAGAAGAGTTCAGGATATTTAAGGCTTAAAATTTGTTAAAGGATCTTTTTTGCAAAATAAAAAGACAAATTTATGCCTATAAAAATCTATATTATATAAAGAACGATCAGTCCTCGGTAAGGTTGTTTTGGGAAAAAAATTTATTAGTCTTGGCTCTTTTTATATATAATATAGATTGGCTTGGACATGGATCTAGACATTGGCGGAACCACGTTAAAGCTATATATTTTTTAATTAAAAATATATATATTATTTTTTATTTTTTAATTAAAAAAATATTATTTTTTATATGTTTTAATTAAAATTTATGCTTTTCCCCTTCTAAAATTTCTGGTTTGCGCCCCCCCAATTGAAATTTCTATATTTCATGAGAAGTGTTAATTTCCGCCACAGGATCTAGACCTTTATTCATATGTTGTCTAAAGAGTATACAACTATTAAGTTAGGAAACGCCCCTTGGAAAACATGCCAACAAAATATTCGCTTTTTCTAAAGCTCTTGATAATTTACTGTTAGAATCCATTACTGTAAGAGGAAGATATGTGCCCTTTTTTTTAAAAATCTTTGATGCATTTACCCAACAGTTTCAACAACACAAAAAGAGATTTTGCATTCATATTGTTTCATTAAACTATATTTGTATTAATGTTCTTAGACTTTTGGTATATATATCTCTACCCCTTAATTTCATTTGTGTCCTTGAAGTTAAAATGTATAAAACTTGAATTATTTGCTTTTAGTCAATGACCATTATAAGCTTTTTCAGATGAGTTTCACTTTGCAATCATCCTTGTTAAGTTGACAGTTTTGCATTGGGGCACATCCTTTCATGCCACAGAATAATCCGTGTTTTCACCGTGTAATCAAATACGGCGGCCGCAAAATACTTTAAAATACTTGGACTATATTCATTTTGTCTGTTGGTAATCTTGTCTTAGTCCACTTAGTCGTTTGTAATAATCTTAAATATATATATATATATATATATATATATATATATACTTGCAAATTTCCATTGGGGCACATCTTTTCATGAAAAATCCGTGTTTTCACCGTGTTATCAAACACGGTGATTGCAAAATAAATTAGAATACTTGAGATTGGACAGAAATCGTCTGCACCCAATATATCGTGCACCCAATATATCCGGCAGCAACCAATGCATTCCCCTTTAAAAATAATTTTTCTTTCTTGAAATAATTTTTTGAAATATGAATGCAACAATCAATATGATTCGATGCATGTGTGCGTGATAAATTGGGTAGAGACGACATATATGCGCTACTTGGGAGTTGGGAATATATATATTTTATCCGTTGGTAATCTTGTTTTAATCCACTTAGTACTATTCTGAAATCTTGATTAAAAATCCGAGAGTTTAGTTAGATGGCTATGAATAAATCTATACTATATTGCGAGAAGGCCCTTGGGAAGCGTGCCAAGCTTTATGAATGAGTTTCCTAAACATCTCATGCCGTCTGCTGTTAAGGTTTCATTAATATAGGGTTTCAACAGTCATAACTCTACCTCTTCGTTCAAAACGCAAGGCAGTTACAAAACTGCTCTCTCTCTCTCTCTCTCTCTACGTGTAATACTGCACCTGCACTCTCCTACTGTGTGTGTGTGTATATATATATGTGTGTGTGTTTATGTATAGTTAGTGCGTGTTCATACATGTACATGGTTGAGTATACATCATCACGTGGGTGACGGCCATTTTCAGTGAAGCATGGTCATGAGCTATGACTGTCTGTAGTAACAGCACTGAACACGCACAAATCTTTGTAAGAAAAACAGGAGCCACTGCTGGCGACATCTTTGCTTAAATTATTGCTAGGAGCGCTCTGACCGCGTATATAGAGTGTCTTTTCTTTACCCTTTTGGCCTTTTGAGGCGGCTGCCTTTCTATCTACACTGCTAAAGTAACTTGCTAGCCTTCCTAGACACCATTATTGAGAAATCTTCTACATCACCCACTTTTGCCACGTGGCCAAAAAAAAAACCCCAAATTCAAAGTTCCCATTTCTTCCGTATACAAGACGCTTGAGGCATTAGGGGTTTATGGGGTGGTGTTTTTTTGTCAAGATTCACTTCTTCCATTAATGCTTCTTTTTTCAATTTTCCTTGAGAGAATATCAATTAGTCATTTCTGCCTTACTTTACTTCGTGTTCCTTACCAAAAAGAATATCAATTAGTCTATTCTATCAAAAAAAAAAAAAAGAATATCAATTAGTCTAAGCAACTTCAAACGCAGCCAAAACAGTTTGTAGTACTGAGAATCTATTTTTAATGAATCATTATTGAACTCAAAACTCTCAACAAATGCCGCCAAATGACTGGAGAGTTCTTAAGTCACTTCACTCATCCACTCATATGGGAAAGCACCATAAAGGATTAATCTTAATCCCAATCTAACTTTCTCCATTGAAATCCATTAAAACCATCATAGTCCTCTCTCTCTCTCTCTCTCACATTAGAACCATAATGCTCCGTTGGTTTTGTGGGAATATACATCACACAATGGACAAAAGGACCGAAAGTAGAAAGACTAACAATGACAAAAGATGATGAGGTCGTTTCAATTCCCCATAAAAACACCCATCCATAGTACTACCATTTTGTTTTGATCATTCCAAATAGACCCATCTCTTTTTTGTTTCTTATTTGCTTCAATATAGACTAACTTTTCCATGACTTCATTTCATACTTGCTTTAGCTTATTCACTTCCACTCTCATGTCTCTACATTACATAATCTGTCAGAAAGACTCCATTTAGTTCCTTTCCTTTTTCTCAAGTTACTTAACCTGTTCCTTTTCACATACCCAAGATGACTTGATTCCAAGGAAACCATAACCCTCAAAGCTAATTCTTGTTAATAACTAGGTGAACTGAGTTAGAAGTGAAAAAGGAAAATTTTCCTTTTTCATTAAGTTTTTTCAATGGTGCCAAAATTTTAGGGATGGAGAAATCCAAATGATTTTATTCTATTTTCTATTTGTTCATACAAGAGCAAATGCATCAATCAAGTCTGTTTTGAATAGTACTACCAGGAAAAGAACAGTATGCTTTAAATAAATTCACTTTTTGCAGAAGAAAAAGCTCTATTTGTCTTTTTTTTTCTTTTTTGTTGATTGGGGTGTGTGTGTATGTAAATTTCTGTTCCAGACAGATCGATTACTGTAACCCAGTGCCCCAAGCCACCCATGAAGCAAGGATTGGTTTAATATATGTTCTATTTAAGCTATTCTGCTAGATTCTTCATTTGCTTTTCCATTAATCACAGCTTATCCATTAATCACAAATTTAACTTTCTGTCATCCACATGTGAATTCAAAGAGGAATTGAGAGCTTTGACTGTGGGGTCTTCGGTCATGGCCAACATTACAAGCTCATTAGTATGCCACTTGTGTCCTTTTAAGATGTAATGGGCCATTGTTGCTGGACCAAGAACCAAAAAAGTGCTTTGTCCTACTCACGATGACCTGGACTTGAGCTTAGACTACAAAGACAAGAATCAAGCAATCAGAAACTCTCTGTCTCTTTCTCTATTAACGGTTATTAAATAATTTGGCGGGAAATGGGGTGTTAGTGTGAACTGGTTTGGGTTCAGAAGGCACAGCTTTGGAATTTTGGGGTTCACTTCAGACAAGGAAACCCAACCTTTCGGTGTTGTCCCTGGACTGCTGCCTCCTTATCCCTATATAAACCAATGCTAACCCCTCTGTTCTGCTCTACCTAGCTTCAACTTCTTCTTTTCTTGTTATGTTATAATTATTCTTCCATGAAGACCTGTTTTTTGGTTATTTAATTAAGAGCTAATCCATTCAAATTTTCAAAATTTTGTTTGAGAGATTTTGAATGGTTTTAGCTTGTGGGAATTGCAAAAGATTCAAGTTTTGGAAGCTCTATCTAGATCTTTTGGTGAATTTCTTATCTGGGTTTTTGATTTAGCAGATAATTTTTAGAATCTGACACGTTTTGGCTTCTGGGGTTTGCTAGAGTTTGATAGTTTTTAAAGTGCTAGTTACTTTCTTCTGTTGGTTTATTGAGGGAATAGGTGGGGTGGGGAGGGGAGTTTACATCATACGAATAAGGTAGATTTGGAAGAATGATTCTGTTGTACAAGGGGTGCATCCTGTGGAAGATTTCCTCTATTCTTGAGAAGAAATTCTGTGTTGAGAAAAGCTATTACTTTTGGATCTTCCAAATTTTCAATAGGTACAGTATAGGAACTTAGCTGGAAGTTCCAAATTGTAAACCTTTTTAGCTTCTGCTGTGTTTGCTTTTTTGTTTCTGATTTTGGAGGTTTGGATACTTTCTGGAGCGGCTAAATGGGAGGAGCAATACTCCCACCTGGTTTTCGGTTTCACCCAACTGATGAGGAGTTAGTGGGGTATTACCTAAAGAGGAAGACTGATGGACTGAAGATTGAGCTTGAAGTAATCCCAGTGATTGATTTATATAAGTTTGATCCATGGGAATTACCAGGTACTTTATAATTCATCTTTATAGATTCAGAAAAACTACGTTTGTGTCTTTAAATTTGTTGTATCTAATTTTAGTTTCTTTTATACTTGGATAATTATAATTAGTTTTTTATTATTAGATAATTAGTTAGAGATGATTAGTCTCTAGAAGGGTTTTGTTCTGAGAAATGTGAATGAGTTGAATCTCTGAAATTCAGGACAAGAAGAACATCAAATAAGAAATTTTTTGTTAAGCAATTACAATTTCACTCAAACATTTTGACTATTTTAGTTATGTAATGTACTTAAATATGTGAAATATTGTATATTCTCACTAATTTACACAACTAAGTCTCATCTTTGGATTGGCATTTAGTCTTCCTAATGAAATTTTGATTTAAGTCCTCTTAGGCTTCAAAAGGTACTATTTGTTGCATTTGTTCTTTATAAACTAAACTAGTCCAAAAATTCTTTCTTTGGGGGATTCACTTTTTCTTTTAGAAAGCCAGTTTAATGGCATCACTTTTATTTTCAATGAAGATAAATTTTAAGCAAAGAAAAAGGCATATGCCTGACAACATGATTTTCCAACACTTGCTGTTTTTAAGGTGTGTTTATGGCTATGAGATCTTAGTTTTACACTGTTGTGTTGCAGACAAGTCCTTCCTTCCAAAGAGAGATATGGAATGGTTCTTCTTCTGTCCACGGGATCGCAAGTATCCAAATGGCTCGCGTACAAATAGAGCTACCAAAGCTGGGTACTGGAAAGCTACAGGAAAAGACCGGAAAGTAGTCTGTCAGTCTTCTGTTACTGGGCTCAGAAAGACATTGGTTTTCTATCAGGGAAGGGCACCTTTAGGAGATCGAACAGACTGGGTGATGCATGAATATAGGCTCTGTGATGATCTTTCTCAAGGGTCATCCAGTTTTCAGGTAAATTTAACAATCACATTGTTGGAATGGTTTTGGATTCTCAACTTGCTAAATTGAAATCTAACACAGTGTTCGGTTATGAAATTCTATTTCCAGGGAGCTTTTGCTTTGTGCCGTGTAGTTAAGAAGAATGAACTCACACAGAAGACAATTGACACTGATGGTGAATCCAAAGCCAAGAGGATGGGATGCACTTCAGCCACTGGAGACTCCACACTAACAAGATTTTCAAGTGAACTTTTAAACTCGAATCGGAATCTATCTCAATCTGCTGTCCCCTACAGTGGGAGTAATTATTCAAGCCCTGTTGATTCCCCACATGATATTTCATCAATGATGGATTTTCAGCAAACTTTTACCACTACCAATCCCACAAATCTCTGGATGTCGACTGATTTTATTCTGGATTCTTCTAAGGTATGAAATTACCAGTACACAACTTCCAGGACTGAATTAGCACTGGAATTGCATTTTCCGAGTTCAAATAAAGTAGCTTTGTTTAATACTTGTTCAAGTTGTTATGGTGTTCTTGGAATTGATTTCTCTGTGTATTATTGCAGGATTACCCACAACAAGAAGCATCTGTGCCTGGATTTTTTCAGTCATACGAATTTCAAAATTCAGTAACTTCATGGCAAACTTTTGATCCCAAGGGAATCTCTCCATCTTCTTCCTACTCAAACTTCACAGGGGAAGTTGATTTTAGTGATGATCTTAGCCGAATAGGCTGCATGTCACCTTATTCAGGGCATGTAAACTATATGGGCTTTGATGGAAATGAGGAATATGAAGGATATGATCAGAGTGATTACCCGTCGATCAATGGTGTGACATCACGTGCAACTTTTTCTAGTGGGACTACCTTATGAAGATTTTTGTAGCTCATTTGTGCTTTAAATGCAGGGTTTGAAGCTTGGAACCAAGCTCCAATTTGCAGACAAGTCAGTGGAGATGGGAGTTTGGAGGAGCTAAGCAGTCTATGGTTGCAAGATGACAACTTGGTGGTTGTGATGTAAGAGGCAGCCCAAGGTATAGGCTGGCCTACTCTGAGTAATGCCACAAGGTGTGGATTTATTGAAGTGGATCATCTAGAATGGATTCTCTAAGACGACGCCTTTTAACGTTTGCTCTTGGGGTAAAATCTTAAAGAGTTTAACCTCTTCTAGTATTTTAAATAAAAATAATGTCTTCAAGAATCCCACTTCTGATATCTTAAATTTCTTGTAGTTGCTGAGTGTGAACAGTTTGTCATAAATATGAGATATGTTCATATGTATCTTAGTATAAGAATGGTCCCCCTGTGACAATCACTTTTAACGATTGCACTTGGAGTTGGTTTAGTAACAAAGCGTGAACCCTTTCTATCCATGTTCTTATGTAATAAACCAGTTAAACTGGTACACAAAAGTTGGGCCCTATATTATATCTCAGTGCTTTAAATTTTATATTGGCTTTTGCTTAATGAACATCCTTGATTCCAAGATACTGTAAACTAATGTCATTACTGTATTACCTGTATTTCCATGTCATAAAAAGGCAGCTAAATAGAAGTAAAATACAAAAAGCATAAAATAAAAGGGGGCAATGGGGAAAGTAAGACCCAAAAAGAACCAATATATATCTTTGTTTTCCATTCTTGGTTAATGGATGGGGCAGCCTCAATAAATTTCTGTTTGGTACTGTAAACGATTGGTGTTGGCTTAAGGCCATAAAATTTTGACCATAACTCGCATTATCAAACATTTCATGATGGATTGGAATTCTTTGTTCAAGGAACAGGGGTGATGGTGATTGGAGAGGCTTTTCCATTTATCAAAGTTCAAAATCTTGGTTACCTGTAATTGACTAGGTCTCTATGGGTACAATTGAATCATTCAAGTGGTTTTGTCCTTCACATTAAACTATACTTTTCCATCTGATCCTATACTAAGTACTTAAAACACTTTAGGTATTTTAAAAATGTCTGATTATGCTTCCAGCTCTTACTTTTTATATTTAGTGCCAAGTTTATCTCTTTAACACTGGAGTGAGAAAATTGAGACCTGCTAGCACTTTATCAGTACCTAGCATGATGAGCAAATCTTAGTTATCTGCTACAGATTCATCGTTTTAAATTTAAACTAAGAAATGAATGCAAAGGGGTTCAACAGTCGCACCCATGATATAAATTGTTACCCTTTAGTAGGAGTACTAGTGACTAGCAAACAAGAGAGGTGAGTAACCCATAACTCAAATTGTCTGTTAGAGAATGATCCAAGAGTAGATGACATAAAGAAGCTCCTTGTAGAAGCCACTGAAAAGGCGGAAAGCAAGAGGAATAAAAGTAGTATATGCTTTTCTCTGCCGAAGTTTCCAAGAAAGAAGACTTGCTCTTTAACATTCCACTTTGATAAGAATCCAAGTAAAGAGACTTCATTTGTGGACCTTTAGGAATATTGTTTAAAGTACCTCCAACCAAAGGCATGTTTTGTGCAACACCAACTGATATCCTTATTAAATTTATTCTCTCCCTATGATCCATATCTCCGACTAGTATGGCAAATCCTCGAATATATGCATGCTATCCCCCCCCCCCCCCCCCCCCCCCCCCAACAAAAAGCATACTACTATTTATTTTCTGTGAAAGTAGATAATAAGTTGTGCCTACTATTTTTAATGAAGAAGGAAAGTGTCCAATATATTATCAGTTTAACATATACATAAGATGCCATGATGTAATGCAACTCTTTAACAAAGTTACAATTATATATTCGGGAGTAGTTAGGTGTTGCCCAAATGTAATAAGATAAAGAAAAGTAATTAAGATGTTTTAGGCATATAAAGCAATAAGCTAGAGAGGCACTTGTGAGAAGGTGTGAGAGGATACTCATTAAGAGATATGAGATGACAACGTGAAGGGTAAATATGATGTGGATAGAGTAAGTTAGAAAAGATGTGAATACCCACAATATGACTGAAAATATGAATTTATGACAGATCGAAATAGAGGAAAAAGAATCACTTTACTGACTCCAACGAGTTGGGATAAGGCACTTGGTTATTGATTGATTGATTAAAATAATTACAAACATAAAAATGTGGATTGCGATCATATACACTCAGAGCAGTACACATACATACATATCCTAATAAGAAGAACAGATAAATTTCACAAATTTCAGAAACATATATAATTGATATTTATGTTCAAGATTGATTGGGACACCAAAAATATCACATAATCAATTAGTTCTTTAAAATGTATTTGTGGGGTAAAATTTAAAGTGATGGTCAAGATTGATAGGGACACCAACACTATCACATATCAATTGGTTCTTTAAAATGTATTTGAGGGGTATGGGGTTAAAGATCAAACTTAAAAGTGCAAACATGGATATGTCATAATGCGTACAATTACACAGCCATGCCTAATCATAAGATTTTAGCTATTACTATGGAACCAATTTTGTTTAGGGAAAGGGAAAAAATACTTGTAAAAAAGGACTGTAAAACTCATAAGAGCAGATTCAGCAACCAAAAGATTGTAATAACTTGAATAGAGAAAATAGCAGAGCAGCTACAAAGTCTCATGACACCATGGCTCAGACCTGAATCCACTTCTTATAAGTGCCTTTACAAGCTTCTTGTCAATCAACTCAACCTCGACCTTCTGCGCCCCCTGAAATGAGCAAGAAAAAGCAAAATTGAAAGAAATAAATTCGACCTTGCAACACTCATTGGGCATAGAAATCCTTCACCGAATATAAATCCAAAAAAAAAATTCACATTACTAGTAACCATGATTCGATTTAAACCACATTTCTCACAGGTAAGACGTGCAAGCTATATAGGCTTTGAATTGAAAACCTGAATGTGGGGAGGCGCTCATTGGTGACTCTGATTATCTCCAACTTCAGCTAAATTGTCTATAACAAGAGTGTGTGTCTGAAAGAACAGTAAAAGAATAAATTTTTTGTATGGAACCAACGACAAAAAGCACCTCCATTAGAGCTTGAAACTGAAGATCGAAAGAAACAAAGAAACATGAAATGGATAAACACCAAGCAAGATTAATTGTCTTGGCTGTTAAAGGATCAAGCAACGGCGTGACGAAGCTCGTGACAGTGAGAGTCTGCGGGTCCATCCATGCATGATTCCGGATGCAGAAAAGTTCCCCTAACGGTCAATTATATGCCCTTATTTGTGAAAAAGAAATAAATGTTAAATTTTAGGGTAAATTGTTTTTTAGTGAAATTTTTTTAAAATAATTCATATTCAGTCGGCCAATTCTTAAAAATTGAGAATTAATAATACTTTTTTAAAATAATTGAGAATCAGTATCATTCTAATGTTTATGCAGACTTTCTTCCAACACCTTCAAAAGACTTTGAAAACCTTTTCACTTATTTAGGTGCAAATGAGGTTTGCAATTCTTTTGAGAGTATGTTTAGAAGAAATTCTTTACTAATAGTTAAATCATAAATGACACTGATTCTTAATTATTTTAAAAAGTATTATTAATTCTCAATTTTCAAGAATTGGTAGATTGAATCTAAATTATTTTAAAAAGTATCATTTAAAAACCAATTTTCCCAAATAGAATTGTACACATGGAATAAAGAGTTTTAAAATAATTCGCGAAAACATGAAATGCCCTTATAATACAATAATGTGTTTCCTCTTATCCCAGAATTCGATGTTACTGGGGTACCACTAGTTGGGATGGGGTTTGGGGGTGTGGGGCCCCCTCTTGACACCGGCATCTATCCATCCATTTCACGTTGGTACCATTGAGTGGTACCAAAAGAAACGGTCTCTTAATACAAAAAATATCAATATAAATAATTAAAATATTACTATTAATGATGAAAATATCCCCTTAAGTAATCAATAACACAAAAGGATGGATAAATTGATGAAAGTGTTATACATAAAATTAAAGCTTAGTTTTAAGTGGAGGGTGTTTCTTATATGTCATGTAATAAGCGTGTTTCACTTAAATTAAAGAATAAGTTATATAAGACAATAATTAAACCTATTATATGATATGGTACATAATGTTTGACAACAAAGAAACATATTCTAAAAATCAGTGGTACGAGATAAAGATGCTTAGCTAGATTTTATGACAAGACTAAAAAGTTCAAAAAGATACTCAAAAAGTGGTTATGAGTATTGAGTAGCATAAATTTTGGAAAAAATTTTGAGGAAATTATGTTAAGGTAGTTTGGGCATATAATGCGAAGACATAGAGATGCACAAATAAAAATGTGTAAGAGGACACATGCTTAAACATTACTAGTAGAGTGCACGTGCAATACTACACGTATGTAGATAAAGAGGTTAGAACATATAAATGGACGAAAATTTGTTGAAGGATATCTTTTGAAAAGTGAAATTTGAAAATGATAAAGATATCCATGTTAATATACAATATAAAATGACATTCAAAGGTTATTTTTGAGAAAAAAAGGAAAAAGGTATTTGTTTGGCACATTTTCCATAGGGCTTGTTCCTTTTACATATAGTATATAGTATAGATATAGGTAAATGAGATACAAAGAAAAGCCTAAAAAGATATGGATAGAGTTAATAAACAACACTTACTTAACATGTTGCCAATAAGCACAAATTGTCTATACCTAATATTTTGAACACCTGTAATCCATTGCCATTGGTGCATCCAATTTAAATAAATAATTTCATTTATTTATACTATTATATAAAGCTGAAGACAACCCCTGTTTTTTTGCCTTACATGAATACATTTTACACAAAATACCTTCCAATTTTTTTTTTTTTTTCAAATTTACTCAAATACTAAGGCCCCGATTGGTTCAAGGAATTGTGGGGTCGAATTGGGGTAAGAATTGGAATTGGGTTCTCAATTCCAATTCTTTTGATTGGTTGGACTTTTTAAAATTAGAAATAGAATTGTAACTCAATTCCATAGAATTCACTTTTAAGCTATTTTTAAGATTACCTAATTCCCTACTAGATAGAGGAGAATTCGGGATTTAGTACAAGGAATTAGGCCACTCGATAAAAAGAAGCTATCGACTTTTAAGCCATCAAGTTTCTTTGTTGTTCGTTGCCGAGTGTTGCAATTCCTTGAATATCAATAATAAAATTTAATTAAAAAAGTACTGCAAAATTGTAATTGAATTTTATAAGTTTATCCAATCAATAGAATTGAAATTTATATCAATTCTTTATGGAATTGTAATTCCAAATTTCAATTCTCTTATCATCCAAACACAAGAATTTTAATTTAATTTTACTCAATTCCAATTCTTAATGAATTGGAATTGTAATTAGAATTCTTAATTCCAATTCCAATCCATCGAACCAATCGAAGCTTAAGGTTTATTAGTGTGTAGGTAATTGCCCACTTATCTTCTTATCAAAAAAAAAAAAAAAAATTTGCCCACTTATCTATTTATTTTTCTGTTACGTGTGCATTACCCTTTCTATTTGAGTTGAACGCGCCACTCTTGGGGGAACTGATGATGACTTTGGTTGTTGCGGTTGACTCGGAGACAAGGGCGGGAAGCTCTCTGTGTCTTTCATGGAGGAAATAAATTTGAATTTTTAGCCCTTTAGACGGTTTTGAATTTACGATGGCTACAGCTAATTTTGCTAGGCGAGTCGGCAAAGCAGTTCAGGCGGCGGCGGACAAAGGCTTAGGTTGGTTTAGCCCTCACATGGCCGCAGCATCTCGCGCCATTGCAGAGAGAGTTCCGTTGGTCGATTTCGTCCTCGAAGTCCGAGATGCAAGGGTATGAAACCTCCATTTTCCTTTTGGGGAGTTTTTCTAACGATCGTGTTTGGGAATTTAACGAAAATACGATTGATATTCAGTCTGTTCGATTAAAGTCCTGAACGAATCGGTTATAGTGGTTTTGTGGCTCTCTCCTGTGTTATTCTAGTTACAATTTGGCCTAGTTCAATTCAACCCTGCATAAGTTGCTTGAATTTATGTTGCAAGGAATGTTGTGTGAATCATTTGTTTAATTCTGTATGATTAACTAATGGTACATAGTTGAACTACTCTAGATTCCAATTTCATCGGAGTGTGAGCTTCTAAGACGCTATTGGTCTTCTTCAAAGCATTTCATAGTCTTGAACAAGATGGATCTTGCAGATCGAGCTCAAACAAAGGTCGTTTGGCATTCCTGTATTCTTTTGATATTTTTTTCATTGCCCTGGAATGTTTCTTTGATGGTGGTATACATATGTTGTTTATTTTCGATAGTGAAATGGAGAAGTAGATAAAAAATTGCAGATTTCTACAGAACACAAAAGTTTCAAAAAAAAAGAATAAGTAATAATGTTTGGAAATATTCGAGAATATGCTGCTTTTATCTGGAATTGATGGTTGAACATGTGACCTTTTAGTACATCAGGATAATGAGCTGACATTTGTTTTGCATATTGACTCTTTTTATCTCTTTTTGGGTTGTTAAATATTATTCATGAACTATAACCAAAATTTCATAGGCTTAAAATAGCTAGTTATGTATGCATATCCCAGTGGGCTTTCTACAAAACTGTGAGGCATTCTTACTGAATAAACCATCCGAGGGAGGGGCCTCTCCATGGGGCCCCTCCCCTTTGGGACCCATATGGAAGTATGAGCCACACTCCAACAGTAGGTTTGGTAGATATTGAAGCTGTTGATTGTCACCAAGACCTTTTTATTGTTGCTCCTTGACCATTCAAGCATCAAAAGGTAGATCATTAACCTGATCTATAAGACCTGGAGACTGATCAAGATCATAGAAGATACATATAATGGAGCCACCTTGATTACAGTAGTTATAGCTTGTTCATCCTCTTCTGCACTGGCTAAGTGAAATTTTTTTTTCTCTTTGCTCGGGTAACAGTTTCCTAATCGTCCAAATCCAATGCAACTTGGACTAGCGAATTTGCTTTTACTATTTGGTAGGTGTGGATGATGCAATGGAGATTCAGTTCTGGTATTTGGAAAATCATTTTTAAACTTTCCTTCGGTGAATGCCCTACTTGAATTGGCCATAAAATTTTCTCACACGAGACTATCTACACTGATATTCAGTTCTAAGTACTATTTGATAAGTTCCTTTGGCTGTCCATATACAAAAAAACAATTGTGGTCCTTATAATTTGTGGCTTTAATCCTTGTCCATAACTTGCGACTTGTTGAATAACTCAGTAGTGTAGTCTTCAATGAACTTGTTTCATTTACAAAGATAAAGCTGCTCAAAAGGCACTAGATCTTGATAAACAGGTCCATATGCTATTTGAACCTAAAAAATCAGAAGCATCTGATTTGATTATTTTCCTCTGCTGCAAGGCCAAATTTTCACAATTGTATTGTTTGTTACCATCTAGATGAAAAGCATGACGATTGATGACCTTGATAAACAGGTCCATATTTTAGTTCAGACTTAAGAGAAGCAAAAGAAGTGGTTTTTTAACACGTTTAGGGTCTAGAAAGATTATGAAGAGTGAGAGTACAGTTTGGCACCTATCTACATCTAGCTACAGAGCTTCTTAATTTGTTGCATATGATCTATCCAAATCTCATTATGCTTTTCCCATTCTTTCTCTGTATATCCTCGGACTTCTAAAGCATATTTGACTTGGAGTTCTAGGGGTATCATACAAGTGAATTCTATCTTGTTGATATACTTGTCATTTATTGTTAACCTATTTTTCCTTGACAAACGTTATTTTACCTGTAGGAGTGGCTAAAACATTTTCAGGAACTTAACTGCAATTGTTATGGTGTCAATTCCCATAACAAGGAAAATGTTAAGGAGGTAACTAGGTAGCGCCCCCTTTTTTTTCTGTATAATGTCAATTATGAATTTTCATTGTGGTGACCTGCAAATTTATGACTTGTATCTTTCTACTTTTTTTTGGGCTATAAAGGGGATTTCTTAAAGATTCATGACGGATTTCTATTAGTTTAATGGACTAGGGTCCTCCCATGCCTAATGAATTTTTTCAAATAATTTTAACTTTTTCTTTTAATCACATTCCTTGGAACTGTGATGAAAAAATATGGTCAATGATATTGAAAATTTATCCGTATTTAAATGGTATTTTCATTTGATTGAGTTGTTTTGTGGAATTGTGGATTGTGCTGATAGGCAAATTTGTTTCCCTTAAGAACTTTAACCAAATTAATCGCATTTGGTTAAATTCACATCTTACAGTTTCTGAACCTCTTACAAGCAAAAGTCAGAGGATTGAAGAAAGTTGATCAGTATAGTCATACTACTACCATAATGCTGGTTGGGATTCCAAATGTTGGTAAATCAGCCCTTTCAAACTCTTTGCATCAAATTGGACGGATTAGTGCTGCAGGTAATCCAATTTCTTAATTTTTCTTCGTATAGCTGTAAGTAGATTATTTCTAATTTCAAGACATCTTTAATTAATAACTATATCCTTTTTTAGCTGAATCATCTAATGGCTTTCTGTTTATATGTACAATAATTTGAAGAGAAGGGAAAGCTTAGGCATGCAAAAGTGACTCCGATGCCAGGGGAAACAAAAGATATCACTAGCTTGAAGGTGCTAGCCTTTCTCATTTTATCTATTGTTCTGCATTAAGTTTATTGGAAGAATTATGAGCATGCAATTCATTATCTGAAAACTATTAAAATGATAAGTGACTTTATTTGGAATCCCGGAGACTTATTATCTTTAAATGGTGAGCTGAATCAAAGCTTAGGTTTCAGTATATTCGTTCACCTTTTTAATAGAAGATGTAATTTCTTTTTGTGTGTCTAAATGTTTGACAGAATCCAAAAATCTTAGTAGGAAAACTATCATAACATCTGGAGATGACTTATGAGAGTTGATTATCACTTTCAGATTGGAAGCCATCCCAATATCTATGTTTTGGACACACCAGGCGTGCTTCCATGTAAGATTCACGATGTTGAGGTCTGCTCCAAACTAGCTATAACAGGTATATTCCTTCCCAGAACGTATCTTCCTTTCACGGATACACGTCATCTGTCCTGTTTTACCCATGGTTGATCACTCTGTGCGTCAACATATTGTGGGACAGGGTAAGGCCATTTTTCAGGTTTGTCCAGCCATGCAATTGATAAGTCAGCTTGGCCATAAAACATATTTCAAATAGAGTGACATGATTTCATGTGTAAACAGTTATCCAAGCCTTGAGGTAGACTCACCTGAATCATGAGTTTTTTTAAGTATGGCGAGCTGCTTCATATTTTGAAATTTCTAAGAAATTTTGGATACTGTTTTGACATGCAGGAGCTATAAATGACTGTTTGGTTGGGGAACGAGAACTTTCAGTGTACTTTCTTGCTATACTCAATGTGAGTGATACATACAAGAACTGGGAAAAATTACCTACAACAGAAGATATGTATGGCTCCAAGTTGGAAATGAGAAGAAAAGGGCAATATCATACAGATCATACACAAGTATTGACACTCATCTTCAATTATTTTTTCAAATAGAAATGTCACGCACTAGTCACTTTTAGCATTCATCCGAGACTAAACAAAATTATACAGATACTCCTACATAGGCAGAGAAAGGTATAGTTGAAAGATTTATCTACACTCAGAAGGTCAATGAAGTTGAGAACAGTATAAAGTAAAAGAATCCATAAATATCAAAATATCTTTTCTAAGTTACAATTGAGGCTTTATTGTGAGACAACGGGTATAACAAAAGCTCCTACCATCTTTTTAGACAATGATATCTTGAAGCCCTAAATTCATCCTGATTGACTGAAATCATCCATTCTCTTGCCACTCTCCGCTGCTGCCCCCTGCACGGGAATCAAGTAAGGAAAAATTTTGTCTCTAATTGATCTTGTAGGAACTGATCTTAAGAATTAATATCAACCATTTACATTGTCAAGGTAGATGGACATGTGTGTTTGGCAGGCACTTTGTATTTAAAGATTGTGGTAGAAACTATCATTGTCTTTTTCCTTTTTGGCATTTAAAAGTGGCTTAACTTTTTTTCATGTAGGATTCTATTGTATGTGATGTTCGTCGAGCTCTTTTCCAGAAAATTTCATCTTTTAAGGGAAGTCTGGAAGATGAAAAGGAATTGATCATGCTGATTGAAGCTCAGTTTGTGGCCTTGATGGAGGTTTTTCATGTACATAATGAATCAGGTGAGGATGTATATAATAGAGTTGCTACTAAGTTACTTAACCTCTATCGGACTGGTAGGCTTGGTCATTATACCCTAGACCATATTCCCAGGAATGCTGAAATACCCACTACTGTATAATGTAATCTCTAATTATTTGTTTAAGGTTAAAAGCATTCAACAACTATTATTTTTTCCCTTTTAGTGTTATCTTTGTTTGCTAGCTGGGATGGAATGTAATTGCAAGCTCATGGTTATAAATAGGCTTGGAGCTAGCAATAGGGAAAATACTAAAAAGACAAGTAAAGGAATGATGTTTAAGCCCTAATGGCCATGCTGTACTGAGTTGCTTAAAAGGTCTGAATTTCTTCATGCATTTAGTGTATGCCTTCTATGTACATCCAAAATTTATCCAATTAGCTTTAGGTTTGGTTCATATTGGTAGTAATGTGATCATCCATAAAACTTTCATCTTATCAAATTCAGTCATGATCCCCTCCCGTTGTTAGATGGATCCTTATCTGATTGAAAAAACCATATTTTGTTAAGTGTTTTGTGGTTAATGATCAATTTTCTTGTGAGGTCTAACTTGGATATTCCATGATTTGATATGAATTATAGAGCTCAGCTCGAATTGTCCTACCATAAACAAAATCTTGATTTAAAAAATATGAACAACTTTTACCTCAAGACTGATTTTTGACATGAAAATAGTAGCTACTTCAGAAATCATGACTACACAGAAGTTAGCTAGACCTTCCCCAAACTTAACCAAACGTTTAACTTATGTTCCCTCCGTTGACAACAGGAAAAGTCCAATCTCTTGGTTAAAACTAGTACCACACCCTTCATACCCTTCTAAGACATAAATAATCATTCCATTGTAACAGCAGAAATGTATATTTGTTTCTAGCAAGAAACAAACTTTTGTTTGAAGCGATGAAAGCTTAGACCTTTTGAGCACCTTAATAATCTTTTGCTACTGTAATAATACCGATCACCACTTTCAGCATTTTTGGACAAAGTGACCGCAGTCACTCAACCCTGTGTTGTATTGATAAGAGCTCAAGATTTTTGCCATCATTCCAAGTGCCAATAAAAGGACCTATAACTCGTGTGTCCTAACTATGGCTCGGTTTTGACTTGATTACATGGCTGAGTCTGTCATAATATTTGATAATAAAGTGGCATTAAACCTATATTTTCTCTTGTGGTAAATTGTACATCAAGAAATTAGAATTACAGTGATAGCATTGAAGGATCTTTGTCTAATGCTAAGCTTTCAACATAAAAAACAGACAAAATTGCTTTGATTTGTATAATCATATTTCATAAAAAAAAAACCCAAAAATGACCAAAATAACTCTGTTTTGCATGCTACTCTGCATTTGAAGAAGGCAAATGGATTTGGAAGTTATGGATGTTCTCTGTTTGTTGTCTCTCACAAGTGACAGTAACTTCGTTTCTGGGTTTGAGCTGTTTGAAGCGTGCCAATCTGCCCAGTTCTTCTACTTCTTGAATAATAGGATCAAGCCTTGCCACTGTTTCTACTAGCAAGGATGCGAAGGCTGCAAATGAAAGTGCTTCAGAGAATTCTAGACTTGCAATTGCAATCTTGCTTAATGATGGCCGTAAAATCCTGCGCCCAATCTCTGTCGATTCATCAGCAACCTTCGTGCCTTTCCATGCAAAAATAGAGTCTGCATTCAATGAAGATAAAGGGAAGATGCTGTTAGTTTCTTCAGTGGCAGTTGCAGCAGCTACAGCGAGTATGTCCGTTGGTTGTTTATGATTGGAGCCAAGAAATAGTCGAGGCTGGGATTTGATGGCTGTATTGAGGTCTTCCAAGGCTTCTTTGAGATTATCAGAGAGAGGCTCCGACGAGTGTTGATGACGTTTTCTTATGCTATCAGCAAGTTCCATGAGAACCTTTGATATTTCTCCGGAGAGTCGAACAAATGGATCTTGGAAGAGAGCTCGAACAGATCGTGGAGTCTACAGCAAAACCATACAAGCAGTAATTGGAGGATCAAACTTCAACTGGGATAGCTATATCGTAATCAGTGGCATCTTAAAACACTCCTAACATGAAGTGATTTCATGTAATGATCCTAACAAAGATGGTGATTAATAAGCTACCTGAATTTCAGAGTGCAGACATCCATGCAAAGCAACAGTGGTGTATCCAAAATGGCGAAGAGCATCTCCGAGCTTCACATATTGATTCCATGGATACCTGTAACAGCGTATCGAACATGTTGGCTCCCAACTTGCATATAATGCCTGATCACGCACAACAGTTATTCTCATAACAAAATACATCATCCTTGTCCAGTAGTCTATAGAATGCATAAGGTCAGTGCCTCTCTAACAGAAGGCGAAAACCAAAAAAAAAAAAAACAAAGAATATAGGGAAAGATTTTGGCTAGGCAGAACACAATGAGAGTTTACCAGGGTCTCGTCTTTGGATTTAGAATCCAAAACTGTTTTGTAACTCTTGTATATAGCATCATCTGATGAATTATCTTCATTCTCTTTAATGTCTTCATCTCGAAAGTATTCATTAACACAAGCTGTATTTCACATTAGCAAGTCAAAGTAGTTTCTAACAATGAAAACCAAGAAACCATATGTGCAGAGAAAAAGAAAAATAGTATATGGAATCAAAATGATTCACTATTTTGATTAAAAGTCACAAAGTTATGTATTTAACTTGGTGATTGGATTAAATTATTAACTACAATGATATGAAGGGCTAGTTTCAGAAAAACAAAAATCAGCAGCATGATTTAACTTTTAAGCCTTTTCTGTACTTTTAGTTGTTGGTTTGTATGGTTAAAAAGGAATCACTAATGAGTTATAGTTGAGTTGCTGTGATTTTCTAAATTATAACAACCAATAAATATATGCTAAATAACGTACCTTCAACTGATTTTGCTAAACCTTCAATCTTTTTCACTGTGGAATTATGTAGGTCTTGCCCAGACCAGTTTGGGAAAATCAATAGACTCATAAGAAGGCAGATAGCACAGCCGATGGCAATCGTGTACAAGCGCTGATGTGCAATTTGCAAGACATCATCAACGCGATAACTTGACACGATTATCAGATTAAAAGTCAAAAGGAAAATAAGAACACCATAGTCATAGTTTTGCTTGATATATGGATAGAACCTCATATATGTACATGCAGCTCCTGTTGAAGAGGGAAAATAAGAAAAATAAAACAGTAATTTAGAATCTTTTTTTGGCTTAAAATGGAGATTAGAACCACAATAAAGAACTAATTGTGAACAGATTAACCAAAGATGATGTTCTTTTTCATGAAAAAAATAGAGATGGCAACATACTTGAATGGGAAAATTACCAATCATAAATACTGAAGTTCCAATGAAAACAGCTCGTACAATTCGCCCAGACTCATCTGCAACATATTCAATGATGTACGTCAAAGAGCCTGCACAGAGAGTCCCAATTCCCCTATTTAGACCTTTGCACAGAGTTGCCCCTGGAACATGGAATACAAAAATAAGAAACACATACACCTACAGAAAAAGAATAGCTGATTGTTGATTACAAGAGTCTTATCATACAAGAACTCACCTGCAGTGAACTCAAGCACTACAACCACAGTCATGACAGCCCAAATTGCATTTTCTCCAATTCCCAAAAACAGTGGCTCCGTAAGATACAACATAGAGACTATAGTCAAAGCCACCCCAACTTTCAAAGAGTGAGTGACCCTTCGTGGGTCATCTTGACCAATCTTCCATACTGTTTGCCACACTTTCCAAGGCAATTTCCCCATCTTCCCCACAAAAACTTTCAGACACGAAGGCTTTACCTCGTTCACAGATGATCCAGAACCTCCATTTTCAGCCATCGTCACATCCATGCCGTGAAGGACAGTGTTAAACACTCCTTAAGAGGATATGTATACTGTCTACAAGGAAGTGGGAAAATTAGCAGGAAACAAAGACTAATGTAATAGCTAAGATGACTTTCAAGTGGTATTTGTTATAGTTGAAGAGGATTCTACTGAAAAAACTGAGAGATCCAATCATTCGAATTTCTTTTATATTTTAAATTTATTTTTGAATTTACTGATGATTCAAGTTTCCAGATTCACCTATAGACTCAATTTCTCAGGGCTCCAATTGAGTTAATTATGTGAGTCTAGACCATTGATTAAAAGACAAATTCTCAAAGATACCACTACACTGCTATCTTTGAGAACAAGAGTAATCTAAAAAGGAGATAAGATAAAATAAGTACAATAAGTTGACTTTGGTAGGTAAGGAGACCCAAGGCTGAGAGGCCTGAGGAGGTGTATATTAAAAGAACAAAAGGGACCTGGACGGGTATGATAAAAAATGATTTAAATATCAATGGTCTAGCTTTTGATAATGAGAATGGCAGAATAAGATTCATGTTATCAACGCCAAGTCATTGGGATAAAGCATTTGTTGTTGTTGTTGTCTTCTCTTTCCAATTCACTTAAAAGTATAAATCGACTACTCTAGATATTAAACTAATCAAAGTATGACAAAGCCCTGAAAATGATGCTTGGTAGTTACTAAACTCTTATTATTATTATTATTATTATTTTTGTTGGCTTTTGATTTAATATGAAGAACAATTACATAAGCAAAAAGTTGGGATATTAGTGATCAAAGTTGGCTCGACTCAAGTTTGAAATATATCCATGCAAGCAAGCCTATGCTCAATAAATAGGCATGGGACAAGCCCAAGCTTGAAGAAGAAGTCATTTCATTAATGATCCTGAGTTGGATTAGGTGGGGTTTCTCAGTTAAGGCTCCACTTGATATCTGGTGGCAAATATACTAACCATTTTATAATATTTATAAGATTAAGTTTAATGCCTTTAAAATTTCAAATAAGACCTTATTATTTTAAGGTTAATTTTTTTTTTCAATGTCATATATACTAAATTCCCCCATTCACAATTCATGGGCTACAGATCAATGTTAAGATGACTAGACCAATTCAAATTCTAATAAGCTGGGCATAGTCCTCTAAATCCTGACAAGCTTCATTCAAGAGACTGCTTCAATGCAAAAACATAAATATAGAATTGAGTTTTGTTTGGTGAAATACTCTAGACTAAGCTTTACAAGATTTTTTCACAAATGGAAAATTATTTGGCAAACCCCACTTGTTTATGTGGAGTTCCAATTGACTCAACCTCACATGCTACCATTCATCCCCAAAAACATTTGCCACGTGACAAAAGTAATAAGCTTTATGTAGATGATGATGATGTTGAAGAGTATGTATGGGAATACCAAGAAAGATGAGGTAAGAAAATTAACATATTTGAGAATATTTAGCTGTTGCAAACACAAAGATAATTTGAAGTAGGATAAGATGGTTTGGGCATGTAAAACAAAGTCCCTAGGAGGCAATAAGATGCACATCGCCAATTCCAACTACTTAGATAAGGCATCCTCTTCTTCTTGTTGTTTTACACCTGAAAAACTTAGGTTAAAGTTCTAAAAAAAAGAACATATACAAATAAGTTGGTATAATGATTTCTAATTATCTTGTTCATAGAGATTCTCTTTAAGTGGGAATTATTCAAACTTAGGCCCATCCTTTCCAGTCAATCGTCTTCTGATCAAAGTTTAGGTCTCCAGTACTCCTTTTTTTGTGTTCTTAAGCCCCGGATAAAGGACTTGGTAACATAATGACCATTTTGTCCATCCCTTTTGTCTTAATTTTCTTCTGAATGCCATTGAAAAGAAAACTTTTTCGCATTTTCGAACCTACACAAGTTTCTGGGTGAGGAAATCAAACATATCCCACCATCAAACCTAAACCAACAGCAATTTCCTTCAAAACCCATCGGCCTGTCTTTGTTTAATAGTTTATAATCATCGGCCTGCCTAACATACAATGCCATTATACATAACACGCGCACAGAAATGTTAAAATGCATAGTGTTTGAATCCCTCAAACTTAGATGATGAAAATAAACATAGAACCCTAATAAGAAAAAAAGAAAAAAGAAAACACAATCAAGAACAGTGATAGCTGAAAAAGAAAAAAAAAATTAATAGTATTGACAATTCAAGAAAGACCCAGCTGGAGAGAGACGACGAACTTACGAACACAAATGGAGCGAAGTTGTTGTTTGGGTAATTTAGATTCTGGTTGTTGTTCGTCCTCATGCATGAGACATGGCGGTTTCTTGGATCGACGAGAAGCATTAGTGGGTGGTGGTGTTGTTTGTTGTCGCAAGCAGCGAGAACTGAGAGGCGCAGATGGAACAGTCATGAACGCTGGTCTTATGAGTTACTATAAAAGGCTCTGTTGTTGTCTATTTGGAGATGAAGGCCTGAGGCTATGCTTATTGAATCGGCCGTCCTCTTCGGGTGAGAGATGGCACCATTTCTTTCTTCTCTTCTTCTGTTCCACCATTTTTTCCCCCTTTCGCTTTTCACGCTTGATCAATGGGTAAGATGGTCACTATATCGATCCAGCAAATCAGGTGGGGTCGTTCAAAATGGTTCAATCAAACTTGGGCCACAGCTCCTTCTCTCTTGTTTTACACAATATCACTACTGCACAAAGCATTCTAGCCTGTCTCTTCGGCTTATCCATTTATCAGAACTTGAGTTGAAAGCTACTTCCCTCTTTCCTCTCTGTCTGGATTCTCTCGTTGGGAAGAATGGAAACTTGTGTCTTTCAAAGACTGATTCGGTTCAAATGCCCCGTTGGCTCTCCAAAGTAAGCAGTTTCATCCCTGTTTCTGATTTACTGTTTTCTTAACCCCTTGGCTTCGTTACTGATCATTGCAAGTGTGATGAGCGCCATTTTCTGTTCTGATGTGAGAACGCTTATTGAGTTCTATCAAAAATCTTAGTGGAGGTTATTTGAATCTATGGTTTGTATGTTATAACCAACTGGGTTCAAGTTCCTTGTATTTTTCTTGCAACATGAGATTTCTTTCACATAATTTCTGTTCTATACATGATGTAGCATTACAGGTGTAAATGGCTGATAGATATATCGGAAATTGGGGAAACTTAGTGATATTCTTAAAACCTAAAACAAGAAAGAAAAAGAATGAGAGGGCAGTTTCTTTCCCTGGAGGTGTACGCATTTTAGGGTGAAACTTTGTATATAAAGACTTGTGGTGGAACATGTGGAATAGGTTTGTGCCTTGCCAAGAATTCTAGTATTGTGTCTATTCACCTCTAACTATTAATGATGTGCAAAATTTTGGTTAATTTGCTTAAGGCACCTATAGTTTGCATAATGAGAGTACTCCTGATATTAAAAAATTTAGGCATTCCTTATAGTTTTGACTTTTATATTGATTGTTCTGTTTATTCATTTTGACTCTTGATTACTCATAACCTTTCTAATGGGACACTGCATCTCTTCAGTTTTCTTGTCCTATACTTAAACACCCTTCCAATTCAATGCACTCAAAATCAAGGATGTCTATATAAATAGCATTTCTTTTGTATGAAATTAATGGTATCGGTGGTTAAAGGAAATAATGTCACGTAAAATTATGACAATTCATTCCAGGGGATGTTTAGTATGTAAGAAGCAAACTGTAGCTGAACAGTGTTTTGGTAGAAAAACTAGTGTAGTCCAAGTTGTTGTGCTAAACTTCAGGGAAATCTAATTTGCATGGTCATCCTTGTTCATATGTATGAATAACAGTGTACATCTTGGTTTTTGCATGAATTTTCTTGTATGGCCTATCTAGTGACCATGTTGTAGCTTGTGCATGAAAACTCTTGTAAGAACGGTACATGTACCTGGAGTGCTAGGAAAACAGAGATTAAGAAAATGTACAAGGACATTTTTCTCAGAAACAGTTTGCAGAGTATCAAGGAGGCTATTGTTGACTTTTGTGGGATCAAATGTTACTGTATATCATGTTAATCATACTCTCGCGGCACCAACGCCTGAGATGAAGGAACCTGAAATAATTCGGTAAGATTATGTAATTACTTGCATACATTTTTTTATTTTTCCTCCTTGAAGATTTTTTGCCATTATATGTCATCAATTTTTATAAACGATTAGTATGTGGACATTGAAGCATCCAGGACTCTGCAGCTGCCCAGTGGAGTTAGGATTCAAGGTAAATATTTCATGGCATCTTGCATTTTTTTTTTCTCTTAAAAGGAAATAAGAATGTTATTGGATTTTTTTTTTATTTCTTTGTAAGAAAAACACCTTGGTATTGCTTACTATGGATAAACAGTAACAGTTCATCATGATTGATACAATTTGATATGTGAAATGATACTCAAATCATCTTACAATAACCCAAAACAGTAATAAATGGTAACTGGATCCCTTTCTAATTCATGGAAATTGACATAACCAAATGGCTTTTTTAGCTGAATTTGGCAGTTGGACCATGAAAATCATCATTGGAAGACTGTTGCAGTGTAGATATATATATATTTTTTCCAAATGAATTGAACTTGCTATTTTGTCGTGTCAATGCTTAAAAAATTAAATTTAACAAATTTTATTTTATTTATGTCCCATCATAAAATTCAAGTATTTTTTTTCATAATTTGTGTTAATCGCGGATGAAAGTTCTAGATACCACTTGGAAGGATTGTTCCATGTCTTGCTACCACCGCAATGACTTGACACATTTCCCTGGGACATGCTTATGGAAATTGACAGGGTCATCTGGAGATGTTATTTTTCAGACCATGGTGGGTCAAATTAAAGGTCCATGCTGATGTATCAGAACTTAGCCATGTATATTGAAACATCCTATCAAGTAATTTTTGACTTCTTTTTGTATGAAAACTTGAATACTTCTTATGAATCATTTAAAATTGAAGAAAGAACAGAATACAGAGAGTAATATAATAACACTCTCTTTTGAAAGAATCACCCTTTCTTGCATAACACCTACCACATTTGTTAAGTTGTCACCTTGATAACTTTTGGGGTATTATTTTTCTTTTCCTCCTCAGATATTGTTGACGGGGAAGGACCAGAAGCTCATGAAGGAGATTTAGTGGAAGTCAACTATGTTTGTCGGCGTTCAAATGGATATTTTGTTCATAGGTAGAATGTTAAGGTTTTATCTAATGCAGTTTATATAGAATTCCAAAACTAAAGAAAGAGCATGAACCTGATTACATAAACGAATGGTCCCGCAAAGGAAAAACGTGTAGATTGCTACTTACATTTTCGTTCAAGTTTTTTACAACTTCCAATTCTATCTCATTCATCCTAGCCTTTTGAATCTTTTCCACAATTGAGCAGCTTTGAATTTTTTTCAAGTTGTTTATCAACTTCCGTCAATTTCATTCTTCATTGTAGCACTGTGGATCAATTCAGCGGAGAAAGCATGCCTATTATACTTCCCATAGACAGGAAGCAGGTTTGTTATCATTTTATTTTCATTCCCCTTTTCTGGAGTCTGGACACTTGCAAAACCCTTTATTTTTTTCTCCTATAAGATTAATTTCAACTTTATTTCTGGAAAAAATTCTGAAAATTCATTGTTTTACATTCTAAATTTGCACCTAAAATGTTCGATATAAAGGTTTATATAAACTAAAGGGAAGTAATTAATAAAACTCTTATAAGGTGGATTGTCTTGTGAAACACTCCAAACTAGAAACCTGGTCACCAAGTGACCATTTATATTATCTGTTTGGATCCAGACCCTCTTAGGTTAGAGTCCTTTTTAGTTAACTTCAAAAGAATTAAAATATACCACATCAGCTGAAATTCCATGTATTGCCAAGGCTGGCCAGTTAATTTGTGCAATGAACATGATTAAATTTGAAATCCAGCTCACTGGCCTGGCTGTTATGTATATTCAGCTTTCATGGCAAGTTTCAATTGGTTCCAAGTTAACAGGAGATCCTAAGTTGAGAGGGTCCAGATCCTTCTAGTTCACCACTTCATATTTGAAGTTTTAACCCCAAAAATGTTTGCCCCGTTGCAAAAGGTATCTCATAAATCTAACCATATTTATTTTACTACTTAAATTTTTTTTGAAAACAATGGCCTGTCTTATGGGGTATAAAATTATCAACCCAACCTTTGTAGTTAATATTAAAGCTTCTATTATGACCCCCACTATTTTGTTGGAACATTCCATGATGTGCTACTGATATTGTAGGTCATATCCTCTAACAGATTATAGAAGGCTTGAAGGAAGTTTTAATTGGCATGAGGGTTGGAGGTAAGCTATTTCTTTACCAGACAGATGGTATATGTGCTTGATAAGGCCTTCAGGGTTGATATTTCATCTTGTGAGATGACCATTTAAGTGTCTTTTTTGCCCAAAAGGGGGTGGTTCTACATCAACTGGATTTAAAAATTGGCATAAGACCCACTGATTTTCAGGGGTCCATCAACAACAGTAGCTAGAATTTGTCAACTGTTGAATACCAGGGAGTGTCAAAAGTGCTATCCGATCATAATTGAAAACTTAGTGTGAAAACTGTAGCTGCTCCTATCATTTTTTTCCTGTCCCTCTATTTTCACCTTTCCTCATGAGCAAATATTGAAATTATTGACCTTTGTGGCTACTTCTCAGGAAAGAGGAGAGCATTGATACCTCCTTCTGCAGGATACACAAATGAAAACCTGAAGCCACTTCCTAATGAGGTTTTATTCTTCTTACTTTAGATTTATGTTGGAACTCTATTTATCTGACATTAGTAGATACACAACCCTGCTATGTCATTTTGGATAATATATAGACAATTATTTTCCCATAAAAAAACTAATTTTTCATTTTCTTGTGCAGTTTGGCCCTCGGCGTAGTCTTCTTTCTCATGCAAATGAGCCACTGGTATTTGAGGTGCAGCTTCTGAAAGTATTATGATTTTATCCTTGGGATTCACAACCATATTTGAGGTGCAGCTTCTGAAAGGCAAGAATTTGTAGTCTATATGAGGTCAACAATTTGCTTGAAGGAAGTAACAACTAGCAAGCTATTTCATTGTAATAGATAGTCTCATATGAGCTGATATTTTTCCTTTTTCTCGACGATGCATTAAGATATGTAATCTTTCACTGTAATCTTGTGATTTAGTTTCATTAACTTCCATACAAAATTTGAATTTGTTCTTTCATCTCTCCGTCCCTTCTTTTTCTTTCCTTCAGAATGATTTCAAATATCAAATCATCATTTTCTGTATGAATATTTTGAAACTTTTCTTATTATGTTGCCACAAATAACAAGTTCAAAGAGCTATGTTAAGTAGTATCATGGAATTCAGATTGAATGTAGACAGTCCCCTTGCACATGTTTGGTTTTAATTATAATCTTTTCGCAGCTTCCCTTCTAAAGTTTCATTGAAAAATGTTCTTATGCCAATATTTTCCTTTGCTTGAAAAAATTTTAGATATAAATTTGTAGACTATTTCTTGAAATTGAAAATTCAAATCATGATTAAATCATACTTGTAATTTGGCCAATTTTTTTTTTGTTTTGATGCATAATTAGCACACCACTCCAACTTACAACACTGAATCTTCAGGATGTACAATTAGACCATTGGAGAAGTGATTATATAAAACGATTCAGAAGATGTGTTACCGATATAAGGATACTAAGATGGAAGTGTGGCAAAACGAGAAAAGATATTAAGAAATGAACATATTCAAAAGTAGTTAGTCATAACATGTGTTAGGGTTAAAATTAAGGAGAGTAGGTTAAGCTATTTGATATGTAAACTGGAGACCTAGAGACAGTGGCGGAACCAGGACTCCAAATCTGGGGGGGCAAAAAAAATTTCAATTAACACTTCTCATGAAATATAGAAATTTTAATGAGTTGGGGGTGGGCAAACCAGAAATTTTAGAAGGGGTTCTCATAAAATATAGAAATTTCAATGAGTTGAAGGGGGCAAACCAGAAATTTTAGAAGGGGTTCTTATGAAATATAAAAATTTTCAATGGGTTAGGGGGGCAAACCAGAAATTTTAGGGGGGGCAAAACTTAAATTTTAATTAAAAAATATATAAAACATATATAATTTTTATTAAAAATTAAAAGTTAGGGGGGGCAATTGCCCCCCCTAACATGAACGTGGTTCCGCCACTGCCTAGAGATGCACCTATAATAAGGTGTGAGAGGATGCATAATGAAGGGCCTAAGAGTATAAGAGGAAGACCGAAAATGACATGGATGGAGTTATAAAACAAGATTTACATAAATATAAGTTAACGGAAGATATGATTTTTGGTAGAACATAATGGAGAGAAAAGATTCGTTTTGCCAACCCCATTTTGGTGGTAACTAGCTTATGTTGATTCAACTTATTTATCAACATGTTTGCACATTTTGTCTTCTGCCATTTTCTGTATTTGGAACTTTTAAACTTTCACATTTGATATTTTTTAAAAGTGTTTTAATTTTAGTTTTTGTCGCTTTTACGCATTTTAACTTACACTATTTTTGGAATCTTAAATTTCATAATGAAAGAAGACCAAATAGCAAAAGGAAAAAAAAATGAAAAGAAATTATTTAAAATTCCTTTCAATGAGTTGGACAATGTGAAAAATATTAAGAAAATCAAGACATGTTAATTTTAAGGATTTTTAGAAGATTTTCTTTTGAAATATTTTGTTGGTTGATGTTGACACAAGTTAAGAGAAAATGACTTAAATTGGAGTCAGAAAGTAAACTATATTACCTTTAAATTAGAGTTTGAAATGAAACCATATTACCTCTCTTACTTTCTTTTAAAATCTCAAATTTTCTTTTTGTGAGTGATAAGTTTTGCCCTAAAAAGAAATGTTTTTTTTAACAAAATTTCTTCATGAATTCCAATCAAATAATAGAAAATACTTTTCTTACCATTTTCCTTTTTTTTTCTTGTAAACTCCAAGGTTCCAATTGTGAAATTTGTATTTAATTTTTACACATCCCAACCTTTGGCTTTTAGCATACTAGGGAAATGTACGTGCTATGTGTGTGGCAAATTTGAAAGAGAATTGAGGGTGTTTTAGGTATTAAAATGTTAGGCAGTTAGTTATTGATACACTTTACATTAACAAATGGATATATGAATTAATTTGATAAAAAGTGGAGGGCGTTTTAAGCAGCCCCAAATTGCATATGATTTCATCAGTTATGATGGTGACGTCGGATGTCCAATCAAAAAGGAAAAAAAAAAAAGAAAGAAATATGGGTAAACAAAACTGTAAGGATTACTTGGAAGGTATTTTTAGTACAAATTGTCAGCCAGAAAGCCTCCTCTTCGCTTTATAATAGTAATAGATAATTCTTGAGTATTTGATATTTAGATATTAGTAATTGTATGTTTATAATTTTGAGACAATAATGCATGCCTTTATCAGAGAAAAAAATCTACATATGCATACACATACCATATAAGGCTTTCTAATATCCTTGGCTTTGTTTGGATGTCTAGAGATAAGTTTTGCCTTGAGAAGAAATGTTTTTTTTAACAAAATTTCTTCATGAATTCCAATCCTTCATTCCAATCAAATAACGGAAAATATTTTTCTTAGCATTTCCTTTGCTTTTCTCCTAAAATCCAAGGTTCAAATCATTACATTCGTATTTAATATTTTAAACATGTCAACCTTTGGCTTTTAGCATATATGCTTGAGAATTTTGATATTTGATATGATTAGATATTATTAATTATATATTTATAATTTTGAGGCAACATGCCTTTATCAGAGAAAAAAAATCTACATATGTATACACATACCATATATGGCTTTCTAATGTCCTTGGCTTTGTTTGGATGTCCAAAGAATGTGAGAAAGGTTCGTGAAAAAAGAAAAGAGAAGAAAGTGAAAAGGACACAACAAAATAATTTTTCTGATGATGTTTGTATGTTGTAAGAAAATTATACAATTATTAGTAAAAATTTTCTATTGTGTTTGGACAGCAAGAAAATCATAAGAATCCTATACAATAATCCCAATCCTCCCCTTACATATTTAACTCAAAAATTTAATTATTAACAAATAACTATCATCCTTATCCTTTTCTATTGCTTTAATATGATCTAGGCTCTTCATTTTTTGGGAAAGCCCACAATGGGATATAAAATCAATATAATGAAAATATATTGTCATAATTATATCTCTCAGCGACATTTGTAAATATTTATAGTTCATCCAGGGAGTGGAATACATAAATAGACATAGTTAATTATGGTAACCGTTACTGTAAGAAGGGTATTGTTGAAAAGTTTTGCAAATCTCATTTCTCACGACGCAGAATCCGATCTCCAGTTGCAATAAATAAGAACGGATGGTTTTTATCTGCATTTGTCTGTGGGCCCCACATTTTCCTAGTTATCCAAACACCATTAGAACACGAGAAAAGCCTATTTTCATTCAATTTCCTTTACTTTCTCACTATTCGGACAGGCATTGAAGTGTAGAATGTACATCAATTCAAAATATTAAAATGACACAAACAAAATTGCTTTTTGGTTTGTTGTCTCAAACAAGATATTTGATATTTCTAGTTCAGATATTCGATCAGCTCTAATGAGTTAATCTATTATTGAAAAGAAAAAACAAAAAATAAAAAAGGAAGCTCCTTAGTAAAAGGAAAGATAAAAATAAAATTGAAACAGCAATAGTATCCTATCATTTTAAAATGCATGTGAGATTGTGACTTGTGAGTCCTCTTTTTTGGGATTTTTCGTCGGACAAACGGGGTATATATTAAGCATCTTGGAAGCGCTCCTCTCACTTGTATATAAACCGTTCTCTTTGTCCGCTCCATTTCTCTTGGTCTTTTCGCAGCTCAGTCCGAAAACCCCAGAAGGGTTCTTCATCGAATAGGTGAGTTTCGTTTGATCTAATTGGGTTTTGTATTTCCTTCTTTTGGATTATTTTCAATAAGGTTCAATAGGAAGGTGATCTGTTTGGCTCATTAGATCGTTAAACCCAGTGTCTTGTTCGAATTGGGATTCTTGATTTCTCTCTGTTTTCTTTCAATTATAGTTTATCCCAGATGGGTTGTAATGCGCGAGAAAAACATATCCGGGGCAATCGGAAACCTCGATCAATCCCAAGACCCGATAGCGACAACTGTTTGCTCGACAGGAATGGAACCTTTAACACTCTCCCTGAAATGGGTCTGAGACAGTTTTATCATCCAGGTCCCATTGATGGGGGATCGAACATGAATTTTGGCCCTAACCCTAATTTGAATCCTAATTTCGATGAGAGTGGTTGGGGTTATTGTACTGAGGACCAATTAGAAGAACTACTGTTGAGGAACCTTGAATTCCTGGCTAATGAAGCGATCTCTAAGCTCGTGGCACTTGGGTATGATGAAGATGTTGCCCTAAAGGCTTTGTTACGAAATGGACATTGTTATGGTGGTATGGATGCTTTGACCAATATTTTGCACAATGCACTTGCTTATCTGAACAGTAGTAATAATGGGAATTTTGAGGAACCTGATTCTGGTATTGAGGATTTGAGGCAGTTGGGGGAGTACTCGTTGGCGGCAATGGTCTATTTGCTTCAGCAAGTTAGGCCTAATTTAAGTAAAGGGGATGCGATGTGGTGTCTCCTCATGAGTGATCTCCATGTTGGTCGAGCTAGCACGATTGAGATCCCAGTTTTGCCTTCGTCTAATGGTGGTTGTGGTCCTCCTAATGGCCATATTGAGACTGTTAATAATAATGTGATTGGTATTGCTCCTGGAGTTTGTAAATTTCATGGTGGCTGGGGTTATGGAGGTGGTGGTGCTTGTGAATTCCCTTTTAATGCTTCATTTTCATCAGCATTTGATACAGCGTTGACAAGAGATATTGAATGTCCAACAAGGTTTAATCTTACTCCATCGATGAAGTCTCTATTGAAAAGGAATGTTGCTATGTTTGCTGCAGGGTTGAGAGCAAACTCAAAGGCAATGGTATTAGAATCGCAGGCTCAATCACAGGCTTGTCCTAGCTCTTTGTCAAGTGGTGAAGCATTTGCTGGAATCGTATCGGGAGATGAGCTTCAGCCTCAACAGTATGAGGAGCCCCATGATTCACAGAATTCGGTTGTGGTTAATGCTGTGCTGAGCAACTTGGATAATTTGAGTCTGGATGAGAAACCAGATGGCGGGGTTGTCGATCAGAAGGATGAGATGATTGTAAATGTTATTCATCAGATTAAGGATTTAGAAGGACAGGTGAAGGAACGAAAGGAGTGGGCACATAAAAAAGCCATGCAAGCTGCTAGAAGACTTAGCCAAGATCTCACAGAGCTCAAGATGCTTAGGATGGAAAGAGAGGAGACCCAGCGGCTGAAGAAGGGTAAGCAGACTCTCGAGGACACAACCATGAAGAGGCTCTCAGAGATGGAAAATGCTCTGAGGAAGGCTAGTGGTCAAGTGGACCGTGCAAATGCAGCTGTGAGACGGCTTGAAACGGAGAATGCAGAGATTAGAGCGGAAATGGAAGCGTCCAAGTTAAGTGCATCAGAGTCTGCTTCTACCTGTATGGAAGTTGCAAGGAGGGAGAAGAAGTGCCTCAAGAGGCTTTCGGCTTGGGAGAAACAGAAAACTAAGTTGCATGAGGAGATTGTGGGGGAGAAACAGAAGATTCAACAGTTACAACAACATTTGGTTCTTGTCATGGAGAATCAAGCAGAAACTGAGGTGTGTTCAATTAAATATGAAATTGATCTTATATATTTTTCTGCCCTTATTTATGGAGACTGAGTTAGGAGTGGGTTGTGGTGGGGGTCTTTGGGGGAGTGTAATGATAAGAGCCTCCGGCTGCTAGCATGACAATGCAGGTTTGAGTCCTAAGTGCAGCACTTTTGCATAAAAATGTCATGGTTAGATCTGTTGCCAGTCCACCCTTGCCAGGATCCTGCTTTGGTAGGACCTCCACCGGGTTATGGTCCTATATTTATGTGAGACTTAGTTTACTTCAAGACAATAAAATTACTATGATTAAATGCATAAAAAGGTAACTTTCAGTTAAAAAAATAATGTAATGGAAGTCTGTCAACATTGATGGATCATCTACCAATCCCTAGGAGCCTTTAGATATATGATGAGACTAGCGAATCTTTTGAGCGCTTTTTGTTAAGAGGTAAATCTTATACCTCCAAGGACTTCTATTGCATTGTACAATATTTTCTTGTAACTGCCTTGATGCTATCAGTATATTGGAGGTTATCAGGCTGGATTTCATTGTTGGACTTTGTAACCATTCAAGAGGTGAACTCGCAATTGAACAGTCAATTTGGATCACTTGGATGGTCATGTGTGTACTATGTGGATAAAGTCCACTAAAAAAGTCAAGTCTAGAGGTTCAATTTCTGTGTCTTTATTGGTTCTTATGCTCTTTGAGGTGGGTTTAATTTGGAACATTGATATCACAAAGATGGTGATGTTATATTACCATGATTTTCTTCTGCACAAATGATAGTATAGAAAATCCTGGTCACAGGTAAAGTGGAAGCAGGAACTGAAGGCTAAAGAGCTGTCAATTGCACAAGTGGAGGAGGAGCGAAGATCCAAGGATGCAACTGAAGTCAGTCTTAAAAGAAAACTGGATGCTTTGCGTCGAAAGATAGAGATTGACTTTCAGCGCCATAGGGATGATATGCAAAGACTTGAGGAAGAGCTGTCCCGTCTAAAATTGTCTACAGAATCTAATCAGTTACAGTATCCATCAAATACTTTCTTTGCTGGGGGCCTGGAGAGTGCAGAATCTGAAAGACAAACAATTGCGAGAATGCTTCATGAATTAAATAAATTGGATGAGTCTCCAGAGCAGGAAGCCGATTGCGAGAGAGAATGCTTAATGTGTACGAAAGATGAAGTTTCTGTTGTCTTTCTGCCATGTGCCCATCAAATTTTATGTAGTACCTGCAATGAGGATTATGGAAAGAAGGAAAAAGCTACTTGCCCGTGTTGCCGGGTACCAATTGAACAGAGAATCCATGTTTATGGGACAAGTTCATAGGTTCAGGTTTGATGTCTTTCATGGCTCAGTAAGAGTAGATATACCAATGATAACTGCTCATAGAAAAACTATACATGCACCTTGTCTGTGGGGTTTGCTGGCTTTATAATTTTGATGCACTATAAACATATACATTGTGTGTAGGCATCATTGGCTTTAAATAAAGCAAAACTCTTGCTTCATGCTGCTGCTTTAAGTTGAGCTACCAGAAATGGTTTTTACTTGGTGAATGAACTTCTTCTTGTAATTATCCTTGGAAGATATGGGATATAAGCAAATTTGATTTCTACAAGTCTATATTTTGGCTAATATTCATAATGATCTCACAATGTATATCTCTATGATTTACATGTGATTTTTATTGTAATCCCAAAAAAATTAAATCAAATGTACGGCATGGATAGTTTTCAATTACAGATAAAGAGGCCTGGGATTTTAGGAAAGTAAATCAATATCTGGATTTATATATATATATATATTTCATGATATCTCTGTTGGGTTCTTCCTATCAGAGCTCATGTAGATCTGATAAACGTATTATGAGAATAAATCTTGTCTATTGACCATTTTTATCTACAAATTAAATTTTTAAGAAAAAGGAAACTTCAAATTTCTTTGTACTCTTGTTTTAAGAAATATTATTATACTCCTGCTTTATTTTGAACTTTTGGTTTAACAGTATTAGGAAGGATGAAAGATAATTTATGTTTTTTCTAAAATTAAAAGGTTTATTGCCTTTCTTTATTATGCTCTCTCAAATATGGAAATAATGATTCATAACACTGTATTGTTCATTGTTGCTACCCTGTTAGTTAATTGAATTTTCAATTTAAAATGATCTCTTGCTTCCCTATTTCCCTCTCAAATATCCAAAATCTACTGCTCAAGGGTCACTTCCGTGACAATAAGAAAAGGAGATATTTCTAATGTCTTTTCTTTCTTTGCTTTATTAGTTTGTTTTCTTTTTAATATTTTATATGGTTTTGATTTTTTTTCTTTTTCGGGCATATCTGCATTATCTCAGCATATTTACTTATTAATTGGTGAGAGGGGATCTTTGCCATGTAAATAAATAATGTGGCCAATTTATACTATACTGGCTACAATAGATTCTTATAAGGAATTAAATTAGAGAAAGTTCATGATATATACTTAAAAATCACAAAGGAACGGTTTAAACCAAGGATTGAGCCGTACAGTTCAAGTAGAAAATGGCATTTACTGGTACATGACTAAGGCTGCTTTTGGGATTGCTTAATTAAGCATTTAATTTCAACTTATGATTTATTAAAGCATTTTTTATATACGCTGCGTAAAACTGCTTGTACTTTTAGGAAAGGTCGAATCCTTAAAATCCAAGGAAACGCGACCTTTAGTGGGATAATTCGAGGTGTATAAGGACTTACCCAATTCATGACAGGGTAATTTGTAAAAAAATTTGGTGCAAGCCATAAAACACAAACATAAAACTCCTTTGGAAGGAGGTGCACATAGCCTGGTGATTCTGCTAGGGAACAGAGCCAACCTGGTTAGATTTTTAAGCTGGACCGACAAACATATGTGTACTTTCTTATATGGAAATTAGAATTATCTTCTTAATTATATTATTTTTTATACCAGTCTACACCCTTGCTTGTCTACCTGTGGGTTCTTTTTGCTTGCAACTTGCAAGTGAAAATAATATCCCTCAACAAATTTTGTTAAAATTCACCAAAATAATAACATTATTAAGATTTTGTGGATTCTTTCATTTATTTTTTTAAATAAATTTCAGATTTTTTTTTCTTACACGAGAGTAGCCATTTTTTTTTTTCACAAGTTGCACGAATAATTGTACATACATGGCTTCATTTGTTTATCGTTTAAGTAGCTAAAATAAGGCTACATCATATCCAAAATGCTAACTACATTTTATCCTCATCTTTTCAGATAACAAAGTACACAATCTTTGAATTTATTAAGAAAATTCTAGAGCTATTGTTTTAATGTAGTATATAAAATAAACTTAAAATGGCATATTAATGTGGGTTGTAGGGTCTTTCATGGACCTTTATGGATTATTCAGTTGAGCGTAAGCGGGCCCGGATACCCTGAGTTCTAAAAAAATGAGAAAAAAAGAAAATAAAGAGGATATGTTCTTCTAAAGTCTTCAGAAGCTAGCTTTTTGTATTAAGAGATGTTAGTGGTTCATCATACCCATAAATTCCACACACTTATATAGCCACCTATTAGAGATGCAATTGTATCACCTAATTTTGCATTTTTTGGAACACATACCACTACTGGATACTCTGAAAATAAAACTGTAATGGTAATTTTCTAACAGCAAGCAAAAAAATAAAAAAATAAAAAAATGTAGCAATTAGGAAGAATGATTCAAGCAATACAATTTAAAAAAAAAAAAACCACAGTTGATGGATGCATGTATCTCTTTCATTTTTACCCCTTTTTGAGTTCTACTTAATTCGGAGTGGAGTAGATCCGACTGGTGAGGCCCATCAGAAGGCCCACTTCTGTTTAGCTCAGTGTTTGAGCCCAAAATCCAATATGGGAAGGTGGTTCAGCCCAAAACCTTCCATAGTTGGTCCATGTCTCAGCCAATTCAGACCAACTTAGCCTTAGCCTTTTTTTTTTTTTTTTCTTTTTTTCAATTTGGCCATCTTAGTGAGACTGGTTAGGTTTATGGAGCAGGGCCTGTGTCACTGTGGGCCTTGCCAGGACTTCCAAAGTTTAGGCCTTTATCAAGTTTAAAAAGGCCTATTCCAAGAGGTAATTAGTTTTTAAACTGACTAAAAAGGTATTTTTGAAGGTTTAGAAAGTTGATCAAACTACTAATGATTTGTTCTTATTCACTTTTTCTTTTTTCTTTTTTGTGTGTGTGTGTTTGTGTACAAGGCAGAAAAAAAAAAGGACTTTTTACATTCATCCAATAGGAAAGAAATGGCCAAGAGCCTGAACTAAAAGAAAAGAAGTCAAGCTATTATCCCTCTTTGAACTTCTGATTTGGACTTGATGACTTTACTTATGTACTATACTTGAACAGGATCACTCCTTTCTGATGATTTCCCCAACATGTGAATTAGGGCATTTTTCCTCTCATCCAAGAATAGAAACAAAGATCATACAAAGAGGTGCGGATGGATTGTGTCTCACCCTCCAATTCACGCGATCCAAACGGACCCTTAGGTTTTATTTTTTGATTTTTAAAATATTTTTTTTACTTTAATTAATTTTTAATGGATTGTGTTTAATTTTATGATTCTTTAATCAGGATATTTTAATTTATTATTAAAATAGGTCATATTTACCTTTTTCATTTTGCCCTTTATGACTGTTACTTTAGTTTGCCATGTGGCAAATGTGCGGAAATGCACATTGTTGCCATGTAGCACCTTAATCTGCAAAAAATTATGATTACTATTGGCCATAATTTTGTTTTTTGGACTCTGATTCGTGCACAGTCAGTTGCATTGGAATCCTCTCTGAATCATCTTTTCAATGATGTAAAAATTATTGTCCAATTCAGCTCCTTTCAAATTCTCTTTCTTTGCTCTTTGCTTCCAGCCCATTTATGGTTTCTATATCAACAAATTTTATTGTGCAAAATTTGGGTGCTTCTAAGAGGAAATCACATGAAAGTACGGGCCAAAAATAGAAAGCAAGATGTTACAAGTGAGGTCCATCTTGTTGAGAGTTTATTTTATCCTAAGATTTTGTATAGGTATGGGTTTTGCTTTATACATTTGCATATTTTGTTTTGTAATATTTCTGTTATGAAAGAATTTGCAAATTATAGTCTATAATTAAATTCTTTTTCCTTTTCTATTATTATATATTATGCATTTTGATATATCTGTCTTCAGTATCTATTTATGAATTTATATACAATAAATCTATGATTATTTTATGTAATCTGTTGATTTGTAACCAGATTACGGAATTTAAAATGTCACAACTTCTATGGGTCACAACTGGGTCACTTAGCCAGGTCTTTGACCATTTTTATACCAGGTGACCATCTACATGTGAACTCAATAAGTGGTGGCAATTAATTCAAAATTGACTGCTTAAGTCTAAACCAAACTGTAAGGTTTATTTTGTTTTGGCTATATTCCGAGTCAAAAAGGTCTTAAAAATATTGTCAATGTATTTGGGATAGGTTAGAGGTATTGCGGTTCAAACGGGGTCTTGATCGGAGTCAAATTGAAATTGTTACGACCAACGTTCGCTGTACGTTTGCCGAACGTTCGACCGGTGACGACATACAGAGAAACCCGAGAGCAGCGTGAGCTGAGCGTTCGACCGGTGACGACACACAGAGAAACCCGAGAGCAGCGTTCGCCTCACGTTCGCTGAACGTTCGACCGTTGGTGTTCCACAGAGAATCCAGAGAGCAGCGTTCGCCTCACGTTCGTTGAACGTTCGACCGTTGGTGTTCCACAGAGACAACAGAGAGTAACGTTCGCTGAACGTTCGCTGGTCGTTCGAACGAGAAGAAGAAAAGTGAATTGTTTTATCGAACGTTCGAGCCGCGTTCGCTGAGCGTTCGAACGTTCGTAAACAAACTTCTTTTATAGAAATCCGATCTTTTCTGATTTGTTTCCTTTTCGTTCCCTTCCTTCTCCTAACCTATTTAAGGAGTGTCTAGCCTATTGTGAGGGTTACCCAATACGTTTTTGAGAACCCTAAAACGTGTGCAAGAGAGAGAGACCTTCTTCCTCTTTTCTCTTCTTCTTTGAGCCATCAAAACCAGTCTTCTTCTTTTCTTTTCTACCTTGGAGTTCCGGGTTGAAGAGTTTGCTCGTGGGAGTTCCTACGGTTGCTGAGCGAGTTCGTTCGGCACTTCACTAAGGAGATATTCAGAGTTCTGAATCGTTGCAAGGATGCAAGTCTGAAGAGTTCTTCAGATAGTTACATTGTGAGTCAGAGTCATTGTTGGGTCGTCTGAACCACTATTGTAAGTCTTCTTCTTATAGTGATTTCCAGAGGTGGCACCTCGTAGCCCGGAGGGTTTTTCTCTTTGAGAGTTCTCTTAGAGTTTTCCCTTCGTAACCAAATTGCTTGTGTTGTCTCTTACTTATTTTGCAATTGTGTGTGATGAATTGATATGTGTTCAGACTTGTGCATGCCAATTAATTAAGAACTTGTTTTTAATTGATTGATTTTTTTTTATTCCGCAATCGGTTTCACCTATTCACCCCCCTCTAGGTGATTTAGAGTCTAAACTGTGTTTTTCAATTGGTATCGGAGCGGGTAACCAGATCCTTGACTCGGTTAGTCATGGACAAGTCCTCCACTGCCCCACCTTTCTTTGATGGCAGCAATTATGCCTACTGGAAAGTTAGAATGAGAGCCTATCTGAAGGCTATAGATGAAAAAGTTTGGGGAAGTGTTGAGAGAGGATGGAATCCTCCAACTGTGATTATAGATGGTGAGACAAAACCCAAAGACCCAGATAGCTATACTAGAGAAGAGTTAATTGATGTTAACTACAACTCTAAGGGTGTCAATGCACTTTTTAGTGCAATCTCTGCTGATGAATTCAAACGGGTGTCTACTTGTCAAACCAGCAAAGAAATTTGGGAAATTTTCCAAACCACTCATGAGGGAACTATCCTTGTGAAGAACTCAAAATTACAAATGCTTATCACTAGGTTTGAAGAACTAAAAATGGGAGAGGATGAATCCTTTGATTCCTTCTATGCTAAACTAAGTGATATAGTGAACTCTAGTTTTAATCTTGGTGAAAGAATTCCTCCTAATAGAGTGGTTAGAAAAATCCTTAGGTCTCTTCCTGAAAAATATAGACCCAAAGTGACTGCTATAGAAGAAAGTAAGGATATTAATGGTATTAGGGTTGAAGATCTCATAGGATCAATTCAAACCTATGAACTCACTCTGCCTCCTACTAAGAAAAATAAGTCTATAGCTCTCAAATCTAGTAAAGAAAAGGCTTATAATGATTCTAGTGAGGAATCCATGGGAGATGAAGATATTGCCCTTTTGGTAAAGAACTTTAGGAAAATGTTTAGAAGGAGGAAACCAAGGAGTGAAAATGAGAGGTATAAATCCAAGGGGAGTTCTAGTGGTAGAGATCAAAAGCCAAGAATCAAATCTGAATCTAGGGAGTCCAAACATCCTAAGGACTCTAGGTTGCAAAAACTTCAACAAATCAGATGTCATGAGTGTCAGGGTTTTGGTCATATTAGGTCGGAGTGTCCCACATTTAAGAAGCTTCAAGGGAAAGCCATGAATGCCACTCTTTCTGATGAGAGTGCTTCTGATAGGGATAGTGAGGACTCCAAAACAGAGGAAAGTCAAAACTACATGGCTTTCACCTCTATTGTTGGGAGTGGTGACTCTAGTAACTATGAAGACTTTCCACCAAGTGAGAATGCAATTGGTTCTCATAATGAGTCTGATGATGATGAGGAAAGCCTTCAAGATGCTTATGATAAATTGTTTAGGGAGTGCTTAAAAGCAAAGAAACAATTAAAATCCAATCTCAAAAGGCTAAATGAGGTAGAGCACAAGAAAGAAGATCTTCAAGCAAAATTTGAAGAGTCTACTTCTCGTCTAGGTGAATACAAGTTGAAGATTGAATCCCTAGAATATGAGAATAAGTCTCTTAAGGAAGAGCTTGAAAAATCTAAAATTCAATTCCAGAAGTTTTCTACAGGTACAGCAAATTTGGAAAATATGCTAGGGATGAGTCAATTAGGAACTGATAAAAGGGGTTTAGGATTCCAGGAAGTCTCAAATGATAATCCATCATCTTCTAAGACCCAAGTTGTGAATACCAAAGGAAAGAATAGATCCAATTCTTCCAAGAGAAAGACAAACCAAGGTAGAAATCGTGGTCAAAAGTCTAATTGGTCAAAACCTAGGGGTGTTCCAACCAAGAGTTCCCAATCTCAGAACTTTATCCCTATTTGTCATTATTGTGGTATTTCTGGACATATCAGACCAAATTGTTGGGATTTGAACCAAAACTCTAGGAGATCCTCACCTAGAAAACCTCAAGAGAATTTGTCTAAACAAGTGAAAGAACTTTCAAATCAGACAAAGCTCTTAAGTCAACAATTAGCTTCAATGACCAAGAAAACCACTGAGCCTAAGCAAATCTGGGTTAAAAGAAGTGAATTAACTTGTCATGTAGTTCATGTTGCTTTGAAGGCTAGAAATAGTCTTATGTGGTATCTTGATAGTGCTTGCTCTCGTCACATGTGTGGTGACAAATCTTTGTTTAAATCTTTTGAGGATTATTCTTGTGGCACTGTTACTTTTGGTGATGGAAGCAAAGCACCTATTGTAGGTAAGGGTGTTATTGAAATCTCTGGTATGCCTATTTTGAGTGAAGTACTGTTTGTTGATGGCTTGAAAGCTAACTTGATTAGTATAAGTCAATTGTGTGACTCAAACATGGAAGTTAAATTTGCTAAACATATGTGCTCTGTTTTTGATGCAAATGGTGTGTGTGTGCTTCAAGGACAAAGAACTCCGGATAATTGTTATGGTGTGATTCCTAATTCTAATGCTGTGTGTAACTCTTCCAAAGTTGATATGCATGAATTGTGGCATCAAAGACTTGGTCATTTGAATTTTAAAAACATGAATGAATTGTTCAAGCATGATTTTGTTAGAGATCTGCCTAAGCTTGCCAAAGTAGAACCAAATGTGTGTGGGCCATGTCAGTTGGGAAAACAAACTAGATCTAGTCACAAAAAGATCACTGAGTGTGTAACCCACAAACCTCTTGAACTGTTGCATATGGATCTTATGGGTCCCTCTAGGACTGAAAGTCTTGGTGGTAGGAGGTACATTTTGGTTATTGTGGATGATTTTTCTAGATTTACTTGGGTTGAGCTATTAAGAGAAAAATCTGAAGCAAGTGAGTTGATTATGTCTTTGTGTCGAAGACTCTCAAATGAAAAAGAGTCTAAGGTTGTTAGGATGAGGAGTGACCATGGGAAAGAGTTCGAGAACTCAATCCTTGAAAATTTTTGTCTAGAAGAGGGAATTCATCGTGAGTTCTCTGCTCCTATTACTCCACAGCAAAATGGAGTAGTAGAGAGGAAAAACAGGGTTCTTCAAGAAATGGCAAGAGTCATGATACATGCCAAGGGTGTGGCCATGTATTTCTGGGGAGAAGCCATTAACACGGCTTGCCATGTGATAAATAGGGTGTATTTGAGGCCTGGGAGTAATGAGACTCCTTATGAAATTTGGCATGGTAAAAAGCCCACTGTCAAATACTTTCGTGTTTTTGGAAGCAAATGCTTTATTTTGAGAGATAGAGAGAATTTGGCTAAGTTTGATGCCAAGAGTGATGAAGGAATCTTCCTAGGTTACTCTAAGAATAGCAGGGCTTACCGTGTGTATAACTTACGTACTCATACTGTCATGGAATCCATAAATGTTGTTGTGGATGAAGGGGTTGATAAGTCTCAAGTTGAGGGGGAGACTAGTCTGGAAGTAGGAGAAAATGACTTGGTTGTTGAAAGTCAAAATTCTGAGTCATCTTCTTCAACTTCTGAAGAGGGTCTTTCTTCAACTCCAGGTCCTACAAAAGAACCTTCCTCTAGAGTAAAGTTAAATCATCCCAAAGAGTTATTAATTGGTGATTTAAATGAAGGGATGAGACTTCGTAGGAAAGTCCTAAATCAGATGTCATTTGCATCCTATGTTTCAACTCTTGAACCTAAGAAGGTAGAAGAAGCACTTACTGATGAGTGCTGGATTAATGCCATGCATGAAGAATTAAATCAATTCATTAGGAATGATGTGTGGTATCTTGTTCCTAGACCTGAAAATTTTAATGTTATTGGAACCAAATGGATTTTCAAGAACAAGTCTGATGAACATGGCACTGTAGTGAGAAATAAGGCTAGGTTGGTTGCTCAAGGATATACCCAAGTTGAGGGTATTGATTTTGATGAAACTTTTGCCCCTGTAGCTAGACTTGAATCTATAAGGATTTTACTTGCTGTAGCTTGCTATTTGGGTTTTAAATTGCATCAAATGGATGTAAAAAGTGCTTTTCTGAATGGGATACTTAATGAAGAAGTATATGTTGAACAACCCAAGGGGTTTGTTGATCCAAAGTTCCCACATCATGTGTTTAGGCTTAAGAAAGCCTTGTATGGGTTGAAACAAGCTCCTAGAGCTTGGTATGAGAGACTGACTGCTTATCTCTTAGATCACAAGTTCACAAGAGGAGGAGTTGATAGAACCTTGTTCATTAGAAAAGATAAGAGCAGTTTCACTGTTGCTCAAATTTATGTGGATGATATTGTCTTTGGTTCTCCAATTGATTCTCTTGCTTTAAATTTTGCCAAAGCTATGCAACAAGAATTTGAGATGAGTATGGTTGGTGAATTAAATTTCTTCCTAGGTCTTCAGATTTCTCAATCTACAGATGGGATTTTCATATCTCAATCTACAGATGGGATTTCTCAATCTTAGCATTTAGTTTCATTTCTTGTTATTCCATGTTACCTCATACTAACATGTGCTTATTGTGTTGTTTTCTTTTATTTTTTTTCTTCTTCTTTTTCTGTGTTCTATTCCTTCCTAGATGCCTAGGAAGAAATCTCTGGGTACCAAAAATTCAAATAAGAAACCTAGGTATGATGAGTCATTGTTTATTGACAAGAAAGCTGGTAAAAACTTTCAAGAGTTTTTCTGTGATCGGTCGGTCATCCTAGAACGAGAGGTTAAGTTTACTACCCTTCCGGATGAGGTTACGGATTGCTTTAAAGATCGGGGTTGGGATTCCATGTTTGCTGATTTTATCCTTCCGTCTGTAGAGCTTGTTAGAGAATTCTACTCCAACATCCATGATATTGATTTTGAAAATTCAGAATTCTCTACTTTTCTTCGTGGTACTCCTTTTCGTGTTGGCCCTGATGTTATTGCTTCGACATTTGGTCTTCCTAGGGTCCCAGAACCTCAATTTCCTTACCCTCCTCCCACACCTGATTTTCAAAATGAGGTTGTGGATACTCTTCTTCATCTTGGACGAGGAAATTCGGTTTTTAGGGGTGGTGCATTATCTGTGAAATATTTTACGGCTGAAACCATTGTGACTTTTCGTATTCAAAGTCACAATTTGTATCCCGTAGCCCATAAGTCATCTGTCCCTTTTGATAAATGCTTGTTTTTATATGCCTTGAAGAAGAAACATTCCATTGACTTGCCTTCAGTTATTTGCTCCAAAATGATTGATATCTTCTTAAATTCAAAGAAGACGTATGGTCTTCCTTACGGGTGCTTAATTGCCCGTCTTATTCGTGCCTTGAATGTTGCTTTCCCCCCTTTAGAGCTGTGTAAGGCTTCAAACCCTATCACTGAATCCACTCTTAAGCAGAGTCATGCCCATCTGTCTTCCACTCAGGCTCCAAATCCAGATGATCCTGCTGAGGAACATCCTCCTGCTTCTTTGCATGAGGAACTAGTGTCCCTCAGAGCACAAAACTCCGAGATTCTCTCTTACTTGCAGAGGCATCATAAGGACATGGTTCTTCGGTTTGAGCGTCTTGAACTTAAGCAATCTTCGCTGCAAACGTCGTTTGGAAAGCTCGAAACTGCCCTTGAAGATTATTTTCGTCAAGAGGATGTGGAGGAAGAAGAGGATGATGAAGCTCATGCTCCTGCTCCTTCTCCTGAGGCTCCCGGTTCGAGTGGAGGTGGTGGCAGTGAAGTAGGTGATGGTGCTGGGCCATCTAGTTAGTGGGGTGATCCCTTTGTCTTCTTGTGACAAAAAGGGGGAGAAGTTAGTCTTAGTTGTAATGGTGCAAAATTTGAATGGATGTTATTTTGTGTATTGAACATGGCTCATGGATGGTATTTTTGGTTGTTGTTCATAAATGAATGTATATTGTGTTGAAATTTTGTTGGTGGTCCATGAATGTTCAAATGTAGATAATATAAAGTAAATGAATGAGAAGTCAGTACATTTGATCATTGTGAGCTCATTATATTACTTGTGCTTGGATATTTCTATTTCCCTTGCTTTTCACTTGGTATTTTCTATTTTTTTATGTTTCAGGAACAGGTGAAATTGAATGGGTTAATAGGTTTAGGGGGAGGTCATGTCAAATTTTTTTTTTTTTTTTTCTTGTTCAATGTGTTGCTTGGTGGTTCACAACAATTGAATAAGTTTTGTTAATTTTGTCACGGAATAGCCAAAGGGGGAGTTTGTAAGGTTTATTTTGTTTTGGCTATATTCCGAGTCAAAAAGGTCTTAAAAATATTGTCAATGTATTTGGGATAGGTTAGAGGTATTGCGGTTCAAACGGGGTCTTGATCGGAGTCAAATTGAAATTGTTACGACCAACGTTCGCTGTACGTTTGCCGAACGTTCGACCGGTGACGACATACAGAGAAACCCGAGAGCAGCGTGAGCTGAGCGTTCGCTGAACGTTCGACCGGTGACGACACACAGAGAAACCCGAGAGCAGCGTTCGCCTCACGTTCGCTGAACGTTCGACCGTTGGTGTTCCACAGAGAATCCAGAGAGCAGCGTTCGCCTCACGTTCGTTGAACGTTCGACCATTGGTGTTCCACAGAGACAACAGAGAGTAAAGTTCGCTGAACGTTCGCTGGTCGTTCGAACGAGAAGAAGAAAAGTGAATTGTTTTATCGAACGTTCGAGCCGCGTTCGCTGAGCGTTCGAACGTTCGTAAACAAACTTCTTTTATAGAAATCCGATCTTTTCTGATTTGTTTCCTTTTCGTTCCCTTCCTTCTCCTAACCTATTTAAGGAGTGTCTAGCCTATTGTGAGGGTTACCCAATACGTTTTTGAGAACCCTAAAATGTGTGCAAGAGAGAGAGACCTTCTTCCTCTTTTCTCTTCTTCTTTGAGCCATCAAAACCAGTCTTCTTCTTTTCTTTTCTACCTTGGAGTTCCGGGTTGAAGAGTTTGCTCGTGGGAGTTCCTACGGTTGCTGAGCGAGTTCGTTCGGCACTTCACTAAGGAGATATTCAGAGTTCTGAATCGTTGCAAGGATGCAAGTCTGAAGAGTTCTTCAGATAGTTACATTGTGAGTCAGAGTCATTGTTGGATCGTCTGAACCACTATTGTAAGTCTTCTTCTTATAGTGATTTCCAGAGGTGGCACCTCGTAGCCCGGAGGGTTTTTCTCTTTGAGAGTTCTCTTAGAGTTTTCCCTTCGTAACCAAATTGCTTGTGTTGTCTCTTACTTATTTTGCAATTGTGTGTGATGAATTGATATGTGTTCAGACTTGTGCATGCCAATTAATTAAGAACTTGTTTTTAATTGATTGATTTTTTTTTATTCCGCAATCGGTTTCACCTATTCACCCCCCTCTAGGTGATTTAGAGTCTAAACTGTGTTTTTCACAAACCAAACAAGGATCCCAATGAAAGCAAGTCCATTGACACATTGGTGCACTAGCAAGCCCAATGGGTTGGTCACCCTAAAATTACAAAAGCCTCTTGTATTTACACGTAAATATACAGTTTGCACGGAATGCAAAGTAGAAAATCCCAGGTTCTAATCATGTATCTTTAGATGAGATAGATATCGGTTGCTTCTTCAGCTTAGAGTGACCGTGGGTCTTTGTATGAGATTGCAATGTTTTGTATAGCTTGTATATTCTCATTAATACAAATACTTACTTATTTTTCCCCAAAAAAAGAAAAAAATATACAGTTTGCCACCTAGCAAAATATATTCCAATTATATTAGAGATGCTTCTTGTGCCGAAGAACTTCTTTGGTATATTTGTGTGAGGCTCTGTTTGACACATTGGAGAGACTTTCCTAGAGAAAAATATAGCAATTAAGTTAGAGATGCTTCTTGCGCCGAACAACTTTTTTTGGCATATTTGCATAACAATATAAAAAAAAAAGAAATAAATAAAATAGCTTCATTTGTATCGATCTTGTCCTTACTTCAGTAGGAGTATAAATTATTGCATTTCGTATGCGATCCATACCAGATTTCTCTCTGTTTGTGGCAATGGAGCAATCGACTGTCTTCATGATCTTCTTGTTGCTTCTGGTGGTTGCAGGTATTTCTCTTTCCGTTCTATTTGACATCGATCTTTAACACAAAGATTAAGCAATGCCATTGAAGAAATGGTCTATAACATAAGTTGTTTATGTTTTTTTTTTCTGTTATGGTAACAGTGATGGAGGAGCCCAAGTTTGTGCAAGGAGAAAAAGACCTACAAGTTCAAGGGAAAATGTGAAGACGAAAGGTGTGCTGAACATTGCAGACAAGAGAAGTTTCCCAAAGGCGGCCATTGCATGAAACGTAAGTGCCTAATTGGGATATCTAAAAAGTGCAAGGATGTTCTATGCCATTGTGTACGAAATGATGGACCTAAGGGGGATGATTGCTTTAAAGAGAGCGGCCTTCCTGCTGGCACCACCTGTACTCACACAGCATGTAATGATCATTGCCAGCAATACGCATCAGGTGGTCGTTGCAGGTGGAAAAAATGTGTTTGCAAAAGATGCGGCACAAAGGCTTATAGAAACATCCAAGGCTAAATTCTTCAACGATGACAGTAACCGGCCAGTACTTCTCTAGTAGTTTGGTGTCTTGTGAGAATAAAATATAGACGCAACAACCTTGTATGATGCTAATAAAGGTCAAGAGGATCACTCATGGCTATATTTACCTTCTAATGGTTAATGAATTATGCTTCTCTACTGCTTTGGTTTAATGTAAGGATAAAATAAGGAAATATCAACCTTTTGTGATGTTAAATCTCAACTATTTAATTTTTTTAATCATTCCTTTCTCGTTTATCTTTTTTTTTCTTATTGGGGTAATGTAAAATGTAAATAATGTAAAGATGACACGTGTGGTTCATAGAAAATTGCAAATAGATCGTTGTTGAATAATAAAGCAATAAATTTAGTTAAAACATAAATGAATTTGCTTTCTTTAAGGTGATTCATGCCTAGAGAAAGATATTGTGTGCGCGCAAATCTCAGGTTGGGTGAGGGCGCCACCTGCTCTGGTGGTAAAGACCTTGCAAGTAATAGCAGAGGTCATGGGATTGATTCCCACCCTCATCAAAAGTGTGCGTGAGTCCCGGCTATGTGCTGGTCCTCCAACCCCCAATCCGATTCCTACAAAAAAGAAAAAAAAAATGTCAGTTTGGGTCGTGCCTACACATGAGTGGTTGAAATTCAAATCAATTCCACTAAACTGGATTATCCCACGAGTTTATTGTAAAGCCATTTAAGCGACAATGACATTCTCTGTTGTTTATATGTTTCAAGCAAAATATGCCAAAAAGTTTTCTCCAATGTCCAAAGAAAATTATACCAAAGAGATTCTCCAGCTCCAAGGATACGTAGAGCAATGCTCATTTTGTAAGGGCATCCTTTTAGATTATTTTAAAATTTATTATTGGAAATTCTTGAACTCTCTACACTACTTTCTAGGAAGTGAAGTTACAAGGACATGCACTATTGTCCATGTGTCTCAATCAAAGAAGTGTTGTCAAAAGCACATATTGGTGATTGAAAGAATATCTAGCTGGAGCAATGTTGATTTCTACAAGAGTTTACTTTTAAAAATTATTTCAAAGTTTTCTATTATAATTCTTCTGTCTTCACACTACTTTCTAGAAATTAATTGGTGTCACAAGGGCATCATCCACTTCTGCTCATGCAGGACATGCAAAACATGCCAATTAAAGAAGTTCTTTCCAATGCCAAGATGGATGATTGCAAAGTTACATTAACAACTCTTCTTGTATCCCTTATGATAATTTCTAATATTAATGCAGGTAACAATGACATCCATTTGTTGTTCATGTATCATGTCTGAAGTAAAATACGCCAAAGAAGTCTTTCCAATGCACACAGCAAAATATGCCAAAGCCTTTCTCGGATAATTGCGAGGCTACCTAGAGCAATGCTTATTTTTGCAAGAGTTCAGTTTTAGAGTTAATTTGAATTTTATTACTATTAAAAAGTCTCGAGTCTCTATAGTACTTTGTAGGTAGAGTCAAAGTCACAAGCACATGCACTGTTGTTCATATATCTCGAACAAAGAAGTGCTCACCAAAGCACAAATAGGTGAGTAGATGGCTGCCTGGAGTAATGCTTATTTCTATAAGAGTTTAATATTATAAATCATTTTAGAGTTCACCATTAGAAAGTCTTGTATCTTTACACTACTTAATTTCTAAAAATCTACATCATAAGGACATTCAGTACTTTTGTTTGTATGTCATATGCAAAATATGTCGAAACAGTACTATCACCCTCTCCGACTTTGACTCCACCAAGGCCGAAAGAGTAGAGATGCATGCAAACGTTGGAGTGCAACGAAACAACTGGAATAGCCTCCTCACTTCCATTAGCACAATCACCCTAACTGCAGCATGGGAATTGTAGCGATGAGTGAAGGTTTTTTTTGGTTCAAGGTTTGAGGAAGAGATGGGTGACGGGTATCGAAGAGATCAATTAATTGCAATTACAAAAATTGTTGAGTTGTGTGGAGCCTGATTATACTGGACACTCGGGCATTTCCATTGTATTAGGGTTATATTTTCCTTCTTATTGTTTTATCCTTGTAAGCTTCTACCTACCATTCAAAAAAGATAGTGAAATAGAACCGGCGGCCTCTAAATCCATGGTTAAAACTCACTTGTAATTGGATAAGCCCGACGTTAAGTAGCCTGGCTAGCTAAAGTCATAAAAGCAGAATGAAAATTCGAAACAGCTAGAAAGGAAACTGCAAGATGAGCAACAAATCAAGAAATTTTTTTTTTAAATCTTGATGAGCTAGCTGTCGAATGCAGATCATCTCAACTAATCATTTTTTTCCCGCATATTTAGTTAGTATGGAAGCAAATTAATGATGGTTTAATCTGTTCATATATAAAGCTAACTCAAAGATTAATAATTTTCTCTGAAAAATTCGGTGCTAAGAAGAGAATTGTAGAGAGAATTTGATTTTGTCTATTGGGTGGAAATATGAGAGAAAAGTAGAGAAGAATATCATATAAGTAGTTGTGTTCTGCGAATCCTTCTTCTTTTTTTCTCTTTTTTTATAAGAAGAAAGAAGAATTCTAGGAATTGAGAGAAGCATTGTCGAAATGTTGAAAAGGACTTGTTGGTTTTTTTTGGAATTGGTGCACTCATTTAAGTGAGAACTCTGATTTCAGTTGGTAAATAAAAGCAGTTTAATTTGATTTGAATGCTTATTATATTTGTAAAGCAAGGTCTAGCTCTATGAGCAAAATTTATTTTCACATTTTTTCTCATTTAAGTTGAGATTCGTCTGATTAATCGCTGATTCATTGTGAATTTTTCCGTTTAATTGAGAGCTCAAGGGAATTCTCGATGGAAACCCCAACAGGAACTGCTGATTAATCGATAGAGTTAATTGACGTCCAGTATTTATCAACAAAGTTAATTGAGATCTAATATTTCACTTTTGAAATTCCAATCCATTAAAGCTCCGATTGAATTCTAGTTTGTTTCTAATGATCATTAAACCTTTTCAAAGTTTTGTGTTTAATTATATATATATATATATATATATATATATATATATATGAAAAGTATGATCTTAGTCTTCGATTCTCATTTGGTTCTGATGGTCGTGCAATGTTGGCCCAATAAAGCTTTATAAAGAGAGCACCATTTTTTTTTTTTGGTAGGAATATAAAGAGAGCACCATGCATTCACCAATTTGAGGAAACTTTTGGCCATGAGGCACTATTAATGTCATATGCTCAATGGGCTCTTGGGCCAATTTAAGCACATCCTTGGAATAATTTGGGACTTTGGACCCAGGCCCTCTTGGCAGGCCCACCATAGGCTAGAACCCGACTCAAGCTACTTCTGGCCTAGACTTGGGCAATTGCATGCTTATTTAGTCTCAAAGACTAGATGCAACTCAAATATGCTATTCAGTGTCTCATATTAGATGCTTTATAGAATTCAATTTTGCATAATTTCAAGAAATAAAAAAAACAAATAATTAAATGAACCGATCTCAATCTGCTGATAACCTAAATTTATGCAAGGTGGTCTTGAGATTTCACAAGGGCATGAATCGCCTTAGAGAAAGCAACTTCATTTATCCTTTGTCCCAGTTTGTTGCTTTACACAACCAATTATTTTGGAATTTTCTATGAACCACAGGTACTATCTTTACATTATTTGCAATACCAAAAACAACAAAGACAAACAAAAAAGAAGGATTCAGATCAACTGTACCTAATCGTTGCTTGCCAAGCACTACAAAAATTTACATTATTAGCGGCGGTAACCTAATTCCTGCCGCTAAAATCACTATTATCGGCGGTAAAAGCACTTCCCGCCCCTAAAAATTAATCTACCATTTTTTTCACGCGAAAATTCTATGGCGCGCATTTTTCAGCGCGAAATAGCCTTTAGCGGCGGTACCTACCGCCGCTATATTAAGTTTTACCGGCGGTAACATATCTACCGCCGGCAACAAGTTGGCGGGAAGGTCCCGCCAAAAAAGCCTTATTCCCGGCGGTATCAGTCCATCGGTAATAACACTTTTAGCGGCGGTAAGCCTATTACTGCCCCTAAAAGTTGGTTTTCAGAGGCGGTGAGATCCTTCCCGCCCCTAAAAGCCATATATTAAAAAACGAAAAATTATTTTTAGCGGCGGTATACTCATTATCGCCTCTAAAAGTCCCTTTTAGGGGCCGTAAGCCTCTTACGGCCCCTAAAAGCCATTTATTAAAAAACTAAAAATTTCTTTTAGCGGCGGTAAACAAATTACCGCCCCTAAAAGTCCATTTCTTAAAAAAATGTAAATGACTTTTAGCGGCGGTAAGCCTTTTGCCGCCCCCTAAAAGTCCCTTTTAGGGGCCGTAAGCCTATTACCGCTCATAAAAGACATTTATTAAAAAACAAAAAATGACTTTTAGCGGCGGTAAGACCATTACCGCCCTAAAAAAATTTGTCCAGGTGAAACCATGTGAACTTTTTACCGGCGGTTTTAAAAACCGCCGGTAATAACCCGATAACACGTTATTTACCGGCAGTTAAACCGCCGGTAAAGAACTTTTTGATTTTTCTAAAAAAACTCAACTACTACTAAAGATGAAGAGAGAAATCGACTTTTAGGGGCGGGAATTTACCGCCGGTAAAAGTAAAAGTGGGAATTTTCGCGTGTTCCAAATCAAATGAATTTTTGTTAGATTTTTAGCGGCGGGAACTACCGCCGGTAAAAGCAAAAGCGGGAATTTTCCCGCGCTCGAAATGAAATGAATTTTTGTTTGACTTTTAGGGGCGGTAAGCTACCGCCGCTAAAAGTTAAAGCGCCAATTTTCAAATGTTATTCAACTTGTAGCGGCGGTAAGCTTGTTACCGCCACTAAAAGTCTCTTCTATATATACGAACCGAATCTCTTCTTCTTCAACTTGTCTCCTTCTTCTTGTTTTTTTTTCTTGCAATCCAACTACAGGTATGCATTTCTTTTTACCCATCATTTATATTTCCTTTTTCTTTTTTGCAAATTTACTCTCTCACTAACATGTTGCTCTTTCTCTCTCTACAGATTTCTTCCAAGGGCTCACTCTCTCTCTTTCTCTTTCTCCCTCTCTCTATCTCTATCTCTCTTTCTCTCTCTCTCTCTCTCTATTTCTCACACTCTCTCTATGCCTATATCCTTCTCTCTCTATTTCTCACACTCTCTCTATGCCTATATCCTGTCTCTCTCTCTCACTCTCTCTCTATGCCTATATCCTTCTCTCTCTCTCTCTATATCTCTTTTTCTCTCTCCCTCCCTCCCTCCCTCCCTCCCTCCCTCTCTCTCTCTCTCTCTCTCTCTCTCTCTCTCTCTCTCTCTCTCTCTCTCTCTCTCTCTCTCTCTCTCTCTCTCTCTCAATATCTCTGCTGCCAAACAACGGCAGCAAAATTTTTTTATTTTTTTAATATAGTTTTTAGCGGCGGTAATGCCCGCCGGTAAAGGTCGTTAATTTATTTTTTAGCGGCGGGAATTTACCGCCGCTAAAAGCCGAAATTACCGCCGGTAAAAGTAGTTAATTTATTTTTTATTTTTTAAATTGTTATTTTTACTGGCGGTAATTACCGCCGCTAAAAGTCATTATGTGGCTTTTTTATTTTTTTTAATATTTTTTTTTTACCGGCGGTATTGTTCCGACGGTAATGACCTAGAAATAGCGGCGGTAAGAAAATTACCGCCGCTAAAACCTTTACCGTCAGCATTGTTTGGGGCGAGAGTCCTTACCGCTGGTAATAGTATTATCGGCGGTACTTGTATATTTACCGGCGGTACCCTACCGCCGGTAAAAACTTGCTTTTTTGTAGTGAAGTAGGCAAGCAACACCACCTCTCCTTTCTCTCCTAGCCTGTATTGGAAAACGAAGAAGTGAAAATCACTTTGTTTCAGGGAAGTGTTGTTTGCCTATTTGGCAAGAAACAATTGGGTACGGTTGAGCCAATTTACAGGTTCAACCGTAGATGATCTGAATCAAAAAAGAAACACTCACAAATTAAAATGTGCGAGACTTAATATCATATGAGGTTGAAGTTTCCTTGTTTGTTCTTACAAGATACCAAATCAATAGAGAAATTAATATAACTCATTAACCATCAAAGCAATTGTAGGTACACTTAAGTTTCTCTTTATCATTTAACATCGTACAAGGTTGATATATCTATATTTTATTTTTATAAGGTTCCAAAGCAGTAAATAAGTACTACTTATGCTCATAGAACAATTTAATTAACCTTGGATGTTTCTATAAGCCGGTGTTCCACAATCTTTGCAAAAACATTTTCTTCGATAACCCGTGCAACGACCACCTTGTAGAAGTCCTCTTTGTATGCACCAATGATTACATGAGAAGTGATCACACTTTTTGTTCGGATGTTCGCTCTTTTTAAAGCAATCATGCCGAGTTTTCATATTATTTCTTTCACAATGACATAGTTTCTTCTTGCACTTTTCAGATATTCTCAATAGGCACGTAGGTCGCATGCATTTGCCGCCGTTGGAAAACTCCTCTTTATGGCAATGATCTTTACAACTGTCCTCATCACATGTTCCCGAGTTTCCTTTGTACTTGTAGGTCTTTTTCATGACGGCTTTCGCCTGCACGAACTTGGGCTCCATATCTTTTATCAAAGTAAAGAAAAAAAAATTCTGTTAGGATGACTTAGGTAAGTGAAAAATAAGATGATATCTATGTGTGTTTGTCTATGTGAAAAATAAGATGATATCTATGTGTGTTTGTCTATATATATATATGATGCCAAGCTGAGGTTGAACCTAGACACAAGATAGGGGTATGGGAATACTTTTCAACCAGCAAATGATGCACCTTGATTATTATTTCATTACCTGCATCATTGTCGGAAGCGAAAAGATGGTTTTATATGCTTGCATACATATAGACTGTATCTATGTACATATGCAGAGGTGGTAATATATGTTAAGGAATATATTAAATATATAAAGTTCACCCCTAACTATCAAATTAAGCTTTTAGTAGGAACAGTATTCTACATGGTATCAAAGCTTTAGGCAAACACCTGGTCTTGGGTTCAAACCTCCACTCTACCCGTTAAGAAAAAAAATATTCCACGTGTAGGGCCTCTCTTAAAATGGGTTTGAATCCAGCCCACACGCGAGGGGGAGTGTTAAGGAATATATTAAATATATAAAATTCATCCCCAACTATCAGCTTAAGCTTTTAGTAGCTAGAAACGATGTTCTATAATGTAGAACGCAAAATCTAATTTAAAGTTCAAACACTTTTCACATAGAAGGTGAAAAAATTTGGTCTTATATTATCAAAGGGATTGCTTAAGTTTTATGTTAAAGATGACAAATTAAATTAAAAGAGAAATAACCTGAAACCACAAGAAGTAATAAGAGGATAACGGCAGCTGATCGCTCGATTGCCATAAAGAGAGAGATAGGGGTGAGCTTGCACGTCACTTGTTGATGGTGTACAGCCTTTTATACCTTTATAGTGTAGATGGTAGTAAGAAATGTGAGGGTTAGTACTACTCGAAGAAAAAGTAAGGGCAAGATCATTATATCCAAATGAAACTATTAAATGATTATTTCTTTATGTTTTTTTTTTTTATATTTTCGAATATAAGGAGGGGAAAAAAAGGTTGCACAATTTGGATAACCCAAATATGCCTCATGCAAATATATAAAAGAAGCTATTTCCAGAAAAAAAAAACATATGGATTACTGGAATTTAATCTATTTTGGAGCAATGCTCATTTATAAAAGAGTTTATTTTTAAAATTATTTTAAAGCTTGCTATTATGATCTTCCGTCCATATGGTACCATCTAGGAATCAAAGTGACAATGGCATCTATTGTTATTCATATGTCTCAAACAAAATGTGCCAAAAAAAGTCTCACCAATTTACAAAGAAAAATATGCTGAAAAGGCTCTCTTCAAGGCATAGATGAATATGCACAAGCCTACCAAGAGTAATGCTCATTTTTGAAAGCATTTATTTTTAGAATTAAAGTTTACAATTAAAAGTAGTGGAAAATTAACTTTTAATGATACTTTTCAAAATAATTAAGATTAAGTCAACAAAGTTTTGAGTTTTAACTTTTAGTAAACCTTTATTAAAATAATTAATTTTAGTGACATTTAAATGTTACGAACAAATTCTTCAAAGAATACCCTTGTACCATTTAATCCCAGGATTTGTACAAACAATAAAATGACTTGTACAAGCTATTTGGGTGAATAATACAAGGGCATTCTTGGAATAGTTGAGTTATAAATTATAATATTAAAATGTCACTAAAAATTAATTATTTTGATAAAGTTTCACTAAAAGTTAAAATTCAAAACTTTACTTGAATTAATCTAAAATAATTTTGAAAAGTATCATTAAAAGTTAATTTTAAAGTATGTGCACTACTTTTTAGGAATTGAAATAATTACAAAAACATACACTGTCAGTTCGTATGTCTCATCAGCACAGATAGATGGTTGAAAGGCTATACGCGGAAGGGTCGTTTCTACAATAATTTATTTTCAGATATTACTGAATATATAGTTTCCTCTTATTAAAATTCTTTGGTCTTTACACAACTTTCTAGAAAGCGGCACCACAAGAACATCCGCTTTCGTTCGTATGTCGAACGCAAAATATGACAAAAAATTGTCATCTCCAAAGCATGGATGGATGATTGCAAAGCTATAAAAAACAATGGTTCTTTATACAAGAATGTAATTTTAGATAGAGAAAACGTAAATAGAGCAAATCCTTTCTAGAGTGAAAACTCCTAAAGAGGGAATTTTAGAGAGAGAAAACACTATAAAAAGGGAATTCTGGAGAGATAAAAGAGAGAGAAGTATAGAGAAAGAAATCTATATAGAGAAAATCCTTTCTAGAGTGATAATTCTCTTAATTTTAGAGAGAAAAATTCTAGAAAGAGAAACCAATCATTTTTAATGAACAAACTAACGGGCATGAATTTTTCCCAAACGTAAAAAGCACCGATCAATCATACAAACCACCAGCAAATTGCCAAAATGCATTGTGAATACTAAATCAACTTCACCTGCATAGAGCTCCGTCCTCCTGTTTCTGTGCTTCTGGTTTTTTTCCTTTTCAGAGATGACGAAGAAAGAGTATAAGAGAAAGTTATAGAAATAGATTGCTGGGAGAGAGTGTACGAGAGTGTGAGAGAGAGTCCATCTGCTCGTCCTCGAAGAGAGCCCCTTCTCGTGTTTTTATAGAAGATGAAGGAGGAGAGCGAGAGAGAGTCTAATAAAGCAAAGATGCTCAATACTGTCTTACACCAACACATACCGACAGGGTTGTATCATCTATAGCAAAGATGCTCAATACAGTCTTACACCAACACATGAAGGTGTGGGGCCCATAGAATATTCATTTGGTGGGCCCCACACCTATGTGTATGGATTAGGGCTATATGAATAGCCCAGATGCTGCCAAAGAATTTTTTTTTTAATTCTTTATTATTTTACTATTTTTCTCACAAGGCTTACATATTAAATGATGAGATGAATTTGCTGCTATGTTTACCTGAATTAGTCCCTGTTGAGGCCGTGAAATTTTGCCATGTGAAGAATCTCACGATCAGTTTCTTTTCATCTAGGTCCCACTTGAAACATTTGCAATGATGAAAAAACATAGATCATGAGGTGCTTCACATAGCAAAATCTTGCGGCCACATCAAGGACCAATTCGGGTAAACATAGCAGAAGATTTCAAATATGCGTTGCCTATGAAACATTTAGAGTTTATTATTACGTGTCTATCAAGAGTCTTCTTTACATTAATTTTTAGGAGCAGAAGTTCACAAGGACATACACTGTTGTTCATATGTCTCGATCACAAAAGTTTGGTTGCCAGCAAGCACAAATAGATGATTTCAAGACTGTGCCTCAAGGAACATCATAAGAACCTCCACTTTTGTCTATACGAGACATGCAAAATATGCCAAAGCACATATCGATGATGATTATAAAAGCCAACTAAAACAATGGTTCTTTCTACAATAATTTATTATAAAAGCCAACTAAGTGACTAAGTGACAATGACATCCTCTATTGTTCATTTGTCTCAAGCAAAATATTCCAAAGAACTCTCTCCAATACCCAGAGCAATGCTCATTTTTATAAGAGCTTGAAAATAGATGATTACAAAGGTATCTGGAGCAATGCTTCTTTTTATAAGATTTTATTTTTAGAATTATTTTAAAGCTTGTTGTAAGCATGCATCCTAATTTTGCATAATGATTGGAGAAGAAAGTATGCAAAAAAATAAAAAATAGAAAAGGTTTTAAAAAAATGAAGAAAAAAAGCTTGGGTACAAAGTGGTGATTTTGTAGTTGGAATTTCCCAAAAATCAGTTTTATTTTAAAAGGCCAACCGTTCAGATAAAACGGTTAGACAATTTGCCTACAAACAGGGCACATGTTTCTAGATTTAGGGGATTTCAACTTAAACCCTAAGTTTGTAAGAGAAAGAGATTGTCCCTGGAAAGAGATTGACAGAGGCTCAATTCAGATCATAGATATGTCCCAAATATGTATTCTTATCAGACAAGGTTTATTATTTTGAACTTCTATGAAGTTGTCAATGGCTACCCCTATGGCTTGAGAAACCCTCTCGAAGAGAAAAATTGAGAAAACAGAGGCATCCAAATTCTTTTTTTTTTTTTTTCTTGTAGGAGGAAGAGACAACATTGTATCGATCTCTTGGACTTGTTTGGAAAACTCAAATTGAATAGTTTGGCCCAAGAATAGATCAATCTATATCTATATCTATATATAAGACCCGGTGCCTCTTTGAGAATCGTCCCAACTAAAATGTGCAAGTTTCCAAAACAGTCCTTACACATCATTACGAAGATTTTGAGAACCGTCTCCTCAAATGGGGTGCATACACTTCCTATTAAGGAAGTTCTCCCCAACTGTTTGTATGTCATACACAAAATACATCAAAGTAGTTCTCTCCAAGCAGAGTATAGGTTTTGCACCTTTTTCCCTTTTTATTTTCAAATTAAATGCAACTGAAGTTCAAATCGAACAAAATTTTGAGGACTACATCAAGAGCCCATAACATCTCACCTTTGCATTTTTTGAGTTAAATTTAGTTTGTAGGATCCACATAACCCACATTAGCGAGCCTACTCACGAGTAATTAGTCCTACACCACGCACCCTTATATATGCATCCAGTATGTACGAACGGGTGAAGCCCATAAGTCCAATGAGGATGACCTAGCAAAATTCGCATTTCCAAAACCTAAGCAATAACTACATATTCACAACAACAAGTACCAACAAGATCGAAAAGAAATGGTAGATAGTTTCTTTTCCATTTCACACCCTAATAGCACGTACTTTCTGCTAGTAGTAACCAGAAGTAACTTATTAATTAGAACACCTAATAATCAAAAGACATATGGTAAATCTAATTTAACAAATCATCCTAGTCAAATAGAATGTGTAACGAAGTTAGAATTAATACAGATAAGAACACCAGATTAAACATATAGCTAATCTAGCTAGCTGTATATAGCTAACAGAATTGGGCTGACTGCAAGCCTCATATCAGAACAAAAACTCTAACTCGATCGATCGAAGGCTCAAAGGTTTACTTAATTAGAATCATCTCGTATGGCAATTTGCAGCTTTTGGCCCTCAAGATTTGATCTCCACGAGGAACAGATGAATGTAGAGACATGCTCAGAAACTGAAAGAATTGAAGAAGGATAAATATAGAGAATTTCTGAAAACCCAAAATCATACATTATTGCTTACAAAATTAATAGCTACTACATATATATATTGCTTATCTGATATGCTAGAGCCTCAAATCAATCCTCCTGCGGCCTTCAAATTCTCGCAGAACCCCTCCAACTTCTCTTAGAGCTCTCACACACCTTTGCCTTCTCTCTCTCTCTCTCTCTCTCTCTCTCTCTCTCTCTCTCTCTCTCTCTCAAATTCAATTCATACGAATGAACTAAAAACCCTAATACACAAAATTATTTTGAAGTTTGCTATAAGAAGTAGTCTTGGGTCTTACTACTACTCTCTAGAAATTTACGTCACAAGGGCATCCACTTCTGCTCATGCAGGACATGCAAAACATGCCAATTAAAGAAGTTCTTTCCAATGCCAAGATGGATGATTGCAAAGTTACAATAAAAACTCTTCTTGTGTCCTTACGATAATTTCTATGAATCCGGGTGACATCCATTGTTGTTCATATATCATGTCTCAAGCAAAATACGCCAAAGAAGTCTTTCCAATGCACACAGCAAACTATGCCAAAGCTTTTATTAAGTTGGTAAATAAAAGCAGTTTTAATTTGATTTGAATGCTTATTATGTTTGTAAAGCATGGTCTCTATTTTCAATGTTTAGCTTTTGTAAAGCAGTTTTAAGAACTTAAATTTTGAGATTTCGGTGGATTTGTCGATAACTGTATTTTATGTGAATTTTGGATTGGTCTTTTAGAGGCAGATCAATGTTAGTAAAGACTTAAAAACTATGAGCAAAATTCATTTTCACATTTTTTCTCATTTAAATAGAGATTCGTCTGATTAATTGCTTATTAATTGTGAATTTTTCTAATTAATGGAGAGCTCAAGGGATTTCTTGATAGAAACCCGGGGGGAATTGGTGATTAACCGATAGAGTTAATCAACGTTCAATATTTATTAAGAAAATGAATCGAGATCAATATTTCAGTTCTGAAATTCTAATCCGTTTAAGTTCCGATTGATCTCTAGTTTGTTTCTAATGATCATTAAACATTTTCAAAGTTTTGTGTTTAATTATATATATGAAAAAGTATGATCCGAGTCTTCAATTCTGATTTGATTCTGATATTATTCTGATATATTGCAAGGATGGAGCAATCTTCCTTAGATCAATGGATGCAAGTGGCAGAATTAAAGATGCAGATTATATAGCCAATTTGATGAAATCTGTTGTTAAAGAGGTTGGTCAAAAGAATATGGTGCACATTGTTACTAATAACGGGAGTGAATAGGTTAAGGCAGGTAAATACTTCAATAGAAGTCGACCAATACAGATAAGTGTGGGGCCCACAGAATATTCACTTGGTGGGCCTCACACCTATGTGTGTTGGATTAATCACTTAATTAAGCAACCCTAAACACAGCCTAAGCGATTTTATCTATAAGTGCTTACCCATAAGCATGAGCAACTCCAAACGCCACCTTAGGGGATTTCAACTTAAACCCTAATACTCTCAATGTTGAAAACCAATTCCTTAACTATAAGATCTCAATGTTGAAAACCAATTCCTTAACTATAGGATCTTAGTCTCAGTCTTCCATTTGGTTAAGACATCAAGATATTCCAAAGCATTGTTAGGCATAATAAACATGTGATGATGAGGGTAAATTGGATGAGTATTCATCAGTATATGATAATTCTTGCAAAATAAAAACTATTTCAGGATAATTATAAGAAGATCATGATCTGATATAATATCAACTTTATTATATGCTACGTCAATCATTTATAATTTATAACAATTATAAATGATTTTTCCCTTTTTTGGTCATTTTTAAATTTTTTTTTACATTTTAAACTGCACCGAACTGGATCAACTAGTACCGTTCTAGACCGGACTAATATCGTTCCGAACCGGATGTATTGGACCGGTACCGACTAGTCCAAAGTCATCCATTGAACTAGATAACCCGGATCGGGGTCGTTCGTCTCGGTACGGAGTAAACCTTGGTGTCAACAATACTTTATCAAAATAATTAAGAAAAAATTAAAAATTTTTAAGTAACAAAACATTTTAGAAAATATTTTAAAAACAAATTTTCTCTTTGTTACACTTTTGTCTGAACCAAATTGCCTATGCGTACGTACCTCACAATGATTCCAACCTTAGAGGGTTGGTCCAATTAATAGTAAATAATCACTCTTTTTTTAATTTTTTAAAAAATACAACTAAATTTTAACAATTTTAAGAAACCATTATTCAATCTTAATTTAATTAATAAAGTATCACTTTATCTAAAAAAATTTTATGTTTTAAACATGTCATTATAGTTGTAAGCTGGTGTAGTGTTAAACCCCCAAAGGTATGTTACCTTGACACTTGTTTGTTTTCGTATCTGATGTGTCCCTTGTGTTTCATCCCATGAGAAGTCAATAGTTTGGACCTTCTCTTGGTTAATCACAAAAACATTTCTTGACATGGTAGCAGAGATAAAATAACCCACAAATCCATTCTTACAAAATGACATTGCTGACTGAAGAAACATGAACAAAATATCCATACTCAAAAAACAGCGGCTGTAGAAGATTGAATTTGTCAATTGAGGAAAGTCTTGCTTCTTGAACTTCTCAAACTAAAATAGTTAAGATCAGAGACACGCCATGTATTCCTCAGTGAGATAATACTAGAAATAATAATGGATTTGCGACTTCATGAATACTAATTTATAAACGGAATCCGATAGATTTTGGACTAATCTCTCTTTTGTTCATATTGACTTCTATCTTCCAATTAGTTTTTTATCAGAATAAGTAACTTACCCATAACTTACTACCTACATATCTCCCATTTATAGAATATGCAACTTGCATTGGAAATCCCAAGAAGCTTTCTTGTTGATTTCTTTGCATTCTAACCTTCTTTCTTGATTTCAAACCTTTTATTCTTGTTCCATATCAATGGCAAATAACTCATTTTGAGGGTAATGGCAAACAAGAGAGAAAAAAATAAAAATGAGTTAAAAAAGTATTATATTAACTATTCATCAAGTCATGCTTACACAAGGACCATTCAAAACACATTTAATTTCCTTCCAACCATAGCAACTAGTGGGTGACACTTGCAGTACTATGGGCAGAATATTAAAAAAATTAGATATAAATTATTATTATTTGGGACATGTATAAAATTACTAAAGAGTTTTATGGAAATATAGGGAGTGGACACTTATCCTAAAGGAGACCAAGTATGTGATGATTTGTCAAAGAAATTTAGGAAGTAAACAGTTAGGTAACTGTGAGACACGGAAAAAATCACCGGAGATGATCATCCCCTCCGTCAACACACGGGGCTCGACGTAAAAGGTTGGGAGAGTCGCCACCATTCAGATTTTGGGTGTGAATGGACACCAAAAGATTCAATCAATAAGCAAAAATAGCTAAAAGACAAATTCTAGAGTAAAAATAACCCTACTTGAAAATCAAATCCAGAGATGGGTAAGGGGATTAGATTATGAACGGGGGAAGGTGTTAGGCACCCCATTCATCCACACAAGGTGGTTGCCAAGTGTTTGTTCATGCAAAAAAAGAAATAAGAAAGCTTGCTAAAAATTATCAAAAACCTTGAAAAAGGCCAAATATATGATATCTCCACATGAAGATCCAAATGAATTTCAGATCCTCTTTTATGTCAATATCATTTCTGGAATATCAACAAAAATGGAAATCCAAAGTAAAAGTTGCACAAAACCAAGTTGAGTTAAATCCGGAAAATTCGGTGAAAAGTAATGCCATTTGTCTTGAAATCATTCAAAATCAATTTTAAATTGAATCAAACCAAATCCATTTGAAAGATCATGGTAAATAAGAGACTCATGCAAAATTTCAAGTAAATCCGGTTGAAATCCTAGGAGTTATGCTCCTTTAAAGTTGCAGCTGGGGAAAATCAAAAGTGATAAGCATGCAAGTTTGGAAAATCACCTAGAAAAATCCACTCCATAAAACTCCACGAAATTTGGTGTGATTGAAGTCTGTATGGCCATATTTCGAACGAAACTAGCCTCATACAAAAATTCATTCGGATGTGCCTTGGGTGGTCTCCCGAACAGGCCCTGAAGATCACAGATTTACCCAGAAAAGTACTGATGAGCAGTTCTGAGTACATATGTTACCAATAATACAAATGGAGTCAAAAAATTATGAAACCAACTGGATTTGAAAATAGACTCATAAAGGAGTGCCCAGAAACAAAAATCAATCGGATCGGATTTAAAACGAACACATGGCGCTCCGTCGAAGTGACAAGTTCCGTATTTAAACCTGAACTGTCCAATCAACTTCGACAGAGAGGTGTCAAAAATCCGCTCGATAGAAATTAATGAAATTTGGTAGGCATAAACTAGACAGCCTCACCTTTCCCATGGTTCTAAAATCACTCCAAAATTCATCCGGACGATGAAGTTATGAGTGTCCAAAGTATGGGTACAGTTGCTGTCAAGTTAAGCCTTTTTTTGAACAAAACCAACTCAAAACTGTGATAAAGTGTGTGTGATTCGTGCAAGATGAATCCAAATCTTTTAAAAACCTTTTAAAAACATTCCAGAATTGATTGAGGCCATTTATTTCAGATTTATCACAATAAATGTAATAAACCCAAAATATGAGCCTATCCCGCCAAAACGGGTGCAATGTATGTGTAAGTGAAAATCATTCAAGAACAATATAACAACATAGCATGCATTCTCATTCATTTAAAATAGGGTTCTAAAAGCAACCTAGGGTTCCGTTCCATTATCGTTTTCCTTAGTTCTCTCTCCCCGTTAAACACGGTTCTTCAAGATAATCTTGGGGTACTTTGAATATGAAACGGGCTCCAAAGATTCAAAAGGCTTTATTCTAAATAGGTTCTAGTACTACGGTCAATCCCCAGTCTCGTTTCTCCTAAATCCCGCCTTCACGTTTTACGGCTAGGGGGAGTCTTGAGATACTTTGAGCCGGGGAAGGGTTTTCATACACACAAAAATGCCTTATTCTACAGAAAGGTAGAAGAAGAGATCTAGATCTAGAAATGTAAAACAGAAAATAAAAGATAGGTTTGAGGCTTACCTAAGTTCTGGAAGCAATTCCGCAGCGGTTTCCCTCTTCACTCGGAGCTCTTCTTGGCAGAGATTCTTGGCAAGAATTATTGGCAAGAGAGTTAATGGACATTTGCTTAAGGAGGAGCCTCCTATTTATAGGCAAAGGCTAGGGTTAGGGTTGGTGAGAATGGTGTGAGACATGGGAAAAAATCAATCTAATGATTTCCTCAATCATCACGCGGGATTATATTAAACAAAGAGTCGCCACCATTCAATTTAGGTGTGAATGGACACCAAAATATTAAATAAGCACAAAAGGCAAATTTTAGGGCAAAATATCCCTCCTAAAAAAAACAACCAGAGATGGGTAAGGGGATTAAGTTATGAACAGGGGAAGGTGTTAGGCACCCCTATTCATCCACACAAGGTGGTTGCCAGGCATTGTTCATGTTTAAAATAAAGGAAAAAGCTTGCTATAAAAATCAGGAAAATCACAAAAAAAGTCAAAAATATATGGTTTTTTCATATGAATATTCTGATTGATCCAGAACTATCAAACATGATCATACCATTCCTAGGGTTCCATGATCAAAATAAAATTGAGATAAAATCAAATAAAATCAATTTAAAGTGAAAAATCCAAAAATCTGGCTTCAAGCTAAATTCTAGAAATCTAGAAAAATATGATTTTTATAAAATATTTCAAAATTTAACTTGAACAGTCCAGGACATAGATAAAGCCCAAATTTCACATAAAATCTGAAAATCAAAACCAAAAATATCCACATTGATGAAAAACACCAAAAAGGGAGAATTTAGACCGTAGGGTCTTCTCTCAATAATGAAAAACAATTTAAAAACCATCTCATGAAACCCTAGAAGTTATTTTCAGGCTTCTAGATTCAGATCTACCATATTGATCATGATAGATCCAAAATCCTAGCCTAAAACCACAAAAATCGCGAAAACAGTGCTGTAGGTGCAAAAGTGGCAAAAATCCAAATTTTATCAAAAAGTGGGGATCTCATGCTATAAACATCATAAATTCATGTTATTCATTCAGATATATCATAAAAAACATTAAAACATGATCAGGATATTCAAAATAGCCACATCTCACAGATTTGAGCACATGGGGGTCTACCCTACGGATCCACCTGTTCCCCTTTCCCCTAGTTCTCTCTTCACGTTTTACGGCTAGAGAGACCCTTGAGGTACTTAGAGATAGGTTTCGTTACACAAACACAATCATAGGCCTTATTCTATGAAAAAGGAAAAAAACAGATATGGGGTTCTATTCTAGGGATCCACCTGTTCCCCTTTCCCCTAGTTCTCTCTTCACGTTTTACGGCTAGAGAGACCCTTGAGGTACTTAGAGACAAGTTTAGGAATACAAAAACAGATATGGCCTTATTCTACAGCAATAGAGATGATCCTATTACATCTAGAATTGAAAACAGAAAAATAAAAAGGGATAGGGGACTTACCTGGATTGAGCAGGCAGAGCAGCAGGGATTCCTTTCCTTCTCTTGGAGCTTTTGAGAATTCCTTGGACTCAAAATTTCGTGGCCCTTAGCTAGAGGAATGAGCCTCTATTTATAGACACACCCAGGGGTATGGTTGGTCCAGAAGGATATAGCCTGATCCTCAGGATAGAGAGAAAGTTGGAGATAATGCCCATCCATAGCCAACCAAGGTGGCCTCAGCGAATAACAGACATAATCCGCTCGTTTAAAGATATATTGGACTTCAAATAAAGCTCGGAAATCGAGAGGAGGACAAAACTTGCACGTGTCTTTTAATGCCCGTAAATACACTACGGTCCAATGGGGACCGTATAGATACTACGGACGCGCCTGTCCGTAGATAATTTGCAGGCGCAATGAGCCCGTGAAGGAAATACGGGCAAAGCCTGTTCATTCTATTTTTAGGCTTTTTTGACCTGTTTTAAGCTCTAATTACATGTTTTTATTATTTTCTCATTTGGTAGTGCAATTTGGGGTGTCTACAGCTGCCCCCTCTTTGCTGGTAATTGGAACCAATTACAAGCAGAGAGCAAAAAGACCCACCAATTGCACTTTCTGAGATTTTTGTATAATCAATTGCACTTTGCAAGGATTAAATGGTTGATTTTTGAAAAAAGAATTGATTGTGGAAGATTTGCTAAGAAATCCCTCAGCTTAAGGGCCAAATCTTCCTCTCTCCTCTCACTGAGCACTTGTGGGCTATGAAGTGAGATTTGAGACAAAAAATTTTTTAAACAAAAGTGGGTAAGGTGGCAATCCTTGCAACTTACAACTAATATGTACATTAATCTCTTAAAAATGTGAAGAAAATAATAAAAATACAATTTTTCTGGGTGGCCTGCAGTTGTAGCACAATAAACAGCAAAGAACAGACACAACTCAAAATTACACATTTGAAAAACATCTCATTAATTGAACTTGCTTTGGTCCAACAAAGAAATGATAAAAACATGGATTCGAAGATAGCCAATGAAACCCCTGCTTGAAGTGGGGTGGCGTCTCTTCCTTATCTCAGATTTCTTGGAGCTCTCGTGGCTATGAAAAGAAATCTGAGACAAGCAATTTTTGAAAAGAATGTGGATTTAAAATTGACCACTGCAAACTCAATTGATTTTGATGTTTTTCACTTTTTGAATTTTCTTGATTGATTTTCTTTTTTGATATACCTGGGTGCCATTTGATGCCCGAACCTGTGCTTGAATATTCTGCAACTTGCTTTTGCTTCTTTATCTTCTTGCTCTCTCAATAACGATGTATGTGCCTTTACTGCCCATAACCTGTTTTCATGCTTTTTAACTGCCCAAGTAAATGCCCTCATCTTTATTGATGGATCATGATCTGTTGATCTAACCTCATGCCCTTACAACCTATGATCTGTCTTTCATGCCTTCTTGCTGCCCTATTAAAATCTTTCTTCATGATTGAAGAATTGGGAACCCTTGTTTAACATGCCATTGCTTCGAAGCCTTCTTTTTTTTTTTCTTTCAGATTCGAAGACTAAAGCTTGACTACTTCTTCCAGATGTTGGAATTCATTCCAATGAAAACCCAGACGGAAAGACACTGAGCATGCCCCGGTTTTGATTGTTTGAAGAAGTATTTGCCCCTCAGATGATCTTCTTTTTTCCTTTTTCTCTTTTTTTCCTTTTTTTCTTTTTCTCTTTTTTTTCCTCTTTCTTTTTCTTCTTTTTTTTTTTAAACCTTTGCCAAAAAGAAACCCTAATAGAAGAATGCAAATGCAAACATAAGAAAATATGTTTTATACTAGTGGCCTCAGAATTCTCTAATGCTTGCAAAACCAATGTTTTATGAAAAGATATAGATTCTCATCATAGGCCAAAAATATAGTTTTTTTGTTTTTTTGGTGCTCTTTTTTTTTTTGAAAAATGATCCAATCGCTTATTAGCATATAGTCCAAAAGAATTAAAATCAAGTTGAATAATGAGAAGATTATTTCAGAAAATGAAGAAAGACCAAAATAAGCCTTCGGAACCTTTAGAATCATTCCCATGACCATTGGCTTGTCAATTGATGCTTCTGATATGACAACTCTTTCAATCTGACTATTTTGCCCCAGTCTAGAAAGACATCTTCCTTCATCCAATTGAAGAACAATTGTTTCTCCATTGTATCCATGGTATGAGAATTTATGACTTCAACTTCAGCAATAATTTCCTAATGGCAATTTTGATGGCCATCGACTTGTTCACAGATGATTCATATCATAGTTCTGATTATGTTGCTTCAGTCTTGAAAAGAGAATTTTCTCAATCACTTGAAGAGTGGATGTATCTCAAAATAACCACCAACGTGAGGATTTCACCTCGATCTATGCCAATTCTGGACTTTCCTCTCTGACGATTTCCTTCTTGTAGATAGTTGATTATTTGCCATGTAGCGCCCTCCCGAGTTTTCACTACATTTCCTTCCATTTTTTTTTCCGTTTTTCTTTTTTTTTTTTTTCTTCTTCTTTCTTTTTTTTTTTTTTTATCCTTCATCACCAGCAACTATGTGGTCCAAGCTACCTTAATTCAAAATTTCTTAATCAAAGAGGACTTATGAATGGGACGAAACGAAGGCTTGGTGTTAGTTTAGAAAGAAAAGGAATAAAAGGCTCAAATACCCTATGATCAAATGGGTTAACTGAAATTGTAATTTTTAAGGCATTTCTTCCCTTGGAATGAATACAAAATTGCCCCAGTAATGAAGTTCTTCCTTCATTTAAAACATATTCTCTAGTATTGAATTTCTTTTTTTCATTCTTTTCTTCACAATTTTGAAGACATTCTCCAAATAGCATTTGATTATCTTTTTTTTCTTCCCCTTTTTTTTTTTTCATTTCTTTGCCCCATTTTCTTCAATAATTGTCCCTTCATTCCCTTTTTTTTTTATGCCTTAATAAATTTGCCCCAATGTGGGGTTACAATTCTCAGTTTAGGTTACTTGGAAAAATGTATCAAGCTCAAAGGGTTTAACTAGGGATTTCAAAATTTTTGGGGATATAAGAAAGAAAGGCCTCTTATCATTTTAAGAAAAGTTTGAATTTTCAGACTTGGTAGAGTTGCACTACATGACTGGCTCAGGATTTTTTCTTCTCTTTTTTTTTTCTTCTTAATCACCTTCTGTCAAGATAAAAGCATCTTCAAATAGAACCTCTATTATGAACAAGTTCTTCACCTTTTGATCAATCTCATGAATTTGGATGATGCTCAATTCTATTTCCAACGAAAAGGTCAGATTCTCCCATATTTTCAAGTGCAAAGCCTCAAATTTCTTCAAACAATATTATCAACTTCCCTTTGAATGAGTCAGCAAGTGGTGCGATCCTTTCTGTATTCTAATGCAGAAACTTCAAATCTTCTTCTATCTTTTCTGTTGAAGACTGTTGGTCATCTTTGGTTCCAAAGGCCATAAAATTGGTCACTTCATAATTTTGGAGAATATTCTTCTCATGACACTTAAAAAGATTTGAATTTTTATATAAAATGTCTTTTTCTTCGATTTTGGTCTCAAAATTGAGCCCAATGTCAAAGTCATATTCAACTCAATGAAATTCAATAAAAGATATGATTCATAAGTTAAAGGACCTTGCTGAAAACTTTTTTTTTCCTAGAAAAATGTAAAAGGGAAAAATCTTCTTTTTTTTTTTTTTGAAGAGCCTTTATTGAAATCACTTCCTGAGAACAAGGCTCCTTAGGATCCTCAGGAAATGTGCATTCTTCTTATGGGAGTTTCTTTTCAAAGAACATGGGAGTTCGAAAACTGCCCCTGTTCTTAAAGGCAAAAGTTGACTTTTCTCCCTTTTTCAGATAATTTCTTTCTCTTGCTGAGTGAGGCAAGCCTTCCTGCTCATAACCAAGAGCATTTCTTTCAAGATAAACCATGACTGTTGGACCAATAGGAACGATAAGCTGAGAAGGGTCAAATCTTCTTTCTCCAGAGAAAATTGCCCCTATTGCATTTGAGCTGCCTGCCCCATTGTTATCGGTAGGTGGGATGGGAGTGACTGAATTGAATGATAAAGAGTTATTATCCAGCAAATCCTGAATTGCATGCTTTAGGGCCAAGCAATGATCTGTGGTATGCCCTGGACTACTCATATGATATTCACAAATTGCAGATGGATCATAACCCTTCCCTTTGCTTGCATGAGGATTTGGCAACCTCAAAGTCACATAACCCTTCTGAAGTAAGGTAGGCAAAAGTTCAGATGGTCTCATAGGCAGTTTAGAAAATTCCCTTCTCTTCCTTGCTTCTGTTTCCTCCTTCATAAGCTGTGCAGAAGGGACATTAATTTGGATAGGCAGCAAAGGAACTTGATGGGTTGGCTTGATAGGAGGTGGATAGGCATTGATTTGAAAGGGTTCCCTAGGAAGTTGGACCATATTCACTCCTGCTTCTCTCCTTTCTTCATTCTTTCTTCTTCCATTACCATTCTCCTTTTTCTGTGTAGAGAGAGTGGTGGAAGCTTCCTGGTTCAACACTGCAGAGTAATCAACTATTTTCCCAGACTTGATCCCATCTTCAATTCTGTCTGCCACTTGCACTAGGGCAGCAAAGTTGGTGGTAGTTTGACCCACCAAGTGACTGTAAAAGGGTTGCCCCAGTGTGCTGATGAAGGTTGAAATCATTTCTGGTTCTCCCACGGGTGGCTTGACTTGTGCAGCCAACTCCCTCCACCTTTTAGCATATTGCCTTATGGTCTCATCATTTCTCTTTGTCATCATCATCATGTCATACCTATCTGGTATAATCTCAGAGTTGAACCTGTATTGTGCCAAAAAGGAATCTGCTAAATCCTTCCACCTTCTTATTTTCCCATGATCCAAAGTGGTAAACCACTTCAAAGCAGCTCCAGTTAAACTCCTCTGGAAGAGTTGAATTAGTATGCCGTCATCCCGACCAAACTGGCATAAAGCCCCGCAGTATAACTTCAAATGGCTCATTGGGCAGCCAGTGCCATCATATTTATCAAAATCCGGACATTTGAATTTGGCCGGTAAGCATACATTGGGGTATAGGCACAGATCTTCAAAATTGGTGCCCCCAAAATTACGTATCCCTTTCACCTCCCTTATTTCATCCTGGATCATCTCCAGCCTGTGCATGAATTTTCTTTCTATTTCATTCCTCATCTTTTCTTTTTCATTCTCTTTCTCAGACTCAACCATCTCCTCCCTGATCAGTATAGGTTCCGGGGTGGGTTCAGGAATAGGTTGAACCGGAGGTGGAATATTGATTTGAGGTGGAGGTGCTTGGTTCTGGGCTTGAACTTGTTGGGCCTGCACCGATAGTATGTTCTCTAGCATTCGGGCTAGTCCTTCCACTTGCTCCTGAAGCAGGACAAGATCTGGGTGAGGAGCATCAACTTCAGTCTCAATGGGATTCATGGTGTGAGCTCTTGATCTGGTTACAGGAGCTATGATTGCAAGTGTATTGGTACCTGGAAATAAAAGAAAAAAAATATCAGTGCCAATTTAATCTCATTCACATACCTATGAATGCCTATGTGTAAGCTGGGTGAACACGAGTTTGGATTTGTTTCTTTCTTTATTTGCTTCTTTTTTTTTTTTTTTTTTTTTAGAATTGTTGGAATATTCTAGGGCTTCCAACGGGTCCCACAAAAAGAGAAAATGATCTGAAATTCAAAGGCTTTCAGAGGCCCGGGGGGTTTTGAAAAAGGTCTGAAATTCAAAGGCTTTCAGAGGCCCAGGGATATTTTTAGAAAAAGTCTGAAATTCAAAGGCTTTCAGAGGCCTAGAGATTTTTGAAAAAAGTCTGAAATTCAAAGGCTTTCAGAGGCCCAAAGGATATGTGTCTATAATTCAGAGGCTTATAGACGGCCCAAAGAAATTATTTGTCTAAAATTCAGAGGCTTTTAGACGGCCCAAAGAAATGATTGTCTAAAATTCAGAGGCTTTTAGATGGCCCAAAGGATATGTGTCTATAATTTAGAGGCTTATAGACGGCCCAAAAAAATGATTTGTCTAAAATTCAGAGGCTTTTAGACGGCCCAAAAGATCTGAAATTCAAAGGCTTTCAGAGGCTCAAAGGATATGTGTCTATAATTCAGAGGCTTATAGACGGCCCAAAGGAGTTCTCTAAAATTCAGAGGCTTTTAGATGGCCCAAGGAAATGATTTGTCTAAAATTCAGAGGCTTTTAGACGGCCCAAAGAAATGATTGTCTAAAATTCAGAGGCTTTTAGACGGCCCAAAGAAATGATTTGTCTAAAATTCAGAGGCTTTTAGAGGCCCAAAGGATATGATTGTCTATAATTCAGAGGCTTATAGACGGCCCAAAAATGAAATGGATGTTTGAAATTCAGAGGCTTTCAAATGGCCCAAAAGATCTGAAATTCAAAAGCTTTCAGAGGCCCAAAAGAAAAAAGGTCTGAAATTCAAAGGCTTTCAGAGGCCCAAAAGATCTGAAATTCAAAGGCTTTCAGAGGCCCAAGGACATTTTTGAGAAAAGGTCTGAAATTCAAAGGCTTTCAGAGGCCCAAGGAGTTTTTGAGAAAAAGTCTGAAATTCAAAGGCTTTCAGAAGCCCAAGGAGTTTTTGAGAAAAAGTCTGAAATTCAAAGGCTTTCAGAGGCCCAAAGGATTTTCTCTCACATTTCTCTTTTTTTTTTTGAAGCATTTTATTCAAACTTGTTTCCCTTTATCATTATTTAAAGGTTAAATGAAGATTTTAGTGGGAAAAACTGATTAAAGTTGAATATTCCGAGAAAACCGTATACACAGTACGGTCCAGCCCTGCCCGTATTCAAATTACGAGCAAGCTGTGACCGTATGCAATTCACGGGCGAGCCTAGCCCGTATAACCAATACGGGCAAGCCCAGTCCGTGTACTAAATGCGGTTTTACGGAACTCTGTTATATTTTTCCAGTTTTTACATGGTTTGATCACTTTCATTGTTCATCCAAACGTACGGTTCACCCAGTGCAGGGCTTCTAAACTGTCCCAAAGTGGACTTTGACCTTTTTGCTAAAACACATGTTTAGGAAGGCATATGTACCTTCCAAATTGACACCATACTCAAGAATTTGGTACCCTTTTGTTGTCTCTTGTATGAACATAAGGTAGGATTGATTCTAAACAGAGTTAAGAACTCTTCCTATGGGCTGCACTAATTTTAAAAACATGTAAATTTTGGGACCAATTTTATCCCGAACCAATGGGCACCATGACACCCCTATGACATGAAAATAATGCAAAACAATAGGATTACCTTGTTACCTTGTTACCTTGTTTACCTTCAATATGGCATCCGCATTATGCCCTAGTTTGTAAGCCATGCACACGGCCTTCCCACAATCATACAAACCCCATATTTCCACGTAATTGTGTAATTTAGCCAAAAACGTGTAACTCCACCTTCAAGCGTAGGGGTTTTGGGTTTTGGCTTAATGGCAACTTAGAACTCAAGCCTAGTGATGACCAGAATCCCAGATCCACGTTATCATCACATCATTAGCTCAAAGTTCTAAGGTGAATGTTTTCACTTTCGCTTTCCGAAGTATCGACCTCGTTGCGCCAAGCTACACATATTCGGGTTCAACTTCCTATAGGTTAAAGGTAGGCTGTGTAAAAATAAAAGGTGCACAGTGCATTGTAAAAATAGGTTACATTCACAACGTCCCAAACCCTTGCCACTCTTTTCGCAGCCATGCATAAACAAACCAAGGCATAATAGGAAAGCATATTTAAAATAAACAAGTAAATAAAGCAATCCTATAGCACCCAAAACATGCTCATAAAAAAAATCATCTATCATGCAAACATATGATCATGTTATACACCCAAAATCATCATGGAGATCATGCTGCAAATTAAAACATGCTATCCTAAAAATATAGCAAGAAACAAGCATATTTCAGCAAAACGGACCTCCCCTACGCATGTTTGTAGAAACAATCCTATAAATCAAAATTAAGCATGTTTCTACCCCCATGAATTCTTAAGCAATAATTCATATTTAAAACATACTCAACATGCTTAAGAACACAAAATAGCAAGCAAATCAAAAAATATAAAAAACATGAACTAAAACACCAAAAGGCTCAAATCCACAAGTCCCCAGCAGAGTCGCCAGTTGTGAGACATGGGAAAAAATCAATCTAATGATTTCCTCAATCATCACGCGGGATTATATTAAACAAAGAGTCGCCACCATTCAATTTAGGTGTGAATGGACACCAAAATATTAAATAAGCACAAAAGGCAAATTTTAGGGCAAAATATCCCTCCTAAAAAAAACAACCAGAGATGGGTAAGGGGATTAAGTTATGAACAGGGGAAGGTGTTAGGCACCCCTATTCATCCACACAAGGTGGTTGCCAGGCATTGTTCATGTTTAAAATAAAGGAAAAAGCTTGCTATAAAAATCAGGAAAATCACAAAAAAAGTCAAAAATATATGGTTTTTTCATATGAATATTCTGATTGATCCAGAACTATCAAACATGATCATACCATTCCTAGGATTCCATGATCAAAATAAAATTGAGATAAAATCAAATAAAATCAATTTAAAGTGAAAAATCCAAAAATCTGGCTTCAAGCTAAATTCTAGAAATCTAGAAAAATATGATTTTTATAAAATATTTCAAAATTTAACTTGAACAGTCCAGGACATAGATAAAGCCCAAATTTCACATAAAATCTGAAAATCAAAACCAAAAATATCCACATTGATGAAAAACACCAAAAAGGGAGAATTTAGACCGTAGGGTCTTCTCTCAATAATGAAAAACAATTTAAAAACCATCTCATGAAACCCTAGAAGTTATTTTCAGGCTTCTAGATTCAGATCTACCATATTGATCATGATAGATCCAAAATCCTAGCCTAAAACCACAAAAATCGCGAAAACAGTGCTGTAGGTGCAAAAGTGGCAAAAATCCAAATTTTATCAAAAAGTGGGGATCTCATGCTATAAACATCATAAATTCATGTTATTCATTCAGATATATCATAAAAAACATTAAAACATGATCAGGATATTCAAAATAGCCACATCTCACAGATTTGAGCACATGGGGGTCTACCCTACGGATCCACCTGTTCCCCTTTCCCCTAGTTCTCTCTTCACGTTTTACGGCTAGAGAGACCCTTGAGGTACTTAGAGATAGGTTTCGTTACACAAACACAATCATAGGCCTTATTCTATGAAAAAGGAAAAAAACAGATATGGGGTTCTATTCTAGGGATCCACCTGTTCCCCTTTCCCCTAGTTCTCTCTTCACGTTTTACGGCTAGAGAGACCCTTGAGGTACTTAGAGACAAGTTTAGGAATACAAAAACAGATATGGCCTTATTCTACAGCAATAGAGATGATCCTATTACATCTAGAATTGAAAACAGAAAAATAAAAAGGGATAGGGGACTTACCTGGATTGAGCAGGCAGAGCAGCAGGGATTCCTTTCCTTCTCTTGGAGCTTTTGAGAATTCCTTGGACTCAAAATTTCGTGGCCCTTAGCTAGAGGAATGAGCCTCTATTTATAGACACACCCAGGGGTATGGTTGGTCCAGAAGGATATAGCCTGATCCTCAGGATAGAGAGAAAGTTGGAGATAATGCCCATCCATAGCCAACCAAGGTGGCCTCAGCGAATAACAGACATAATCCGCTCGTTTAAAGATATATTGGACTTCAAATAAAGCTCGGAAATCGAGAGGAGGACAAAACTTGCACGTGTCTTTTAATGCCCGTAAATACATATAGTTGAGTTATCTAAGAGTTAAGTATTTAATAGAATTATTAACCATCACGCAATTTACATAACATGCTGTTGGTGCTGACCCAGGTGAAGTAAGAGTCAACCAACCCATTACCTTTCAGCTGTCATGATTTTCCAGCACCTTTGCATTCAAGCAATACATGCTCACTTGATTTTTATCACTAATTGCATTCTAACTAGAACCCCTGCTAGCTCAACATAATCTTAAGATAGTGATAATAAAATAACAGTAAAACTCAACAATTTCCAGCACCTCTTATACTCAACATCAGTACTTCCACTGGCAAGACTGCTTCCATCCCATACACTAGGGAATATGGGGTTGCCCCAGTTGAAGTTCGGATTGAGGTTCTGTAGGCATGTAGAGCAAGTGGTAGCATTTCGTGCCAATCCTTGTAACTCACTACCATTTTCTGAATGATTTTCTTTATATTCTTGTTTGCTGCTTCTACTGCCCCATTCATCTTTGGCCTATATGGAGCTGACTTGTGGTGGGTAATCTGAAACTGCTCACACATCTTCTTCATGTCCTTGTTCTTAATATTTGAAGCGTTGTCTGATACTATGGCACTTGGCAGTCCATAGCGACAAATAATGTTATGCTTCAAAAATTTAATAACATGGTTACTTGTGATATTCGCATATGAGGTTGCTTCTACCCACTTAGTGAAATAATCAATCGCTACTAGGATGAATCTGTGCCCGTTCGACGCCTTAGGTGAAATCATGCCGATGACATCTATGGCCCACATGGAGAAGGGCCATGGGGATGTCATGTTGTGCAACTCACTTGGGGGTGCATGCTTATTATCTGCATATATCAGACATTGGTGACACCTCCTGACATGTATACATCAATCGTGCTCCATGGTCGACCAATAGTATCCCAACCTTAGAATCTTCTTTGCAAGCATATGTCCATTCATATGGGGTCCACAGACTCCTCCATGTACAGTCTCAATCAGCCTTTCCGATTCAGCCTTAGCAACACACCTGAGCAGAATGTCATTATGTGATCTCTTGTACAAGTGTCCACCACTTAGCAGGAACTGACCAGCTAATCTCTGTATTGTCCTTTTCTCAGTAGAAGTAGCATTTTCTGGCAAACTCCGATTGTTCAAGAAATTTTTGATGTCTTGAAACCATGGTGTTTCTTCTTCCGGTGCTCCCTCCAGAACGAGACAATAAGCAGGCTCATCTCTGACTTCAATTTCCAGTGGTTTGATGTCTACTCCTTCTGGCATGCTGACCATTGAAGCCAATGTTGCTAGAGCATCTGCGAATTGATTCTTGGCCCTTGGCATATAGTTAAAGGAAATTCGAGTAAAATTTGTGCTTATTTCTTCCAAATACTGGTGATAGGGGATCAATTTGTGATCCTTGATTTTCCATTCACCAGTTGTTTGGAAGATGATAAGACTCGAATCTCCGTATACGTTAAGTTCCTCCACTTCATGATCTATGGCGGCTTGCAACCCAATTATACATGCTTCATACTCTGCAATATTATTGGTGCACTGGAATCTCAGCTTCACTGCAATCGGGATGTGTGAACCATCTGGTTTGACCAAGACTGCCCCAATTCCATTTCCATTCATGTTAGTGGCCCCATCGAAGAACATCTGCCAAGAACTTTCACTTTCCTCTTCTTCAGTGAACAGAATTGCTTCATCAGGAAAGTTGGTCTTCAACGGTTGGTATTCTGGCAAAGGATGTGCAGCCAGGTGATCAGCAATGGCTTGCCCCTTGATCGCCTTCTGAGTGATGTAAGTGAGGTCAAACTCGGATAGTAGTAACTGCCACTTTTCAGAGGGTCCATCCGGGATATCAATAATGTGGAGTGACTAAGGAAGTAATGCCTTAGCCTTTGAGTTGCCCACACTAGAGCACAGCAAGTCTTTTCCAACGGTGAGTACTTGGCTTCATATTTTGTGAATTTTTTACTCAGTAAATTGCCCTTTCTTTTCTACCAGTCTCATCATGCTACCCCAAGACATATCCCATTGATGTTTCCAACACTGACAAGTATAGGATCAGTGGTCTTCCTGGAGTTGGTGGCACTAGCACAGGTGGATTCAGCAAATACCTCTTTATTGTGTCAAAAGCCTGCTGGCAATCCTCATTCCAGACCGTTGGGTTATCTTTCCTTAGAAGCTTGAAAATAGGTTCACAAATAGCCGTGATTTGTGCTATGAATCGGCTTATGTATTGAATTCTTCCAAGAAAGCCCCTAACCTCCTTCTCTGTTCTGGGTGATGGCATTTCAATTATGGCCTTGACTTTAGCCGGGTTAATTTCAATTCCTTTTCGGCTCACAATAAATCCCAGCAACTTCCCTGATGTAGCCCCAAAGACGCATTTAGCCGGGTTAAGCCGTAGACTGTACTTCCTGAGACGATCAAACACCTTCTTCAGATTGATCAAGTGGTCCTCCTCTTTGCATGATTTGGCAATCATATCATCCACGTAGACCTCCATCTCCTTGTGGATCATGTCATGGAATAGTGCTGTCATGGCCTGCTGGTATGTTGCCCCAGCGTTTTTAAGCCCAAATGGCATGACTGTGTTGTGGAATGTACCCCAAGGTGTGATAAATGCTGTTTTCTCTTGATATTCTTTAGCCATCTTGATCTGATTATACCCTGAGAAACCATCCATGAAAGAGAATAGGCTATGGACCGCAGTATTATCGACCAGAATGTCGATGTGTGGAAGTGGAAAATCATCCTTTGGGCTTGCCTTATTCAAATCTCTATAGTCCACGCACATTTTGACTTTCCCGTCCTTCTTTGGTACCGGCACTATGTTTGCAAGCCACTCGGGGTATGTGGAGACTCCCAGAAATCCCGCTTGGAATTGTTTGACCACTTCGTCCTTGACCTTCAAGGTCCATTTAGGTTTCAATCTTCTCAGCTTCTGCTTAATTGGCTTAACCCCTGGCAAAATTGGCAACTTGTGTACCACCATGTCAGTGTCCAACCCTGGCATGTCCCGATATGACCAAGCGAATACATCCTTATAGTCTGCCAAGAACTGTGTCATTTCATTTTGCTGCACATTAGATAGACATGCCCCAATTTTCACTATTTTTGGGTCATCTTCGGTCCCAAGATTTATGGATATGGTCTCCTCAATATTAGGTTGGACCCCCTTTTCATGACGTTCCAATTGGTATTCAATTTCTTTTGGAATTTCTTCTTCTTCGACCTCGGTCTCTTCTTCGATCCCCATGAGGTCAAAGTCGAGCTCGAAGTCGAAGTCATATTCAACCTGGTCTAATTCGGTCTGATTATACGGTTCATAAGTGGTTTGGACCTTTTTGAAAAAATTAAATTTTCTAGAAAAATAGAAAAATCTTTTTGGGTTTTTTGTGAGCCTTCTAAATATAATTCCCTGAAGACAAAGGCTCATTAGGACCTTCAGGGAAATGGCATTCCACTATTGGAGTTTTTTTTTGAAAGCTGCGTCAGTTTGCCATACAGACGCTGCTTCAAAGGTAAGGGGAGTTTCCTCCCAATTATTCAATACAAAATTTTGGGGAGCAGGGGGAATAGGGAAATCCTGCTCCTCAAACCCAGAATCCGATGCCATCATCATCGGGTGGGTACTGCCCTTTTCTGCTACGGGGCCCAGTCCAGAAATGACCTCCTAGGGAATCTTTACTGCGGCCCAGTCAATGAAAGGCAAGTCCATGTTTGCTTCAGTCTTATCGCCTTCAGTCATGGCGAAGAAAGCCCCAACATCCTCAGAGAAGTCCATCTGTTGCTCGGGCTGTGGCCCAGGCCTATCTGCTGCTCCTAGTATTGGAGATAGGTTGTATGGTTGCAAGGCCGAAACAAAAGGCTTTTGAAATGAGTTGATGTTTCGGTAAGGAGGCTTGGATTGGTCCATGGGTGGAGACAGTTGGATTATGCAAGAGGGTTTCGGAAAGCTTTCCCTTAAATGAGGGATTTTTCCTTTACTTCTTTTCTCTCCTTCTTCGTGTTTCATTCTCCTCCATCCTCGGGGTTTAAACCCCAGTCCCACTTTAGGGATCAGTTTCTTGGTCGTGATTGGCTCCACCATTCCCTGCAAATTGATTCCCAGGCCTTTCCCTGGGTGAAAGTGGTATTTCTCCATCACTTTCTTTATCATTTTCTCTGCAGTTGTTCCTTTTCTTTTTTCTATCTCATACCCCCCAGGTATGTAATTGACCGTTTCGAATTGAAATGAGTGAAACGCAATCTTGTCAACAGTCAGGTCTACATTTATCAAGGGTACATCAGGTGACACAATGGGAGGCACCAAATTCTCAGCTAGGACTGTTATCACCCTTTGCCCTCTTATGTATTTCACCCTTTGGTAGAGCGTGGATGGTATTGCCCTAGCCGAGTGTATCCACGGCCTTCCTAGGAGCAGATTGAAGGCTGCGGGTATATCCATCACCTCAAATGTGATGTTGAAGATATTCGGCCCAATTGTGACCGGCAGTTCAATCTCCCCTAGGGAGTGGGTCTTGGAGCTATCAAAAGCCCTCACTATCCTCCCATTTTGTTTGATCTTTGACTGGTCCAAACCCAGCTTGACAAAAGTGATTAACGGGCAGACGTTTAACGCCGACCCGTTGTCAATTAAAACCCGTGCCACCATGCAGCCCTTACAAAGCACTGTGATGTGCAAAGGGTCAACGTGATAGCACCCACCTGGGCTGATCTCACCCTCAGAGAAACTTATCACATTTTGTGACAAGATTTGACCAACCATTTTGCCAAGCTGGTCTGGATCAATGGTCTGTGATACGTGTGCACTCTGTAGCACCCTTAACAATGCATCCCTATGCTTTTCCGAATTCAGCAAAAGGCCCAGTATTGAAATCTGGGCCAGGACCTTGTTCAGCTGATCCACAAGATTGAATTCACTTTTCTTTATTATATTTATGAGGTCTGATGCCTCATTTTCTGCACCCTGGGGGGGTGTCTTCTCCCACTTTTGTCTTTCCTTTCATCTTTCTTTTTTCTTCAGTTTCTTTTTTCTCTTTTTCAGCCTCTGTCTCCTTTTCTTTCTCCTCACCCCCTGCACATCTCCCCGACCTCGTCATGAGGTTCACCTCTTCCTGGTCGTGGTCCCTGACCATCGGAACCGTAGCCGTGATTCCCTCGCTATAATTTCATAGTACAGCGGCCTCAGAATAGGCTAATTTAGGGACGTTAACCACCAACGGCTGGAGTTCGGACCGGGATGTATGGGTCGGTTTAGGGATACTGTGGGATGGCTGAATATTTACAACCAAGGGCTGGAGTTTTGATTTTGTGGGGACAGAAGAGGTGATGGAAGCAGTGGTGGGGTCAAGGTTGATGACCAGTGGAGCCTTTGATGGCTTGGATGGTGAACAAGTGGGTGGACTGCAATTAAAGTCCAATGGAGGCCTTGCAGTGTTTATTTGGGCCATAAGGGAGGAGACCCGGTTCAAAGAGGAGCTAATGTCCTCAGCAGCATGGTTGTTTTCCTGGGAGACCATATTGATCTCCTCTTATTCCTTTTCTTGGAAAAAATGGACCTTGACTGTGTGTGAGACACGGGAAAAATCACCAGGATGATTCCCCTTCCGTCAACACACGGGGCTCGACGTAAAAATTGGGAGAGTCGCCACCATTCAGATTTTTGGGGTGTGAATGGACACCAAAGAGTTCAAAAATATGCAAAAATAGCTAAAAGGCAAATTCTAGGGTAAAAATAACCCTACTTGAAAATCAAATCCAGAGATAGGTAAGGGGATTAGATTATGAACGGGGGAAGGTGTTAGGCACCCCCATTCACCCACACAAGGTGGTTGCCAAGTGTTTGTTCATGCAAAAAAAGAAATAAGAAAGCTTGCTAAAAATTATCAAAAACCTTGAAAAAGGAACAAGTGTATGATATATTCACACGAAGATCCAAATGGATTCTAGATTTTCTCTTATGTCAATATCATTTCTGAAATGTCATAAAAGGATAAAAATCCAAGCAAAAGAGTGTACAAAGCCAAGTTGAATCAAATCCGGAAAATTCGGTGAAAAGTAATGCCATTTGTCTTGAAATTATTCAAATCCAATTTTAAATTGAACCAAACCAAATCCATTTGAAAGATCTTGGTAAATAAGAGACTCATGCAAAATTTCAAGTCAATCCGGTTGAAATCCTAGGAGTTATGCTCCTTTAAAGTTGCTGCTGGGGATGATTAAAAGTGGCAAGTGTGCAAGTTTGGAAAATCACCTAGAAAACTCCATTCCATAAAAATCCACGAAATTTGGTGTGATTGAAGTCTGTATGGCCATCTTTTGAAAGAAACTAGCCTCATACAAAAATTCACTCGGATGTGCCTTGGGTGGTCTCCCGAACAGGCCCCGAAGATCACAGATTTACCCAGAAAAGTGCCATTGAGCGGCTCTGGGTAAATCTGTTACCAATAATACAAATGGAGTCAAAAAAATTATGAAACCAAATGGATTTGAAAATAGACTCATAAAGGAGTGCCCAGAAACAAAAATCACTCGAATCGGATTTAAAACGAACACATGGCGCTCCGTCGAAGTGACAAGTTCTGTATTTGAACCTGAACTGTCCAATCAACTTCGACAGAGAGGTGTCAAAAATCCGCTTGATAGAAATTAATGAAATTTGGTGGACATAAACTAGACAGCCTCACCTTTCCCATGGTTCTAGAATCACTCTAAAATTCATTCGGACGATGAAGTTATGAGTGTCCGAAGTTGGGGTACAGTTGCTGTCAAGTTAGGCCTTTTTTGAACAAAACCAACTCAAAACTGTGATAAAGTGTGTGCAATTCGTGGAAGAAGGATCAAAACCATTTTAAAATCATTCAAAGACATTCCAGAATTGCTTAGGCTATTTTATTTCAGATTTATCACAATAAATGCAATAAACCCGAAATGTGAGCCTATCCCGCCAAAACGAGTGCAATGTATGTGTAAGTGAAAATCATTCAAGAGCAATATAACAACATAGCATGCATTCTTATTCATTTAAAATAGGGTTCTAAAAGCAACCTAGGGTTCTGTTCCATTATCGTTTCCCTTTGTTCTCTCTCCCCGTTAAACACGGTTCTTCAAGATAATCATGGGGTATTTTGAATATGAAACGGGCTTCAAAGATTCAAAAGGCTTATGCAAGATAGGTTCTAGCACTAGGATCAATCCCCAGTCTCGTTTCTCCTAGATCCCGCCTTCACGTTTTACGGCTAGGGAGAGTCTTGAGATACTTTGAGCCGGGGAAGGGTTTTCATACACATAGAAGGCCTTATTCTACAGAAAGGTAGAAGAAGAGATCTAGATCTGGGAATGTAAATACAGAAAAATAAAGAAGAGGTTTGAAGCTTACCTAGGGTTCTGGAAGCAATCCGGCGGCGGTTCCCTTCTTCACTCGGAGCTCTTGGATCTCCAACTTATTGGCCTTTTGCTTGAGGAGGAGCCTCCTATTTATAGGCAAAGGCTAGGGTTGATGGTGTAGACACCCCAAATTGCACAAACAATCATCAGAAATCATTATCTCCTTGAAAGCCAGCACAGAAATTGAAGAAAATGAACTTTTACCTGTATCCGGTTACTCAGGCCGGATACAAGTACTCCTTTCTGTATCCGGTGGATCATACCGGATACATGGGAGCCTTAGTGTATCCGGTACCATGTACCGGATACCTTAAGGCCCTTGTGTATCCGGTCTGACATACCGGATACATTAAGTTTGCTCAAAATTAGGGTTTTCCGAGAGAAATCACTTGTTACCATCATGTCCCTCATTAAATGAGGGGAAATCTCAGAAATAACCTTAGGGTTAAGGTTGGGGGAGGGGGTTCTAGACATTAAGTTGTGTCTACCAATGACCTTAGCCTTTGCCTATAAATAGGAGACTCCTCCTTAAGCAAAAGAACCAACTCTTGTTTTGAATTCTCGCAAAGAAGAACTCCAAGAGAAGAAGGAAATCGCTGCGGGAGTGCTTCCAGAATCCAGGTAAGCCTCAAACTTGTCTTTTATTTTCTGTCTTTACATTCCTAGATCTAGATCTCTTCTTTTACCTTTCTGTAGTGTAAAGCCTTCTTTATGTGTGGAAATCCTTCCCCGGCTCAAAGTATCTCAAGACTCCCCTAGCCGTAAAACGTGAAGGCGGATCTAGGAGAAACGAGACTGGGGATTGACCCTAGTTCTAGAACCCATGTAGCATAAGGCTTTTGAATGATTGAAAACCGTTCTATAATCAAAGTACCCTTGATTATCTCGAAGAACCGTGTTTAACGGGGAGAGAGAACAGAGGGAAACGATAATGGAACGGAACCCTAGGCTATGCTAGAACCTCTCTTGTTGAATCTATATGCATGATATGTTGTTGTATTAATCTTGCTTGGTTTTTCACTCTTGCACACATATTACACTTTTTTGGTGAATAGGCTCACATTTGGGGATTTATTACATTCATTGTGATAAATCTCCAATAAATGGCCTCAAGCAAATTCTGGAGTGTTTTAAATGTTTTTCAAAGGTTTTGGATTCATCTCACACGAATCTCACACACTTTATAAATTTTCGGATTTGATTTTCTTCAAAAGTGGCCTAACTGGACAGCACCTGTACCCTGACTTCGGACGCTCATAACTTCATCGTCCGGATGAATTTTGGAGCGATTTCAGAACCATGGGAAAGGTGAGGATGTATAGTTTATGTCCACCAAATTTCATAAAGTTCCACCAAACGGATTTTTGACACCTCTCTGTCGAAGTTAAGTGGACAGTTCAGGTTCAAATACAGAACTTGTCACTTCCACGGAGCACCATGTGTTCGTTTTAAGTTCGATTCGAGTGATTTTTATTTCTGAGTACTCCTTTATGAGTCTATTTTCAAATCCAGTTGGTTTCATAATTTTTGGATTCCATTTGAATTATTGGTAGCCGATTTACTCAGAACTGTTCATTTGTACTTTTCTGGGTAAATCTGTGATCTTCGGGGCCTGTTTGGGAGACCATCCAAGGAACATCCGAATCGATTTTTGTATGAGGCTAGTTTCTCTGGAAAGATGGCCATACAGACTTCAATCACACCAAATTTCGTGGACTTTTATGGAGAGGATTTTTCTAGACAATTTTCCAAAGTTGTCCACTTACCACTTTTAAAAATCCCCAGCAGCAACTTCAAAGGAGCATAACTCCTAGGTTTTTTATCAGAATGAAGTGAAATTTTGCATGAGACTCTTATTTACCCTAATCTTTCAAATGGATTTGGTTTGGTTCAATTTAGAATTCGATTTGAATGATTTCAAGGCAAATGGCATACTTTTTACCGAATTTTCCGGATTTGATTTAACTTGGTTTTGAGCAACTTGAGCTTTGATTTCCATCTTTTGAGATATTCCAGAAATGATATTGACATGAGAGAGGATCTAGAATCCATTTAGATCTTCATGTGGAAATATCATACATTGGTCTTTTTTCAAGGTTTTTTTATGATTTTAGCAAGCTTTCTTATTTTTGCGTGAACATATACTTGGCTACCACTTCGTGTGGATGAATGGGGGTGCCTAACACCTTCCCCCGTTCATAATCTAATCCCCTTAACCATCTCTGGATTTGATTTTCAAGTAGGATTATTTTTATCTTAGAATTTGTCTTTTGTCTCTTTTTTACTTATTTTTTATCCTTTAGTGTCCATTCTCACCCCAAAATCATGAATGGTGGCGACTCTCCCGTTTTTGCGTTGAGCCCGTGTGTTGACGGAGGGATGATCATTCCGGTGATTTTTCCCATGTCTCACAGATGGTAGACACAACCTAATGTTTAGAGCCCACTAACCTTAACCCTAAGGCTGTTTCCGAGATTTCCCCTCATTTAATGAGGGACATGATGGTAAAAAGTGAAATCTCTCGGAAAACCCTAATTTTGAGCAAAACTTATGTATCCGGCATATCAGGCCGGATACACAAGTGCCTTAATGTATCCGGCATATAATGCCGGATACACTAAAGTCTGCTTGTATCCGGCATGTTTCATCGGATACAAAAAGAAACACTTGTATCCGACCTGAGTTGCCGGATACAAGGAAAAAAGCCTTTTTTCCGAATTTTAACACAGGCAATACTTATTTACATGTAATATCATTTAAGTAAATGTCCTCGTATTTTTTAATCTCCATTTACTTAAGATATTACATGTAAATAAGCAAACACCCCCCCATTTGAATCCATTAAAAATAGCTCCAGACCCAAATTCCAAGTGAATAAAAAGTCAACTTTTCAGTTCTAGGCAAAATTCCGATTTTTCAGGTCTGGAAAAAAAGGTTCAATATGTTAAAACCAAGGTATTCGTCAAGATTTAAAATCTCAAAAAATTCTTTTATGCAATAACATGGCTAAAAACTTGATTACCGGGAAAAATTATCTTGAAATCTGGCTTTAAAAAATATTTCATTTTCTGGGGTCAAAAGTCAACAAAATTCAACCGGAAAAAGCTTGACTTTGCACAAAAGATTGAATTCGGGCCTTTTCCTTTTCCGTTTTGGATTCAAATGGGTTAAGTATCTCAAACCCAATGCAAAGAATTGAAAATTCCAATAAAATATTTCTCTCCTTCAAGATTTATCAAAAATCGTGCAATTTTGGGGTGTCTAAAATTATCTAGTAATTGTCATTTCATGTTTTCCTTCATTCTGATATTACGATCCTGTAGACACCCCAAATTGCACAAACAATCATCAAAAATCATTATCTCCTGGAAAGCCAGCACAGAATTTGAAGAAAATAAATTTTTGCCTGTATCCGGATACTCAATCCGGATACAAGTGCTCCTCCCCGTATCCGGATAGTCATACCGGATATGTGTGAGCCTTAGCGTATCCGGTACCATGTACCGGATACCTTAAGGCCCTTTGTTATCCGGTCTGATATACCGGATGCCTTAAGTTTGCTCAAAATTAGGGTTTTCCGAGAGCTTTTCACTTTTACCATCATGTCCCTCATTAAATGAGGGGAAATCGCGGAAATAACCTTAGGGTTTAGGTTGGAGGGGTTCTAGACATTAAGTTGTGTCTACCAATGACCTTAGCCTTTGCCTATAAATAGGAGCCTCCTCCTTGAGCAAATGGCACCCAACTCTTGTTTTGAATTCTCGCAAAGAAGAACTCCAAGAGAAGAAGAAAACCGCTGTGGAATCGCCTCCAGCACTCAGGTAAGCCTCAACTTTTCTTTTTATTTTCTGTCTTTACATTCCTAGATCTAGATCTCTTCTTCTACCTTTCTGTAGTGTAAAGCCTTGTTTGTATGTGTGGAAATCCTTCCCCGGCTCAAAGTATCTCAAGACTCCCCTAGCCGTAAAACGTGAAGGCGGATCTAGGAGAAACGAGACTGGGGATTGACCCTAGTGCTAGAACCTATGTAGCATAAGGCCTTTTTGATTGATTGTAAACCGTTCCATATTCAAAGTACCCTTGATTATTTTAAAGAGAACAGAGGGAAACGATAATGGAACGGAACCCTAGGCTATGCTAGAACCTATTTTGTTGAATCTATATGCATGTGTATGGATCTTGCTTGGTTTTTTTTTCACTTTTGCACACATATCACTATTTTGGCGGGGTAGGCTCATATTTGGGGTTTATTGCATTTATTGTGATAAAACTCAAATAAATGACCTCAATCAAATTCTGGAGTGTTGTTAAATGTTTTTCAAAGGTTTTGGATTCATCTCACACGAATCACACACTTTTTGTCAATTTTCGGATTTGGTTTTCTTCAAAAGTGGCTTAGCTTGACAGCACCTGTACCCTTACTTCGGACGTCCGTAACTTCATCATCCGGATGAATTTTGGGGCGATTCCAGAACCATGGGAAAGGTGAGGCTGTCTCGTTTATGTCCACCAAATTTCATGATTTTCTATCTAGCCGATTTTTGACACCTCTCTATCGAAGTTGAGTGGACAGTTCAGGTCCAAGTACAGAACTTGTCACTTCGACGGACCGCCATGTGTTCGTTTTAAGTCCGATTCGAGTGATTTTTTGTTTCTGAGTACTCCTTTATGAGTCTATTTTCAAATCCAGTTAGTTTCATATTTTTTGGATTCCATTTGAATTATTGGTAGCCGATTTACTCAGAACTGCTCATTTGCATTTTTCTGGGTAAATCTGTGATCCTCGAGGCCTGTTCGGGAGACCACCCAAGGCACATCCGAAGGGATTTTTGTATGAGGCTAGTTTCTATGGAAAGATGGCCATACAAACTTCAACCACACCAAATTTCGTGGACTTTTATGCAGTGGATTTTTCTAGACAATTTTCCAAAGTTGCCCACTTACTACTTTTAAAAATCCCCAACAGCAACTTCAAAGGAGCATAACTCCTAGGATTTTCATCGGAATGAAGTGAAATTTTGCATAAGACTCTTATTTACCCTAATCTTTCAAATGGATTTGGTTTGGTTCAATTCAGAATTGGATTTGAATGATTTCAAGACAAATGATCTTACTTTTTACCAAAATTCCCGGATTTGCCTCAACTTGGTTTTGGCCACTTTTACTTTGATTTCCATCTTTTGAAATACTCCAGAAGTGATATTGACATAAGAGAAGATCTAAAATCCATTTGGATCTTCATGTGAATATATCATACATTGTTCCTTTTTCAAGGTTTTTATGATTTTAGCAAGCTTCTTATTTTTTTTTTAGCATGAACATACACTTGGCAACCACTTCGTGTGGATGAATGGGGGTGCCTAACACCTTCCCCCGTTCATAATCTAATCCCCTTACCCATCTCTGGATTTTATTTTCAAGTAGGGTTATTTTTATCCTAGAATTTGTCTTTTGGCTATTTTTGCCTACTTTTGACTCTTTGGTGTCCATTCTCACCCCAAAATCATGAATGGTGGCGACTCTCCCAACTTTTGCGTTGAGCCCGTGTGTTGACGGAGGGACGATCACTCCGGTGATTTTTTCCCATGTCTCACAGATCCTATGTTACATATTAACCTTGGGAGATGAGTTATGGTTTCTCTACGTAACTCGGATCTGGGGCGTTACAGAATTGTAGCGATGAGTGAAGGTTTTTTTGGTTCAAGGCTTGAGGAAGAGATCAACTAATTGGAATTACAAAATTGTTGAGTTGTGTGAAGCCTGATCATACTGGACACTCGGGCATTTCCATTGTATTAGGGTTATATTTCCCTTGTTGTTTTATCCTTGTAAGCTTCTACCATTTTGAAAAAGATAGTGAAATAGAACCGGGGGCCTCTAAATCCATGGTTAAAACTCACTTGTAATTGGATAAGCCCGACTTTAAGCAGCTTGTCTAGCTAAAGTCATAAAAGCATAATGAAAAATTGAAAGAGCTGGAAAGGAAACTGCAAGATGAGCAACAAATCAAGAATTTTTTTGTTGTTGTTGAAAATCTTGATGAGCTGTTGAATGCAGATCATCTCAACTAATCATTTTTTTTGGTATATTTAGTTAGTATGGAAGCAAATTAATGATGGTTTAATCTGTTCATATATAAAGTTAACTCAAAGATTAATAATTTTCTCTGAAAAATTCGGTGGTAAGAAGAGAAGTGTAGAGAGAATTTGATTATGTCTATTGGGTGGAAATATGAGAGAAAAGTAGAGAAGAATATCATAAAAGTAGTTGTGTTATGCGAATCTATCCTTTTAATTTCTTTTTTTTTTTTATCTTTTTTTATAAGAAGAAAGAAGAATTCTAGGAATTGAGAGAAGCATTGTGGAAATATTGAAAAGGACGTACTTGTTGGTTTTGTTGGAATTGGTGCACTCATGCAAGTGAGAACTCTGATTTCAGTTGGTAAATAAAAGCAGTTTAATTTGATTTGAATGCTTATTATATTTGTAAAGCAAGGTCTAGCTCTATGAGCAAAATTTATTTTCATATTTTTTTCTCATTTAAATTGAGATTCGTCTGATTAATCGCTGATTAATTGTGAATTTTTCCGATTAATCGAGAGCTCAAGGGATTTCTCGATGGAAACCCGGCAGGAACTGCTGATTAATCGATAGAGGTAATCGACGTCCAGTATATTTATCAACAAAGTTATAATTGAGATCAAATGTTTCACTTTTGAAATTCCAATCCATTAAAGCTCCGATTGAATTCTAGTTTGTTTCTAATGATCATTAAACCTTTTCAAAGTTTTGTGTTTAATTATATATATATGTATATGAAAAGTATGATCTTAGTCTTCGATTCTCATTTGGTTCTGATGGTCGTGCAATGTTGGCCCAATAAAGCTTTATAAAGAGAGCACCATTTTTTTTCGGTAGGAATATAAAGAGAGCACCATGCATTCACCTATTTGAGGAACCTTTTGGCCATGAGGCCCTATTAATATCATATGCTCAATGGGCTCTTGGGCCAATCTAAGCCCACCCTTGGAATAATTTGGGACTTTGGACCCAGGCCCGCTTGGCAGGCCCACCATTGGCTAGAACCTGACCCAAGCTACTTCTGGCCTAGACTTGGGCAATTGCATGCTTATTTAGTCTCAAAGACTAGATGCAACTCAAATATGCTATTCAGTGTCTCATATTAGATGCTTTATAGAATTCAATTTTGCATAATTTCAAGAAATAAAAAAAAACAAATAATTAAATGAACCGATCTCAATCTGCTAATAACCTAAATTTATGCAGGGTGGTCTTGAGATTTCACAAGGGCATGAATCGCCTTAAAGAAAGCAACTTCATTTATCCTTTGTCCCAGTTTGTTGCTTTACACAACCAATTATTTTGGAATTTTCTATGAACCATAGGTGCTATCTTTACATTATTTGCAATACCAAAAACAACAAAGACAAACAAAAAAGAAGGATTCAGATCAACCGTACCCAATCGTTGCTTGCCAAGTAGGCAAGCAACACCACCTCTCCTTTCTCTCCTGTATTGGAAAACGAAGAAGTGAAAATCACTTTGTTTTAGGGAAGTGTTGTTTGTTTACTTGGCAAGCAACAATTGGGTACGGTTGAGCCAATTTACAGGTTCAACCGTAGATGATCTGAATAAAAAAAGAAACACTCACAAATTAAAATGTGCGAGACTTAATATCATATGAGGTTGAAGTTTCCTTGTTTGTTCTTACAAGATACCAAATCAATAGAGAAATTAATATAACTCATTAACCATCAAAGCAATTGTAGGTACACTTAAGTTTCTCTTTATCATTTAACATTGTACAAGGTTGATATATCTATATTTTATTTTTATAAGGTTCCAAAGCAGTAAATAAGTACTACTTATTCTCATAGAACAATTTAATTAACCTTGGATGTTTCTATAAGCCGGTGTTCCACAATCTTTGCAAAAACATTTTCTACGATAACCCGTGCAACGACCACTTGTAGAAGTCCTCTTTGTATGCACCACTGATTACAGGAGAAGTGATCACACTTTTTGTTCGGATGTTCGCTCTTTTTAAAGCAATCATGCCGAGTTTTCATATTATTTCTTGGGAAAATTACGAAAAAGGGCTACTTTACAGCCATTATTACAAAAACATGCCATAAAGATGCTTAATTTCAAAAACATGCCACTTTTGAGATTTAATGTCAGAAAGGGGTCATTGCACGTTTGGCATATTTGTAATGCCCAAAATGCCCTTGAATATAGGGGGGGGGGGGGGGGGGGGGGGGGGGGGGGGGGGAACACGTGCCGTCGTTCTCTCCTCTCCTGTGCGAAAACCCTGCGAAAACGAACCGAAGCCGACGAAGAACGAATGCCGAATCCTTTCTTCGCCGGAGAACGAGGCTTGTTTCCGGAGCAAGTTTGCTTCGTCTCCAAGGCCGACGAACCCCGACCCATTGTCCATTGTCATCTTCTCCTCCAAAAAACCGAAACCCTCTCCTTCCCCCATTCCTCTCTTCGCCGGCGAATGCAGGTGGTTTCCCCACTCAGATTTTCGTCTTCTTCAAGGCCGACGAGCGCCGACCAACTTTCCCCCACTCTCCTTCCCCATTGATCTATTCTTCTCCAAAAACCCTTTCGCTACCTAGACGAAACCCTCTCCTCCTCCATTTGTTTCGCGCATTGTTTCCCTCTCCATCGTTAATTAACCCTCTATAATCGAAACCCCTTTCTCTATTTGCACACATTGAGGCATTGGTCGTTGGAGAGCCACCGCGGTTGAAGTTTGTCGCCGTGGGAGTGTTGCCGTCGACGACCCTGCTGTTTCATCGAAGTTGGTTTTCGTTGCGGTGTGGAGTGTTGCCGCGGGCAATCTTGCTGTCTCATCGAAGTTGCTGTTCATCGCCGTAGGGAGTGCTGCCGTTGGCGACCAGGTAGCTGCCGAGTGCCTCCCTTGAATTTGATTTTGGGAAATTGAATTTGAATTTGCACATTTGTATATTTCCACCTATTTAAATGGTAATCTTGTTGCAGAAATAGCTTGAATTTGAATATGGGTTGTTTGCCTTAGCGAAATGGGGTTTTTCGAATTTGAATATGAGTTTATGGCATGTTTTTCGAATATTGGTTGTAGTAAATGTTCAGACCATTGTTGTGGAGAGAGGTGTTGATGTGAAGTTTTCAGATGTTGCTGGGGTAGGGAAGATACGGATTGAGCTTGAAGAGATTGTAAAGTTTTTCACACATGGGGACAAGTACTGTAGGAGGGGAGTGAAAGTACCAGGATAGGTTTCTTTGAACTGATATTGGATTTTCGTTTATTATGAAATTCTTAGATCAATATGAACGTCAGTATCAAAATAAATAGTCTTTATATTTTCACATTGAATTCAAGCAAATTTTTTGCTGGTGTTTTTTGCACTTTGTTGGATTTGATGGATATTGTCATGAATTCAATGTCCAACATAGCACATGTAGTTCTTCATTTTAGTTCTTTAGCTTATTAATATCTTAAAGCTATTTCTTTGTGGCTTTTCTTGTTGGTGGGATCACTTTTATATTTGTCTATGAACCTAGAAAGAGAATTACTATGATTAAATTCTAAATTTAGTTCCCAGTTCAAACTTTTCAGTCTGATATCAAAATTCCTATGATATCGCTAAAACAGGTCAAGTAGGTGGGCATTGCATATGTTTTATGCAACTCTGAGATTGTTTTACCATCCAACACTGTGCATGGTCTGTGGAATGGCTTGATTCTCTGGAAAATGCTATGGATTTCAAATTGTAGCTATTGTTTGTCCCTTAAGCTCATTAATTGACACCCAGGTCCTAACCTAAATCTTAATGCCATATGATACTAACTTGAAAACAGAAGGAATGAACCAATTATATTCCTAATTAGTCTAAAGCACAACCTTTATTTTCTATTTACAATTTTTTTTAGTCTAAAGTCTTCCCCAACATCTGTCTTCAATTAATTTGAGGGGATTTGAGGGGAATTGACTGACATACCTGATCTGTCTATGTATTCTTGTCTTGTGAGTCATATTTATTTTAGTATGTTGTAATATTTCAAATTAGATTTTTTCCATTATATTTTAATATGAAGAATTTAATATTTCAATTCGCTGGACAGTGCACAATGTCAGGTGAGATTCTATTCTGTTTTTGTCACATTGGAGGACAAGTAATCACCAAGGAAGATGGGTCAATGGGGTATAGTGGGGGAAGTAGTAAGGGTATTGATCTAAATAGCAACATGAATTATACTGAGGTAGTTGAAGCTGTTTGTCGGTTATTGAATATATCCCCAGTGAGTGTAAGTATGAAGTACTCAGTCAAGTTTGACAAGAGCGTTCTATTGGCACTCACTGATCAAGATGCGTTATCGTACCTATTTCGCTACAACGAGGGTTGGGCCAACATTTATGTCTATTATGATGAAGGATCATCACAAGAAAGAGACACTTGTCGGAGGTAATTTTCATTAACCGTCCATGGGATTATGTTTCTTCCATATTACATGTAATGATAGTCATATATTTTGTAATTTCAGGACGAGTGTACCTTTAAGTGGTCACTCTGTACTTCCGTGCAATGACGATGAAGTAGAGGATCGGGAGACTCCGCTTCTTGAAAGTTGCACTGAAGTCAGCAGAGGTCCGCTTGTATCTAGCCTGTGGCAGGATGCAATTACTGAGGTTGACCAGATATTTAAGAGCTCTAAGGAGTTTAGAGAAGCAGTGTACAAGCATGCCATTGCCAATAGGTTTGAATATGTGATGAAAAAAAAATTCTCCAACATACATTAGTGTCCGTTGTGCAGGCATGGATTGTCCTTGGAAGGTAACTGCAAGACGTGTGAGGGATACGAGTTTTATGAGGGTGATGAAGTTTGTGAAGGAGCATAGACACTCAGCCCAAGAGCAATTGTCTATGAAACCGGTTGTGAGAACGAAGTGGCTTTCGGGTGTGATTGAGAGGACAATTAGGAACACTCCAAGTTACTTGCCACGACAAATTGGCAATGACTTTTATCATGATCATGCAATGCCATTGACATATCAGCAATGTTGGAGGAGCAAGGAAAAGGCGAAACAGAGGATAGATGGTAATGTGGAGGAGTCTTATAAGTTCATCCGATGGATGTGTGAACGGCTGCAAGAGACCAATCCTGGCACAGTGGCAAGTTGGGCAGCAAGTGAAGATGGAAAATTTAAGCAATTGTTTATTGCTTATGGTTGTTCCTGGAGGGGATTTGCGGTTGGTTGCAGACCACTGCTGTTCATTGATGGAAGTCATCTCAGCGGGCCATACCAGGGCACGTTGCTTTCTGCTACAGCCCTCGATGCTGATGACGACATGTTTCCAGTTGCCTTTGAAATTGTTAGTACTGAGAATAATGAGGATTGGATGTGGTTTCTACAACTTCTTAAGTCATCCATAGATGTCAGAGAGTATTTAGTCATTGTAAGTGACAGGAATCAAAGCATTATAACTGCAGTAAGTACTACCTTTGGCGCTAGGAACCACTCTCATTGTTTTCGACATCTGAAGGAAAACTTTAGTAAATTCGTTGGATCCTTTCATTTGAGGGAGGGAAAGAAATTTGCCTTACGGTTACTTGATGATATTGCTTACGCAAGGCTCCCTCGGGACTACGATAAGGCATTGGCTGCCATGCATGAATATGCACCTGATCTAGCTGATTGGGTGAGGAGAAATGGGCCCGAACATTGGGCCAATTCATTGTTCCCTATGAAACGGTGGGATAAGCTGAATTCAAATTTAGCTCTAATATTTCAATTCTTAAATTCTAATTCGTGTAAGCTTTGATTGAGCTCTAGTTTGATTCTAATGATCATTAAACCTTTCCAAAGTTTTGTGCTTAATTATATGTATGAAAAGCATGATCCGAGTCTCTGATTCTGATTTGGTTATGATCTTATTCTAGTATAATGCAAAGGTGGAGCAATCTTCCTCAGATCAGTCGATGCAAGTGGCAAAATTAAGGACGCGGATTATATGGCTAATTTGATGAAATTTGTTCTTAAAGAGGTTGGTCAAAAGAATATGGTGCACATTGTTATTAACAATGGGAGTGCATAGGTGAAGGCAAGTAAAAACTTCAGCAGAAGTTGATGCACTTTGTTTTTTTTGGAACTTAAGGTATCCGAGCTTGCTTACACTCAACTGATTAATCCTTAAGGTCCGTACAAGACCCTACAACCCGCATGGCCCGAGTAAGTCTAAGATCCATAGACCTTATGCAGGTAACCCCAAATAATTGATAGCACTTGAGAGGTTTTGAACATGAGACTTTGAAGAAAGTAGGTGCACTTTGGTCTCCATATTTTAGGGACAAAATTTTAGTAATTTATATGGAGGCAATTTTGATTTAATACTTAATTGAAGTTGGGTACGTATGCATAATATCAATTTCAGAACTTGTGATTTCGTCGAGTATAAATCCTTCAAAACAACTTAACTTTCAGTGATTTTAGTCTTCAAATCTTTCTTATTAAGTGTACTTCAACCAAAGTAGGTTTCAATTGATTTGGAATCCCACAGTTGTCGTGCAATGTTGGCCCAATAAATAAAGCTCTATAAAAAGAGCACCATTCGCCTATGTGAGGATCCTTTCGACCATCACACCGAAAAAAAAGAGAGAGAGGATCCTTTCGATCATGGGACCCACTTAAGGTGCACTTGGCAGGCCCACCAAAGCTAGAACCCGTCATCTCAACCCACTTCTGGCCTAGACTTGGGCAATTGCGTGGTTATTTAGTCTCAAAGACTAGATATGTACAGCTCAAATATGCTATTTAGTCTCTTATATCATATGCTTTATAGAATTCAATTTTGCATAATTTCAAGAAATTCCAAAAAAAAAAAAAAAAAAAAGAAAAAACTAATAATTAAATGAACCGATTTCAATGTGCCAGGAACCTAAATTTATACAGGGGTGACCTTGAGATTTCCCCTGCCCATAACCAGTGCAATTACCGGGTCTCTAGACTAGACCATGAGTCAGAGGTGATTGCCCACACCCTAAACCTGATAGGCAATTGTAACTCAATTTTATAATAAAACCCCTTGATTAAGTGGAATTGATTTGAATTTTAACCTCCTATGTGTGGGCCGACCGAAGCCGAGTTTTACACACACACACTATCTTTCACAAGAGCATGAATATTCACCTTAAAGAAAGCAACTTCATTTATCCTTCACCCCAGTTTGTTATTTTATAATAATTAAACAACCAACTATTTTAGAATTTTATATGAACCACAGGTGCTATCTTTACATTATTTACAGTACCAAAAACAACAAAGAGAAACAAGAAACACTCACAAATCGAAATATGTGAAATTTAATATCATACGAGGTTGAAGTACTCCCCTCATTTATTCTTACAAGATACCAAAGCAGTAGAAAAAGTATAAATTATTAACCATCAAAGCAGACGTAGCTTTGATACATCTTTATTTTATTGTTATAAGACTCCAAAGCAGTAAATATGTAGTACTACTTACTGTTCTTATAGAACAATTCAGCCTTGGATGTTTCTAAGAGCATTTGTTCCACAACTTTTGCAAACACATTTTGGACCACCAGCCAAAATATTGCCACGCCTGCAACGACCGCCTTTTTTTTGGCTTCTGTTTATTCTGCACCAATGATCACATGAAGCATGCTTGCATGGTTTGGTCCGATATTCGCTCGCTTCAAAGCAGTTATACTTAGTTTCCATATGCTCTCTCACACAATGGCACAGTTCTTTCTTGCACTTCGCAGTTTTTATCAGGCACTTAGGTCGCATGCAATGGCCGCCTTTGGAAAACTTCTCGTTAATGCAATGTTGATTACATTTTGCACGAGTACAGGCTCCCTCGTACTTATACGTCTTTTTCATGGTAGGTTTCGCCTGCAGAAACTTGGGCTCCATATCTTCTATCACTGCACAGATAAAAAATCATAAAATTATTATTTTTTGTTAATATGACTTGGGCAAGTGAAAGATAAGATGATATCTATGTGTACACATATATTATGCATGTGCAACATATATATTGTGCACATAATATATTCATGTACACATAGATATATCTGTGTGTGTGTGTGTACACATACTTTATTAGATCTTTCCATTAGGGATCCTTCCTGAAATTCCCTTGGGCCAAGGATGAACCTAGACCCAAGAGGGGGTATGGAAATACTTTTCAGCCAGCAAATGATGCGCCTTGAATATTTATTTTGTTAACTGCATGATTGCCTGATGAAGAAAAAATATGAATTTTTTATGCATACATACATACATACGTACGTACCTATGTACATACATATATAGAGGTGTGAACATAGAGGGAAAATGCTACTTTAAACTTCAAACACTTCTCATAGAAGGTGAAAGAATTTAGTTTTATGCATCACCATCAACATATTTATCAATCATTCTTCAATGGGATTGCTTAATCTTTATACTAGAGATGGAAAATAGAATGAAAGGAGGGATTACCTAGAACCACAAGAAGTAATATGAGGATGACAGCAACTGATCGTTCCATTGCCACAAAGAGAGAGATATGAGAGAGCTTGCACGTCAACAACGCTTGTTGATGGTGTAAAACCTTTTATACCTTTACAGTATAGATGGCAGTAAGAAATGTAATGGTTAGTACTACTACAGAAAAAGTAGCGGCAAGATCATTATATATATCCAAATGAAGCCATATTTTTTATTTTAATAGAACATTACTGATGTGCATTGACCATACTTTGTCTAAATGTTTTTACAAGCTTGTGTTGCACAAAATTCTCCATTAAAGTTTAAATGGACTAGGTTTGAAATTGTCTACAGCCGTTAACTAAAGCTGTCATGGAAGCTAAATTGATCGAGATGCTGATATATGGAGCATGCAATTGTTGCACGAATATTTTAGTAACGAGATTCACTGAAGATGATCAAAATAAACAATCAAATTAAAGGATCTTTAACCATGTTTAATAAACAAAATAATGGCTATGAATCTTTTCCAAATTCAAACGAACTCACCTACAGAGAGCTCCCTCCTCTTGTTTCTGTGCTTTCCTCCTGTTTTGTTGCTCCTGGTATTTCTTTGTTCGAGATGTCAGAGACAGAGTATAAGATAAGTTCAGAGATAGAGAAAGAGATTGCTGGGAGAGAGTATAAGAAGTTGTGAGAGAGAGAACAGAGGGCCTGCTCCTTGAAGAGAGCCCCCCTTGTGTTTTTATAGAAGATGAAGAGAGGAGGAGAAGGTGAGCAGGCTACGTGGAGGAGAGAGAAGGAGAGACAACAGATCGATGTTGACGAGAAGATATTCTTTATTATTTTACACTTTTTTTGTTGTTGTTAAAGCTTACTTATTGAATATATGACATTGAATGATGTAATGCGTGTAATTAAAATTGCTTTGTGAAGAGATAAATAATTCTGTCACGTAGGTTACTTTAATTCCAAAAATTATTGCAAGGCCCAATCAAGGGTTTTGGCTAACAGGTTTGATTTGTATGTGTGGAACGCAAATTTGGGGTACTTACAATTTTAAAGCTTGCTATTTAAGATGATCTTGGGTCCTAATGATATTTTCTGACATTCCGGGAGGACATTAACATCCATTATTGTTCATATCTCTCAAGCAAAACATGTAAACCAAGTCTCTCCATTAATGCACAAAGACAAGTATACCAAAAACGTTTTCTCTAAAGCTACCTAAAGCAATTCTCATTTGCGCAAGAGTTTATTTTTAGAATTATTTTAAGGTTTTCTATTTTTATAAAAACTAGGAGGCCGCACGCACTATGTACGAGTGTAGAAAACAGGCCCACTTATATAAACAGTCTGAGGTGGTTACAACATATTTAAAATAATGGGGGATTATTTTGTTTGAGAAAAGCAATTAATGTTTGGAAAAAGAAAAATGAGAGCCAAAATCTAGAGGGAATATTCCTTCATCTTCTCTTTATTAATAGTATAGATTCTCATTTTTATATGAGTTTATATTTAGAAATTATTTTAAAATTCTCGATTACAGATCTTTGGTTTTTACATTGCTTTCTAGAAATTGACATCGCAAGAACAACCACTTTTGTTTGTATTGACATGAAAATATGCCAGTGATCGACGATTGCAAAGCCATCTAAAACAATATACCTCTTTCTACAAGAGTTTATTGTAAAGCCATTTTTAAGCGACAATGACATCCTCTGTTGTTCGTATGTCTCAAGCAAAAACAAGCGAAAGAATTTTCTCCTCTCTAGTCTGTCCAAAGAAAATTATGCCAAGAGATTCTCTCCAAGGATACTTTTAATTAGTAATGCTCATTTTTGTACGAGTTTCTTTTTAGAATTATTGTAGAATTTATTACTCATATTCTCAAATTTGTCTCAATCGAAAAAGTATTGTCAAAAGCACAAATAGATGATTGAAAGAATATTTGGAGCAATGTTGATTTCTACAAAGGGTTTATCTTTAGGATCAAAGAATTAAGTTCTCTCCAAACAAGAGATAGATGATTGCAAAGGTATGTGGAACAATGTTGTCTTTCTAAACAAGTTTTAACTTCTAGAATTATTTTAAAGCTTTTTGTAAGCATCCTAATTTTGCACAACGGTTGGGTAATAAAGTGTGCCACAAATAATGAAAAATGGGAAATGGTTGAAAAATGAAGAAAATAAGCCTGGGTATAAAATGGTGATTTGCAGTAGGGATTTCAGACCCACCAAAAACCTCATCTAAAAGGCCCATAAAGCGAATAAGATAGGCAAAAATAAATTAAAAAAAAAAATCCAAATTCTTGAGCGAGAAGACCTTGTTTTAGAAAGTTAGAAAGAGAGATAGAAAAACCCTAGAAAGAACTTCAATGCATGAAACTAAAAGAAAGCGAGTTTGCTAGAGCCACTCAGTGGAGAAAGCATGAAATGCACGGTTAGGATGGAGTATGGATGTGTCGGGCGTCTACTGACATGGGCATCCACCCGTGCATTTCACGTTAGTTTCACTGAGTGGCTCCAGATGAAATGCTCTCGAGTCGAATATAATGCTATGTACTTATTAAAACTTGTATATATCTAGATACTTACAGACATGATCTACTGGTTGAAACTAGAGTCTAGACACACAGTATCTTAACCTATGACCAAGAAGTATACAGCTAATAAATGACAGATTATGCACTTGGATTTTATAGTAACAGAGGAGAATAATAATGAATAACTTGGTAAAGGGTTCTTATTCGCTCTTGAAATGCTTTTGTAATGTCATCATAGAGCAAAATTTCTAGGAGAACAAGACTTGGTTAGGGCTCATCAAACTTGGTAAAAGGTTCTTATTCCCTCTAGACCAAACATAAATGAAAGATGACCCACAATGTCTATGGACTTCCCTGGGTCACTTAGTCGAGGATCTGGACTAAACCGTTTCGAATAGGGTGACCACTTTACACCTAAACCCAAGCTAAATTCAAACCAAGCTAAACAAGACCAAAAGGAAAACGTGTCGGCCCAAAACACTTGTCTATTTCTAGCACCCCCTCCCCCAAACGGGGTGCATACACTTCTTATTAGAGATCTAGGGTCCTTACGGTACTTTCTACCAATCCAAGCAACATTAACATCTACTATTGTTCATATATCTCAAGCAAAATATGCCAAAAAAAAAAAAAATCTCTCCAATGCACAGAGCAAAATATGTCTTTGCATTGTCTTCTATTCTAGCTTAGATAAATCTAACACATATATCTATACAATATATAAAGCCAGGCGCCCCCTTGGGAAGCGTGCCAAAGAGAATGTGCAGCTTTCCACAAGAGTTGTTATACAACAACACCAAGGTTCATTAATATGCCAAAAAGTTTTCTCCAATGTCCAAAGAAAATTATACCAAAGAGATTCTCCAGCTCCAAGGATACGTAGAGCAATGCTCATTTTGAAAAAGCATCCTTTTAGATTATTTTAAAATTTATTATTGGAAATTCTTGAACTCTCTACACTACTTTCTAGGAAGTGAAGTTACAAGGACATGCACTATTGTCCATGTGTCTCAATCAAAGAAGTGTTGTCAAAAGCACACATTGGTGATTGAAAGAATATCTAGCTGGAGCAATGTTGATTTCTACAAGAGTTTACTTTTAAAAATTATTTCAAAGTTTTCTATTAGAATTCTTCTGTCTTCACACTACTTTCTAGAAATTGGTGTCACAAGGGCATCATCCACTTCTGCTCATGCAGGACATGCAAAACATGCCAATTAAAGAAGTTCTTTCCAATGCCAAGATGGATGATTGCAAAGTTACATTAACAACTCTTCTTGTATCCCTTATGATAATTTCTAATATTAATGCGGGTAACAATGGCATCCATTGTTGTTCATGTATCATGTCTCAAGTAAAATACGCCAAAGAAGTCTTTCCAATGCACACAGCAAAATATGCCAAAGCCTTTCTCGGATAATTGCGAGGCTACCTAGAGCAATGCTTATTTTTGCAAGAGTTCAGTTTTAGAGTTAATTTGAATTTTATTACTATTAAAAAGTCTCGAGTCTCTATAGTACTTTGTAGGTAGAGTCAAAGTCACAAGGACATGCACTGTTGTTAATATATCTCGAACAAAGAAGTGCTCACCAAAGCACAAATAGGTGAGTAGATGGCTGCCTGGAGTAATGCTTATTTCTATAAGAGTTTAATATTATAAATCATTTTAGAGTTCACCATTAGAAAGTCTTGTATCTTTGCACTACTTAATTTCTAAAAATCTACATCATAAGGACATTCAGTACTTTTGTTTGTATGTCATATGCAAAATATGTCGAAGTAGTACTATCACCCTCTCCGACTTTGACTCCACCAAGGCCGAAAGAGTAGAGATGCATGCAAACGTTGGAGTGCAACGAAACAACTGGAATAGCCTCCTCACTTTCATTAGCACAATCACCCTAACTGCAGCATGGGAATTGTAGGGATGAGTGAAGGTTTTTTTTGGTTCAAGGTTTGAGGAAGAGATGGGTGACGGGTATCGAAGAGATCAGATAATTGGAATTACAAAAATTGTTGAGTTGTGTGGAGCCTGATCATACTGGACACTCGGGCATTTCCATTGTATTAGGGTTATATTTCCCTTCTTCTTGTTTTATCCTTGTAAGCTTCTACCTACCATTCAAAAAAGATAGTGAAATAGAACCGGCGGCCTCTAAATCCATGGTTAAAACTCATTTGTAATTGGATAAGCCCGACGTTAAGCAGCCTGGCTAGCTAAAGTCATAAAAGCAGAATGAAAATTCGAAACAGCTAGAAAGGAAACTGCAAGATGAGCAACAAATCAAGAATTTTTTTTTTTTTAAAATCTTGATGAGCTAGCTGTCGAATGCAGATCATCTCAACTAATCATTTTTTTTCCGCATATTTAGTTAGTATGGAAGCAAATTAATGATGGTTTAATCTGTTCATATATAAAGCTAACTCAAAGATTAATAATTTTCTCTGAAAAATTCGGTGCTAAGAAGAGAATTGTAGAGAGAATTTGATTTTGTCTATTGGGTGGAAATATGAGAGAAAAGTAGAGAAGAATATCATATAAGTAGTTGTGTTCTGCGAATCCTTCTTCATTTTTTCTCTTTTTTTATAAGAAGAAAGAAGAATTCTAGGAATTGAGAGAAGCATTGTCGAAATGTTGAAAAGGACTTGTTGGTTTTTTTGGAATTGGTGCACTCATGTAAGTGAGAACTCTGATTTCAGTTGGTAAATAAAAGCAGTTTAATTTGATTTGAATGCTTATTATATTTGTAAAGCAAGGTCTAGCTCTATGAGCAAAATTTATTTTCACATTTTTCTCATTTAAGTTGAGATTCGTCTGATTAATCGCTGATTCATTGTGAATTTTTCCGTTTAATTGAGAGCTCAAGGGAATTCTCGATGGAAACCCCAACAGGAACTGCTGATTAATCGATAGAGTTAATTGACGTCCAGTATTTATCAACAAAGTTAATTGAGATCTAATATTTCACTTTTGAAATTCCAATCCATTAAAGCTCCGATTGAATTCTAGTTTGTTTCTAATGATCATTAAACCTTTTCAAAGTTTTGTGTTTAATTATATATATATATATATATATATATATATATATATATATATATGAAAAGTATGATCTTAGTCTTCGATTCTCATTTGGTTCTGATGGTCGTGCAATGTTGGCCCAATAAAGCTTTATAAAGAGAGCACCATTTTTTTTTGGTAGGAATATAAAGAGAGCACCATGCATTCACCAATTTGAGGAAACTTTTGGCCATGAGGCACTATTAATGTCATATGCTCAATGGGCTCTTGGGCCAATCTAAGCACATCCTTGGAATAATTTGGGACTTTGGACCCAGGCCCGCTTGGCAGGCCCACCATAGGCTAGAACCCGACTCAAGCTACTTCTGGCCTAGACTTGGGCAATTGCATGCTTATTTAGTCTCAAAGACTAGATGCAACTCAAATATGCTATTCAGTGTCTCATATTAGATGCTTTATAGAATTCAATTTTGCATAATTTCAAGAAATAAAAAAAACAAATAATTAAATGAACCGATCTCAATCTGCTGATAACCTAAATTTATGCAGGGTGGTCTTGAGATTTCACAAGGGCATGAATCGCCTTAAAGAAAGCAACTTCATTTATCCTTTGTCCCAGTTTGTTGCTTTACACAACCAATTATTTTGGAATTTTCTATGAACCACAGGTGCTATCTTTACATTATTTGCAATACCAAAAACAACAAAGACAAACAAAAAAGAAGGATTCAGATCAACTGTACCCAATCGTTGCTTGCCAAGCACTACAAAAACGAGGAGAATTAGCAGCGCCTTTTAGCGGCGGTAACCTAATTCCTGCCGCTAAAATCACTATTACCGGCGGTAAAAGCACTTCCCGCCCCTAAAAATTAATCTACCATTTTTTTCGCGCGAAAATTCTATGGCGCGCATTTTTCAGCGTGAAATAGCCTTTAGCGGCGGTAGGTACCGCCGCTATATTAAGTTTTACCGGCGGTAACATATCTACCGCCAGCAACAAGTTGCTGGGAAGGTCCCGCCAAAAAAGCCTTATTCCCGGCGGTATTAGTCCGTCGGTAATAACACTTTTAGCGGTGGTAAGCCTATTACCGCCCCTAAAAGCTGGTTTTCAGAGGCGGTGAGATCCTTCCCGCCCCTAAAAGCCATATATTAAAAAACGAAAAATTATTTTTAGCGGCGGTATACTCATTACCGCCTCTAAAAGTCCCTTTAGGGGCCGTAAACCCATTACCGCCCCTAAAAACCATATATTAAAAAAAACAAAAATTACTTTTAGCGGCAGTATATTCATTACCGCCCCTAAAAGCCATTTATTAAAAAACTAAAAATTTCTTTTAGCGGCGGTAAACAAATTACCGCCCCTAAAGTCCATTTCTTAAAAAAATGTAAATGACTTTTAGCGGTGGTAAGCCTTTTGCCACCCCCTAAAAGTCCCTTTTAGGGGCCGTAAGCCTATTACTGTAGACACCCCCAAATTGCACAAACAATCATCAAAAATCATTATCTCCTGGAAAGCCAGCACAGAATTTGAAGAAAATAAATTTTTGCCTGTATCCGGATACTCAATCCGGATACAAGTACTCCTTCATGTATCCGGAATGATTATCCGGATACATGTGAGCCTTAATGTTTCCGGTACCATGTACCGGATACCTTAAGGCCCTTTGTTATCCGGTCCGATGTACCGGATACCTTAAGTTTGCTCAAAAGTAGGGTTTTCCGAGAGCTTTTCACTTTTACCATCATGTCCCTCATTAAATGAGGGGAAATCGCGGAAATAACCTTAGGGTTTAGGTTTGAGGGGTTCTAGACATTAAGTTGTGTCTACCAATGACCTTAGCCCTTGCCTATAAATAGGAGCCTCCTCCTTGAGCAAAAGGCACACAACTCTTGTTTTGAATTCTCGCAAAGAAGAACTCCAAGAGAAGAAGGAAACCGCTGTGGAATCGTCTCCAGAATTCAGGTAAGCCTCAACTTTTCTTTTTATTTTCTGTCTTTACATTCCTAGATCTAGATCTCTTCTTCTACCTTTCTGTAGTGTAAAGCCTTGTTTGTATGTGTGGAAATCCTTCCCTGGCTCAAAGTATCTCAAGACTCCCCTAGCCGTAAAACGTGAAGGCGGATCTAGGAGAAACGAGACCGGGGATTGACCCTAGTGCTAGAACCTATGTAGCATAAGGCCTTTTTGATTGATTGTAAACCGTTCCATATTCAAAGTACCCTTGATTATCTTAAAGAGAACAGAGGGAAACGATAATGGAACGGAACCCTAGGCTATGCTAGAACCTATTTTGTTGAATCTATATGCATGTTGTATTGATCTTGTTTGTTTTTTTACACTTGCACATACATATCACTATTTTGGCGGGATAGGTTCATATTTGGGGTTTATTGCATTTATTGTGATAAAACTCAAATAAATGGCCTCAATCAAATTCTGGAGTGTTTTAAAATGTTTTTCAAAGGTTTTGGATTCATCTCACACGAATCACACACTTTTTTGTCAATTTTCGGATTTGGATTTCTTCAAAAGTGGCTTAGCTTGACAGCACCTGTACCCCTACTTCGGACGTCCGTAACTTTATCATCCGGATGAATTTTGGGGCGATTCCAGAACCATGGGAAAGGTGAGGCTGTCTAGTTTATGTCCACCAAATTTCATGATTTTCTATCTAGCCGATTTTTGACACCTCTCTGTCGAAGTTGAGTGGACAGTTCAGGTCCAAGTACAGAACTTGTCACTTCGACGGACCGCCATGTGTTCGTTTTAAGTCCGATTCGAGTGATTTTTGTTTCTGAGTATTCCTTTATGAGTCTATTTTCAAATCCAGTTGGTTTCATAATTTTTGAATTCCATTTGAATTATTGGTAGCCGATTTACTCAGAACTGCTCATTTGCATTTTTCTGGGTAAATCTGTGATCTTCGGGGCCTGTTCGGGAGACCACCCAAGGCACATCCGAAGGGATTTTTGTATGAGGCTAGTTTCTATGGAAAGATGGCCATACAAACTTCAATCACACCAAATTTCACGGATTTCTATGTAGTGGATTTTTCTAGACAATTTTCCAAAGTTGCCCACTTACCACTTTTAAAAATCCCCAACAGCAACTTCAAAGGAGCATAACTCCTAGATTTTTCATCGGAATGAAGTGAAATTTTGCATGAGACTCTTGTTTACCCTCATATTTCAAATGGATTTGGTTTGGTTCAATTCAGAATTGGATTTGAATGATTTCAAGACAAAGGATCTTACTTTTTACCAAACTTCCCGGATTTGCCTCAACTCGGTTTTTGCCACTTTTGCTTTGATTTCCCTCTTTTGAGATATTCCAGAAATGATATTGACATAAGAGAGGATCTAAAATCCATTTAGATTCTCATGTGGAGATATCATACATTTGACCTTTTTCAAGGTTTCTCATGATTTTTAGCAAGCTTTCTTACTTTGTTTTTGCATGAACATACACTTGGCAACCACTTCGTGTGGATGAATGGGGGTGCCTAACACCTTCCCCCGTTCATAATCTAATCCCCTTACCCATCTCTGGATTTGATTTTCAAGTAGGGTTATTTTTACCCTAGAATTTGTCTTTTGGCTATTTTTGCCTACTTTTGAACTCTTTGGTGTCCATTCTCACCCCAAAATCATGAATGGTGGCGACTCTCCCAATTTTTGCGTTGAGCCCGTGTGTTGACGGAGGGACGATCACTCCGGTGATTTTTTCCCATGTCTCACAACTGGCGACTCTGCTGGGGAAACTTTGTGGATTTAAGCCATTTTGTGTATATTCATGCTTTTTCATCACTTTTGAATGCTTGCTATTCTGTTTGTTTTATTTGTGCACAATGTGGTATTCCAAATCAGATTGGGATGCTTTTGAATTTTATATGAATCAAGTCATGTATGTTTTACTTGATGTTGCCTAAAGGTTGATTTAGGAAAAGCCTATCTTGAAGCATGATTTGGTTATATTTTTGATAACATGCTCTAATTTGGATTTTGAATACCATGGTTTGAACATGAGAATTAGAAACATGAAATCTAGGAGTTCAGAATTTTTGGGGTATTCAAACATGATTCCTATAAAGCATGCTTTTTTGTGCTTAAAAATTTTTTGTTATGCCATGCCTTTGATTTGGGGTATAGGGGGATTCAATTTAAGCATGAAAACCAAGAGCATGAGAAATCTGAAAATTTTAGTGCATATTTCTGGAGATTTCAAGCATATTTTACCTCATTGAAACACTTTGGTATCATGTCAAGTAGTGATAAAATTTTAGGCTCCAATTTGGGGTAGAAATGGTACACTTTGAGCATGAAAAAGAGCATGAAATCTGGGATTTTAGGGAATGCTTTTGAGTTTCAAGCATGCTTACATGATTTGATGGTTGTTTGTACAAATGACATGTTTTGTATAACACTTTTAGGGCATGTAATATTTTTGTGCATATTTAGTTGTTTTGGTGCTTGCTTGCTTGTATTTAGCTTCATTATTTTTGTCATATGTACCTTGGCTTGAAATTGAATGCATGGCTACGAAAGAGTGGCAAGGGGCTGGGACGTTGTGAATGTTACCACAATTTAAAATTGCACTTGAGCACTTGAAACAATTTGCACAGCCTACCCTTTACCTATTAGGAAGTTGAACCATGAATGTGTGTAGCTTGGCGCACCGAGGTCGTGACTTCGGAAAGCGAAAGTGAAAACATTTACCTTAGAATTTGGGTCAATGATGTGATGACAATGGGATCTGTGATTCGATTCCGGGCATCACTAGACTTGAGTTCTAAGTTGCCAATTAAGCCAAAACCCAAAAACCATACGCTTGAAGGTGGAGAAACACGTTTTCAGCTAAAAGCACACAATTGCGTTTGGAGAATTGGGTGTAAATGTGGGAAGGCCGTTTGCATGTTTTACAGGCCAAGGTATAATGTGAATACCATATGGAATGAAGGTAATACAAGGTGGCAAGGTAAAGCCATGTTCTTTTCCTAAATTTGGGGAATTTTGCAAGTATGATGTCCAAGCCCAATTTGGGGCAAGTTTTGAAGGTCAAATTAAGGTGAACATCAATTGGGAATGAAAAAAAATCAAATCTGGTGAAAAAATGAGTCAAAAAGGGCCATTTCGGCAATAACCGTCAACTCAGGCCGGTTAATAACAACCCTGTTCATATCCGGTATATATTTCCGGATAAAAAGGCATATGCGTGAATCCGGTTATGGTAACCGGATACAATAAGGCATATTATTATCCGGAATGTTATACCGGATACGTTCAAAAATGTACAAATTGACTTTTCAGCCCAAGTTTTCAGAATAAAATGCCTAAAACACTGTGGATAATCCTTAGGCACCCCGAAAAAGAGCATAAAAAATGTTCCAAAATACAGAAAGAAAAACAAAAAAAAAAAGAATAAAATAAAATATTCTTTCAGGATTTAACCTAAGTTTGAAAATCAAAGAGGAAACCAAGGTGTCATATTTTTTGACACCAACTCAACTCAAACATGTGTCAGTCAAACTCTGGAACTTGAAAACTGAGAAAATTCAGCAAATTTGAAGAAGAAAAAAAAACCTTGGTTGGTTATTTTTATCAATCAAGTCAAAATCAAAAAATCAAAAAAATTGGGACCCTTGGAAGCCCTAGAATATTCCATGAAAACCTTGGTTGGTTATTTTTATCAATCAAATCAAAATAAAAAAGATCAAAAAAATTGGGACCCTTGGAAGCCCTAGAATATTCCAACACCAAATCAAAACATTTGTGGGATACTTGGATAGAGTAGTCCAAGACACCTTTGGTTGGTTATTTTTATCAATCAAATCAAAATAAAAAAGATCAAAAAAATTGGGACCCTTGGAAGCCCTAGAATATTCCAACACCAAATCAAAACATTTGTGGGATACTTGGATAGAGTAGTCCAAGACACCTTTGGTTGATTATTTTTATCAATCAAATCAAAACATTTGTGGGATACTTGGCTAGAATATTCCAAGACACCTTTGGTTGGTTATTTTTATCAATCAAATCAAAACATTTGTGGGATACTTGGATAGAGTAGTCCAAGACACCTTTGGTTGGTTATTTTTATCAATCAAATCAAAACATTTGTGGGATACTTGGCTAGAATATTCCAAGACACCTTTGGTTGGTTATTTTTATCAATCAAATCAAAACATTTGTGGGATACTTGGATAGAGTAGTCCAAGACACCTTTGGTTGGTTATTTTTATCAATCAAATCAAAACATTTGTGGGATACTTGGAAGCCCTAGAATATTCCAAGACACCTTTGGTTGGTTATTTTTATCAATCAAATCAAAACATTTGTGGGATACTTGGATAGAGTAGTCCAAGACACCTTTGGTTGGTTATTTTTATCAATCAAATCAAAACATTTGTGGGATACTTGGCTAGAATATTCCAAGACACCTTTGGTTGGTTATTTTTATCAATCAAATCAAAACATTTGTGGGATACTTGGATAGAGTAGTCCAAGACACCTTTGGTTGGTTATTTTTATCAATCAAATCAAAACATTTGTGGGATACTTGGAAGCCCTAGAATATTCCAAGACACCTTTGGTTGGTTATTTTTATCAATCAAATCAAAACATTTGTGGGATACTTGGAAGCCCTAGAATATTCCAAGACACCTTTGGTTGGTTATTTTTATCAATCAAATCAAAACATTTGTGGGATACTTGGATAGAGTAGTCCAAGACACCTTTGGTTGGTTATTTTTATCAATCAAATCAAAAAAAAAATGATGAAAACCTTGGTTGGTTATTTTTATCAATCAAATCAAAAAAAATTGGGACCCTTGGAAGCCCTAGAATATTCCAACTCAAAACAAAAAAAAAAAAATAAAAACAAAAAAAATCTGGATTGGGGTTCACCTAACCCACTGGTTTACATATATAGGGGTGTGACTCAAGTTAAATGGAAGCTAACATGTTCTATTCACTTTTATTCCACAGGTACATTCAACCCAGGTACACTTGCAATCATTGCTCCAGTAACTAGATCCAAAGCCAGAACAATGAATACTGAAGAGAACCAAGCCCAAGCTACCGTCCCTGCTCAGGACTTTAATCAACTGCAGGAGCAAGTGGCCGGTCTGGCCAAAATGCTGGGGGACCTATTGGCGGCTCAGGCCCAACAGGCCCAAGCCCCGAACCAGGCCTCTACCTCCCATCAGGCACCACCACCTCAGGCCTACATACCGCCTCCGGTTCAGCCCATGCCTGAGCCCATTTCTGAACCGGTCCCTGAGCCCATTCTGATCAGGGAAAATATGGCGGAGTCTGAGAAAGAGCTAGAGAAAGAAAAGGCCCGAGATGAGATGGAAAAGAAAATGCTGCTGAGGATAGAAAGAATCCAGGCAGAGCTGAAAGAAGTGAAGGGGGGAGGCAGCCATGCAGGCACCACCTTCGAGGACCTGTGCATGTACCCGGACGTCTGTCTACCGGCTAAGTTCAGGTGCCCGGATTTTGACAAGTTTGATGGCACGGGCTGCCCATTAAGCCATTTGAAACTATACTGCGGGGCCCTGTGCCAGTTTGGCCGGGACGATGGAATACTGATCCAGCTCTTCCAGAGAAGTCTAACCGGGTCAGCCCTTCGGTGGTTCGCTACAGTGGACCATGGAAGGATCAGGAGGTGGAAGGACCTAGCCGACGCTTTCTTGGACCAATATAAGTTCAACTCTGAGATCGTGCAGGACCGGTACGACATGATGAGGATGACCAAGGGGAAGGATGAACCGGTACGGCAGTACGCCAAGAGATGGAGAGAGGCCGCCTCCCAGGTCAGGCCGCCTATGCAAGAGCCGAAGATGATCTCCACATTTATGGGCACACTGGGCCAACCCTTCTACAACCATCTGGTGGGTCAGATAACCACCAACTTTGCAGCCCTGGTACAGGTAGCAGACCGGATCGAGGAAGGGGTCAGGTCAGGACGGCTGATAGACTACTCTACTCTGACTGGGCAGTCTGATTCCTCTGCCTCCATGGCCCAGAAGAAAGGGGCCGGATTCAAAAAGACGGGGGCCCGAAAAGAAGGGGAGGTGAACCTGGTCCAGGCTCCTCCAGCCAAGAAGCCACTTCATGTGAACATCTCGGCACCCCAACAGGCCCAGCAGGCCCAGCAGTCGTACCAGACCCCGCTGAATGTCAACTTCCCTCCCTCTGTGCCAGCTAACACAAGGAGGACTTTTTCTAAGGAGGAGCGGGATGCCTGGTTCACAGCAAGAAAGAACCGGGTTTTCACCCCTCTACCCATATCTCTGTCCCAACTACTGCCAACCCTGCTGAAAGGGGAATACTTGACTCTGAAAGAGCCTAACCCGAATGCCACCAGGGGAAGAAATTTTGACACATCGGTCACCTGTGACTTCCACATGGGTGCACCGGGGCATTCTACCGATACCTGCTGGGTATTGAAGCATGCGGTCCAGGACCTGTTGGACCAGAAGGCCTTAGTGTTCAACACTGCTGCACCGGCCCAGTCCGGGAATGATATTGGGCAGAATCCTCTGCCTTACCACAATGGGGCAGGCCCATCCAACTCCATCACTGCCATATCCACCACCAGAAGGGCCTTTGACCCATCACAGCTCATAGCTCCCGTGGGGACCACGGTCCAGGTCCGATTTTTCCCAGAAGAGGAAGAAGAGGAGATCAACATGGTCTCCCAAAAAAATAATACAGCTGCTGAGGACATAAGTTCCTCTTTGAACCGGGTCTCATCTCTTATGACCCAGATGAATACTGCAAGGCCCGCATTGGTCTTCAATTGCAGTCCACCCACTTGTTCCCCATCCAAGCCGTCTAAGGCTCCACTGGTCATCCATCTTGACCCCACCACTGCTTCCATCACTTCTTCTGTCCCCACCAAATCCAAACTTCAACCCCTGGTTGTAAATGTGCAGCCAGCCCATACTATCCCTAAACCGGCCCATACATCCCGGTCCAAACTCCAGCCACTAGTGGTTAACATCCCTAAATTAGCCTACTCAGAGGCCGCTGTACCATGGAACTACAGCGAGGGAATCACAGCTACGGTTCCAATGGTCAGGAACCAGAACCAGGAGGAGGTGAACCTCATGACGAGGTCGGGGAGATGTGCAGGGGGTGAAGAGAAGGAGAAAGAGACAGAAGTAGAAAAAGAAAAAACAGAAAAAGAAAATGAAGAAAAAAGAAAACAGAAGGGAAAAAATAAAATGGGAGAAGACACCCCCCAGGGTGCAGAGAATGAGGCAGCAGACCTCATAAAAATAATAAAAAAGAGTGAATTCAATCTTGTGGATCAGCTAAACAAGGTCCCGGCCCAGATTTCAATACTGGGCCTCTTGCTGAATTCCGAAAAGCATAGGGATGCATTGTTAAGGGTGCTGCAGAGTGCACACGTATCCCAGACCATCGATCCAGACCAGCTTGGCAAAATGGTTGGTCAAATCTTGTCACATAATGTGATAAGTTTCTCAGAGGGTGAGATCAGCCCAGGTGGGTGTTATCATGTGGACCCTTTGCACATCACTGTGCTTTGTAAGGGCTGCATGGTTGCACGGGTTTTAATTGACAACGGGTCAGCGTTAAACGTTTGCCCGTTAATCACTTTTACCAAGCTGGGCCTGGACCAGTCAAGGATCAAAAGAAATGGGCGGATAGTGAGGGCTTTTGATAGCTCCAAGACCCACTCCCTAGGGGAGATTGAACTGCCGGTCACAATTGGGCCGAATATCTTCAACATCACATTTGAGGTGATGGATATACCCGCAGCCTTCAATCTGCTCCTAGGAAGGCCGTGGATACATTCGGCTAGGGCAATACCATCCACGCTCCACCAAAGGGTGAAATACATAAGAGGGCAAAGGGTGATAACAGTCCTAGCCGAAAACTTGGTGCCGCCCATTGTGTCACCTGATGTACCATTAATCAATGTGGACTTGACTGTCGACAAGATTGCATTCCACTCATTTCAATTTGAGGCGGTAAATTACATACCTGGGGGGTGTGAGAAAAAGAAAGAAAAGGGGACCACTGCAGAAAGGATGGTCAAGAAAGTGATGGAGAAATACCACTTTCACCCAGGGAAAGGCCTGGGGATCAATCTGCAGGGGATGGTGGAGCCAATCACGGCTAAGAAACTGATCCCCAAGGTAGGGTTGGGCTTCAAGCCCAGAGGCTGGAGAAGAATGAAGCACGAAGAAGGGGAGAGCAGAAGCCAAGGAAAACTCCCGCATCTGAGGGTGAACTTTCCAAAACCCTCCTACATAATCCAAATTTCTCCTCCTATGGACCAATCAAAACCCCCATACCGAAATGTCAACCCATTTCAGAAGCCTGTTGTTTCGGCCCTACAACCTTATAACCCTTCTCCAATACTGGGAGCAGTGGATGGGCCTGGACCACAGCCCGAGCAGCAGGTGGACTTTTCTGAAGATGTTGGTGCATTCTTCGCCATGACTGAAGGCGAAAAGACAGGGGCAGACATGGAACTGCCATTCATTGATTGGGCCGCAGTAAAAGTTCCGGAAGAGGTCATTTCTGGATTGGGCCCCGCAGCAGAAAAGGGCAGTACCCACCCGGTGATGATGGCATCGGATGCTGGGCTTGAGGAGCAGGCTTTCCCTATTTCCCCTGCTCCCCAAAATTTTGTACTGAACAATTGGGAGGAAACTCCTCTTACCTTTGAAGCAGCGTTAGTTCGGCAAACTGACGCGGCTTCCAAAAAAAAACTCCAATAGTGGAATGCCATTTCCCTGAAGGTTCTAATGGGCCTTCGTCTTCAGGGGAATTATGTTTAGAAGGCCCACAAAAAACCCAAAAAGATTTTTCTATTTTTTCTAGAAAATTTAATTTTTTCAAAAAGGTCCAAACCACTTATGAGCCATATAATCAGACCGAATTGGACCAGGTTGAATATGACTTCGACCTTGAGCTCGACTTTGATCTCATGGAGGTCGAAGAAGAGACCGAGGTCGAAGAAGAAGACGTTCCAAAAGAAATTGAATACCAATTAGAACGTCATGAAAAGGGGGTCCAACCTAATATTGAGGAGACCATATCCATAAATCTTGGGACCAAAGATGACCCAAAAATTGTAAAAATCGGGTCATGTTTGTCTGATGTGCAGAAAAATGAAATGTCACAATTCTTGGCAGATTACAAGGATGTGTTTGCTTGGTCATATCGGGACATGCCGGGGTTGGACACGGACATGGTGGTGCATAAGTTGCCAATTTTACCAGGGGTTAAGCCGATTAAGCAGAAGCTGAGAAGATTGAAACCGGAGTGGACTTTAAAGGTCAAGGATGAGGTGGTAAAACAATTTCAAGCCGGATTTCTGGCAGTCTCTACATACCCTGAGTGGCTCGCAAACATAGTGCCGGTACCAAAGAAGGACGGGAAGGTCCGAATGTGCGTGGACTATAGAGACTTGAACAGGGCAAGCCCAAAGGACGATTTTCCGCTTCCACACATCGACATTCTGGTCGATAATACTGCGGTACATAGCCTGTTTTCCTTCATGGATGGCTTCTCGGGATATAATCAGATCAAGATGGCTAAGGAGGATCAAGAGAAAACAGCATTTATCACACCTTGGGGCACATTTCACTATACAGTCATGCCATTTGGGCTTAAGAACGCTGGGGCAACATACCAGCGGGCCATGACTGCACTATTTCATGACATGATCCACAAGGAGATGGAGGTCTACGTGGATGATATGATTGCCAAATCATGCAAAGAGGAGGACCACTTGATCAATCTGAAGAAAGTGTTTGATCGGCTCAGGAAGTACAGTCTACGGCTTAACCCGGCTAAATGCGTCTTTGGGGCTACATCAGGAAAGTTGCTTGGGTTTATAGTGAGCCGAAGAGGAATTGAAATTGACCCGGCTAAAGCCAAGGCCATAATTGAAATGCCAGCACCCAGAACCGAGAAGGAGGTTAGGGGCTTTCTTGGAAGGATTCAATACATAAGCCGGTTCATAGCACAGCTCACTGCTATCTGTGAACCAATTTTCAAACTTTTGAGGAAAGATAACCCGACGGTCTGGAATGAGGACTGCCAGCAGGCATTTGATACAATAAAGAGGTATTTGCTGAACCCACCTGTGCTAGTGCCACCAACTCCAGGAAGACCACTGATCCTGTACTTGTCAGTGTTGGAAACGTCGATGGGATGTGTCTTGGGGCAACATGATGAGACTGGTAGAAAAGAAAGGGCAATTTACTATCTGAGTAAAAAATTCACAGAATATGAAGCTAAGTACTCATCATTGGAGAAGACTTGTTGTGCTCTAGTGTGGGCCACTCAGAGGCTAAGGCATTACTTCCTTAGTCACTCCACACTATTGATATCCCGGATGGACCCGCTGAAATATTTATTTGAGAAACCGGCACTAACTGGCAGGACGGCTAAGTGGCAATTGCTACTGTCCGAGTTTGACCTCACATACATCACCCAGAAGGCGATCAAGGGTCAAGCCATAGCTGATCACCTGGCTGCACATCCTTTGCCAGAATATCAACCCTTGAAGACCAACTTCCCAGATGAAGCAATTCTGTACACTGAAGAGGAAGACAGTGAGAGTTCTTGGCAGATGTTCTTTGATGGGGCCGCCAACATGAATGGGAACGGAATAGGGGCAGTCTTGGTTAAACCAGATGGTTCACATATCCCAATTGCAGTAAAACTGAGATTCCAGTGCACTAATAACACAGCAGAATATGAAGCATGCATAATTGGATTGCAAGCAGCCATGGATCATGGAGTAGAGGAACTTGACGTATACGGGGATTCGAGTCTTATCATCTTCCAAACAACTGGTGAGTGGAAAACCAAGGATCACAAATTGATCCCCTATCACCAGTATTTGGAAGAAATAAGCACAAATTTCACTCGAATTTCCTTCAACTATATGCCAAGAGCCAAGAATCAGTTTGCGGATGCTCTAGCAACCTTGGCTTCAATGGTCAGCATACCAGAAGGAATAGACATCAGACCACTGGAAATTGAGGTCCGAGATGAACCGGCTTACTGTCTCGTTCTAGAGGGAGCACCAGAAGAAGAAGCACCATGGTTCCAAGATATCAAAAATTTCTTGAATAATCGGAGTCTGCCAGCGAATGCCACTGCTACTGAAAAGAGGACAATACAGAGATTGGCTGGTCAATTTCTACTAAGTGGTGGACATGTGTACAAGAGGTCGCATAACGATATTCTGCTAAGATGTGTTGCCAAGGCTGAATCAGAAAGGCTGATCGAGACGGTACATGGAGGAGTCTGTGGGCCCCATATGAGTGGGCACATGTTGGCAAAGAAGATCCTGAGGCTAGGATATTACTGGACGACCATGGAGCACGATTGCTGTACACATGTCAGGAGGTGCCATCAATGCCAAATCTATGCAGATAACAAGCATGCACCCCCAGGTGAGCTGCACAACATGACATCACCCTGGCCCTTCTCTATGTGGGGCATAGATGTCATTGGCATGATTTCACCTAAGGCATCGAACGGACATAGATTCATCCTGGTGGCGATTGACTATTTCACTAAGTGGGTAGAAGCAGTATCATATGCAAATATCACAAGCAACCATGTTATCAAATTTTTGAAGCACAACATTATTTGTCGCTATGGACTGCCAAGTGCTATAGTATCAGAAAATGCTTCAAATATTAAGAACAAGGACATGAAGAAAATGTGTGAGCAGTTTCAGATCACCCATCATAAGTCAGCTCCGTACAGGCCAAAGATGAATGGGGCAGTGGAAGCAGCAAACAAGAATATAAAGAAAATCATTCAGAAGATGGTAGTGAGCTACAAGGATTGGCATGAAATGCTACCACTTGCTCTGCATGCATACAGAACCTCGATCCGGACCTCAACTGGAGCAACCCCGTATTCCCTAGTCTATGGAATGGAAGCAGTCTTGCCAGTGGAAGTAGAGATCCCATCACTCCGAGTGCTCATGGAAGCAGAACTAGAAGAAGCCGAATGGGTCCAGTCGAGACATGATCAACTTAACCTGATAGAAGAAAAGCGGTTGAAAGCGCTTTGCCATGGACAATTGTACCAGAAGAGAATGGCCCGGGCCTACAATAAAAAAGTGAGGCCCAGAACTTTCCAAGAAGGAAACTTAGTGCTAAAGAAAATCCTACCATTTCTGGAAGATCCTCGTGGTAAGTTCAAGCCCAATTGGGAAGGCCCATATGTCGTCAAGAAAGTCTTGTCAGGGGGTGCACTCATCTTGGCAGAAATGGATGGGTCAGATTTTCCTGAGCCCATTAACTCTGATGCGGTAAAAAGGTATTTCCCTTGAGTGAATATTTCTAGGAAATGATCCGAGGCCATTTTTCTTTATTTCCTTCAAAAAAGATTTTAATCCCTAGTCTAGCCAAGTTGAGCCGGTTCGTTTCTTTGATCAACCCAAACCGGATTTACAGTCAAATTGGGGCAAAATCAATTGGGGCAAAAGTGAGGAAAGAAAAAGAAAAAGAGAGGAAAAGCAATGGAAATGGCAAATGAAAGCCAAGTGTGAAAAAAAAAATGCAAAAAATGCAATTTGGGGGAAAAGGGTTAAATTCATCATGACTGTAAGTCCGGTTGACCTATTTCCACACTTGAAAATTTTTTGGGCCTTTAATACCCTTTCTTTCATAAACTGAGCCTAGCCTTCATTTCGTCCTATTAATAAGCCCTCGGTGATCTTAGATTGTTCATTCAAATATCAGAGTAAGTTGGGTGATGACGGAATTCAGAAGCCGGCCCTAGTGAAAACCGTAACTGGCGCTAGGGGCAATATTGGCAAAAAGGCAAAAAGAAAAAAAAATAAGAAAAATGAAAGAAAATCAGAGGTTGAGTTGATCATGGGGATCCGAGATTGAAGCAAAATCGGCATGAGCAGAATGGGGCAGTTTTGGCAGTTGGGGATGACTCTAAAGGTCCTAAGATGGACGGTTATAATCCCTCATTATTTTTTGGACTACCCTTTTCATTATTTAACCTGGTTCTAATTCCTTTAATTATAGGTGATTAAGTGCATGGACCAAATTTCAAAAATATAAAAAAAAATATAAAAAGGAAAAATTATACTTTGGCCAGTGATGAGAAATCAAATACTTTTCATAAAACCTTTGTTTTTACAAGCATCTGAGCATTCTGAGGCCAATAATATAAAAACTTTATTTTGAATTAAATCCTTTGTATTTCCACTATTGGAGTTCAATTTTGTACAAAGGTATGAAAATGTGCAGGAAATAAAGCTAATCCCTATCTCCTAGCCGCTCCTCAAGCTCCCGAATCCGAGCTGCCTGAGCTGCAATGACTCCTGAAGCCCCCTCTGTAGCGGGATCACTCAGGAAGGAAATGACCTCATCTGAAAGGGCTTGCTTAATCCGCATACTCCTAAGGCTGGCCAAAGTATCCTGGTACTTCTGCCGGATCATACGGACCTCAAAGCAACGAGCCTGCCTCTGCTCCTCCAGCTTCTCTTCCACGGCAATACGGCGTGAGACCTGCTCCTCAAGCTGCCTCTCCAGATAAGCGCCCTGTATCCTGAGCTCCTGGGCCTCCCGTACCCATATCTGCTGAAGCCGCTTATGAGAAGCCCGCTCAGACTCTAGAATGTCCTCATAAGTAGGAGCCAAGACTACGGGAGGATCTTCGGGTACCGGGGCCTGAGTCTGTATCTGTTCCTTGATCCAGAAGAGATAATCCTTCACATGGGCTTCTGAGAAGACTGGACCATGCATAAAGCGGACATAGGACCACTCCTTCATCAACCAGGCATTCAGCTTCATAGAAAGGGGCCCAAGACGATCCTCATATCCACATGGGATGATAATCCCCTGGGTTGCACGGAACTGACGAAGGACCCGCAGAGGAAGATAAAGCACTGCATGCCTCAGGCCAGCCAGAATCAGAAAGTTGCGGTCTCGGAAGCTAATCACTGTCTCCGCATTAGGCTGATAAGTACCAGGCCATCTCACCTGGTCATCCTGAAGCGAGCCCAAGAAAGTGAACCAGCCCTGTTTACCCCCTGGAATATCGGGGCACCCCCTGTTGCTCATCAAAAGAGGGACTTTCAGACTCGGGAAGAAGTGTCGATTGATCTCTTCAATCTGGCTCAAATGATCAAGTAGCCAAAGCTGCAAAGGAGGAGAGATATGTCAGCACACTGTATAGAAAAAAAACAAAAAAAAACAAAAAAACAAAAAAAAAAAAACAAAAAAAAAAAAAAAAAAAAAAAAGAGGCAAAAAGAAGGCCAAAAAGCAAGAGAGAAAAAGAAAGAAAAAAAAAAACTTGTTTACCTGCAGGATCTGGGCACATGCTAAGAAGCGTTTCGACTTCCTGTTGTAGCAGTCGGTCAAGGCCTGATACATCCCTGCTAAAATCATAGGGGCCAACCTCTCCCTCTCCCGAACCTGGCATATCACAGAAATCAAGGCCAAGTCCACCTCGTCATCCTCCCGTGGGAAAAGTAATTGGTTGACCACAATCAAGGTCAAGGCATTGAATCGGGCCTCCTTATCTTCTCCCCTCAAAAGTTTCTCAGTCAAAAAAGCCTTAGATAGGGTCAAAAGGGTGTCAGAATCCCCCAAGTCCTTCTTCCCTATACCCAAAAAAGTAGAAGCTTCCTTCTTATAACTGGGCCTAAGAGGTGGATTCACCACCTTCTCATCAAACCTCAGGCCCAGGATGGTTTCCACCTCTTCAATGGTTGGGGTCATCTCATGGGTCCCAAAACGGAACAAGTTGAGATCAGGAACCCAATGACCAATCATGGCCTCTATAATCTCCCACTTAAAGGGAACCTTGGGAATGAGCAGGGTATGGCCTAGGTTAGTAGTACCCCATCTCCTCTCCTCATCTAGGGTCATAGAGTTAACCCACCTTGTGTAAAAGGAATCCACAGGGTTGTACCTAGTGAGATTTGGGGGTTTTGGTCTAAAAGGCTGTTTTGCAGGGGAGGCAGTGTGGACAGACAATAGTGGGGCAGAAGATGATCCAGATTCCATTGGATTTGACGGGAGCAAGCTAGAACTCAAGAGGAGGAAGAAAAAGGCGAAAAAGGGGGTTTTTAAACTCAAAAACTCGTAAAAAATGCTCAAATCCCGAGACTGGTTGCATTTATAGCATCTTTTAACATATCCGGTAACTCAGACCGGATACAAAGGCTTTAGTACGATCCGGATAAGTGTACCGGATACAGGGCTTCCATGAATATCCGGTATGTCAGACCGGATACCAAGAAAAAATGCAAAAAAAGAGCTAAGGATGATAAAATCCGAATTTTTACCTGTTTTACCTGCTTACAAGTCATAATTGCATAGAATTGAGAACAAAAGATGTGCAAGACATGATAGAATGAATAAAAAGTTTTTCATATATATATCTGAAAGTTTTTGTACAGGGATGATAAAAATACATGAAAATGAAAAATATAATCCTAATCTACTCCTGTGCAGGATCATCCCCGCGTCCTCGGCCGCGTCCACCTCTACGGCGTCTCCCCCAAAGGGCTCGGCCTCTAGAGTATGCAAGAATCCGCTCGGCCGCATGGCGAGGATGCCGACCTACCACCTGCTGAAGATGATACTCCAAACAATAATCCTCGAGATCCGGGGGAGGAGCAGGAGTAGAATCTGGAGAAGAAGTCTCGGGCTCAGCAGCAACCGGCCCAACTGGGCCCTCATCCAAAGTATCCTCTACTCCCGCAGCTCCAGAAGGCGCAGCATCCGCAGCAGAGGGGCCAGGATCAGAAGTAGCTGAGTCCACAGAAAAGAGAAAAATCAGAAGATTCAGATATAAGGAAGAATAAAAGAAGAGAATAAAAAGAAGATCATACCAGGAAGGTCTGCAGAAGGAGCGGGAGGATCCGGCTCGTCAAGACCAGCCACTGGGGCATCCTCGGGATCAGAGGCCCGGGCAGGAGATGGGTCAGGAATCAGGAAATCATGCCCAAAGAAGGCATCCTGATCATGGACCGGGCCCTGCACAAGTCAAACAAGCATATCAGAATAGCAGAAACAGAAAAATAATGAAAGAAATGAACATATAAGAAGGCCAAGTACCTGTCTAGCCTGGAGCTCAGCAACCAAGGCCTCCAGCTCCCTGATCCGGGCATCCCGCTGGGCCACGACCGCATCGTGCTCCGCGATCATATCATCAATCGCAGCCCGCTGGCTCTCGAACCGGTCCCGAATGGAGTTCAGCTCGTGTACCTGCCAGCAAGAACGGAAGCATGGTCAAAAAGGCATAAGGAAGGAAAAGAGGATGAAAATGGGAAGAATACAAGGTTTACCGTGTCCTCATGGATCCGGATACGGATCCCGCCAATCTCAGTCACCCCAGCACGAGTGGGTCGATCCATCAAGCATCCAATAGACACCCGCTGGAACCACTCGTCATAATCTCCAGCTACTGTAAGCCCCTCCGCATCCAAGAAGTGATCGAACTGATCAACATCAAAGCCCGGGAGGAGTGTGTCGGGACCCACAGCAGGAGGAGGGACGGGGATGCGAAGTGCGCCAGTGTGCTGGTAGTACAGGCGCTCTCCCAAGTACATCACCCTACCAAGCCTCCCAAGGAAGCACTGGTAAGACTGACGTCGGAGATCTCGCTCAAAAGCATCCTGTACTGCCATCTCACGAGCGACTCCGACATCCACGTCATCTGGACGGGATAGAATGAGCTGCAAAGAAGCGAAGTGGTCAGATACAGTCAAGGTACAGGAAAGAAAATAAAAGAAAAAAAGATAGAGGACTTACATCAGATCGGCGTGCACGGTCTAAGTGCACCCGAGCGGTACGAGGCTGGCTCCTATCGGCATCTCGAACCTGGGCCGACCATCGCAGGGCCACAGGGAAATCCGCAACCTCAGGAACCGGGGAGGGGCGGAAGAAGGTCATATAGGTGTACATGAACACCTAGCAAAAGAATAATCAGTCAGGAAAGGATAAAAGCCTAAAGAATTAAGCCAGACAGATGAATGCAATACCTGTAGAATCTACCAGAAGAACCGGCTGCTAACTCCATCACCTCTCGGAGATGCTAAGCCTCGAACCGCTCGGCACAGCCCGGCCAAGATGGTCCCATAGATCAGCCGACCCCATGCTAGCTGGCGGGTCTGATGGAAATCTCTCAAGGCGTCCAAAAAGAGCGGACTGACACCAGTCGTATCCTCCGGGAAGAAGCAGCTCCCCAACATCAGCAGAAATACATGTCGGAAGATCGGCGCAAAGGCTGCATCCTCCACAGAAACGGTCTCGTGCCTCCTCTCAAAATGGCGCGCCAGACTCTCCCGCAACCAACTAATGGAGAGCCGGCCACTCCGCCCATCCCAAGCAGTAGGAGGCAGGGCCTGATATCCCAGGAGAAGTCCCATATCCTCCGCAAAAGGCCGCTCCAAGACGATGGTCCGCCCCGTCAGAGGAATGCCAGTGATCATCACAAAATCCGAGGGGCGGATCCCCAGCTCCACGTCCGGCAGGTGGAACGACTGTGTCTCTGGGAAGTATCTCTCCATCATGGCAAAAATGAGTGGACGGTCGGCTCTGAATGATGGAATACTGAGGAAGTGATCCAGATGGCACCTCCCAAACTCCCGCCTGAGTGCCGGAGAAAGTGACCGTGCCAACTCGCTGAATCTCCCCCAGCTGCCGCGCAAGTGGGAAGAGTAGTAGGGAAGCGGCACATCAGCCCTGATGCACATAGAGGGGTGGCTATCCAAGCCATAGAGGAGCTCTGTATCATGCACAGAAGCCCTCAACTCCTCAGAGACCCCTGCCAGAGCTACAGCAACCCCCTCTGGAGCCATATCTCTGGCTCTGCCTCGGCCTCTACCACGGCCTCTCTCGCCCTCAGGGGCCTGATCCTGAACTCTGCCTCTGCCTCTGCCTCGACCTCGAGCCGGTGCAACCACGGGCTAAAATCCAAGGGCAGTGTGAAGATTGTGTGGGAAAGGAGAATAGAAGAAAGAAAAGAAAGGAAAATTTTTTTTGAAAGCCTACCTCAGCAGAGCTCTCTCTGGAGACATCTAGCGGCTCCGACAGAGTGGCGCTGGAACTCGCCTCCGTACGAGCCCGCGAAGAGGAGGGCTGATCAGCTGGGTCAGCCTCCTCTCTAACTCGAGAACGACTCCTAGCCATCTACACAGGGAAGTGTTTTATGAGTTTATCAGAAATTTTACCCTATTTTTGGTCTAAGTTTCAGTTCGTATCTTACATGGTTATTTTCCAAAATTATCATCTGCAAAGTGTTGGGAAGTGTGGGATATTTCTGTTTTTTTAAAACATTTCTCCCTAACCCTAAAAGATTCCTACAATACTTAACATTTCCTGTATGTTATGGTTCCAGGATATGAGGAGCGGGAAGGTCAAGGCATCAAAAGCAAGCAGAATTGTAGAAATCCAGATTGGACAGTTAATTCATAGTAAAGTGAAAAGTGAGCAAAAGTTTGTAATCCATTGGCAGTCAGTACATGCATCAAGAAGAAGCAAGACTAGAAGAACAGATGTGGCATCAAGTCTGGAAAAACAAAATCATACCGTGAACCATCCGGTTGGGAATTGGCCCAGGAACAGTAAAAAATATATCACTAACAAGACAGTTCTAAGGAATCATGACAAAACTGAATTAGGAAAGCAAAGTTTGTTCTAACATTGGCATACAAGCAGCAGGACATCATTAGTTCATATCAGCAGCCGATAGACCAAAACTCTGAGATGGCATTAATTCAAGGATACCACCAAAGAACAAAAGAAAGCATGATCACAGCAAAGCACAAGGCCTTAAGTCTGAAAAATTCCAGCAGAAAAGAGCTAGGCCGAAAATGGTTCATACAAGGATTCAATTGCAAAGAAATATTCTGGAAATTTCAAGTGATCATACTTGCATGGAGAAGTAATCAACCAAGTCCAATTTGCAGAATAAATTGAGAAAGTGGCAATTCGGTGCTAAAATCAGATGAAATAGGGCAATGTCGATTGAAAAATGCCAAAGTAAATTCATTGTCTGATTAAAGATCAAGAAAAACCTGGTTGCAAGTGAAAGGGATCGGATGGATTGCTGGAACTTAGATGGAACCACCGAAAATGGGAAGAAAACGAGCTAGGGCTCGACTGCAGCTGTCAATGGCCGATCACTGAAGTCGCCGGAGTTGCAGGTCACCACCGGCAGCAATAGACGTCGCCGGAGCTACTGGAGATCGCCGGAAAAGCCAAACGAGTCGTCGGGGACGAGGACGAGAGCTTAGAGCCGGTCTGAGTTGTCGGAGACTGGAGAAAAGAAATGAAAAGTCGCGGTCGCGCGCGACTTAAGTAAACATGCGGGATCCGGATACTCAGGCCGGATACCCGCAGAGCCTTCATTATCCGGATACACCTACCGGATACCAAAGAAAAAAAGAAAAAAAAATAGAAAAAAGCAGAAAAAATAGAAAAAATAGAAAAAAAACAGGGAAAAATAGAAAAAAGAAAAGAAAAAAAGAAAAGAAAAAAAAAAGAAAAAGAAAAAAGAGAAAAAGAAAAAAAAGAGACAAGAAAAAAAAGAAAAGAAAAAGCAAACTTGTGCTACAACTTCTATTTTCTCTCAAAATCCTATTTTTGTCTTGAAATCCACCTCACAGCCACGAGAGCTCTGTGGAATTTAGGACAACCTTGGGAAATGTGCCTGGTCAAAAGGATGATATCCACTCAATTTTCAACTTGGTTTGATAAAAAATCAGTTTTTCAAAAATCCTATTTTTGGGCTTAAAATCCACTTCACAGCCACAAAGGGCTCAGTGGAATTTAAGAACTCTTGGAGAGATGCCCCCTTAAAGTGAGGGCCTTTTTGGCAAATCTCCACTCAAAAATTGTTTTCTACAAAAATTGAATTGAACCGAGCAAATCATGCTCAAGGGAATGCAATTTGGGCTTGTCTACTCTTTGCAGCTCACTGCTTCGCAGCTCCCGCAAAGAGGGGCAGTTGTAGACACCCCCAAATTGCACAAACAATCATCAAAAATCATTATCTCCTGGAAAGCCAGCACAGAATTTGAAGAAAATAAATTTTTGCCTGTATCCGGATACTCAATCCGGATACAAGTACTCCTTCATGTATCCGGAATGATTATCCGGATACATGTGAGCCTTAATGTTTCCGGTACCATGTACCGGATACCTTAAGGCCCTTTGTTATCCGGTCCGATGTACCGGATACCTTAAGTTTGCTCAAAATTAGGGTTTTCCGAGAGCTTTTCACTTTTACCATCATGTCCCTCATTAAATGAGGGGAAATCGCGGAAATAACCTTAGGGTTTAGGTTTGAGGGGTTCTAGACATTAAGTTGTGTCTACCAATGACCTTAGCCCTTGCCTATAAATAGGAGCCTCCTCCTTGAGCAAAAGGCACACAACTCTTGTTTTGAATTCTCGCAAAGAAGAACTCCAAGAGAAGAAGGAAACCGCTGTGGAATCGTCTCCAGAATTCAGGTAAGCCTCAACTTTTCTTTTTATTTTCTGTCTTTACATTCCTAGATCTAGATCTCTTCTTCTACCTTTCTGTAGTGTAAAGCATTGTTTGTATGTGTGGAAATCCTTCCCTGGCTCAAAGTATCTCAAGACTCCCCTAGCCGTAAAACGTGAAGGCGGATCTAGGAGAAACGAGACCGGGGATTGACCCTAGTGCTAGAACCTATGTAGCATAAGGCCTTTTTGATTGATTGTAAACCGTTCCATATTCAAAGTACCCTTGATTATCTTAAAGAGAACAGAGGGAAACGATAATGGAACGGAACCCTAGGCTATGCTAGAACCTATTTTGTTGAATCTATATGCATGTTGTATTGATCTTGTTTGTTTTTTTACACTTGCACATACATATCACTATTTTGGCGGGATAGGTTCATATTTGGGGTTTATTGCATTTATTGTGATAAAACTCAAATAAATGGCCTCAATCAAATTCTGGAGTGTTTTAAAATGTTTTTCAAAGGTTTTGGATTCATCTCACACGAATCACACACTTTTTTGTCAATTTTCGGATTTGGATTTCTTCAAAAGTGGCTTAGCTTGACAGCACCTGTACCCCTACTTCGGACGTCCGTAACTTCATCATCCGGATGAATTTTGGGGCGATTCCAGAACCATGGGAAAGGTGAGGCTGTCTAGTTTATGTCCACCAAATTTCATGATTTTCTATCTAGCCGATTTTTGACACCTCTCTGTCGAAGTTGAGTGGACAGTTCAGGTCCAAGTACAGAACTTGTCACTTCGACGGACCGCCATGTGTTCGTTTTAAGTCCGATTCAAGTGATTTTTGTTTCTGAGTATTCCTTTATGAGTCTATTTTCAAATCCAGTTGGTTTCATAATTTTTGAATTCCATTTGAATTATTGGTAGCCGATTTACTCAGAACTGCTCATTTGCATTTTTCTGGGTAAATCTGTGATCTTCGGGGCCTGTTCGGGAGACCACCCAAGGCACATCCGAAGGGATTTTTGTATGAGGCTAGTTTCTATGGAAAGATGGCCATACAAACTTCAATCACACCAAATTTCACGGATTTCTATGTAGTGGATTTTTCTAGACAATTTTCCAAAGTTGCCCACTTACCACTTTTAAAAATCCCCAACAGCAACTTCAAAGGAGCATAACTCCTAGATTTTTCATCGGAATGAAGTGAAATTTTGCATGAGACTCTTGTTTACCCTCATATTTCAAATGGATTTGGTTTGGTTCAATTCAGAATTGGATTTGAATGATTTCAAGACAAAGGATCTTACTTTTTACCAAACTTCCCGGATTTGCCTCAACTCGGTTTTTGCCACTTTTGCTTTGATTTCCCTCTTTTGAGATATTCCAGAAATGATATTGACATAAGAGAGGATCTAAAATCCATTTAGATTCTCATGTGGAGATATCATACATTTGACCTTTTTCAAGGTTTCTCATGATTTTTAGCAAGCTTTCTTACTTTGTTTTTGCATGAACATACACTTGGCAACCACTTCGTGTGGATGAATGGGGGTGCCTAACACCTTCCCCCGTTCATAATCTAATCCCCTTACCCATCTCTGGATTTGATTTTCAAGTAGGGTTATTTTTACCCTAGAATTTGTCTTTTGGCTATTTTTGCCTACTTTTGAACTCTTTGGTGTCCATTCTCACCCCAAAATCATGAATGGTGGCGACTCTCCCAATTTTTGCGTTGAGCCCGTGTGTTGACGGAGGGACGATCACTCCGGTGATTTTTCCCCATGTCTCACAATTACCGCCCCCTAAAAGTCCCTTTTAGGGGCCGTAAGCCTATTACCGCTCATAAAAGACATTTATTAAAAAACAAAAAATGACTTTTAGCGGCGATAAGCTTTTTACCACCCTTAAAAGACCCTTTTAGGGGCTGTAAGACCATTACCGCCCTAAAAAAATTTGTCCAGGTGAAACCATGTGAACTTTTTACCGGTGGTTTTTAAAACCGCCGGTAATAACCCAATAACACGTTATTTACCGGCGGTTAAACCGCCGGTAAAGAACTTTTTGATTTTTCTAAAAAAACTCAACTACTACTAAAGATGAAGAGAGAAATCGACTTTTAGGGGCGGGAATTTACCGCCGGTAAAAGTAAAAGTGGGAATTTTTGCGCGTTCCAAATCAAATGAATTTTTGTTAGACTTTTAGCGGCGGGAACTACCGCCGGTAAAAGCAAAAGCGGGAATTTTCCCGCGCTCGAAATGAAATGAATTTTTGTTTGACTTTTAGGGGCGGTAAGCTACCGCCGCTAAAAGTTAAAGCGCCAATTTTCAAATGTTATTCAACTTGTAGCGGCGGTAAGCCTGTTACCGCCGCTAAAAGTCTCTTCTATATATACAAACCGAATCTCTTCTTCTTCAACTTGTCTCCTTCTTCTTGTTTTTTTTTCTTGCAATCCAACTACAGGTATGCATTTCTTTTTACCCATCATTTATATTTCCTTTTTATTTTTTGCAAATTTACTCTCTCACTAACATGTTGCTCTTTCTCTCTCTACAGATTTCTTCCAAGGGCTCACTCTCTCTCTTTCTCTTTCTCCCTCTCTCTATCTCTATCTCTCTTTCTCTCTCTCTCTCTCTCTCTCTATTTCTCACACTCTCTCTATGCCTATATCCTTCTCTCTCTCTATTTCTCACACTCTCTCTATGCCTATATCCTTCTCTCTCTCTCTATATCTCTTTTTCTCCCTCCCTCCCTCCCCCTCTCTCTCTCTCTCTCAATATCTCTGCTGCCAAACAACGGCAGCAAAATTTTTTTATTTTTTTAATATAGTTTTTAGCGGCGGTAATGCTCGCCGGTAAAGGTCGTTAATTTATTTTTTATTTATTTTTTAGCGGCGGGAATTCACCGCCGCTAAAAGCCGAAATTACCGCCGGTAAAAGTAGTTAATATATTTTTTATTTTTTAAATTGTTATTTTTACTGGCGGTAATTACCGCCGCTAAAAGTCATTATGTGGCTTTTTTATTTTTTTAATATTTTTTTTTACCGGCGGTATTGTTCCGACGGTAATGACCTAGAAATAGCGGCGGTAAGAAAATTACCGCCGCTAAAACCTTTACCGTCAGCATTGTTTGGGGCGAGAGTCCTTACCACTGGTAATAGTATTATCGGCGGTACTTGTATATTTACCGGTGGTACCCTACCGCCGGTAAAAACTTGCTTTTTTGTAGTGAAGTAGGCAAGCAACACCACCTCTCCTTTCTCTCCTAGCCTGTATTGGAAAACGAAGAAGTGAAAATCACTTTGTTTCAGGGAAGTGTTGTTTGCCTATTTGGCAAGAAACAATTGGGTACGGTTGATCCAATTTACATGTTCAACCGTAGATGATCTGAATCAAAAAAGAAACACTCACAAATTAAAATGTGCGATACTTAATATCATATGAGGTTGAAGTTTCCTTGTTTGTTCTTACAAGATACCAAATCAATAGAGAAATTAATATAACTCATTAACCATCAAAGCAATTGTAGGTACACTTAAGTTTCTCTTTATCATTTTACATCGTACAAGGTTGATATATCTATATTTTATTTTTATAAGGTTCCAAAGCAGTAAATAAGTACTACTTATGCTCATAGAACAATTTAATTAACCTTGGATGTTTCTATAAGCCGGTGTTCCACAATCTTTGCAAAAACATTTTCTTCGATAACCCGTGCAACGACCACCTTGTAGAAGTCCTCTTTGTATGCACCAATGATTACATGAGAAGTGATCACACTTTTTGTTCGGATGTTCGCTCTTTTTAAAGCAATCATGCCGAGTTTTCATATTATTTCTTTCACAATGACATAGTTTCTTCTTGCACTTTTCAGATATTCTCAATAGGCACGTAGGTCGCATGCATTTGCCGCCGTTGGAAAACTCCTCTTTATGGCAATGATCTTTACAACTGTCCTCATCACATGTTCCCGAGTTTCCTTTGTACTTGTAGGTCTTTTTCATGACGGCTTTCGCCTGCACGAACTTGGGCTCCATATCTTTTATCAAAGTAAAGAAAAAAAAAATTCTGTTAGGATGACTTAGGTAAGTGAAAAATAAGATGATATCTATGTGTGTTTGTCTATGTGAAAAATAAGATGATATCTATGTGTGTTTATATATATATATGATGCCAAGCTGAGGTTGAACCTAGACACAAGATAGGGGTATGGGAATACTTTTCAACCAGCAAATGATGCACCTTGATTATTATTTCATTACCTGCATCATTGTCGGAAGCGAAAAGATGGTTTTATATGCTTGCATACATATAGACCGTATCTATGTACATATGCAGAGGTGGTAATATATGTTAAGGAATATATTAAATATATAAAGTTCACCCCTAACTATCAACTTAAACTTTTAGTAGGAACGGTATTCTACATGGTATCAAAGCTTTAGGCAAACACCTGGTCTTGGGTTCAAACCTCCACTCTACCCGTTAAGAAAAAAAAATATTCCACGTGTAGGGCCTCTCTTAAAATGGGTTTGAATCCAGCCCACACGCGAGGGGGAGTGTTAAGGAATATATTAAATATATAAAATTCATCCCCAACTATCAGCTTAAGCTTTTTAGTAGCTAGAAACGATGTTCTATAATGTAGAAGGCAAAATCTAATTTAAAGTTCAAACACTTTTCATAGAAGGTGAAAAAATTTGGTCTTATATTATCAAAGGGATTGCTTAAGTTTTATGTTAAAGATGACAAATAGAATTAAAAGAGAAATAACCTGAAACCACAAGAAGTAATAAGAGGATAACGGCAGCTGATCGCTCGATTGCCATAAAGAGAGAGATAGGGGTGAGCTTGCACGTCACTTGTTGATGCTGTACAGCCTTTTATACCTTTATAGTGTAGATGGTAGTAAGAAATGTGAGGGTTAGTACTACTCGAAGAAAAAGTAAGGGCAAGATCATTATATCCAAATGAAACTATTAAATGATTATTTCTTTATGTTTTTTTTTTATATTTTCGAATATAAGGAGGGGAAAAAAAGGTTGCACAATTTGGATAACCCAAATATGCCTCATGCAAATATATAAAAGAAGCTATTTCCAGAAAAAAATACATATGGATTACTGGAATTTAATCTATTTTGGAGCAATGCTCATTTATAAAAGAGTTTATTTTTAAAATTATTTTAAAGCTTGCTATTATGATCTTCCGTCCATATGGTACCATCTAGGAATCAAAGTGACAATGGCATCTATTGTTATTCATATGTCTCAAACAAAATGTGCCAAAAAAAGTCTCACCAATTTACAAAGAAAAATATGCTGAAAAGGCTCTCTTCAAGGCATAGATGAATATGCACAAGCCTACCAAGAGTAATGCTCATTTTTTAAAGTATTTATTTTTAGAATTAAAGTTTACAATTAAAAGTAGTGGAAAATTAACTTTTAATGATACTTTTCAAAATAATTAGGATTAAGTCAACAAAGTTTTAACTTTTAGTAAACCTTTATTAAAATAATTAATTTTAGTGACATTTAAATGTTACGAACAAATTCTTCAAAGAATACCCTTGTACCATTTACTCCCAGGATTTGTACAAACAATAAAATGACTTGTACAAGCTATTTGGGTGAATAATACAAGGGTATTCTTGGAATAGTTGAGTTATAAATTATAATATTAAAATGTCACTAAAAATTAATTATTTTGATAAAGGTTCACTAAAAGTTAAAATTCAAAACTTTGCTTGAATTAATCTAAAATAATTTTGAAAAGTTTCATTAAAAGTTAATTTTAAAGTATGTGCACTGCTTTTTAGGAATTGAAATAATTACAAAAACATACACTGTCAGTTCGTATGTCTCATCAGCACAGATAGATGGTTGAAAGGCTATATGCGGAAGGGTCGTTTCTACAATAATTTATTTTCAGATATTACTGAATATATAGCTTCCTATTATTAAAATTCTTTGGTCTTTACACAACTTTCTAGAAAGCGGCATCACAAGAACATCCGCTTTCGTTCGTATGTCGAACGCAAAATATGACAAAAAATTGTCATCTCCAAAGCATAGATGGATGATTGCAAAGCTATAAAAAACAATGGTTCTTTATACAAGAATGTAATTTTAGATAGAGAAAACGTAAATAGAGCAAATCCTTTCTAGAGTGAAAACTCCTAAAGAGGGAATTTTAGAGAGAGAAAACACTATAAAAAGGGAATTCTGGAGAGATAAAAGAGAGAAGTATAGAGAAAGAAATCTATATAGAGAAAATCCTTTCTAGAGTGATAATTCTCTTAATTTTAGAGAGAAAAATTCTAGAAAGAGAAACCAATCATTTTTAATGAACAAACTAACGGGCATGAATTTTTCCCAAACGTAAAAAGCACCGATCAATCATACAAACCACCAGCAAATTTCCAAAATGCATTGTGAATATTAAATCAACTTCACCTGCATAGAGCTCCGTCGTCCTGTTTCTGTGCTTCTGGTTTTTTTCCTTTTCAGAGATGACGAAGAAAGAGTATAAGAGAAAGTTATAGAAATAGATTGCTGGGAGAGAGTGTACGAGAGTGTGAGAGAGAGTCCATCTGCTCGTCCTCGAAGAGAGCCCCTTCTCGTGTTTTTATAGAAGATGAAGGAGGAGAGCGAGAGAGAGTCTAATAAAGCAAAGATGCTCAATACTGTCTTACACCAACACATACCGACAGGGTTGTATCATCTATAGCAAAGATGCTCAATACAGTCTTACACCAACACATGAAGGTGTGGGGCCCATAGAATATTCATTTGGTGGGCCCCACACCTATGTGTATGGATTAGGGCTATATGAATAGCCCAGATGCTGCCAAAGAATTTTTTTTTTTAATTCTTTATTATTTTACTATTTTTCTCACAAGGCTTACATATTAAATGATGAGATGAATTTGCTGCTATGTTTACCTGAATTAGTCCCTGTTGAGGCCGTGAAATTTTGTCATGTGAAGAATCTCACGATCAGTTTCTTTTCATCTAGGTCCCACTTGAAACATTTGCAATGATGAAAAAACACAGATCATGAGGTGCTTCACATAGCAAAATCTTGCGGCCACATCAAGGACCAATTCGGGTAAACATAGCAGAAGATTTCAAATATGCGTTGCCTATGAAACATTTAGAGTTTATTATTACGTGTCTATCAAGAGTCTTCTTTACATTAATTTGTAGGAGCAGAAGTTCACAAGGACATACACTGTTGTTCATATGTCTCGATCACAAAAGTTTGGTTGCCAGCAAGCACAAATAGATGATTTCAAGACTGTGCCTCAAGGAACATCATAAGAACCTCCACTTTTGTCTATACGTGACATGCAAAATATGCCAAAGCACATATCGATGATGATTATAAAAGCCAACTAAAACAATGGTTCTTTCTACAATAATTTATTATAAAAGCCAACTAAGTGACTAAGTGACAATGACATCCTCTATTGTTCATTTGTCTCAAGCAAAATATTCCAAAGAACTCTCTCCAATACCCAGAGCAATGCTCATTTTTATAAGAGCTTGAAAATAGATGATTACAAAGGTATCTGGAGCAATGCTTCTTTTTATAAGATTTTATTTTTAGAATTATTTTAAAGCTTGTTGTAAGCATGCATCCTAATTTTGCATAATGATTGGAGAAGAAAGTGTGCAAAAAAATAAAAAAATATAAAAGGTTTTAAAAAAATGAAGAAAAAATGCTTGGGGTACAAAATGGTGATTTTGCAGTTGGAATTTCCCAAAAATCAGTTTTATTTTAAAAAGCCAACAGTTCAGATAAAACGGTTAGACAATTTGCCTACAAACGGGGCACATGTTTCTAGATTTAGGGGATTTCAACTTAAACCCTAAGTTTGTAAGAGAAAGAGATTGTCCCTGGAAAGAGATTGACAGAGGCTCAATTCAGATCATAGATATGTCCCAAATATGTATTCTTATTAGACAAGGTTTATTATTTTGAACTTCTATGAAGTTGTCAATGGCTACCCCTATGGCTTGAGAAACCCTCTCGAAGAGAAAAATTGAGAAAACAGAGGCATCCAAATTCTTTTTTTTTTTTTTTCTTGTAGGAGGAAGAGACAACACTGTATCGATCTCCTGGACTTGTTTGGAAAACTCAAATTGAATAGTTTGGCCCAAGAATAGATCAATCTATATCTATATCTATATATAAGACCCGGTGCCTCTTTGAGAATCGTCCCAACTAAAATGTGCAAGTTTCCAAAACAGTCCTTACACATCATTACGAAGATTTTGAGAACTGTCTCCTCAAATGGGGTGCATACACTTCCTATTAAGGAAGTTCTCCCCATGTGAGACATGGAAATGTCATCTAGGATGACCTCCGATATCGTCACGCGGGGATCGATAAATGTAAAGAGTCGCCACCATCCATCTTAAGGTGTGAATGGACACCAAAGGGTTCATAGAAGCCAAATAGAGCTAAAGTAGCTCTAAGATAAGGAAAAATCCAGAGATTAGGTAAGGGGAATTATTTATGAGCAGGGGAAGGTGTTAGGCACCCCCACTCATCCGTCTAAGACGGTTGCCACATGCTTGCTTATGCTAGAAATTGTTTGCTAATAAAATTGAACAAAGAGGTGCTTATAACAAGCACAATGTGTGTGACCATTCCACATGAGAAATCTAATGAATTTAGACTCTCTTCGTGGATTCATCACTTCTAAAACTTCATGAGTGAATGGGAATCAAAGTAAAAAAATGAAGAAAATCAAGCTAAGGCAAATCTGGAGAAATTAGATCAAAAGAGCTTGAAAGCTTCGATTAACCATAACTCACTCAATTTAAATCCAAATCCAATGAAACCAAAGCCATTTGAAAACTGGTATATAGTAGAGTATACAGTAAAAAAATTCAGCTCAATCCGATTTATAATATATCAAAAGTGATGAGTAGGCATTTTCAAAGTCCTATTCGTGGAGTTTGGCTCAATAAAAATCCATGAAAATTGGTATGAAGGAAGTATGTGGTGCCATATTTCCAAAGAAAAAAGCCTTACCCCAAACTCTATCCGGATGTGACTTGTGTGCTCTCTTGAACAGGCCTAGAAGACCACAGATTAGCTCTGGACTATGCCAGCGAGCACCTCTGAGTCAACTGAGCACCCAAGGCACAAAACAGATCAAAATCTGCTGAAACTAGTTGGAAATGAAAATAGACTTCTTAAGGAAAACTCAGAAATAGGAATCACTCAAAACGGATTAAAATTGAGCAAACGGTGACCATCAAAGCGGCAAGTTCAGCAATCTGGGCTGAACTGACTTACAAACTTTGAACAGATGGTGTCAAAAATTGGCTACATAAAAGTGGACGAAATTTTTCAGATATGAAATAGACCAACTCATCTATCACATGTCTTTGAAATCACTCAAAAATTCATCCGGAGGATGAAGTTATGAGCATTCTAAGACATGGTACAGGTGCTGCCCTGTTTTGAAGATTTTGAATAGAAAAACCAAAATCATTGCGTGTGTGCAAGTGAATTCGACCAAAACTCTTAAAAATCAACGAAAACCATCTCATGAAGTTCTAAGATTCATTTTGAAGCCAATGGATTCAGATTTCCTGTATTGAACATGGAAATCCAAGATCTAGCTTATTTGATAAAAAAATGGTGAAAAGTGTGTGAATATGTGAAAATCCACTCCCTAGGAGAAGGATGGAATCCTTTGCTACTGAGAGCAAGGATTCACATATTTCTCCATGAGCAAGTGCAAAACATCAGAAAATAAACATCCATAGGTTTAAAATAACCACATAGCATGCTCTTCATCACTTGTAGGTTCTAAGCCTAGAGGATCCATTCCTACTTCTTTTTCCCAAGGCTCTCTCTTCACGTTTTACGGCTAGAGAGAATTCCCAGGTACTTTGGAAGAGGTTTGGGGCTGTAAAACAACACAAAGTGGCCTTACACTACAGAAAGGTAGAAGTTGAGAATTGAAATGTAAAGAGAATGCTGAAATCAACTAGAGCTTTACCTTTGGTAGCTTGAATACTTGAGGCAGCAATCCAGCAGAGTTTTCCCTCTTCTTGCAGAGCTTCCAAGCTTCAAATTATCAGCCATTTGCAAGAGGAGGACCCCTCTATTTATAGGCCAAGCCAAGGGTAGAAGAGTCCCAAGGGTAGGCCTAAAAAGCCTTCTAGATTATTCCAATTCTCCTCCAAGGCTTGAATTGGAGTAATATTAGAAGTTTCGGAGGGTGAAATAGGGAATTCAAGTCCCTGAGAGAGAGGTAATATGTGTAAATAAGGCTCAGAAATTGAGCCATTTCGCAAATCCCTGAAACAGCCAAAACCGCATACACAGTACGGTTTCAACAGAACTGTCACTATAAGTACGGTTTCCATGCAAATGTAACCAAACCGCACATACAGGGTGGTTCAATTCAGTTATGCTCGTCATGATTGCTGTCGACGTGGCTCAACGGCCGAAGCTTCGCGAAGCCACGTGGCACCTTACACAACAAGCATGGATATCAACCGTGCTGTGTGTGCGGTTGCAACCGTATATACAGGGCGGTTGAGACCAAAAATACAAAAACCGTTCATTCAGTACGGTTGGCACCACTTTTGAGAGTTTTTGAGTTTTTGACAAATGTCAATGCTCAAATAAGACATTTAAAGCCTATTTTAAGTATTCTCTTATATCGAGGTGCAATTTGGGGTGTCTACAACTGCCCCCTCTTCGCTGGAATTGGAATCAATTAACAGCGGAGAGCAAAAGACCCGCAAATTGCGCTTCTCAAGATCATGTCCATTTAATTATGGTCTGCAAGAACTCCAACATGATTTTTGAAAAAGAATTTGTTTAGAGGATCTGATGAAAAGTCCCTAACTTTAAGGGGCAAATCCTCTTCTCGCGTCTCACAGAGCACTTGTGGCTATGAAGTGAGATTTGAGCAAATTTTTAAAGCAAAAGTTGATAGGGTGGTGCTTCTTGCAATTCACAACTATCCTGGACATAGATCTTTTGAAAGAGATTGGAAAAAGTTTTGAAGATTCATTTTTGGGTGCCAACCGTACTGAACATGCGGTTTTTAGCAATTTTATTTCAACCGTTCTGTATGTGCGGTTTGAGACGATTTTAATACCAACCGTTCTGTGTATGCGGTTTTCTAGGTTGCATATAACCGAAACCGCGACCGCGGTTGGCTTCACTTTGTTCGCAAAACCCTTGACTTCCTGAACTCTTGCGTTCTCTCTTGCGACCGTGCGTTCTCTCCGGTCTTCATCCTTCCTTCTCCAGCGAAATCACTCTTCCTCCGGCGATTTTATCTTCTTCCGGTGACATTGGCTATCTCCGGCGACTTCCGTTCGAGCAATCGACAACTTCCTGTGGTTGAGGATTCCGGCAAACACCCTCTGTGTTCACATCCTTCTTGTCATTATCGTGACTGTAGCCACTCCTTCCTTGCGACTGAGGATCCTCTTCAGTTACTACCTCAATCCACTGCCATTGGAGTTCCAGTGAGGCAGAGAACTCTCTTTCTTGCAAATATTCAGGTTTCGTCTATCACAGGTAAGTGGCCGAACCCTTATTTTTCTTGCGAGCCATCAATGCCTGACCAATTGCTGATATACTTTTGATGCTTAGCCTATTTTGGACTAGCTGCCTCTGATTGAACAGCACCCCCAAACCTTGCATTTGCTCATTGCCTGTGTCGATCCGTACTTGGCCATGGCTTGCATTGCTTCAATTTTTACCTGAATTCTTACTTTACCATGCCAACTTCTTTTTTTCGAATGCAATCACTCATGACTTTTGTTTATCCAATTTTGAACCTTTAAATATTTGCTCCACATTGGCATGAGGATTTCTTTTCTGCGGCAGTATAACACTTGGCATGCTCACCCTGTTATGAAGTGCATGTTTTTGCCTACTTGGTGTGATCCTTGGATGATCTGATTTCAACCAACATACTGTTTGTCCTTTTAAATGTCTTGATTTTTTCCTTTATTGATTCTTGCTGTCTAGAATGACATGGCATGCTGTAAATCTGATCCTTCCTTGTGACCTGCTGATTTGCTATGCTTGCTTGGGCTTGACTTGATAGTTTTAGCTAGGCTTGAACAATTTGCCTAGCTTTGCCGGGCATTTTACTTGTTAATTTGAACATGCCTTGGATACCCTGAAAATAGAATTAGATGGTTAGGCCTCTTAACATGTCAAACCAGGGTACAGATCTCCCAGAAAAGCTAACCCTTAATGCACCCTTTTCTTTTTCATTTTATCGTATAAGATGAGTATACAGGAACCTTCATATTCTTGCATACAAGTCTTATATACGACTAAATAAAAATGACAATAAAACTTCTAAAAGAACAAAATTTTGAAGAGCAGAATAGCAAGATCACGGTTTGGTTGAGCATTTTTGCAGTGTTTTCCGCGATCTCCATTTTTCTGCAAACCAAACAAATTCGATTAATTTAAAGAAAAGAAAAATTAAAGAAAACATGAAAGAAGATATCATGGTTTTATTTAAATGAAAAAGCATAATGAATTTCTCCCTGTAATTGGTCCTGTCGATGGCTCGCACACGTCGTGCTTCTCGGGGTCCCGTAGATGAGCCTTCATCTTCAAGGGTTCGGAGGGATCCGGCCGATGTGGCATCTTCTTCTAGGGCCGAGCCGGACCCTGATCCTTCTTCTCCCAGCAGTCTGGAGCTTTCAGATTCAGACTCTGGAGCATCTGGGGGTTCGCAGGAGTCGATACCCGAGGTATTCTCTCTTCTTTTCAAAACTAGACCTCTCTTTTACCACATTCAACCTGAACCCCTCTCATTTGCTTTTCTAGCATGTTGCCGAGGTCCGAGAGCGTAGGGGAGCTCGTCGTAGAGGCAGGGCAAGAGCCCGGGTGACTCGTGTTGCCATTCCTGCGGAGATAGCGGATCAGATCCGAGATACCTCCCTCCTCCGTGATTTGAGGACGCATCCTTTGGCGGGCGTCAGGGCAGACATTCCTCTTGCTTATCCATCTTCCCATTTCCGCGGGAGCTGGGCCCTTTTTGCCGATGTAGTAGCTGCATGTTCGACTCCTCTGCGCCGAGAGATGGGCCGTTTTGGATTTGGCCCCTTCATCACCATTACCGGCGTTCGCCAGGATCGGCCTTTGATCCTGGCCTTGATGGAGCGTTTTTTCCCAGAGACCCTGAGCTTCAATCTACCTGATGTGGAGATTGGTATTTGCCCCTCCGACTTCGCTCTCATTACTGGGATTAGGATGATTGGAGATGTCATCACTGAGATGGATCGGCTGGCGGATTTAGAGATCGCCGAGCTCTTGGAATATGATGAGATGCCCGTGGCGGCCTGGGACAGGAGCAGGATTTCCCGTATTTCATGGACATGGTTGAGGGAGACATTTCTGCAGAGGGGATACAGCACCTTAGCAGCGGAGCATCCCAGTTTTCCCGTGGCCTTTCGATTTCTTTTCCTTCTGATGATGGGATCATGCTTCTGCTTGGAGGATACTACCTCGGTCAGTCCCCATTTCCTGAGCCTTCTCCGAGATCTGCACCGAGCGAGGGAATATGCTTGGGGCCAGCTTGTCTACGACACCTTGCTAGCGGGACTATGACGAGTGGTTTCTGGCCTATCCTCTCCCAGAGGGGCTGGAGTGGGTTGCAGGTTCTTCTGGCCCTTTTTGCAGGTATAAATTATTTTCTTTCTTTCTTTTCTTTTTCTTCTTCTCTCTTCTTTTTTTTTTCTTCCCCTTTTTTTCTTTGCTTATCTTTCTTTTTTTTTTTCTTTCAGTTCTTTGCTCGGGTCTACGTGGCCCACTTTCGCCCTACCTCCACATTGCCTGAGGGGACATTCCCCTTGGCACGTCGGTGGAGTCGGATTAGGCGCGACTCAGAGAAGAGTCGCCCTAGGTCGGCCAGGGCTCACCTGGACAGGACCTTCAGGAGAGAGGTAAGCACTTTCTTCTTTTCTCTCTCTCTTTTCCTTTTCTCCTTTTTGCCAGAATCTGACATTCTCCTCTGTTTATCCTCAGCTATCTGTTCCCCGTCTCGACGGCCTGCACGATGAGTTGGCTTTTCAGCCTTTCGTGGATGACGCTTTTGCTTTGGATCAGCGGCGCCAGAGGTACCCATTCTTCATCGGGCAGTTGGGTAGCATATGGTACCTCGGCGAGCGCTTCTTCTTCTAGCATACTGGCGAGCTCCGGATCCCAGTGGCTCCTCCAGATACAGCACCCTTCACCCCTCCTGGTCCATTCGACCTTGCCCATTTTGGCGATTGGGAGGCAGGAGATGCCTTTTTAGTCGATGGTGACTATGATACCTGGTTCGGGCAGGTCTCAGTGGGTTGTCTTATGCAGCCCATGCCCGTTCGAGGTAGAGTTACTGAGATCGGAGGGGTGGTGGTCCGCTTGTATGACACTACGGTACAACAAATCTCCTTTCCTTGTGCAGTCCTTTAGTCTTCTTCCTTTGTTTGGAGTTTATTGATATCTTTTTTCTTCTTATCTCATTTCAGGAGGCACAGCTAGGGGAGGTCCGGGCTAGATATGCGGATCTGGAGCGCCAGCTGGCTGAGAGGGACGCTGCCATAGCTGAGAGCGACGTCATCATCATTGGGCAGGCCGCTCTTATTGCCGACTTGTGGGCCCAGTTGGCCAGTGCTCAAGGCCAGGCGGGGCCTTCAGGAGCTTAGGTCTGTCTTTTCCAATTTCTGTATTTTTTCTTTATATTTTCTGCTTCTGATCAATCTGTCTTTGTCTTCCAGGAGGACGTGGCAGCTTCACCATCCAGTTCTCGTACCCTATCCTTTTCCTTAGGAGCTGCAGAGATCCCAGAGAGAGACTGAGGTGGCGGCCGAGGCTACTTCTGCCGCTGCAGTTCCTGAGTCAGCTGAGATGCCAGCGGTTGTGCCCCTGCCTGAGACTGCTCCTGTACCTGAGCCGGAGACCATTCCTGAGGCAGCGGAGGGTGACTCAGATGTTCCTTCGGTTCCCGAGGCGGCCGAGCCCGTGAGAGAGGAGGGTATGCCAGATGTAGCTGAGCCCGAGGTGGCAGAGGCGTGTGAGGCAGCGGATCCCATCGATTCATCTCCTCCTGTTGAGGATTCCCGGATTCTGGAGCTGGTCCCTTTGGCGACGGATACTTCAGTCTCCTGCTTCATGGACCTTTCCCGGGATGATTCAGTTCCAGTTGAGCCGGCGCCTTCTGTAGACCCAGTGCCTCCTGCTGGTCTTTCGACTATTGATGAGCCTTCCTCTCCTCCTAGCCAACGCTTCTCAGATCATTTCTTCATCCGACAGCGACGGCGAGGTAGAGGTGAGGGGGATTGACCTGTGGGAGATAGTTTTAGATTAGGAATTATTTGGTGCTTGTATATAGACTTGATGTATCCATTTACAGTTATATGAAAAAGAGAAAATTATTCATTTTTGTTTCTTTTCTTTTAATTTTTTGTTCTTTTGTTTTATGTTTATCATGTTGCAATTGTTATACAGGTACAGGTAATTTTTGGGAACATGACTTATTAAAAGAAAGAAGAAAAACTGTTTTTGTGCAAAAACCGTATATACAGGGCGGTTACGCGAGAACCGTGCTTGTTCCGCGGTTTTTAAACTTCGCAGGAATGCAACCGCACATTGAGTGCGGTTCAGGCACAACCGTTCTGTGTATGCGGTTTTTGCCCTTATATTATTTTAAAGCCGCGAATCGCGGGCAGGACGTCACTTTGACGTATTGCTTAGGTCAGAAACCCCCTTTTTGGCGATTTTCTCTCTCTTAGCTGCCTTTAATCCATTTCTGCCCATTAATGGCCTCTGATTCAGCTTCTGTGCCCTCTTCATCTTCTGTACCTGAAACATTAGCATCTAGGCCAAAAATTAGGTCCAAACCTCCCAATTTGACTAGGTATGCCATTGTAGATACTTACTATGAGAGGTGGGTTGATTCAATGACCCCACAAGATGAGATAGATTGGGATTCCGCCAATCTAGGCCACCTTCTCTCAATCTCAAAGGTTCCCCTAAAATGGGAAATCATAGAGGCATTGATTGGGCATTGGGAACCCCAATTGAACCTCTTTAGGTTTGGGGAAAAAGAGATGACCCCTACAGTCGAGGAGGTTGAAACCATCCTCAACCTTAGGTTCTCCCAGAAAGTAGTCAACCCACCTCTCAAACCAAGCTTCAAAAAGGAAGCCTCCACCTTTTTAGGGATTAGCAAGAAAGAGCTAGGGGAAGCTGACGCCTTATTGACCCTATCAAAGTCATTTTTGACTGAAAAGCTGTTGAATAGCTCAAACCAGTCGGCTCGGTTCAATGCTTTGACCTTGATAGTGGTAAATCAACTTTTATTCCCCCGAGGTGATAGCGAGGTTGATTTATCCCTCATTTCAGTCATTTGCCAAGTTAGGGAGCGCGAAAGGCTTGCCCCTATGATCCTGGCTGAAATATACCAGGCCTTGACTGACTGCTATCATCGGAAGCAGAAAAGTTTCCTCGCCTGCGCCCCTATACTTAAGGTAAAATCTGAACTTCTTTCTTGAATTATAAATTTTATTTTATTGAGGTTTTTCCAAATTTGAAAATGCTTCCCTTTTCTTTGCAGCTTTGGCTACTTGACCATCTGAGTCAAGTTGAAGAGATAACGCACCGCTTCTTCCCCAGATTGAACATTCCTGTTTTGATGAGCAACAGGGGGTGTCCCAATATCCATGGTGGCAAGCAGGGATGGTTCACTTTCTTGGGGACGCTTCAGGATGACCAGGTGAGATGGCCTGGTGCTTATCAGCCTTCTGCCGAGACAGTGATCAGCTTCCTTGATCGGAATTTTGCCGTGCTCATAGGCTTGAGGTTTGCCTTGCTCTACTTGCCTTTGAGAGTCATCCGGCAGTTCGGAGAGGAGGTGCAAGGGATTCTGGTACCTCAGGGGTACGAAGAGTTCATAGGTCCGCTCATACTGGCCACCATGGGGCTATGCTTCCGCCTGGTGAAGGACTGGTCGCAGGCTTGCTTCTTGAGAAGTCCTGTCTTCTCCAAATTGCATGAGAAGGACTACCTCTTTTGGATTAGAGAGCAGGTGCAGAGCTGCGCTTCTATACCGGTGTGAGACATGGGAAAAAATCACCGGAGTGATCGTCCCTCCGTCAACACACGGGCTCAACGCAAAAATTGGGAGAGTCGCCACCATTCAAGATTTTGGGGTGAGAATGGACACCACAGAGTTCAAAATATGCAAAAATAGCCAAAAGACAAATTCTAGGATAAAAATAACCCTACTTGAAAATCAAGTCCAGAGATGGGTAAGGGGATTAGATTATGAACGGGGGAAGGTGTTAGGCACCCCCATTCATCCACACGAAGTGGTTGCCAAGTGTATGTTCATGCTAAAAAGAAAATAAAAAGCTTGCTAAAAATCATGAAAAAGCCTTGAAAAAGGAACAATGTATGATATTTCCACATGAAGATCTAAATGGATTTTAGATCATCTCTTATGTCAATATCACTTCTGAAATATCTCAAAAGATGGAAATCAAAGCAAAAGTGGCAAAAACCAAGTTGAGGCAAATCCAGGAATTTTGGTAAAAAGTAAGATCCTTTGTCTTGAAATCATTCAAATCCAATTCTAAATTGACCCAAACCAAATCCATTTGAAAGATTAGGGTAAACAAGAGTCTCATGCAAAATTTCACTTCATTCCGATGAAAAATCTAGGAGTTATGCTCCTTTGAAGTTGCTGTTGGGGATTTTGAAAAGTGGTAAGTGGGCAACTTTGGAAAATTGTCTAGAAAAATCCACTACATAAAAATCCGTGAAATTTGGTGTGATTGAAGTTTGTATGGCCATCTTTCCATAGAAACTAGCCTCATACAAAAATCCCTTCGGATGTGCCTTGGGTGGTCTCCCGAACAGGCCCCGAAGATCACAGATTTACCCAGAAAAATGCAAATGAGCAGTTCTGAGTAAATCGGCTACCAATAATTCAAATGGAGTTCAAAAATTATGAAACCAACTGTATTTGAAAATAGACTCATAAAGGAGTACTCAGAAACAAAAATCACTCGAATCGGACTTAAAACGAACACATGGCGGTCCGTCGAAGTGACAAGTTCTGTACTTGGACCTGAACTGTCCACTCAACTTCGACAGAGAGGTGTCAAAAATCGGCTAAATAGAAAATCATGAAATTTGGTGAACATAAACTAGACAGCCTCACCTTTCCCATGGTTCTGGAATCGCCCCAAAATTCATCCGGATGATGAAGTTACGGACGTCCGAAGTAAGGGTACAGGTGCTGTCAAGCTAAGCCACTTTTGAAGAAAACCAAATCCGAAAATTGACAAAAAGTGTGTGATTTGTGTGAGATGAATCCAAAACCTTTGAAAAACATTTAAAAACACTCCAGAATTTGATTGAGGCCATTTATTGGAGATTTATCACAATGAATGTAATAAATCCCCAAATGTGAGCCTATTCACCAAAAAGGTGTAATATGTGTGCAAAAGTTAAAAACCAAGCAAGATTAATACACATGCATATAGATTCAACAAAATAGGTTCTAGCATAGCCTAGGGTTCCGTTCCATTATCGTTTCCCTCTGTTCTCTTTAAGATAATCAAGGGTACTTTGAATATGGAACGGTTTACAATCAATCAAAAAGGCCTTATGCTACATGGGTTCTAGCACTAGGGTCAATCCCCAGTCTCGTTTCTCCTAGATCCGCCTTCACGTTTTACGGCTAGGGGAGTCTTGAGATACTTTGAGCCGGGGAAGGATTTCCACACATACAAACAAGGCTTTACACTACAGAAAGGTAGAAGAAGAGATCTAGATCTAGGAATGTAAAGACAGAAAATAAAAAGAAAAGTTGAGGCTTACCTGAGTGCTGGAGGCGATTCTACAGCGGTTTTCTTCTTCTCTTGGAGTTCTTCTTTGCGAGAATTCAAAACAAGAGTTGTGTGCCATTTGCTCAAGGAGGAGGCTCCTATTTATAGGCAAGGGCTAAGGTCATTGGTAGACACAACTTAATGTCTAGAACCCCTCCAACCTAAACCCTAAGGTTATTTCCGCGATTTCCCCTCATTTAATGAGGGACATGATGGTAAAAGTGAAAAGCTCTCGGAAAACCCTAATTTTGAGCAAACTTAAGGTATCCGGTACATCAGACCGGATAACAAAGGGCCTTAAGGTATCCGGTACATGGTACCGGATACATTAAGGCTCACATGTATCCGAATTGAGCATCCGGATACGGGAAGGAGTACTTGTATCCGGATTGAGTATCCGGATACGGATAAAAGTTTATTTTCTTCAAATTCTGTGCTGGCTTTCCAGGAGATAATGATTTTTGATGATTGTTTGTGCAATTTGGGGTGTCTACAACTGCCCCTCTTTGTGGGAGCTGCGAAGCAGTGAGCTGCAAAGAGTAGACAAGCCCAAATTGCATTCCCTTGAGCATGATTTGCTCGGTTTAATTCAATTTCTGTAGAAAACCATTTTTGAGTGGAGATTTGCCAAAAAGCCCTCACTTTAAGGGGGCATCTCTCCAAGAGTTCTTAAATTCCACTGAGCCCTTTGTGGCTGTGAAGTGGATTTTAAGCCCAAAAATAGGATTTTTGAAAAACTGATTTTTTATCAAACCAAGTTGAAAATTGAGTGGATATCATCCTTTTGACCAGGCACATTTCCCAAAGTTGTCCTAAATTCCACAGAGCTCTCGTGGCTGTGAGGTGGATTTCAAAACAAAAATAGGATTTTGAGAAAATAGAAGTTGTAGCACAAGTTTGCTTTTTCTTTTCTTTTTTCTTTTTCTCTTTTTTCTTTTTCTTCTTTTTTTTTTCTTTTCTTTTTTTTTCTTTTCTTCTTTTCTTTTCTTTTTTTTCTATTTTTCCTCTATTTTTTCTATTTTTTCTGCTTTTTTCTATTTTTTTTTCTTTTTTCTTTGGTATCCGGTAGGTGTATCCGGATAATGAAGGCTCTGCGGGTATCCGGCCTGAGTATCCGGATCCCGCATGTTTACTTAAGTCGCGCGCGACCGCGACTTTTCATTTCTTTTCTTCAGTCTCCGACAACTCAGACCGGCCATCTCCTTCTTCTTCTTCACCCGACGACTCGTCCTGCTTCTCCGGCGAGCTCCAGCAACTCCGGCGACTCCTATTGCTGCCGGCGACGTCCTGCGACTCCGGCGACTTCAGTGATCGGCCATTGACAGCTGCAGTCGAGCCCTAGCTCGATTTCCTCCCATTTTCGGTGGTTCCATCTAAGTTCCAGCAATCCCAGGTTATTCTTTTACTTCCTTATTAATCCAACAGTGGTAGCTTGGCATTTTTAATCGAATCATGCTCCTGTTTAGCTTAGGCACCGAATGGCCACTTATTTTCTAACTTTTCTGCCGAAAATTTCTTTCTTGTATGCCAAAATTTTCCTATCGAATGGCCATGCTCAGATTGAATAGCCCTTTTGTTCCCAACTTCAGACAGTTGAGTTCGAGTATGGTTTGATGAATTTTTGCTCCTCAAATCTTGCATGATTTCCAGCATTTTTGCCATATACTATGCCGAATTGCCATGTTTGTGATGCTTTGGTACCTTGATTGACATTTGGCCTGACCATATGCTGTCAATTGGTTATTTTTGTTTGCTTGAGGGGACCAACTTTGATCATCTCATCGGCTGCAAGCCTCTTGGTCTAAAAAATTGTCTTTGAAGTACGCCCAAATTGACAGTGACCAAGTAGCCTGGGCTTGATGCCAGACTGAATTGCTTATTGTAAATGCCATGCTGTGCTTTTCTACAATTTGCTTTGTATGCCAACTCTTGCTGTCTTTAGATTGCCTGCCAATGGTTATACCATGCTACAAAAGTTTGACTTGAATCCTGATTTGCATGCTGGTGGTAATCTGCCACTTGCATATTTTCTATCTTCAGTATTGCCTGGGTTAAAAAGCTTCTGCTCCCTTTCCCTTTTGCTGTGAATTTTCCTTAATTGACTGTCCAATCTGGATTTTTGTAATTCTGCTTGCCTTTGATACCTGAGCCTTCCCTCTTCTCATATCCTGGAAACACAATATACAGGAAATGTTAAGTACTGTAGGAATCTTTTAGGAAATGTTTCCGGATTAGCAACAGAAGTATTTCTCACTTCCCAGTAAAATTCATAATTCACAATAATTTTGAAAAATAATCATGTAAAATTGGATGTGAACTGCAAGCAAAGCCAACTTTGAAATTTATAAAACACTTCCCTGTGTAGATGGCTAGGAGTCGTTCCCGAGTTAGAGAGGAGGCTGACCCAGCTGATCAGCCCTCCTCTTCGCGGGCTCGTACGGAGGCGAGTTCCAGCGCCACCGTGTCGGAGCCACTAGATGTCTCCCGAGAGAGCTCTGCTGAGGTAGGCTTTCAAATTTTCTTTCTTTCTTTCTTCTATTCTCCCCCTACATCAATCTTCACACCTTTCTCTTTGACATTTAGCCCGTGGTTGCACCGGCTCGGGGTCGAGGCAGAGGCAGAGGCAGAGTTCAGGATCAGGCCCCTGAGGGCGAGAGAGGCCGTGGTAGAGGCCGAGGCAGAGCCAGAGATATGGCTCCGGAGGGGGTTGCTGTAGCTTTGGCAGGGGTCTCTGAGGAGTTGAGGGCTTCTGTGCATGATACAGAGCTCCTCCATGGCTTGGATAGCCACCCCTCCATGTGCATCAGGGCCGATGTGCCGCTTCCCTACTACTCTTCCCACTTGCGCGGCAGCTGGGGGAGATTCAGCGAGTTGGCACGGTCACTTTCTCCGGCCCTCAGGTGGGAGTTTGGGAGATGCCATCTGGATCACTTCCTCAGCATTCCATCATTCCGAGCCGATCGTCCACTCATCTTTGCCATGATGGAGAGATACTTCCCAGAGACTCAGTCATTCCATCTGCCAGACGTGGAGCTGGGGATCCGCCCCTCTGATTTTGTGATGATTACGGGCATTCCTCTGACGGGGCGGACCATTGTCTTGGAGCGGCCTTCTTCGGAGGATATTGGCCTCCTTTTGGGGTATCAGGCCCTGCCACCTACTGCCTGGGATGGGAGGAGTGGCCGGCTCTCCATTAGCTGGCTGCGGGAGAGTCTGGCTCGCCATTTTGAGAGGAGGCACGAGACCGTTTCTGTGGAGGATGCAGCCTTTGCGCCGATTTTCCGACATGTATTCCTGCTGATGTTGGGGAGCTGCTTCTTCCCGGAGGATACTACCGGTGTCAGTCCGCTCTTTTTGGACGCCTTGAGAGATTTCTATCAGACCCGCCAGCTAGCATGGGGTCGGCTGATCTATGGGACCATCTTGGCCGGGCTGTGCCGAGCGGTTCGAGGCTTAGCATCTCCGAGAGGTGATGGAGTCAGCAGCCGATTCTTCTGGCAGATTTTACAGGTATTGCATTCATCTGTCTGGCTTAATTCTTTAGGCTTTATCTTTTCTTGACTGATTTTTCTTTTGCTAGGTGTTCATGTACACCTATATGACCTTCTTCCGCCCCTCCCCGGTTCCTGAGGTTGCGGATTTCCCTGTGGCCCTGCGATGGTCGGCCCAGGTTCGAGATGCCGATAGGAGCCAGCCTCGTACCGCTCGGGTGCACTTAGACCGTGCACGCCGATCTGATGTAAGTCCTCTATTTTTTTCTTTTATTTTCTTTCCTGTATCTTGACTGTATCTGACCACTTTGCTTCTTTGCAGCTCATTCTATCCCGTCCAGATGACGTGGATGTCGGAGTTGCCCGTGAGATGGCAGTACAAGATGCTTTTGAGAGAGATCTCCGACGTCAGCCTTACCAGTGCTTCCTTGGGAGGCTTGGTAGGGTGATGTACTTGGGAGAGCGCCTGTACTACCAGCACACTGGCGCACTTCGCATCCCCGTCCCTCCTCCTGCTGTGGGTCCCGACACACTCCTCCCGGGCTTTGATGTTGATCAGTTCGATCACTTCTTGGATGCGGAGGGGCTTACAGTAGCTGGAGATTATGACGAGTGGTTCCAGCGGATGTCTATCGGATGCTTGATGGATCGACCCACTCGTGCTGGGGTGACTGAGATTGGCGGGATCCGTATCCGGATCCATGAGGACACGGTAAGCCTTGTACTCTTCCCATTTTTATCCTTTTTTCCTTCCTTATGCCTTTCTGACCATGCTTCCGTTCTTATTGGCAGGTACACGAGCTGAACTCCATTCGGGACCGGTTCGAGAGCCAGCGGGCTGCGATCGATGATATGATCGCGGAGCACGATGCGGTCGTGGCCCAGCGGGATGCCCGGATCAGGGAGCTGGAGGCCTTGGTTGCTGAGCTCCAGGCTAGACAGGTATCTGGCCTTCTCATATTTTCATTTCTTTCATTATTTTCCTGTTTCTGCTATTCTGATATGCTTGTTTGACTTGTGCAGGGCCCGGTCCATGATCAGGACGCCTTCTTTGAGCATGATTTCCTGATTCCCGACCCATCTCCGGCTCGGGCTGCTGATCCCGAGGATGCCCCAGCGGCTGGTCTTGACGAGCCGGATCCTCCTGCTCCTTCTGCCGACATTCCTGGTATGATCTTCTTTTAATTCTCCTCTTTTATTCTTCCTTATATTTGAGTCTTCTGATTTTTCTCTTTTCTGTGGACTCAGCTATTTCTGATCCTGGCCCCTCTGCTGCTGATGCTGGGCCTTCTGGAGCTGCGGGAGCAGAGGATGCTTTGGATGAGGGCCCAGTTGGGCCGGTTGCTGCTGAGCCCGAGGCTTCTTCCCCCGATTCTACTCCTGCTCCTCCCCCGGATCTCGAGGATTATTGCTTGGAGTATCATCTTCAGCAGGTGGTGGGTCGGCATCCTCGCCATGCGGCCGAGCGGATTCTTGCATACTCTAGAGGCCGAGCCCTTTGGGGGAGACGCCGTAGAGGTGGACGCAGCCGAGGACGCGGGGATGATCCTGCACAGGAGTAGATTAGGATTATATTTTTCATTTTCATGTATTTTTATCATCCCTGTACAAAAACTTTCAGATATATATGAAAAAACTTTTTATTCATTCTATCATGTCTTGCACATCTTTTGCCTTCCATTCTATGCAATTATGACTTGTAAGCAGGTAAAACAGGTAAAAAATTCGGATTTTTTCATCCTTAGCTCTTTTTTTGCATTTTTTCTCGGTATCCGGTCTGACATACCGGATACATGGATTGGTCTTTGTATCCGGTATGTTATACCGGATATTCATGGGATCCTTGTATCCGGTATACTTATCCGGATATTACCAAAGCCTTTGTATCCGGTCTGAGTTACCGGATATGTTAAAAGATGCTATAAATGCAACCAGTCTCGGGATTTGGGCATTTTTTACGAGTTTTTGAGTTTAGAAACCCCCTTTTTCGCCTTTTTCTTCCTCCTTTTGAGTTCTAGCTTGCTCCCGTCGAATCCAATGGAATCCGGATCATCTTTTGCCCCATTATTGTCTGTCCACACTGCCTCCCCTGCAAAACAGCCTTTTAGATCAAAACCCCCAAATCTCACTAGGTACAACCCTGTGGATTCCTTTTACACAAGGTGGGTTAACTCTATGACCCTAGATGAGGAGAGGAGATGGGGTACTACCAACCTAGGCCATACCCTGCTCATTCCCAAGGTTCCCTTCAAATGGGAGATCATAGAGGCCATGATTGGTCATTGGGTTCCCGATCTCAACTTGTTCCGTTTTGGGACCCATGAGATGACCCCAACTATTGAGGAGGTGGAAACTATCCTGGGCCTGAGGTTTGATGAGAAGGTGGTGAATCCACCTCTTAGGCCCAGTTACAAGAAGGAAGCTTCTACTTTTTTGGGCATAGGGAAGAAGGACTTGGGGGATTCTGACACCCTTTTGACCCTATCTAAGGCTTTTTTGACTGAGAAGCTTTTAAGGGGAGAAGATAAGGAGGCCCGGTTCAATGCCCTGACTTTGATTGTGGTCAACCAGTTACTTTTCCCACGGGAGGATGACGAGGTGGACTTGGCCTTGATTTCCGTGATATGCCAGGTTAGGGAGCGGGAGAGGTTGGCCCCTATGATTTTGGCTGGGATATATCAGGCCTTGACCGACTGCTACAATAGGAAGTCGAAACGCTTCCTAGCATGTGCCCAGATCCTGCAGGTAAAAAGTTTTTTTTTTCTTTTTTTCTTGCTTTTTGGCTTTCTTTTTTTTTTTTTTTTTGCCTTTCTTGCTTTTTTTTTTCTTTTTTTTTCTTTTTTTTTTCTTTTTTTTATACAATGTGCTGACACCTCTCTCTCTCTTTGCAGCTTTGGCTACTTGATCATTTGAGCCAGATTGAAGAAATCAATCGACACTTCTTCCCGAGTTTGAAGGTCCCCATCTTGATGAGCAATCGGGGGTGTCCAGATATTCCAGGGGGCAAACAGGGCTGGTTCACTTTCTTGGGCTCGCTTCAGGATGACCAGGTGAGATGGCCTGGTACTTATCAGCCCAATGCAGAGACAGTGATTAGCTTCCGTGACCGCAACTTTCTGATCCTAGCGGGCCTGAAGCATGCAGTGTTGTATCTTCCTCTGCGGGTCCTTCGTCAGTTCCGTGTGACCCAGGGGATTATCATCCCATGTGGATATGAGGATCGTCTTGGGCCCCTTTCTATGAAGCTAAATGCCTGGTTGATGAAGGAGTGGTCCTATGTCCGCTTCATGCATGGTCCATTCTTCTCAGAAGCCCATGTGAAGGATTATCTCTTCTGGATCAAGGAGCAGATACAGACTCAGGCCCCGGTACCCGAAGATCCTCCTGTAGTCTTGGCTCCCACCTATGAGGACATTCTAGAGTCTGAGCGGGCTTCTCATAAGCGGCTCCAGCAGATATGGGTACGGGAGGCCCAGGAGCTTAGGATACAGGGCGCTTATCTGGAGAGGCAGCTTGAGGAGCAGGTCTCACGCCGTATTGCCGTGGAAGAGAAGCTGGAGGAGCAGAGGCAGGCCCGTCGCTTCGAGGTCCGTATGATCCGGCAGAAGTACCAGGATACTTTGGCCAGCCTTAGGAGTATGCGGATCCGGCAGGCCCTTTCAGATGAGGTCATTTCCTTCCTGAGTGATCCCGCTGCAGAGGGGGCTTCAGAGGGGGCTTCAGGAGTCATTGCAGCTCAGGCAGCTCGGATTCGGGAGCTTGAGGAGCGGCTAGGAGATAGGGATTAGCTTTATTTCCTGCACATTTTTCATACCTTTGTACAAAATTGAACTCCAATAGTGGAAATACAAAGGTTTTAATTCAAAATAAAGTTTTTATATTATTGGCCTCAGAATGCTCAGATGCTTGTAAAAACAAAGGTTTTATGAAAAGTATTTGATTTCTCATCACTGGCCAAAGTATAATTTTTCCTTTTTATATTTTTTTTGTATTTTTTTTTTTGAAATTTGGTCCATGCACTTAATCACCTATAACTAAAGGAATTAAAACCAGGTTAAATAATGAAAAAGGCAGTCCACAAAATACTGAGGGATCAGAACCGTCCATCTTAGGACCTTTAGAGTCATCCCCAACTGCCAAAACTGCCCCATTCTGCTCATGCCAACTTTGCTTCCAGCTCATATCTCCATGATCAACTCAACCTCTTATTTTCTTTCATTTTTTTTTTGCCAATATTGCCCCTAGCGCCAGTTACGGTTTTCACTAGGGCCGGCTTCTGAATTCCGTCATCACCCATCTTACTCTGATATTTGAATGAACAAGCTAAGATCACCGAGGGCTTAAAAATAGGACGAAATAAAGGCTAGGCTCAGTTTATGAAAGAAAGGGTATTAAAGGCCCAAAATTTTCAAGTGTGGAAATAGGTCAACCGGATTTACGGTCATGATAAATTTAACCATTTTTCCCCAAATTGTATTTTTTGCATCTTTTTTCACACTTGGCTTTCATTTGCCATTTCCATTGCTTTTCCTCTCTTTTTCTTTTTCTTTCCTTGCCCCAATTTGTTTTGCCCCAATTTGTTTTGCCCCAATTTAAGACTGTAAATCCGGTTTGGGTTGATCAAAGAAACGAACCGGCTCAACTTGGCTAGACTAGGGATTTGAATTTTTAAGGGAATAAAGAAAAATGGCCTCGGATCATTTCCTAGAAATATTCACTCAAGGAAAATACCTTTTTACCGCATCAGAGTTAATGGGCTCAGGAAAATCTGACCCATCCATTTCTGCTAAGATGAGTGCACCCCCTGACAGGACTTTCTTGACGACATATGGGCCTTCCCAATTGGGCTTGAACTTACCACGAGGATCTTCCAGAAATGGTAGAATTTTCTTTAACACCAAGTTTCCTTCTTGGAAAGTTCTGGGCCTCACTTTCTTATTGTAAGCCCGGGCCATTCTCTTCTGGTACAACTGTCCATGGCAAAGCGCTTTCAACCGTTTTTCTTCTATCAGGTTAAGTTGATCATGTCTTGACTGTATCCATTCAGCTTCTTCTAGTTCTGCTTCCATGAGCACTCGGAGTGAGGGGATCTCTACTTCCACGGGCAAGACTGCTTCCATCCCATAGACTAGGGAGTATGGAGTTGCCCCAGTTGAAGTCCGGATCGAGGTTCTGTAGGCATGTAGAGCAAGTGGCAGCATTTCATGCCAATCCTTGTAGCTCACTACCATCTTCTGAATGATTTTCTTTATATTCTTGTTTGCTGCTTCCACTGCCCCATTCATCTTTGGCCTATACGGAGCTGACTTGTGGTGGGTGATCTGAAACTGCTCACACATTTTCTTCATGTCCTTGTTCTTAATATTTGAAGCATTGTCTGATACTATGGCACTTGGCAGTCCATAGCGACAAATGATATTGTGCTTCAAAAATTTAATAACATGGTTGCTTGTGATATTTGCATATGATGCTGCTTCCACCCATTTAGTGAAGTAATCAATTGCCACCAGGATGAATCTGTGCCCGTTCGATGCCTTAGGTGAGATCATGCCAATAACATCTATGCCCCACATAGAGAAGGGCCAGGGTGATGTCATGTTGTGCAGCTCGCCTGGGGGTGCATGCTTGTTATCTGCATATATCTGGCATTGATGGCACCTCCTGACATATATACAGCAATCATGCTCCATGGTCGTCCAGTAGTATCCCAGCCTCAGGATCTTCTTAGCCAGCATGTGCCCACTCATATGGGGCCCACAGACTCCTCCATGTACAGTCTCAATCAGCCTTTCTGATTCAGCCTTGGCAACACATCTTAGCAGAATGTCCTTATGTGACCTCTTGTACACATGTCCACCACTTAGCAGAAATTGACCAGCCAATCTCTGTATTGTCCTCTTCTCAGTAGCAGTGGCATTTTCCGGCAAACTCCGATTATTCAAAAAGTTCTTGATATCCTGAAACCATGGTGCTTCTTCTTCTGATGCTCCCTCTAGAACGAGACAGTAAGCTGGTTCATCTCTAACCTCAATTTCCAGTGGTCTGATGTCTACCCCTTCTGGTATGCTGACCATTGAAGCTAATGTTGCTAGAGCATCCGCAAACTGATTCTTGGCCCTTGGCATATAGTTGAAGGAAATTCGAGTGAAATTTGTACTTATTTCTTCCAAATACTGGTGATAGGGGATCAATTTGTGATCCTTGGTTTTCCACTCACCAGTTGTTTGGAAGATGATAAGACTCGAATCCCCGTATACGTCAAGTTCCTCTACTCCATGATCCATGGCTGCTTGCAATCCAATTATGCATGCCTCATATTCTGCTATGTTATTGGTGCACTGGAATCTCAGCTTTACCGCAATGGGGATATGTGAACCATCTGGTTTAACCAAGACTGCCCCTATTCCGTTCCCATTCATATTGGCGGCTCCATCAAAGAACATCTGCCAAGAACTCTCACTGTCCTCCTCTTCAGTGTACAGGATTGCCTCATCTGGAAAATTGGTCTTCAAGGGTTGATATTCTGGCAGAGGATGTGCAGCCAGGTGATCAGCTATGGCTTGACCCTTGATTGCCTTCTGGGTGATGTATGTGAGGTCAAACTCGGACAGTAGCAGTTGCCACTTTGCCGTCCTGCCAGTCAGTGCCGGTTTCTCAAATAAATACTTCAGCGGGTCCATCCGGGATATCAATAGTGTGGAGTGACTAAGGAAATAATGCCTTAGTCTCTGAGTGGCCCACACTAGAGCACAACAAGTCTTCTCCAATGGTGAGTATTTGGCTTCATATTCTGTGAATTTTTTACTCAGATAGTAAATTGCCCTTTCTTTTCTACCAGTCTCATCATGCTGCCCCAAGACACATCCCATTGACGTTTCCAACACTGACAAGTACAGGATCAGCGGTCTTCCTGGAGTTGGTGGCACTAGTACCGGCGGGTTCAGTAAATACTTCTTTATTGTATCAAATGCCTGCTGGCAGTCCTCATTCCAGACCGTCGGGTTATCCTTCCTTAGAAGCTTGAAAATTGGTTCACAGATAGCAGTGAGCTGTGCTATGAACCGGCTTATGTATTGAATCCTTCCAAGAAAGCCCCTGACCTCCTTCTCGGTTCGGGGTGCTGGCATTTCAATTATGGCCTTGGCTTTAGCCGGGTCAATTTCGATTCCTCTTCGGCTCACTATAAACCCCAGTAATTTCCCTGATGTAGCCCCAAAGACGCACTTAGCCGGGTTAAGCCGTAGACTATACTTCCTGAGCCGATCAAACACTTTCTTCAGATTGATCAAGTGGTCCTCCTCTTTGCATGATTTGGCAATCATATCATCCACGTAGACCTCCATCTCCTTATGGATCATGTCATGGAATAGTGCTGTCATGGCCCGCTGGTATGTTGCCCCAGCATTCTTGAGTCCAAATGGCATGACTGTGTAGTGGAATGTGCCCCAAGGTGTGATAAATGCTGTTTTCTCTTGATCCTCCTTAGCCATCTTGATCTGATTATATCCTGAGAAACCATCCATGAAGGAAAACAGGCTATGTACCGCAGTATTATCGACCAGAATGTCGATGTGTGGAAGCGGAAAATCGTCCTTTGGGCTTGCCCTGTTCAAGTCTCTATAGTCCACGCACATTCGGACCTTCCCGTCCTTCTTGGGTACCGGCACTATGTTTGCGAGCCACTCTGGGTACGTAGAGACTGCCAAAAATCCAGCTTGGAACTGTTTGACCACTTCGTCCTTGACCTTCAAGGTCCACTCAGGTTTCAATCTTCTCAGCTTCTGCTTAATCGGCTTAACCCCTGGCAAAATTGGCAACTTGTGCACCACCATGTCAGTGTCCAACCCCGGCATGTCCCGATATGACCAAGCGAACACATCTTTGTAGTCTGCCAAGAACTGTGACATTTCCATTTTCTGCACATCAGACAAGCATGACCCGATTTTCACAATTTTTGGGTCATCTTTGGTCCCAAGGTTTATGGATATGGTCTCCTCAATATTAGGTTGGACCCCCTTTTCATGACGTTCCAATTGGTATTCAATTTCTTTTGGAATGTCATCTTCTTCGACCTCGGTCTCTTCTTCGACCCCCATGAGATCAAAGTCGAGCTCAAGGTCGAAGTCATATTCAACCTGGTCCAATTCGGTCTGATTATATGGTTCATAAGTGGTTTGAACCTTTTTGAAAAATTTAAATTTTCTAGAAAAAATAGAAAAATCTTTTTGGGTTTTTTTTGGGCCTTCTAAACATAATTCCCCTGAAGACGAAGGCCCATTAGAACCTTCAGGGAAATGGCAATCCACTATTGGAGTTTTTTTTTGGAAGCCGCGTCAGTTTGCCACACAGACGCTGCTTCAAAGGTAAGGGGAGTTTCCTCCCAATTGTTCAGTACAAAATTTTGGGGAGCAGGGGAAATAGGGAAAGCCTGCTCCTCAAGCCCAGCATCCGATGCCATCATCACCAGGTGGGTACTGCCCTTTTCTGCTGCGGGGCCCAATCCAGAAATGACCTTGTCTGGAACCTTTACTGCGGCCCAGTCAATAAACGGTAGCTCGTTGTCACTACCAGTCTTTTCGCCTTCAGTCATGGCGAAGAATGCACCAACATCCTCAGAAAAGTCCACCTGCTGCTCGGGCTGTGGTCCAGGCCCATTCACTGCTCCCAGTATTGGAGATGGGTTATAGGGTTGTAGGGCCGAAACAACAGGCTTCTGAAATGGGTTGACATTTCGGTATGGGGGTTTGGACTGGTCCATGGGAGGAGAAATTTGGATTATATAAGCGGGTTTAGGGAAACTTTCCCTTAAATGAGGGAGTTTTCCTTTGCTTCTGCTCTCCCCTTTTTCGTGCTTCATTCTTCTCCAGCCTCTGGGCTTGAAGCCCAACCCTACCTTGGGGATTAGTTTCTTAGCCGTGATTGGCTCCACCATCCCCTGCAGATTGATCCCCAGGCCTTTCCCTGGGTGAAAGTGGTATTTCTCCATCACTTTCTTGACCATTCTTTCTGCAGTGGTCCCCTTTTCTCTCTTTTTCTCACACCCCCCAGGTATGTAATTTACCGCCTCAAATTGAAATGAGTGGAATGCAATCTTGTCGACAGTCAAGTCCACATTGATTAATGGTACATCAGGTGACACAATGGGCGGCACCAAGTTTTCAGCTAGGACTGTTATCACCCTTTGCCCTCTTACATATTTCACCCTTTGGTGGAGCGTGGATGGTATTGCCCTAGCCGAATGTATCCACGGCCTCCCTAGGAGCAGATTGAATGCTGCGGGTATATCCATCACTTCAAATATGATGTTAAAGATATTCAGCCCAATTGTGACCGGCAGTTCAATCTCCCCTAGGGAGTGGGTCTTGGAGCTATCAAAAGCCCTCACTATCCGCCCATTCCGTTTAATCCTTGACTGGTCCAGACCCAGCTTGGTAAAAGTGATTAACGGGCAAACGTTTAATGCCGACCCGTTGTCAATTAAGACCCGTGCAACCATGCAGCCCTTACAAAGCACAGTGATGTGCAAAGGGTCCACATGATAACACCCACCTGGGCTGATCTCACCCTCTGAGAAACTTATCACATTATGTGACAAGATTTGACCAACCATTTTACCAAGCTGGTCTGGATCAATGGTCTGGGATACGTGTGCACTCTGTAGCACCCTTAACAATGCATCCCTATGCTTTTCGGAATTCAGCAAAAGGCCCAGTATTGAAATCTGGGCCGGGACCTTGTTCAGCTGATCCACAAGATTGAATTCACTTTTCTTGATTATTTTTATGAGGTCCGATGCCTCATTTTCTGCACCCTGGGGGGTGTCTTCTCCTATTTTATTTTTTCCCTTCTGTTTTCTTTTTTCATTTTCTTTTTCTTTTTCTGCTTCTGTCTCCTTCTCTTTCTCTTCACCCCCTGCACATCTCCCTGACCTCGTCATGAGGTTCACCTCCTCCTGGTTCTGGTTCCTGACCATTGGAACCGTAGCCGTGATTCCCTCGCTGTAGTTCCATGGTACATCGGCCTCTGAATAAGCTAATTTAGGGATGTCAACCACTAGTGGCTGGAGTTTGGACCGGGATGTATGGGCCGGTTTAGGGATAGTTTGGGCTGGCTGCACATTTACAACCAGGGGTTGAAGTTTGGATTTGGTGGGGACAGAAGAAGTGATGGAAGCAGTGGTGGGGTCAAGATTGATGACCAGTGGAGCCTTAGACGGCTTGGATGGGGAATAAATGGGTGGACTGCAATTGAAGACCAATGGGGGCCTTGCAGTATTCATCTGGGTCATAAGAGATGAGACCCGGTTCAAAGAGGAACTTATGTCCTCAGCAGCTGTATTATTTTTTTGGGAGACCATGTTGATCTCCTCTTCGTCCTCTTCTGGGAAAAAATGGACCTGGACAGTGGTCCCTACTGGTGCTATAAGCTGAGATGGGTCAAAGGCCCTTCTCGTGGTGGATATGGCAGAGATGGAGTTGGATGGGCCTGCCCCATTGTGGTACGGCAGAGGGTTCTGCCCAATATCATTTCCCGACGGGGCGGGTGCAGCAGTGTTAAAGACCAAAGCCTTCTGGTCCAACAGGTCCTGGACCGCATGCTTCAGTACCCAGCAGTTATCTGTAGAGTGCCCTGGTGCACCCATGTGGAAATCGCAGGTGACTGATGTGTCAAAATTTCTTCCCCTGGTGGCATTCGGGTTGGGCTCTTTCAGAGTCAAGTATTCACCCTTTAGCAGGGTTGGCAGTAGTTGGGACAGAGATATGGGTAGAGGGGTGAAAACCCGGTTCTTTCTTGCTGTGAACCAGGCATCCCGCTCCTCCTTAGAAAAAGTCCTCCTTGTGTTAGCTGGCACAGAGGGAGGGAAGTTGACATTCAGCGGGGTCTGGTACGACTGCTGGGCCTGCTGGGCCTGTTGGGGTGCCGAGATGTTCACGTGCAGTGGCTTCTTGGCTGGAGGAGCCTGGACCAGGTTCACCTCTCCTTCTTTTCGGGCCCCCGTCTTTTTAAATCCGGCCCCTTTCTTCTGGGCCATGGAGGCAGAGGAATCAGACTGCCCAGTCAGAGTAGAGTAGTCTATCAGCCGTCCTGACCTGACCCCTTCTTCAATCCGGTCAGCCACCTGCACCAGGGCTGCAAAGTTGGTGGTTATCTGACCCACCAGATGGTTGTAAAAGGGCTGCCCCAGTGTGCCCATAAATGTGGAGATCATCTCCGGCTCTTGCATAGGCGGCCTGACCTGGGAGGCGGCCTCCCTCCATCTCTTGGCGTACTGCCGTACTGGCTCATCTTTGCCCTTGGTCATCCTCATCATGTCGTACCGGTCCGGCACGATCTCAGAGTTGAACTTGTATTGGTCCAAGAAAGCGTCTGCTAGATCCTTCCACCTCCTGATTCTTCCATGGTCCACCGTAGCGAACCACCGAAGGGCTGACCCGGTCAAACTCCTCTGGAAGAGCTGGATCAGTATTCCATCATCTCGGCCAAACTGGCACAGGGCCCCGCAGTATAGTTTCAGATGGCTTAATGGGCAGCCCGTGCCATCAAACTTGTCAAAATCCGGGCACCTGAACTTAGCCGGTAGACAGACGTCCGGGTACATGCACAGGTCTTCGAAGGTGGTGCCTGCATGGCTGCCTCCCCCCTTCACCTCTTTCAGCTCTGCCTGAATCCTCTCTATCCTCAGCAGCATCTTCTTTTCCATCTCATCTCGGGCCTTTTCTTTCTCCAGCTCTTTCTCAGACTCCGCCATATTTTCCCTGATCAGAATGGGTTCAGGGACTGGTTCGGAAATGGGCTCAGGCATGGGCTGAACCGGAGGCGGAATGTAGGCCTGAGGTGGTGGTGCCTGATGGGAAGTAGATGCCTGGTTCGGGGCTTGGGCCTGTTGGGCCTGAGCCGCCAGTAAGTCTCCCAGCATTTTGGCCAGACCGGCCACTTGCTCCTGCAGCTGAGTAAAGTCCTGAGCGGGGATGGTAGCTTGGGCTTGGTTCTCTTCAGTATTCATGGCTCTTGCTTTGGATCTGGTCACGGGAGCTATGACTGCAAATAAGTGTAAATGTACCTGAGTAAAAAATGAACAAAACATGTTAGCTTCCATTTAACTTGAGTCACGCCCCTATATATGTAAACCAGTAGGTTAGGTGAACACCAATCCAGATTTTTTTGATTTTTTGTTTTTTTGTTTGTTTTTTTTTTTATTTTGATTTTGTGTTGGAATATTCTAGGGCTTCCAAGGGTCCCATAAATTTTTTATTTGATTGATAAAAATAACCAACCAAGGTTTTTATGGAATATTCTAGGGCTTCCAAGGGTCCCAATTTTTTTTGATTTGATTGTTAAAAATAACCAACCAAGGTGTCTTGGAAAATTCTAGGGCTTCCAAGTATCCCACAAATGTTTTGATTTGATTGATAAAAATAACCAACCAAAGGTGTCTTGGACTACTCTATCCAAGTATCCCACAAATGTTTTGATTTGATTGATAAAAATAACCAACCAAAGGTGTCTTGGACTACTCTATCCAAGTATCCCACAAATGTTTTGATTTGATTGATAAAAATAACCAACCAAAGGTGTCTTGGACAACTCTATCCAAGTATCCCACAAATGTTTTGATTTGATTGATAAAAATAACCAACCAAAGGTGTCTTGGACTACTCTATCCAAGTATCCCACAAATGTTTTGATTTGATTGATAAAAATAACCAACCAAAGGTTTTCATTTTTTTTTGTTTGATTTGATTGATAAAAATAACCAACCAAGGTTTTCATTTTTTTTTTTTGATTTGATTGATAAAAATAACCAACCAAGGCTTTCATGGAATATTCTAGGGCTTCCAAGTGTCCCATTTTTTTGATTTGATTGATAAAAATAACCAACCATGGTTTTCATTTTTTTTTTTGATGTGATTGATAAAAATAACCAACCAAAGGTTTTCATGGAATATTCTAGGGCTTCCAAGTGTCCCACTTTTTTTGATTTGATTGATAAAAATAACCAACCAAGGTTTTCATTTTTTTTTTTGATTTGATTGATAAAAATAACCAACCAAAGGTTTTTTTTTTCTTCAAATTTGCTGAATTTTCTCAGTTTTCAAGTTCCGGAGTTTGATTGACACATGTTTGAGTTGAGTTGGTGTCAAAAAAATATGACACCTTGGTTTCCTCTTTGATTTTCAAACTTAGGTTAAATCCTGAAATAATATTTTATTTTGTTTGTTTTTCTTTTTTTTCTTTTTTGGAACATTTTTTATGTTCTTTTCGGGGTGCCTAAGGATGATCCACAGTGTTTTAGGCATTTTATTCTGAAAACTTGGGCTGAAAAGCCAATTTGTGCATTTTTGAATGTATCCGGTATAATATTCCGGATAAGAATATGCCTTATTGTATCCGGTCAACCTAACCGGATATCCGCATATGTCTTTGTATCCGGAAATATGTACCGGATATGATTAGAGCTGTTATTAACCGGCCTGAGTTGCCGGTTATTGCCGAAATGGCCTTTTTTGACTCATTTTTTCACCAGATTTGGTTTTTTTTCATTCCCAATTGATGTTCACCTTAATTTGACCTTCAAACTTGCCCCAAATTGGGCTTGGACATCATACTTGCAAAATTCCCTAAATTTAGGAAAAGGACATGGCTTTACCTTGCTACCTTGTATTACCTTCATTCAATATGGTATTCACATTATACCTTGGCCTGTAAAACATGCAAACGGCCTTCCCACATTTACACCCAATTCCCCAAACGCAATTGTGTGATTTTAGCCGAAAACGTGTTTCTCCACCTTCAAGCGTATGGTTTTTGGGTTTTGGCTTAATTGGCAACTTAGAACTCAAGTCTAGTGATGCCCGGAATCGAATCACAGATCCCATTGTCATCACATCATTGACCCAAATTCTAAGGTAAATGTTTTCACTTTCGCTTTCCGAAGTCACGACCTCGGTGCGCCAAGCTACACACATTCATGGTTCAACTTCCTAATAGGTAAAGGGTAGGTTGTGCAAATTGTTTCAAGTGCTCAAGTGCAATTTTAAAATTGTGGTAATATTCACAACGTCCCAGCCCCTTGCCACTCTTTTTCGTAGCCATGCATTCAATTTCAAGCCAAGGCATATATGACAAAATAATGAAGCTAAATACAAGCAAGCAAGCACCAAATATGCACAAAAATATTACATGCCCAAAAAGTGGTATACAAAACATGTTATTTGTACAAACAACAATTAAATCATGCAAGCATGTTTGAAACCCAAAAGCATTCCTATAATTCCAGATTTCATGCTCTTTTTCATGCTCAAAGTGTACCATTTCTACCCGAATTGGAGCCTAAAATTTTAGCACTACTTGACATGGTACAAGAAAGGTTTTGATGATTTAAGCATGCTTGAAAACCCCCAAATATACACTGAAATTTCCAGATTTTTGTTCTTCATTTTTTGTGCTCAAATGACATTGTTTTCTGCCCAAATCCATGCCTAAAAATATAGCACCTAAATGTATTGTACAAGAGGTATTTTGTTGAGGAAAACATGCTTGACAAAGCCCAAATTGGCTACTGGATTTACAGATTTTATGTCCTTCATTTTTTTGTGCTCAACATGCTTCATTCATACCCAAATCAAAGCCTAAAAATTTAATACCTAACATATGGCACACTAAAGGTTTGAATTGAAGGAAAACATGCTTGGGAACCCCAAAAATATACATTGAGTTGCTGGATTTTTTTTTTTTTTTTTTTTTTTCATGCTCAAAACATGGTACTAAAACCTCCTAAAACAAGGTATACCAAAAAAAAAACAAGTAGGCATGCCCAACAAGGTAAGGACATAAACATAAGCATAACCCAACCATACACACATGCCTTTATCAATGTAAAGTTTAAAAGCATCCCCATCAGATTTAGAATACACCAATATACACCAATAAAGTAAACAAAATAGCAAGCATTCAAAAGTGATGAAAAAGCATGAATATACACAACATGGCTTAAATCCACAAGTCCCCAGCAGAGTCGCCAGTTGTGAGACATGGGAAAAAATCACCGGAGTGATCGTCCCTCCGTCAACACACGGGCTCAACGCAAAAATTGGGAGAGTCGCCACCATTCAAGATTTTGGGGTGAGAATGGACACCACAGAGTTCAAAATATGCAAAAATAGCCAAAAGACAAATTCTAGGATAAAAATAACCCTACTTGAAAATCAAGTCCAGAGATGGGTAAGGGGATTAGATTATGAACGGGGGAAGGTGTTAGGCACCCCCATTCATCCACACGAAGTGGTTGCCAAGTGTATGTTCATGCTAAAAAGAAAATAAAAAGCTTGCTAAAAATCATGAAAAAGCCTTGAAAAAGGAACAATGTATGATATTTCCACATGAAGATCTAAATGGATTTTAGATCATCTCTTATGTCAATATCACTTCTGAAATATCTCAAAAGATGGAAATCAAAGCAAAAGTGGCAAAAACCAAGTTGAGGCAAATCCAGGAATTTTGGTAAAAAGTAAGATCCTTTGTCTTGAAATCATTCAAATCCAATTCTAAATTGACCCAAACCAAATCCATTTGAAAGATTAGGGTAAACAAGAGTCTCATGCAAAATTTCACTTCATTCCGATGAAAAATCTAGGAGTTATGCTCCTTTGAAGTTGCTGTTGGGGATTTTGAAAAGTGGTAAGTGGGCAACTTTGGAAAATTGTCTAGAAAAATCCACTACATAAAAATCCGTGAAATTTGGTGTGATTGAAGTTTGTATGGCCATCTTTCCATAGAAACTAGCCTCATACAAAAATCCCTTCGGATGTGCCTTGGGTGGTCTCCCGAACAGGCCCCGAAGATCACAGATTTACCCAGAAAAATGCAAATGAGCAGTTCTGAGTAAATCGGCTACCAATAATTCAAATGGAGTTCAAAAATTATGAAACCAACTGTATTTGAAAATAGACTCATAAAGGAGTACTCAGAAACAAAAATCACTCGAATCGGACTTAAAACGAACACATGGCGGTCCGTCGAAGTGACAAGTTCTGTACTTTGACCTGAACTGTCCACTCAACTTCGACAGAGAGGTGTCAAAAATCGGCTAAATAGAAAATCATGAAATTTGGTGGACATAAACTAGACAGCCTCACCTTTCCCATGGTTCTGGAATCGCCCCAAAATTCATCCGGATGATGAAGTTACGGACGTCCGAAGTAAGGGTACAGGTGCTGTCAAGCTAAGCCACTTTTGAAGAAAACCAAATCCGAAAATTGACAAAAAGTGTGTGATTTGTGTGAGATGAATCCAAAACCTTTGAAAAACATTTAAAAACACTCCAGAATTTGATTGAGGCCATTTATTGGAGATTTATCACAATGAATGTAATAAATCCCCAAATGTGAGCCTATTCACCAAAAAGGTGTAATATGTGTGCAAAAGTTAAAAACCAAGCAAGATTAATACACATGCATATAGATTCAACAAAATAGGTTCTAGCATAGCCTAGGGTTCCGTTCCATTATCGTTTCCCTCTGTTCTCTTTAAGATAATCAAGGGTACTTTGAATATGGAACGGTTTACAATCAATCAAAAAGGCCTTATGCTACATGGGTTCTAGCACTAGGGTCAATCCCCAGTCTCGTTTCTCCTAGATCCGCCTTCACGTTTTACGGCTAGGGGAGTCTTGAGATACTTTGAGCCGGGAAAGGATTTCCACACATACAAACAAGGCTTTACACTACAGAAAGGTAGAAGAAGAGATCTAGATCTAGGAATGTAAAGACAGAAAATAAAAAGAAAAGTTGAGGCTTACCTGAGTGCTGGAGGCAATTCTACAGCGGTTTTCTTCTTCTCTTGGAGTTCTTCTTTGCGAGAATTCAAAACAAGAGTTGTGTGCCATTTGCTCAAGGAGGAGGCTCCTATTTATAGGCAAGGGCTAAGGTCATTGGTAGACACAACTTAATGTCTAGAACCCCTCCAACCTAAACCCTAAGGTTATTTCCGCGATTTCCCCTCATTTAATGAGGGACATGATGGTAAAAGTGAAAAGCTCTCGGAAAACCCTAATTTTGAGCAAACTTAAGGTATCCGGTACATCAGACCGGATAACAAAGGGCCTTAAGGTATCCGGTACATGGTACCGGATACATTAAGGCTCACATGTATCCGAATTGAGCATCCGGATACGGGAAGGAGTACTTGTATCCGGATTGAGTATCCGGATAAGGATAAAAGTTTATTTTCTTCAAATTCTGTGCTGGCTTTCCAGGAGATAATGATTTTTGATGATTGTTTGTGCAATTTGGGGTGTCTACAACCGGTAGATCCTCCTTCTATCCCGTGTCCTACTTATGAGGACCTTTTGGAGACTGAGCGGGCTTCTCATAGACGGCTTCAGCATATATGGGTGGAGGAGGCCCGAACTTTGAGATTGGAGAAGGAAGATCTGGAGAGACGGCTATCAGAGCAGATACAGGCCCGTCGCTTCGAGGTTAGAGCCGCATGGCGCAGGCATGATGAGACCATGGCCAGGCTTAGAGATATGAGGACCAGACAGACCCTCTCAGACGACGTCATCTCATTCTTCAGTGACCCAGATGCAGAGGGGGTTGAAAGGCTTATTGTGGTTCAGGCGGCTCGGATCAGAGAGCTTGAAGAAAGGCTAGGGGATAGAGATTAGGCCCTTTTATTGTATTTTTTTTCTTTTTTACACTTTTGTACAAAGAGAAACTCCACTAGTGGAAAGATAAAGAATACAAAATAGGTTTTTATACTATTGGCCTTAGAACTCTCATATGCTTGTAAAAACTGACAGTTTTAATGAAAAGTCACTGATTCCTCATCATCGGCCAAAATATAATTTTCATTTTTGTGTGTTTTTGTTGTAAATTGGTCCATAATGCTTTAATCCCATATAGTTGGATGAATTGAAGTAAGTTGGGCAAAAAGGGTATTTTAGTTAATGAGGAGGAAGCCATTCCGTCCCCCTTGGAACCTTTAGACTCATCCCCAAGTTTCATTCCCACCTCCAGGGGGCATGCCACAGCCTACTGGTTCAGTCCTGTGCGGAAAATTGGCTCAACTCAATTCTACTGCCCAAAACCGTGCATTCAGAACGGTTTGGCCAAAACCGTCTCCAACATGCGGTTGCATAGCCCTCCGGCCACAACCGTAGTTAAAAGGTGGTTTGGTTCAATCTGTACCCCAAGTGCGGTTGGTGACCTCTTTTTCTGTTTCTTTCTTTTCTTTTATTCTTTTATTTTCTTTTGCCTTTTCTTTGCCAATATTGCCCCTAGTGCCTGTCACGGTTTTCACTAGGACCGGTTCATTTATTCCGTCATTGCCCTTTCAACACTGCGAGCTGAAGGAATACACCCAGATCACCGAGGACTTGACCAATAAGACGAAATGAAGGCTAGGTTGAGTTTATGAAAGAAAGTTATTATAGGCTCAAAATTTTGATGTCTTGAAATAGGACAACTGGGCTTACAGTTATAATGGATGCGACTCCCCATTCCCAATATTGGCCCTCCCTTTTTTTTTGTTCTTTGTACTTGGCCTTTCTTTGCTATTTTCCCTTCTTTGTTTTTTTCTTTTCTATTAACTTTGCCCTAGTCGCAACTGTAAGCTCCAGTTTGGGTTCTTTAAAACACGAACAGGCTCAACTTGGTTTAATCTAGGGATGTAAAAATTTTTGAGGGATAAAGGAAAAATGGCCTCGGATCATTTCTTTGTGATATTCCTTCAAGGGAAATATTGCTTGACCGCATCGGAGTTGATTGGCTCAGGAAAATCTGTCCCATCCATTTCTGTCAAGATGAGAGCGCCTCCTGACAGGACCTTCTTCACTACATAAGGTCCTTCCCAATTTGGCTTAAACTTTCCACGAGGGTCTTCCAGAAATGGCAATATCTTCTTTAAAACTAAATTACCCACTTGGAAAGCTCTGGGCTTCACCTTCTTATTGTAGGCTCTGGCCATTCTCTTCTGATACAGTTGACCGTGGCAAAGCACATTCAAACACTTTTCTTCTATCAAATTGAGTTGCTCATATCTAGACTGAACCCATTCAGCTTCTTCAAGTTCTGTTTCCATAAGCACTCTCAATGAAGGGATTTCTACTTCAACAGGTAAGACTGCCTCCGTTCCATAAACCAAGGAATACGGCGTTGCCCCAGTAGAAGTTCGGATTGAGGTTCTGTAAGCATGGAGAGCAAATGGTAACATCTCGTGCCAATCCCTATAGCTCACTACCATCTTCCGGATTATTTTCTTTATGTTCTTATTTGCCGCCTCTACTGCTCCATTCATCTTTGGCCTGTATGGGGCCGACTTGTGATGAGTTATTTGAAACTGCTCACACATCTTCTTCATATCATTGTTCTTAATATTTGAAGCATTGTCTGAAACTATGGCTTTTGGCAACCCATAGCGACAAATTATGTTGTGCTTCAGAAATTTGAGAACATGGTTTCCTGTAATATTTGCATATGAAGCAGCTTCAACCCACTTCGTGAAATAATCGATCACTACTAGAATGAACCGGTGTCCATTTGACGCTTTTGGAGAAATCATCCCAATGACGTCAATACCCCACATAGAGAAAGGCCATGGAGAGGTCATGCTGTGCAGCTCACTTGGTGGTGCATGCTTATTGTCAGCATATATTTGGCACAAATGGCATCTCTTAACATGTAGGCAACAATCGTGCTCCATTGTAGACCAATAATATCCCAATCGCAGCATTTTCCTTGCGAGCATGTGTCCATTCATATGCGGCCCACAAACTCCTCCGTGCATTGTTTCAATCAACCTTTTTGCTTCAACCTTGGTGACGCATCTAAGTAGAACATTACTGTAAGATCTCTTGTATAATTGCCCCCCACTTAGGAGGAACTGCCCCGCTAACCTCTGTATCGTTCTTTTTTAGTCAGATTAGCGCTTTCTGGAAAACCTCGATTATTCAAGAAATTCTTGATATCTTGAAACCACGGTATTTCTGCTTCTTGCGCTCCTTCTAAAACAAGACAGTAAGCTGGCTCGTCTCTGACTTCAATTTCGAGTGGTTGTATGTCTACCCCTTCTGGAATGCTAACCATCGAAGCCAATGTTGCCAAGGCATCCGCAAACTGATTCTTAGATCTTGGCATATAGCTAAAAGAAATTTGAGTAAATTTGGTACTTATTTCTTCCAAATATTGGTGATATGGGATCAACTTGTGATCTTTGGTTTTCCATTCCCCAGTTGTTTGGAAGATGATAAGACTCGAATCCCCGTATACGTCAAGTTCTAGAACATCATGATCTAGAGCAGCTTGCAATCCAATTATACACGCTTCATACTCTGCTATGTTGTTCGTGCACTGAAACCTCAATTTCACTGCGATTGGGATATGTGAACCATCCGGCTTCACTAATATTGCGCCGATTCCATTTCCATTCATATTTGCAGCCCCATCAAAGAACATCTGCCAAGAGTCTTCACTTTCTCCCTCTTCAGCAAATAAGATAGCCTCATCAGGGAAATTTTTCTTAAGAGGCTGATAATCTGGTAATGGATGCTCAGCTAGATGATCAGCAATTGCCTGACATTTGATTGCTTTCTGAGTGACATATGTCAGATCGAATTCTGAAAGCAAAAGCTGCCACTTTGCTGTTCTACCAGTTAAAGCCGGCTTTTCAAACAGATATTTTAATGGATCCATCCTGTAGACACCCCAAATTGCACTAAAAATGAGAAAATAATTGAAAATATTAATTGGGATTTGAAACAGGTCAAAAAAGTGTAAAATCTGGCCAAACTGGTCATGACCGTATTTTGTTTACGGACTGGTCATACCTGCAGTTGATATACGGTCACGGCGTGCCCGTATTAATAATACGGGTAGGGCGCGACCGTAATATATATACGGGCACGGGGGTCTTTGTGCGAATTTTATCTTTTTGATTTTTGAGCCTTATCTGCACCCAAATATCTCTCTTGGATAAGCGAATTCTCTTATTTATCTGTTCGAATTATCTCATTTATCCTTGTGGATAAAGGATTGGCATGATCTTGTGTTTAACTCAAACTGAAACTCTATCTTGCCAAACCTTTGGACCAACCATACCCCTAGCTCTGCTTATAAATAGAGGGTCTTTCCTCTAGCTAAGGGCCACGAAATTTTGAAGAATCAAAAGCTCCAAGAGAAGGAAAGGAATCCCTGCTGCTCTGCCTGCTCAATCCAGGTAAGTCCCCTATCCTTTTTTTATTTTCTGTCTTCAATTCTAGAAGTAATAGGATCATCTCTATTGCTGTAGAATAAGGCCATATCTATTTTGTATCCCTAAACTTGTCTCCAAGTACCTCAAGGGTCTCTCTAGCCGTAAAACGTGAAGAGAGAACTAGGGGAAAGGGGAACAGGTGGATCCCTAGAATAGAACCCCATATCTGTTTTTCTCTTTTTCTAGAATAAGGCCTGTGATTGTGTTTGTGTAACCAAACCTAGCTCTAAGTACCTCAAGAGTCTCTCTAGCCGTAAAACGTGAAGAGAGAACTAGGGGAAAAGAGAACAGGTGGATCCGTAGGGTAGACCCCCATGTGCTCTAAATTGTGAGATGTGGCTATTTTGAATATCCTGATCATGTTTTAATGCTTTTTATGATATATCTGAATGAATAACATGAATCCATGATGTTTATAGCATGAGATCCCCTATTTTTGCCAAAATTTGGATTTTTGCCACTTTTGCACCTATAGCACTGTTTTCGTGATTTTTGTGATTTTAGGCTAAGATCTTGGATTTATCATGATCAATATGGTAGATCTGAATCCAGAAGCCTGAAAATAAATTCTAGGGTTTCATGATATGGTTTTTAAATTGTTTTTCATTATTGAGAGAAGACCCTACGGTCTAAATTCTCCCCTTTTGGTGTTCTTCATCAACGTGGGTATTTTTGGTTTTTATTTTCTGATTTAATGTGAAATTTGGGCTTTATCTATATCCTGGACTGTTCAAGTTCAATTTTGAAATATTTTATAAAAATCATATTTTTCTAGATTTCTAGAATTTGACTTAAAGCCAGATTTTTGGATTTTCACTTTAAATTGGTTTTATTTGATTTTATCTCAATTTTATTTTGATCATGAAACCCTAGGAATGGTATGATCATATTTGATAGTTCTGGATCAATCAGACTATTCATATGAAAAAACCATATATTTTGTCTTTTTTTGTGATTTTGTGTGATTTTTATAGCAAGTTTTTCCTTTATTTTAACATGAACAAATACCTGGCAACCACCTTGTGTGGATGAATAGGGGTGCCTAACACCTTCTCCTGTTCATAACTTAATCCCCTTACCCATCTCTGGTTGTTTTTTTTAGGAGGGATATTTTGCCCTAAAATTTGCCTTTTGTGCTTGTTTAATATTTTGGTGTCCATTCACACCTAGATTGAATAGTGGCGACTCTTTGTTTAATTTAATCCCGTGTGATGATTGAGGAAATCATTAAGATTGATTTTTTCCCATGTCTCACACATCCTTGAAATCAGCAAAGTTGAATAGCTTAAGAAATAGTGCCTAAGCCTCTGAGTTGCCCAGACCAAAGCGCAACAAGTCTTTTCCAAAGGCGAATATCTCGTCTCATAATCTGTGAACTTCTTGCTCAAATAGTAGATAGCCTTTTCTTTTCTGCCTGTTTCATCATGCTGCCTCAATACACATCCCATTGATGTTTCTAAAACTGATAGATACAGAATTGTAGACACCCCAAATTGCATAAACAATCGTAAAAAATCATTATCTCCTTGAAAGCCAGCACAGAAATTGAAGAAAATGAATTTTTACCTGTATCCGGCAACTCAGGCCGGATACAAGTAGTCCGCTTTGTATCTGGTGACAAATACCGGATACAAGCAATCCTTAGTATATCCGGCATTATATGCCGGATACATTAAGACCCTTGTGTATCCGGCCTGATATACCGGATACATAAGTTTTGCTCAAAATTAGGGTTTTCCGAGAGATTTCATCTTTTACCATCATTAAATGAGGGGAAATCTCGGAAATAGCCTTAGGGTTAAGGTTGGTGGGCTATAGACATTATGTTGTGTCTACCATTCTCACCAACCCTAACCCTAACCTTTGCCTATAAATAGGAGGCTCCTCCTTAAGCAAATGGCAATTAACTCTTGTTTTGAATTCTCACCAAGAAGAACTCCAAGAGAAGAGGGAAATCGCTGCGGAAGTGCATCCAGAACCCAGGTAAGCCTCAAACTTTTCTTTTATTTTCTGTTTTTACATTCCTAGATCTAGATCTCTTCTTCTACCTTTCTGTAGAATAAGGCCTTCTATGTGTGTGAAAATCCTTCCCCGGCTCAAAGTATCTCGAGACTCCCCCTAGCCGTAAAACGTGAAAGCAGGATCTAGGAGAAACGAGACTGGGGATTGACCCTAGTTAGTACCTATGTAGCATAAAGCCTTTTGATTGATTGTAAACCGTTTCATATTCAAAGTACCCTTGATTATCTTGAAGAACCGTGTTTAACGGGGAGAGAGAACAGAGGGAAACGATAATGGAACGGAACCCTAGGTTGTTTAGAACCTTATTTTGATGAATATGTATGCATGCTATGTTGTTCCATTGATCTTATATGGTTTTTCACACTTGCACATATATAGCACTATTTTGGCGGTATAGGCTCATATTTTGGGTTTATTGCATTTATTGTGATAAATCTGAAATAAATGGCCTCAATCAACTCTGGAATGTCTTTGGATGATTTTTAAAGGTTTTGTGTTCATCTTGCACGAATTGCACACACTTTGTCACTTTTTGTATTGGTTTTACCCAAAAAGGGCTTAACTTGACAGCAACTGTACCCTGACTTCGGACACTCATAACTTCATCGTCCGGATGAATTTTGGAGTGATTCCAGAACCATGGGAAAGGTGAGGCTGTCTAGTTTATATCCACCACATTTCATTAATTTCTATCCAGCGGAGTTTTGACACCTCTCTGTCTAAGTTGAGTGAACAGTTCAGGTTCAAATACAGAACTTGTCACTTCGACGGAGCGCCATGTGTTCGTTTTAAGTCCGATTCGAATGATTTTTGTTTCTGGGCACTCCTTTATGAGTCTATTTTTAAATCCAGTTGGTTTCATAATTTTTTGACTCCATTTGAATTATTGGTAACAGATATACTCAGAGCTGCTCATTAGTACTTTTCTGGGTAAATCTGTGATCTTCGGGGCCTGTTCGGGAGACCACCCAAGGCACATCCGAATGAGTTTTTGTATGAGGTTAGTTTCTTTTGAAAGATGGCCATACAGACTTCATTGACACCAAATTTCACGGATTTCTATGAAGTAGATTTTTCTAGGTGATTTTCCAAAGTTGCCTACTTGTTACTTTTAATCATCCCCAGCAGCAACTTTAAAGGAGCATAACTCCTATGATTTCAACCGGATTGACTTGAAATTTTGCATGAGTTCCTTATTTACTAAGATCTTTCAAATGGATTTGGTTTAGATCAATCTAAAATAGGATTTGAATGATTTCTAGACAAATGGCATTACTTTCACCGAATTTTCCGGATTTGATTCAACTTGGCTTTGTACACTCTTTTGCTTGGATTTTTATCCTTTTATGACATTTCAGAAATGATATTGACATAAGAGAAGATCTAAAATCCATTTGGATCTTAATGTGAATATATCATACATTTGTTCCTTTTTCAAGGCTTTTCATGATTTTTTAGCAAGCTTCCTATTTTCTTTTAGCATGAACAAACACTTGGCAACCACCTTGTGTGGGTGAATGTGGGTGCCTAACACCTTCCCCCGTTCATAATCTAATCTCCTTACCTATCTCTGGATTTGATTTTCAAGTAGGGTTATTTTACCCTAGAATTTGCTTTTTAACCCTTTTTGCTTAATTTTGATGATTTTGGTGTCCATTCTCACCCCATAATTCTGAATGGTGGCGACTCTCCCACTTTTTGCGTTGAGCCCGTGTGCAGACGGAGGGATGATCATCTCCGGTGATTTTTTCCCGTGTCTCACAAGAATCAATGGTTTTCCTGGAGTTGGCGGTACTAGAACAGGTGGATTTAACAGATAATCCTTTATGTTGTCGAATGCTTGTTGGCAATCCTCATTCCATATAGTTGGGTTATTCTTCCTTAGAAGCTTAAAGATCGGCTCGCAAATAGCAGTGAGCTGTGCTATGAACCGGCTAATATACTGAATTCTTCCCAGAAAACCCCTAACTTCTTTTTCAGTCTTAGGAGGTGGCATCTCAATGATTGCTTTTGCTTTAGACGGGTCTATCTCAATCCCTCTTCTGCTTACAATGAATCCCAATAATTTCCCTGATGTGGCTCCAAAAACACACTTTGCTGGATTAAGCCTTAAGCTGTATTTCCTTAGACGGTCAAATACCCTCTTTAGATTGATCAAGTGGTCTTCCTCTTCACACGATTTGGCGATCATATCATCCACGTAGACTTCCATTTCTTTGTGGATCATATCATGGAAAAGGGCTGTCATGGCTCGCTGATATGTTGCCCCGGCATTCTTCAATCCAAAAGGCATGACTGTGTAGTGAAAAGTTCCCCAAGGAGTGATAAAAGCGGTTTTCTCTTAATCCTCCTTTGCCATTTTGATTTGGTTATATCCGGAAAAGCCATCCATAAAAGAGAACAAGCTGTGCACAGCCGTGTTATCAACCAAGATGTTGATGTGTGGCAAAGGAAAATCATCCTTCGGGCTCACCTTGTTCAAGTCTCTGTAATCTACACACATCCTGACTTTTCCATCCTTCTTTGGAACCGGGACTATATTAGCTAGCCAATCAGGGTATGTGGAAACCGCCAAAAACCCGGCTTGAAACTGTTTCACCACTTCATCCTTGACTTAATAGGCTTTACTCCTGGCAGGATTGGCAGCCTGTGTACAACCATGTCTGTATCCAACCCTGGCATATCCCGATAAGACCATGCGAACACGTTCTTGTAATCGGCTAGGAATTGGGACATTTCTTTCTGCTGCATATCCGACAAGCATGCACTACAATTTTTGGGTCCTCTTCAGTTCCCAGGTTTATGGAAATGGTTTCTTCAATATTAGGTTGAATACCCTTTTTCGTGACGTTCCAATTGATATGATATTTATCTTGGAAGGTCATCGTCTTCGGCCTCGATCTCCTCTTCGATCCCCATTAGGTCGAAGTCGAGCTTGAGTTCGAAATCATATTCAACTTGCTCTAATTCAGTCTGTATATATGGTTCATAAGCAGTCTGGACCATTTTGAAAGCTTTAGATTTTCTAGAAAAAGTTGAAAAATCTTTTTGGGTTTTTTGAGAACCTTCTAAAGAGGCTTTTCCTGAAGATGAAGGTTCATTAAAACCTTCAGGAAAAGGGCAATCCACTAATGGAGTTTTTTTTTGGAGGCCGCAGCTGATTGCCAACCATATGCGGCCTCAAATGTCAAAGGGATCTCTTCCCAATTTTTTAGTGCAAAGCCCTCTGGAGTAGGTGGTATAGTGCAAGTCTGCTCCTCCTCAAGCTCTTGATCCAATACCATCATTACCGGATTTGAAAAACTGCCCTTTTCTGCTTCAGGGCTGAGTTCAGAGGTGACCTTATTTGGGATCTTGATTGAGGCCCAGTCGATAAAAGGAACCTCTTTTTCTGTTTTCTCTCTTCCTTCATCCTCTGTCATTGCAAAGAATGCCCCAACCTCTTCTGTGAAGTCCTGCTGCTCTCGTGGCAGTGGCTCAGGCTCATCCATGGCTTTAGGCGCCAAAGTGGGTGAAAGGGGGATAAAATGTTGAAGGGTTGAGGTAGAAGGTTTTCTGAAAGGATTATCATTAAAATATGGAGGTTTGGAGGAATCTGAAGGAGGAGACAATTGAATGGTATGAGAGGGCTTTGGAAAAGTTTCCCTTAAATGAGGGAATTTTTCTTGATTCTTTTCCCTTTCACTACCATTTTCTTTCTGTGGTCCCCTCTTCCATTTTCTTATTTTCATCCCTAGTCCTGCTCGTGGGACCAGCCTCTGTGCCTCTATGGGCTCCACCCTTCCTTGTAGATTAATTCCCAACCCCTTTCCTGGGTGGAAATTGCAATCTTTCAAAACCTTTTCTACCATCTTGTTGGCGCATGTAAACTTCTCATTCTTTTTTGGACACCCCCCAGGTATGAAGTTGACTGTTTCAAACTGAAAAGAATGAAACGCAATTTTTTCTGCCATTAATTCCACATTAATGAAAGGTACGTCAGGTGGTATGACGGGAGGGACTAGACTCTCGGCTAGGACAGTTATCACCCTCTGACCTCTTATATATTTTACTCTTTGATGAAGGGTGGATGGTATAGCCCTAGCTGAGTGGATCCACGGCCTTCCCAGAAGTAAATTGAAGGCAGCGGGAATATCTATCACTTCGAATGTGATATTAAAGATATTCGGTCCGATGGTAATCGGCAATTCAATCTCTCCTAGGGAGTGTGTTTTGGAGCTATCAAAAGCTCTCACTATCCTTCCGTTCTGCTTTATTTTGGATTGATCCAGACCAAGCCTCACAAATGTTACTAAGGGACAGACGTTTAAGACTGACCCATTGTCAATTAGGACCCGGGCTATCATGCTATCCTTACAAAGCACACTGATGTGCAAAGGGTCCACGTGATAACATCCGCCAGGGCTTATCTCGCTTTCGGAAAAGCTTATTACATTGTGAGATAAGATCTGGCCGATCATCATGCCGAGCTGGTCTGGCTCAATCGTCTTAGGCACGTGAGCACTCTGGAGTACCTTTATTAATGAGTCCCTATGCTTTTCTGAATTAAGCAATAATCCCAGTATTGATATCTAGGCAGGGACCTTGATTAATTGGTCGAAAATATTGAATTCACTCTTTTTCAGTATTTTTAAGAGGTCTGCTGTCTCATCATTGACGACCTGGGGGGTGTCTTCCCCTATCTTGGCCTTCCCCTTCTGAACTTGCTCTGCCTCTTTCTTTTCTTGTTCTTTTCCTTCCACACATCTCCCTGATCTTGTGATGAGATTTATTTCCTCCTGACTCTGATTCCTGGCCACTGGGATAGTGGTCGTATAACTCTCGCTGCAGTTCCAAGGTACAGCAGTTTCTGAATAGGGGGGTTTAGGAACGTTAAATACCAAGGGCTGGAGATGAGACCTTGGTGCAGGAGTTGATGTGGGAATGAGGTTGGAAGGAGGCACCTCAATAACTAGAGGCGAGGATTGCCTGGGTTCCTTGGGTTGAGAGGATTTCAAGGTTTGAGAAGAAACGGAGGTAATTGATGCTGTGGCGGGGTCATAATTAATGACCAAAGGTGATTTGGATAATGGAGTAGGTGGGGGAGCAACAGCCTGGTTGCAATTAATGATGAGAGGGGGTTTGGTTACATTAAGCTGGGCCATGAGAGAAGCGGCCCGGTTCAAGGAGGCATTAATGTCCTCTGCAGTCTTGCCATTTCCTTTATTTCCAGAAATGACATTGATTTGTTCCCCTATCTCTTCTTGGTCAAAATAGACCTTAACGGACGTCCCTATTGGCGCAATTAACTGCGAGGGATCAAACGTCCTCGGTCCAGAAGAGACGGTCCCTACAAAATTGGAAGGACCTGCCCCATTACGCTGCGGCAGAGGATTCTGACCAATGTCAGTCCTGGTGGGAGAGGGTGCAGCCGTGTTAAACAACAAGGTCCCCTGATCGATCAAATCCTGGATGGCATGTTTTAACAGCCAACACCTGTTTGTAGGGTGTCCTGGTGCACCCATATGGTATTCACAGGTGGTGGAAGGATCGAAATTCTTTCCCTTTGAAGCATTCGGATTTGGTTCTTTCAGGGTAACATACCCTGCGTTTAACAGAGTTGGCAATAGCTGGGATGGAGTCACAGGAAGAGGGGAAATGACCCTATTCCTTCTGGACGCCATCCAAGCGTCTCTCTCCTCTTTCGAGAATACCCTTTTTTAGTTGGGCATTGCTGCCTGAGGAACATTAATGTTGAGAGGGTTTTGATAGGTCGATTGCGGCTGCACTGGGCTGGATGGAGGTGCAGAAATATTGACTTGGAGTGGTTTTTTGGGTGGTTGGGGTTGTACCATATTTACTTCCCCTTCTTTCTTCCCTCCATTCCTTCTTGCCCCATTTTTTTGCTTCTGGGCAGAAGGATCAGAAGTGGGCTCCTGCTGACGAGCCGTGGCAGAATGGTCGTAGATTCGCCCGGATCTGATTCCATCTTCAATCCGGTCTGTGACTTGTACTAAGGCAGCAAAACTGGTGGTAATCTGACCCACCAAGTGATTATAGAATGGCTGCCCCAGTGTGCCAATAAAGGTGGTTACCATCTCTGGCTCCATCATGGGAGGTCTGACTTGAGAGGCGGCTTCTCTCCACCTTTTGGCATACTTCCTGACTGTCTCATCTCTTCCCTTGCTCATCTTCATCATATCGTACCTATCTGGTACAATGTTGGCGTTGAAACGGTATTGAGCGAGGAAAGCATCAGCCAGATCCTTCCACGTTCTGATTCTGCCGTGGTCCACCGTTGCGAACCACCTTAAGGCTGCCCCAGTCAGGCTTCTCTGGAATAGCTGGATCAGGATGCCATCATCCCGGCCAAATTGGCACAACGCCCCACAGTAGAGCTTTAGATGGCTCATTGGGCAGCCGGTGCCGTCATATTTCTCGAAATCCGGGCACTTAAATTTAGCCGGTAGGCATGCGTCGGGGTACATGCAAAGATCCTTGAAATTGGTACCACCCAACGTGTTGATCCCTCTTACTTCTTTCAATTCTTCTTGGATGGACTCCAGCTTGTCCAAGAATTTTCTCTCCACTTCTACCCTCAGTCTCTCCTTTTCCTTCTCCTTCTCCTTCTCATATTCAGATTCCTCCTCCCGGATCAAGATAAGCTCGGGGTTTGGCTGATAGAGTTCAGGTTGAGGTGGGATAGGTTGTACTGGTGGTGGGAGATCAGTCTGGGGTGGAGCCTGTGGTGGTGCATTGTGGGATGATGAAGCCTGATGAACCTGAGCCTGCGCCTGCTGCGCCTGCATCTGAGCCTGAGCGGCTTGGTTGGCCAGCAAATTCTCCAGTAGTTTTGTCATCCCTGCCCACTTGCTCTTGCAGTTGAGCAAAGGCTTCAGCAGACACAGTAGATTGTTCTTCGATAGGGTTCATGGTGGCAAATTTTAATCTCTGAGAACGTCAGGGAGCAATGACTGCAGTGGGAACCGAAAACCTTTGGTATAAAGAAAAGAAGCAATATCAGTATCCCAATAAATCATGTTTACACACCTATGAATGCATGGATGCAGGCTCGGTGAACAGGAGTTTGGGATTTTCCTTGTATTCATATTTTCTTACTTTTTGAGCTTATGGTTAAAATAACCTTATCAAAATGAGGTGATTGATACGAAAAAGATCAAACCACAGAAATTCTGTTGGAGTATTCTAAGGCCTCCCACATGTCCCACAAAAGATGATGTGGCTATAGTAAAAGCCTATAGTCAAATCGAGCATTGGAATTACACAAGCTTCCAAGGGCTTATGACTTGGTTGGTGCGAAAAAGACCTACCAATGTTGGAATATTATAGGGCTTCCAACGTCCCACAAAATGAGATGCCTAAGGTAAAAGTCCTTAGACAAATCACAACTTGAAATTACGCAAGCTTCCAAAGGCTTATGCATTGGAATTAAGGCTTCCACAACCTCCTGAAATTACGAAGGCTTTCAGGAACCTATGAATTGGTTGGTGCGAAAAAGACCGACCAAGGTTGGAATTGAGGCTTCCATAGCCCCCTGAAATTACGCAGGCTTCCAGGTGCCTATGATTTTCTAAATTTAGGCTTTAGAAGGCCTATGAAGATTTTGAAAAATTCTGGAATTTCAGGCTTCCAGGAGTCCTATGATTTTCTAAATTCAGGCTTTAGAAGGCCTATGAAGATTTTGAAAAATTCTAGAATTTCAGGCTTCCAGGAGTCCTATGAGTTTCTAAATTCAGGCTTTAGAGGCCTATGAAGATTTTGAAAAATTATGGAATTTCAGGCTTCCAGGTGCCTATGATTTTCTAAATTCAGGCTTTAGAAGGCCTATGAAGATTTTGAAAAATTCTGAAATTTCAAGCTTCCAGGAGTCTTATGATTTTCTAAATTCAGGCTTTAGAAGGCCTATGGAGATTTTGAAAAATTCTGGAATTTCAGGCTTCCAGGAGTCCTATGAGTTTCTAAATTCAGGCTTTAGAGGCCTATGAAGATTTTGAAAAATTCTGGAATTTCAGGCTTCCAGGTGCCTATGATTTTCTAAATTCAGGCTTTAGAAGGCCTATGAAGATTTTGAAAAATTCTGAAATTTCAAGCTTCCAGGAGTCCTATGATTTTCTAAATTCAGGCTTTAGAAGGCCTATGAAGATTTTGAAAAATTCTGGAATTTCAGGCTTCCAGGAGTCCTATGAGTTTCTAAATTCAGGCTTTAGAGGCCTATGAAGATTTTGAAAAATTCTGGAATTTCAGGCTTCCAGGAGTCCTATGATTTTCTAAATTCAGGCTTTAGAAGGCCTATGAAGATTTTGAAAAATTCTAGAATTTCAGGCTTCCAGGAGTCCTATGAGTTTCTAAATTCAGGCTTTAGAGGCCTATGAAGATTTTGAAAAATTCTGGAATTTCAGGCTTCCAGGAGTCCTATGATTTTCTAAATTCTGGAATTTCAGGCTTCCAGGAGTCCTATGAGTTTCTAAATTCAGGCTTTAGAGGCCTATGAAGATTTTGAAAAATTCTGGAATTTCAGGCTTCCAGGAGTCCTATGAGTTGATTTTCTGAAATTCCAAGGCTTTCAGATGCCTAAAATATTTTTGATTTCCCCCCTTAGGTGTTTTGAGTTAAAAAGAGACTCAATTTGCCTTTAAGGTGGTGATTTATTTGAAATTTTCTTTTATTGGATTTTTAAATGATTATTTGCTTGGAATTCAAAGGTTTCCAAGTGACCCACAAATTGCTCTTTGGAAGAAATCTTAAAAGCTTGGACACTTTATGATTAAAGATTTCTTAAAGGTTGATTTTGGATTGGAACTTGCCCCATTTTAAAAGAGTTGAGCTTCCTTTCACAAATTGTATTACACCTTAAGCTTAGCATGTTTTGGAAACTTATTGTGATCTCCAAGTTCAATTCTTGAGATTGAAGTGTGATTAGGTTGGTTATTTGAACCAATTCTCTTTTAATCATTTACTTCACTTAAGATGGGTTAAGCAGTCAAATTGGACAAAAAGAGCCCAATGTGGACTTAACCCTCAAATTGAGGTGCTTGACCTGTTTTTTGGTTTGAGCCAATTTTTATTTTATCATTTTCACCCTTGAGTTGAGTTAATTTGTTCAATTTAGGTGAATATGTTCAAAATGACCTTAATCTCTTGATTTGGGTGCATTTGGAATGGTTTATATGCCATTTATCCTATTTAGCACACCTGCCCACTTGCTTATATGACTTAGGGATGAAAGGACCCAGAAATGTTTAATTAGCAAGGCTGGAATAGGATTTCGGCTTAAAACCGTGCATTTAGAACGATTTGGCCCAAACCGTATGATACATGTGGTTGCAGCGAAAATGCAGGCAACCGCATACTCAGGACAGTTTTAAGCCAAAAAACAGATTTTCGATTTGTTTCCTTTTCCGATTGGTTTTATTAGCTTGGTTACATGCCCAAACACACTGTTCACCATTGGGTGGCTTCCAGACTACCCCAAATTGGGCATTTGACGCATCAAATGGTACCAAAAACCCGCTTAAACCATGAATTTCATGAGGTTGCATGGGGAGACCACAAATATGCACAAAAAGATCCCTTACAATAAAGGAAATATGTTACAATACAAATTGGCCTTCAAGGGCATGAATAAAAAAATAAAATTACAATTTAGCCTCCTTGGGCTTGAAAAAAGGAAGAAGAAAAAAAATCCTAAACTAAAAATTAGAGGATGCCCTCTACATCAGCAGCTCCTGGATGTCATTCCCATGCAACTTTCTTGCAAAGAAGAGGATTAATAATATTTAGACAAAGGAGGGCCTAGGCTCCCACCAAAATGGACACCCAATGCATGGATCTTGGACTTTGGGTTGCCTCCTATGGGCATTTGGGTAGAATGACCTCTAAGAAGAGTTAAAACTCTTCCTATGGGCTACACCAATCCTAGGCAATCAGCGATTTTCTGGGAAAATAAAATCCCGAACAAATGGACACCGGGAGCTTGATTCTTACCAAGTATAGAGGTTACCACAAATAATAGGTTGAAAATACCTTGTTACCTCATGTTTACCTTCCAAATGGTGTCCATATCATGCCTTGGACCACCTGAGCCATGCAAGACGGCCTTCCCTCGTTACAAACCCTTTTCCCATCGCACTTGGTTTATTTTGGCCAAAAGGGTGTTTCTCCACCTTCGCGTAGGGGTTTTGGGTTTTGGCTTATTGGCAACTCAGAGCTCAAGCCTAGTGTATGACCAGAATTCTAGATCCACCATGTCATCACATCATTGGCTCAAAGCTTCTAAGGTGAATGTTTTCACTTTCGCTTTCCGAAGTAACGACCTCGGTGCGCCAAGCTACACACATTCTTGTTCAACTTCCTATAGGTGATAGGTAGGCTGTGTAAAAAATAGAAAAAGGTGCTCAAGTGCATTTGAAAAAGAGGGTCACATTCAATACAACGTCCCCCCCTTGCCACTCTTTTTTCGTAGCCATGCAAGCATAATCATATTCATCAAGGCATGATATAGAAATCACATCTGAAAACAGCAAACATAAGTAAATCAAGGCAATCCCAAAACACCTAGCATGCTTGATCTAGACATGCATTCACACCAACATCATGCAAGCATGTTATCATGGTATAGAAATTAGCATACAACCATAGTAAGCATGTTTTTGGAATATTCAAGACATCTAAAAAAAAAAAAAACTCAGATCTCATGCTCATAACATCAAGGTCTAGATCATAACATGCTATCATGGAGAGATGGCAAACTAGCATGATAAGATTAACTAGGCTTTCCTAAGCATGGTTCTAATCATATTCAAGCATGGACATCACACACCCTATTCTCATGGGTCTTGCATTCTCTAAAACAGAAACACACAAGTCTAGCATGCTTATTACTATCAATCAAAACCACAAACAATCGATAACATCAAACAAAGAATAAGCAAGCAAAACATGGCTCAAATCCACTAGGTGTCCCCAGCAGAGTCGCCAGTTGTGAGACATGGAAATGTCATCTAGGATGACCTCCGATATCGTCACGCGGGGATCGATAAATGTAAAGAGTCGCCACCATCCATCTTAAGGTGTGAATGGACACCAAAGGGTTCATAGAAGCCAAATAGAGCTAAAGTAGCTCTAAGATAAGGAAAAATCCAGAGATTAGGTAAGGGGAATTATTTATGAGCAGGGGAAGGTGTTAGGCACCCCCACTCATCCGTCTAAGACGGTTGCCACATGCTTGCTTATGCTAGAAATTGTTTGCTAATAAAATTGAACAAAGAGGTGCTTATAACAAGCACAATGTGTGTGACCATTCCACATGAGAAATCTAATGAATTTAGACTCTCTTCGTGGATTCATCACTTCTAAAACTTCATGAGTGAATGGGAATCAAAGTAAAAAAATGAAGAAAATCAAGCTAAGGCAAATCTGGAGAAATTAGATCAAAAGAGCTTGAAAGCTTCGATTAACCATAACTCACTCAATTTAAATCCAAATCCAATGAAACCAAAGCCATTTGAAAACTGGTATATTGTGAGACATGGATTCATCATCTCGGATGACTTCCGATATCGTCACGCGGGGATCGATAAATGTTAGAGTCGCCACCATCCATTTTAGGGTGTGAATGGATACCAAAGGGTTCATTGATGTCAAATAGAGCCAAAGTGGCTCTAATACAGGGACAAATCCAGAGATTGGGTACGGGGAATTATTTATGAGCGGGGGAAGGTGTTAGGCACCCCCACTCATCTGTCTAAGACGGTTACCATATGCTTGCTCATACTAAGAATTGTTTTTCTAACAAAATGGGCAAAAGGGTGCTTACAACAAGCACCATGTATGTGATCATTCCACATGAGAAGTCTAATGAACTTAGGCTCTCTTTGTGGATTCATCACTTCTAAAACTTCATGAGTGAAGGAAAATCAAAGTAAAATTGAAGAAAATCAAGCCAAGGCAAATCTGGAGAAATTCGGTCAAAAGAGCTTGAAAGCTTTGATAAACCATAACTCATTCAATTTAAATCTAAATCAAATGAAACTAAAGCCATTTGAAAACTGGTATATAGTAGAATATACAGTAAAAAATTCAGCTCGATCCGATTCAAAACTAGAGAGAAATCCACATCTGAAATCTGCTGTTATAACTCAGAAAAAGTGTTAAGTAGGCATTTTCAAAGCTCTATTCGTGGAGTTTGGCTCAATAAAAATCCATGAAAATTGGTATGGAGGAAGTATGTGGTGCCATCTTTCCAAAGAAAAAAACCTCACACCAATCTCTATCCGGATGTGACTTGTGTGCTCTCTTGAATAGGCCTAGAAGACCACAGATGAGCTCTGGACTATGCCAGCGAGCACCTCTGAGTCCATTGAGCACCCAAGGCACAAAACAGATTGAAATCTACCGAAACCAGTTGGAAATGAAAATAGACTTCACAAAGAAAACTCAGAAACTGGAATCACATGAAACGGATTAAAACTGAGCAAATAGTGCACCATCGAAGTAGCAAGTTCAGCAATCTGGGCTGAACTGACCTACAAACTTTGAAGAGATGGTGTCAAAAATTGGCTACATGGAAGTCGACGAAAATTTCCAGATATTAAGTAGGCTTTCCAATCTATCACATGTCTTTGGAATCACTCAAAAATTCATCCGGAGGATGAAGTTATAAGCATTCCAAGACAGGCCACAGATCTGCCCTATTTTGAAGTTTTTGAAGAGGAAACAAGGAAACCAGTGCATGTGTGCATGTGGATTCGACCAAAACCTCAAAAATCAACAAAAAAAAACTCTCATGAAGTTCTAAAAACTCATTCTAAGGCCAATGATCTCAGATTTTCCATATTTACACGGAAATCCAAGATCTAGCCCATCTTTGCAAAAACAGTGACAAGTGGGTGTGAAGATGTGGAAAATCACATTCCTATGAGAAAGTTGGAATCCATGGCTATTGAGAGCATGGATTCACATCTTCTCCAAATACAAAATAAATCAGAGAAGCATTCATGGGTTCAAAATAACCATATAGCATGCTTTTCATCATTTGAGGGTTCTAAACCTAAAGGATCCATTCCACCTTCCTTTTCCCCAGGCTCTCTCTTCACGTTTTACGGCTAGAGAGGATTCCCAGGTACTTTAGAAGGGGTTTGGGGCTACAAACAACACCCAGGCTTTACACTACAGAAAGGTAGAAGATGAGAGATTGCTAGAACATAAAAAGGAAGCAATAACTCAAATGGGCTTTACCTTAGTAGCTTGAACAGATGAGTAGCCAATCCAGCAGAGGTTCTCCTTCTTCTTGCAGAGCTTCTAAGCTTCAGATTGTCAGCCATTTGCAAGAGGAGGACCTCTCTATTTATAGGCTAAGTCAAGGGTAGAAGAGTCCCAAGGGTAGGCCAAAAAGGCCTTCTAGATTATTCCAATTCTTCTCCAAGGCTTGAATTGGAGTAATTCAGTAAGTTTCGGAGGGTGAAATAGGGAGTTCAAGTCCCCAAGAGAGAGGTAATATGCGTAAATAAGGCTCAGAGATCGAGCCATTTCGCAAATCCTCGAAACAGCCAAAACCGTATACTCAGTGCGGTTTCTACACAACCGTTACTCAAAGTGCGGTTCATATACAAATTTAACCAAACCGTATATACAGGGCGGTTCAATTCAGTTATGCTTTAATTGATTGCTGTCCACGCGGCTCAACGGCCGAAGCTTCGCGAAGCCACGTGGCCGCCAGCGCAACAAGCATGGACCTGAACCATGCTGTGTGTGCGGTTGCAACTGTACATACAGGGCGGTTGGGACCAAAACTATAAAAACCGTATACACAGTGCGGTTGGCACTGATTCAGAAAGTTTTTGTATGTTTCACACATGTCAAGGCTCAAATAAGACTTTTGAAGCTCTTCTTAGGTATTCTCTTATGGAAGTGCAATTTGGGGTGTCTACATATATAGTAGAGTATACAGTAAAAAAATTCAGCTCAATCCGATTTAAAACGAGGGAGAAATCCACATCTGAAATCTGCTGTTTATAATATATCAAAAGTGATGAGTAGGCATTTTCAAAGTCCTATTCGTGGAGTTTGGCTCAATAAAAATCCATGAAAATTGGTATGAAGGAAGTATGTGGTGCCATATTTCCAAAGAAAAAAGCCTTACCCCAAACTCTATCCGGATGTGACTTGTGTGCTCTCTTGAACAGGCCTAGAAGACCACAGATTAGCTCTGGACTATGCCAGCGAGCACCTCTGAGTCAACTGAGCACCCAAGGCACAAAACAGATCAAAATCTACTGAAACTAGTTGGAAATGAAAATAGACTTCTTAAGGAAAACTCAGAAATAGGAATCACTCAAAACGGATTAAAATTGAGCAAACGGTGCACCATCAAAGCGGCAAGTTCAGCAATCTGGGCTGAACTGACTTACAAACTTTGAACAGATGGTGTCAAAAATTGGCTACATAAAAGTGGACGAAATTTTCCAGATATGAAATAGACCAACTCATCTATCACATGTCTTTGGAATCACTCAAAAATTCATCCGGAGGATGAAGTTATGAGCATTCTAAGACATGGTACAGGTGCTGCCCTGTTTTGAAGATTTTGAATAGAAAAACCAAAATCATTGCATGTGTGCAAGTGAATTCGACCAAAACTCTTAAAAATCAACGAAAACCATCTCATGAAGTTCTAAGATTCATTTTGAAGCCAATGGATTCAGATTTCCCGTATTGAATATGGAAATCCAAGATCTAGCTTATTTGATAAAAAAAATGGTGAAAAGTGTGTGAATATGTGAAAATCCACTCCCTAGGAGAAGGATGGAATCCTTTGCTACTGAGAGCAAGGATTCACATATTTCTCCATGAGCAAGTGCAAAACATCAGAAAATAAACATCCATAGGTTTAAAATAACCACATAGCATGCTCTTCATCACTTGTAGGTTCTAAGCCTAGAGGATCCATTCCTACTTCTTTTTCTCAAGGCTCTCTCTTCACGTTTTACGGCTAGAGAGAATTCCCAGGTACTTTGGAAGAGGTTTGGGGCTGCAAAACAACACAAAGTGGCCTTACACTACAGAAAGGTAGAAGTTGAGAATTGAAATGTAAAGAGAATGCTGAAATCAACTAGAGCTTTACCTTTGGTAGCTTGAATACTTGAGGCAGCAATCCAGCAGAGTTTTCCCTCTTCTTGCAGAGCTTCCAAGCTTCAAATTATCAGCCATTTGCAAGAGCAGAGCTTCCAAGCTTCAAATTATCAGCCATTTGCAAGAGGAGGACCCCTCTATTTATAGGCCAAGCCAAGGGTAGAAGAATCCCAAGGGTAGGCCTAAAAAGCCTTCTAGATTATTCCAATTCTCCTCCAAGGCTTGAATTGGAGTAATACTAGAAGTTTCGGAGGATGAAATAGGGAATTCAAGTCCCTGAGAGAGAGGTAATATGCGTAAATAAGGCTTAGAAATCGAGCCATTTCACAAATCCCCGAAACAGCCAAAACCGCATACACAGTACGGTTTCAACAGAACCGTCACTATAAGTACAGTTTCCATGCAAATGTAACCAAACCGCACATACAGGGCGGTTCAATTCAGTTACGCTCGTCATGATTGCTGTCGACGTGGCTCAACGGCCGAAGCTTCGCGAAGCCACGTGGCAGCTCACGCAACAAGCATGGATATCAACCGTGCTGTGTGTGCGGTTGCAACCGTACATACAAGGCGGTTGAGACCAAAAATACAAAAACCGTTCATTCAGTACGGTTGGCACCACTTTTGAGAGTTTTTGAGTTTTTGACAAATGTCAATGCTCAAATAAGACATTTAAAGCCCATTTTAAGTATTCTCTTATATCGAGGTGCAATTTGGGGTGTCTACACCCCAACTGTTTGTATGTCATACACAAAATACATCAAAGTAGTTCTCTCCAAGCAGAGTATAGGTTTTGCACCTTTTTCCCTTTTTATTTTCAAATTAAATGCAACTGAAGTTCAAATCGAACAAAATTTTGAGGACTACATCAAGAGCCCATAGCATCTCACCTTTGCATTTTTTGAGTTAAATTTTAGTTTGTAGGATCCACATAACCCACATTAAGGAGCCTACTCACGAGCAATTAGTCCTACACCAAGCACCCTTATATATGCATCCAGTATGTACGAACGGGTGCAGCCCATAAGTCCAATGAGGATGACCTAGCAAAATTCGCATTTCCAAAACCTAAGCAATAACTACATATTCACAACAAGAAGTACCAACAAGATCAAAAAAAAAATAGTAGATAGTTTCTTTTCCATTTCAGACCCGCATAGCACGTGCTTTCTGCTAGTAGTAACCAGAAGTAACTTATTAATTAGAACACCTAATAATCAAAAGACATATGGTAAATCTAATTTAACAAATCATCCTAGTCAAATAGAATGTGTAACGAAGTTAGAATTAATACAGATAAGAACACCAGATTAAACAAATAGCTAATCTAGCTAGCTGTATATAGCTAACAGAATTGGGCTGACTGCAAGCCTCATATCAGAACAAAAACTCTAACTCGATCGATCGAAGGCTCAAAGGTTTACTTAATTAGAATCATCTCGTATGGCAATTTGCAGTTTTTGGCCCTCAAGATTTGATCTCCACGAGGAACAGATGAATGTAGAGACATGCTCAGAAACTGAAAGAATTGAAGAAGGATAAATATAGAGAATTTCTGAAAACCCAAAATCATACATTATTGCTTACAAAATTAATAGCTACTATATATATATATTGCTTATCTGATATGCTAGAGCCTCAAATCAATCCTCCTGCGGCCTTCAAATTCTCGCAGAACCCCTCCAACTTCTCTTAGAGCTCTCACACACCTTTGCCTTCTCTCTCTCTCTCTCTCTCAAATTCAATTCATACGAATGAACTAAAAACCCTAATGCACAAAATTATTTTGAAGTTTGCTATAAGAAGTGGTCTTGGGTCTTACTACTACTCTCTAGAAATTTACGTCACAAGGGCATCCACTTCTGCTCATGCAGGACATGCAAAACATGCCAATTAAAGAAGTTCTTTCCAATGCCAAGATGGATGATTGCAAAGTTACAATAAAAACTCTTCTTGTGTCCTTACGATAATTTCTATGAATCCGGGTAACAATGACATCCATTGTTGTTCATATATCATGTCTCAAGCAAAATACGCCAAAGAATTCTTTCCAATGCACACAGCAAACTATGCCAAAGCTTTTATTAAGTTGGTAAATAAAAGCAGTTTTAATTTGATTTGAATGCTTATTATATCTGTAAAGCATGGTCTCTATTTTCAATGTTTAGCCTTTGAATGTGGAATTGTTTCATTCCTTTAGATGTTTTTCATGTAATGAATTGATAGAAATTAGAAAATTTAGATTTGGTCTTAAGAACTTAAATTTTGAGATTTCGATGGATTTGTCGATAACTGTATTTTATGTAAACTTTGGATTGGTCTTTCAGAGGCAGATTAATGTTAGTTATAAAGACTTAAAAACTATGAGCAAAATTTATTTTCACATTTTTTCTCATTTAAATAGAGATTCGTCTGATTAATTGCTTATTAATTGTGAATTTTTCTAATTAATGGAGAGCCCAAGGGATTTCTTGATAGAAACCCGGGAGGAATTGGCGATTAACCGATAGAGTTAATCAACGTTCAATATTTATCAACAAAATGAATCGAGATCAATATTTCAGTTCTGAAATTCTAATCCGTTTAAGTTCCGATTGATCTCTAGTTTGTTTCTAATGATCATTAAACATTTTCAAAGTTTTGTGTTTAATTATATATATGAAAAAGTATGATCCGAGTCTTCAATTCTGATTTGATTCTGATATTATTCTGATATATTGCAAGGATGGAGCAATCTTCCTTAGATCAATGGATGCAAGTGGCAGAATTAAGGATGCAGATTATATAGCCAATTTGATGAAATCTGTTGTTAAAGAGGTTGGTCAAAAGAATATGGTGCATATTGTTACTAATAATGGGAGTGCATAGCTTAAGGCAGGTAAATACTTCAATAGAAGTCGACCAATACAAATAAGTGTGGGCCCACAGAATATTCACTTGGTGGGCCTCACACCTATGTGTTGTGGATTAAGCACTTAATTAAGCAACCCTAAACACAGCCTAAGTGATTTTATCTATAAGTGCTTACCCATAAGCATGAGCAACTCCAAACGCCACCTTAGGGGATTTCAACTTAAACCCTAATACTCTCAATGTTGAAAACCAATTCCTTAACTATAGGATCTTAGTCTCAGTCTTCCATTTGGTTAAGACATCAAGATATTCCAAAGCATTGTTAGGCATAATAAACATGTGATGATGAGGGTAAATTGGATGAGTATTCATCAGTATATGATAATTCTTGCAAAATAAAAACTATTTCAGGATAATTATAAGAAGATCATGATCTGATATAATATCAACTTTATTATATGCTACGTCAATCATTTATAATTTATGACAATTATAAATGATTTTTCCCTTTTTTGGTCATTTTTAAATTTTTTTTTTACTTTTTAAACTACACCGAACCGGATCAACTAGTACCTGTAGACACCCCAAAATTGCACGATTTTTGATAAATCTTGAAGGAGAGAAATATTTTATTGAAATTTTCAATTCTTTGCATTGGGTTTGAGATACTTAACCCATTTGAATCCAAAACCGTAAAGGAAAAGACCCGAATTCAATCTTTTGTGCAAAGTCAAACTTTTTCCGGTTGAATTTTGTTGACTTTTGACCCCAGAAAATGAAATATTTTTTAAAGCCAGATTTCAAGATAATTTTTCCCGGTAATCAGGTTTTTAGCCATGTTATTGCATAAAAGAATTTTTTGAGATTTTAAATCTTGACGAATACCTTGGTTTTAACATGTTGAATCTTTTTACCGGACCTGAAAAATCGGAATTTTGCTTAAAACTGGAAAGTTGACTTTTTATTCACTTGGAATTTGGGTCTGAAACTATTTTTAATGGATTCAAATTTGGGGGGGGGGGGGGGGTGTTTGCTTATTTACATGTAATATCTTAAGTAAATGGAGATTAAAAAATACGAGGACATTTACTTAAACGATATTACATGTAAATAAGTATTGCCTGTGTTAAAATTTGGATAAAAGCTTCTTTTTTTTGTATCCGACAGATAATGTTGGATAAAGGATCTTTATTGTATCCGATGGAACATGCCGGATACAAGCAGACCTCAGTGTATCCGGCATCATAGGCCGGATACATTAAGGCACTTGCGTATCCGGCCTGACATGCCGGATACACTAGTTTTGCTCAAAATTAGGGTTTTTCGAGAGATTTCACTTTTTACCATCATGTCCTTCATTAAATGAGGGGAAATCTCGGAAATAGCCTTAGGGTTAAGGTTGGTGGGCTATGGACCTTATGTTGTGTCTACCATTCTCACCAACCCTAACCCTAACCTTTGCCTATAAATAGGAGGCTCCTCCTTAAGCAAATGGCCATTAACTCTCTTGCCAATAATTCTTGCCAAGAATCTCTGCCAAGAAGAGCTCCGAATGAAGAGGGAAACCGCTGCGGAATTACTTCCAGAACTCAGGTAAGCCTCAAATTTATCTTTTATTTTCTATTTTACATTTCTAGATCTAGATCTCTTCTTCTACCTTTCTGTAGAATAAGGCCTTTTGTGTGTATGAAAATCCTTCCCCGGCTCAAAGTATCTCAAGACTCCCCCTAGCCGTAAAACGTGAAGGCGGGATCTAGGAGAAACGAGACTGGGGATTGACCCTAGTACTAGAACCTATTTAGAATAAAGCCTTTTGAATCTTTGAAGCCCGTTTCATATTCAAAGTACCCCAAGATTATCTTGAAGAGCCGTGTTTAACGGGGAGAGAGAACTAAAGGAAACGATAATGGAGCGGAACCCTAGGTTGCTTTTAGAACCCTATTTCAAATGAATGAGAATGCATGCTATGTTGTTATATTGTTCTTGAATGATTTTCACTTACACATACATTGCACCCGTTTTGGCGGGATAGGCTCATATTTTGGGTTTATTACATTTATTGTGATAAATCTTAAATAAATGGCCTCAATCAATTCTGGAATGTTTTTAAAAGGTTTTTAAAAGATTTGGATTCATCTTGCACGAATCACACACACTTTATCACAGTTTTGAGTTGGTTTTGTTCAAAAAAGGCCTAACTTGACTGCAACTGTACCCCTACTTTGAACACTCATAACTTCATCGTCCGGATGAATTTTGGAGTGATTTTAGAACCATGGGAAAGGTGAGGCTGTCTAGTTTATGTCTACCAAATTTCATTAATTTCTATCTAGCGGATTTTTGACACCTCTCTGTCGAAGTTGATTGGACAGTTCAGGTTTAAATATGGAACTTGTCACTTCGACGGAGCGCCATGTGTTCGTTTTAAATCCGATCCGAGTGATTTTTGTTTCATAATTTTTTGACTCTATTTGTATTATTGGTAACAGATTTACTTAGAACTGCTCATCAGTACTTTTCTGGGTAAATCTGTAATCTTCGGGGCCTGTTTGGGAGACCACCTAAGGCACATCCGAATGAATTTTTGTATGAGGCTAGTTTCGTTCGAAAGATGGCCATACAGACTTCAATCACACCAAATTTCGTGGATTTTTATGGAGTGGATTTGTCTAGGTGATTTTCCAAACTTGCATGCTTATCACTTTTGATTTTTCCCAGCAGCAACTTTAAAGGGGCATAACTCCTAGGATTTCAACCGGATTTACTTGAAATTTTGCATGAGTCTCTTATTTACCATGATCTTTCGAATGGATTTGGTTTGATTCAATTTAAAATTGATTTTGAATGATTTCAAGACAAATGGCATTACTTTTCACCGAATTTTCCGGATTTAACTCAACTTGGTTTTGTGCAACTTTTGCTTTGGATTTCCATTTTTGTTGATATTTCAGAAGTAATATTGACATAAAAGAGGATCTAGGATCCATTTGGATTCCTCATGTGAAAATATCACACATTGGCTTAATTCTTTTCCAATGTTTTTAATGATTTTTAGCAAGCTTTCTTATCTTTTTTGCATGAACAAACACTTGGCAACCACCTTGTGTGGGTGAATGGGGGTGCCTAACACCTTCCCCCGTTCATAATCTAATCCCCTTACCCATCTCTGGATTTGATTTTCAAGTAGAGTAATTTTTACTCTAGAATTTGCCTTTTAGCTATTTTTGCATATTTTTTAACTTTTTGGTGTCCATTCACACCCCAAAATTCTGAATGGTGGCGACTCTCCCAATTTTGTGTTGAGCCCATGTGCTGACGGAGGGAAAATCATCCTAGTGATTTTTCCCATGTCTCACAGTACCGTTCTAGACCAGACTAATATCGTTCCGAACCGGATGTACTGGATCGGTCCAAAGTCATCCATTGAACTAGATAACCCGGATCGGGGTCGTCCGTCTCGGTACGGAGTAAACCTTGGTGTCAACAATACTTTATCAAAATAATTAAGAAAAAATTAAAAATTTTTAAGTAACAAAACATTTTTGAAAATATTTTAAAAACAAATTTTCTCTCTGTTACACTTTTGTCTGAACCAAATTGCCTATGCGTACGTACCTCACAATGATTCCAACCTTAGAGGGTTGGTCCAATTAATAGTAAATAATCACTCTTTTTTTTTAAATTTTTTAAAAAATACAACTAAATTTTAACAATTTTAAGAAAGCTTTATTCAATCTTAATTTAATTAATAAAGTATCACTTTATCTAAAAAAAATTTTAGGTTTTAAACATGTCATTATAGTTGTAAGCTGGTGTAGTGTTAAACCCCCAAAGGTATGTTACCTTGACACTTGTTTTTTTTCGTATCTGATGTGTCCCTTGTGTTTCATCCCATGAGAAGTCAATAGTTTGGAACTTCTCTTGGTTAATCACAAAAACATTTCTTGACATGGTAGCATAGATAAAATAACCCACAAATCCATTCTTCACAAAATGACATTGCTGACTGAAGAAACATGAACAAAATATCCATACTCAAAAAACAGCAGCTGTAGAAGATTGAATTTGTCAATTGAGGAAAGTCTTGCTTCTTGAACTTCTCAAACTAAAATAGTTAAGATCAGAGACACGCCATGTATTCCTCAGTGACATAATACTACAAATAACAATGGATTTGTGACTTTATGAATACTAATTTATAGAAGGAATCCGATAGATTTTGGACTAACCTCTCTTTTGTTCATATTGACTTCTATCTTCCAATCAGTTTTTTATCAGAATAAGTAACTTACCCATAACTTACTACCTACATATCTCCCATTTATAGAATATGTAACTTGCATTGGAAATCCCAAGAAGCTTTCTTGTTGATTTCTTTGCATTCTAACCTTCTTTCTTGATTTCAAACCGTTTATTCTTGTTCCATATCAATGGCAAATAACTCATTTTGAGGGTAATGGCAAACAAGAGAGAAAAAATAAAAATGAGTTAAAAAAGTATTATATTAACTATTCATCAAGTCATTATTAACTATTCATCAAGTCATGCTTACACAAGGACCATTCAAAACACATTTAATTTCCTTCCAACCATAGCAACTAGTGGGTGACACTTGCAGTACTATGCGCAGAATATTAAAAAAATTAGATATAAATTATTATTATTTGGGACATGTATAAAATTACTAAAGAGTTTTATGGAAATATAGGGAGTCGACACTTATCCTAAAGGAGACCAAGTATGTGATGATTTGTCAAAGAAATTTAGGAAGTAAACAGTTAGGTAACTATTTTGGAGGAGTGGGGTAAGGGAGCAAAAGATAAACACATCCCCAACATAATGGATTATTTCAAGAATTTCAAAGGGTATTTTGCAGAAAAAAAAAGTTTTAGTTTGGCACGCTTTCCAAGGGGTGTTTCATTTTATATATACTAGTGCTGGCACATGCATACTTCACGTCCTCAACCCAATAACTGTAGCACAAAAGTAGGGGTGGGGTTTAAATTTGAAAGTGGAAAGAGTGGTGGATATGGTGGTTATAATTTTGGATTCTTGTGATTGTGGAGGGAATTCTTTGGGAAAAAAAAGGGAGGGCCAGAATCCTTGGAATAATAGTATAGATACATAATTCTCAGCTAAGTCCTTCCCTAGTAACTACCTAGTCCAAAGGTCATACTTCAAAGTTCAATCTCTATAATAATCTAGTTAAGTTGTAGCTATCACCTTTATTAATTATATGACAGTATTGTTGAGCAAACTTCTTTCTGATATGATTAATGTTGAGCAAACTTCTTTCTTATATGATTAAAACCTTATCCGAAACACTTTGCTTTGCATCATATATTTTCTTGTATCTCGATTAGATCCCCCCTAGTTTTTTAACCCAGACTCTTAAAGATGGCTTTCTGGGTTGTACTACTATTAAGGCAATTGCCTCAAACTCCCATTCCTAAATTCTATTTACTTTTAATTAGGGGAATGCACATGCTATACGTGTAGCAAAAGAATGAATTATGATACTGATGTGGCAGTAACAAACTGGTATTAGAGAAAAATTAAAAAAAATTGTTGGAAGGCTTTTTGGGAATAGAATGTCAAGACAAAAGTTGTAGGTTGACTTTATGTCTGGTTACCGAAGACAAAAAAAAATTACGATACCACAGTGGCATTGATGATAGCTTGACAGCTTAAACTGATGACATTAGCGTTGTTATAACCGAAATGGTCAATGATGGTGATTATTACCTTACTAGCTCAAAATATTAACCAGATCATTTAATAGCCATTATTAAACTGTTTAATTAAATCCTGTATATATATAGGTTAGAATGACGCACGGTGTCTTATCTCTCTATTTCAACTGTAAAACATGCATTACATGCAAAAATGTGTTAGAGCAGCCAATGAAACATAAAGTTAATTAATCCAGCTGATATGCACTCGTACACAAAGATGCGCTAGGTTCAAGGTTAATTTGTTTCCTTGCAAACCCTAGATAATGACCCAGTAAGAGTTCACTAATTATGTTTTGTTTCATTATTTTTAGTTTGTTGTTGTGATATAGGATTGTTATTACTATGTGAATGAACTATCTAACATTTTAACTTCTACTATGAATCCTAATATATATTTGTATTATGTTTTTTCATATTTATAATGAGTATATCTAGTAAGTATTTTCTTAAATTCATATAAAGAAAACGCTAGTTTTGTATGAACCCATTATGCTATATGGGAAATTTCTTCTATATGTGAAGTAGGATTGATTTATAGTACACTAGAGGAAAGGCATGCACGGTGCACATGGTAGAAAAATGTAGTGCCCTTTACGTCCTAAAACATTGGAATATGCATTTGAAACTACTTAATAAATTAATCTGTAAATTAATGGTTGTCAAATTAGATAAATATAGGCAACTAATTGGATGATAAATCGGTATTTTGGAGGGGGCAGCAGGCCGGAATAGTAGGTAGTTATCAAGATAAAAAGCAACTGAAAGATAAAAGTGAATAAAAATGAAAGTGAGAGGAATTTTTGGCAACAGATGTCAGGCTGCAATCTCTGGGGTTCTCTTTGTATAATATTGACTAGCCAAGTGCACATGCAGTACTACAAGTATGAAGAATATTGACGTAGACGAAGGGAACAGTTTTGCAACTGATAATTAAGTTTTCAAAAAATAGAGGCAATTTTGACTATTGTACCCTTTTATTAGTGAACCTTCACAATTATTTGTAAGGGCGTTTTTTGGAAAGTCCCACATTTTGGTTGATGCAATTCCCTAGGGATCGAGTGCATCGCTTTATATATAGTATAGATACGAAGAACTAGGTCTATTTTACTAAGCTTATATGTACCAATCATCCCCTGCAAGAGCATTGCCCCATACAATCCTTCCTCATTTCATATAAAACACTTGTAGGGTGCACGTACAGAGCTACACGTAGGGGAGAGAACAGTTGCAATTGTCCACAGTTTAAACCAATAGGTAAACAATTCCGGACGGGAGAATTGTATCATAGAAGTAGGAGGTTTCAATTTTAAAGTGGACGAAGGAGTGGAAGGAGCGGTGGTTGTGGTTGTTATATGTTGGAATTCGTTTGGTTGTGAAGGGCAGTTTTAGGAAGAAGAAAAAAAAGGAAGGGCCAAAGAATATTCCCCCACTTTTCTTTACTAATAATATGGTATAGATGTAAGATCAAAACAGATTTGAATAGTGATCTGATTTAGGGTAGACTTGGACCAAATCCAAACCTGATCTTTAACACATACATGGGTTTTGACCCACCCCCATTGCCATTTGCCATCCCCCTCGTTGTAATTACTTCATACAAGGGTTGACTTGTCCAAAAACTAGTTGAATTTCTAAGTTGAAAAACTTCTGTTACATCACAGATGGGAGAGACGGAGATGGCCGGGCCGCTCAACTGCATTAACACTTCATTAAAGAAAACACGCTAACGGTGGCATTGCTCAACGGTTAGTGTACAGTTTGGAACTTTGAATATCAAATCGTTGAATGAGTTTAAGAAATAAAATTTGAAACAATCCATGCATTCCTTGTGCAACAGCTTGGGATCTCTATTATAATACTATTTATCTCTTGGAAGTCATACCCAGATCACCTGTGAAATTCTCTGCAATTTAATTCCTAAAATAATCTGTACAAATAAAAAATTCAATTTCCATGGCTTTGCTTGCAGGATGCCATGTTGCACAGCTTGCAAAAGCATCTATCTGATCAGTTTTGACTTTGATTTTTTCTCTTTCTCCAATCTCTCTATATATGTATAGAGAAACTGTTTCATAACCTCTCTCATCTCACTTTCTTCTTCAACCAGAATGGAGATGGAGAGAAAGCCAGATGATCCAACCATGGAAATTCCTTTAGATTTCAGGTGCCCCATTTCAATGGAGCTCATGAAGGACCCAGTTACCATCTCCACAGGAGTAACCTATGATAGAAAGAATATAGAGAAATGGTTTTTCACTTACAAGAAGACGACGTGCCCCGCTACAATGCAATGCGTCAATAACTTTGATTTGATCCCAAACCACACCCTCAAGCGCCTCTTACTCTTGTGGCAAGATCAAGAAGCTCAAGCTCAACCATCTTCATCACCAGCAGCATCTATCAAGCATGATGATTTGGTAGTTCTCTTGACTACCATTGAGTCGACACCGTTCAAGGTGAGTTCGCTAAAGAAACTCCGGTCGATTATCGAATTGGGAGATGAGATCAAAAGTGATTTTACTCATTCAGGGGGGACCGAAGTATTATGTCGAATAATTACCCAAGTACTAATTGAAAGTTCCGATTTCGTTGCATTTCGAGCTTGTGAAGAGGCTCTAGGCATTCTACACCAGCTTTCATTGTCCGATGATGAATCTGTTCACTTATTATCAAGGCCTGAATGCATGAAATCCATGGCAATCATGATTCAAAGAGGAAGTGCCGACGCCCGTTTGCACACAGTTTTGATATATCAGAAAATGGCTAAAGTTGATTATAATTGGATCAATTGGGTTGTGCAAGATCAAGGCGTGGATCTGTTCAAGTCCTTGTTAGAGCTTCTGTCAGATGAGATCTGCACAAAAGCAAGCTCATGTGCATTGGATGTTCTGATTGAGATACTGATAGCATCCAAGAGGAGTAGATTAAAGGCAATTGAGGCTGGTGCAATCTGCATCTTAATTGAGCTTCTTGCTGACTCGAACCGATCAAAATGCGAGAAAATGTTATTGGTTATAAAACTACTTTGTGAATGTGCTGAAGGTAGATTAGCCATGGTTGAACATGGATTGGGTATCGCTGTGATCTCGAAGAAAATATTGCGAGTGTCCGATGTCGCGACTAAGTTAGGGGTGAAGATCTTGTGGTTGATAAGTAGTCTTCATCCAACAGAAAAAGTTTTAGAGGAGATGCTAATATTTGGATCAGTGAAGAAGCTCCTTGCATTGTTACATCTAGATTGGCGATCCTCGACGAAGGATAAGGCCCTCAAGATCATCAAGGTGCATGGGAATTCATGGAGGCAGTACCCTTGTTTCCCTTGTGACTTGAAGAATTATTTGTGATTAGTTAATGATTCTACTTGGGAAGAAAAAAAGATCAAAATGTTCAGTTATACATACTTGAAGAAATTTTGCATTTGATGATGTTGTTTGATCTCTTGTTTTTGTTTTTAACTTTTAGTACTTATGTATTGCTCAATCACACTTTATAATTGGCTCCTGAAAGCTATGAATGTGGAAAATAAATTAATCTGGAATTGTCTGACTGCTTCCTTATAAAAATGTTATAGCAGCTTATTTTAAGAAGCCAAAACTGAAAGTCAAACACATAGAAAAATGAAAGATTCCCATGTTCTACGTTGAAGGAAGGAATACCCTTTTTCTAATTTTTAATCTTCTGGTTAAGTGCTGATGATCTCTTGCAACAGAAAGGCAGGAAGCCAATCAATGGTTGGTGGACGGAAAGGAGGGCAACAACCTACTCTACCAATTCAAATTTAAAACTTTCGTTTCAACTATTATCAATGTTTTAGAAAAAAAAAAAAAGGGCCAGATCGGATTGGGCGGTTGAATCATAGACCGGATATAGCAAGGGTATAGTTTTACCCCGGTTTGCTTTGATTATAAAACTAGTGTGAACTGGGTCAAACAGATGTGAACCAGTAAAAATCTGATGTGAACCGGGCTGAATCGATCAAGCATTTGAGATTCTATCTACATATGAAAATCCTTTATCTATAAGCATGTTTATAATGCCATCCAATTGTATTGGTTTGAACAGTTGGTTGAACCGGAATGGACCAGACAGGCTACTTCACTGGTTCAATTAACAACCTTGTTTAAAAAATATTGGTTTTTTTTTCAAGTCTTAAGATAGCCATCAACATGAACTCGGGGCCTATATGAATCCAAACAAGGATGATTAGCACAAACCAAGAAAATTGAGGTATCCAATTTTAGAAGGATGACTTCAATGTTTTTCCCCACAAACAACATTTACAATAAGTGAAAAACAATAGTGGGAGGCTCCATGTGGAAGCATCCCACTTTAGCAGCAGTGGCCAAACGCAAACCAAAATTGTAGGCGATTCCATCCTGTGAATTTTGGCCAAATGTAGGCCAAATTTCCAGACAATCACACCCAACAATAGCAAACGATGTGAGCTCATATCCAATGATAATAAATCTTTTGTGATTGCAGAGTGTGAATGCTTGCATAATAAGTGACACATTTCATCGGTCTCAACTCAAGGATGATAAATTTACTGTTGTTACCCATGCAGCAACTGTGAGATGCTACCATGTGGAGCATCTCATGGTTGAGTTTTTTCAACAAATTTTCCTCTCTTTTTTTTTTTTTTTTTTCAAAAGCAAAAATTATACAATCATTGGATGCTCCATATTTCAGCATCTAAATCAAGTTCCACTGGCAACAACGGTTAACAACGACAGATGATTTCATACCCTCAACTTATACCTGTGAATTGACATGTGGCATACTCATACCTATGAATGAGCATGTGGCAAACCAATGACCAAAGGATTTAGATCATCAACAGTTGAACCCCGTAAAAGGGTTTAATTGTAACCAATTGTTGTTTGCCACCTAGGCAATCAATAGTCTTCAAAAAATTAAAAAAAAAACTTTTTTTCATTTTTCAATGCAGGACAGAAAAATTTTGAGGATTGTTGTTTGCCTAGGTGGCAAGCAATTATTGGTTATAGTTGAACCCTTTTAAGAGTTCAATTGTAGATGATCTGAATCCATGACCAAATGGGTCACTGGTTTGTCGCTCTCTATAATGTAATTGACCAAGATGAACAACTAGCAATGGCAAAGGAGATGAATTCCTATCAAATATGGTATGACGTCCTCCGCACTTTTTTCCTACTATACTTTAAGAAAACGTTGCCACGTAGTGCATTTGAGGGTAGAGTTTTTTCTAACATAAAAAAAAAAATTCAAGCTTGCTTCACATGGTAGCATCTTTTAAAGCTCAAGGACAAATGCCAAAGAAAAGTAGAGAGGATGTCAAATGGAACAAATTCGTTTCCTACCGCCTAAGTGAGATGCCGCCATACGTAGCATTAGGGCTGTAAACGGGTCGAATACGGTATGGATCTGCTAAGATCCGAATTCGATCCGATAAGAAAATCCGATATCCGAATTCGACCCGATTATCCGACGGATCTTTTGTATCTAATACCGAATTCGATCCAAATTCGAATCCAACCGATTATCCGATATCCGAATCCGATTACATTATATATGGAAAAAGATTAAGATATTATAAACCTTAAGTTAGTGGATTAAATAAGGATGTATTAATTTAAATTTGTCTTATATTATGATTTTAAATCAATAAATATTATATGAAACATTCATTCCTTCTATACTTATATATAAAAAGACCTAAAAAAACATAACATATATACAAAATAAACGGTCGGATCTTTATCGGGTCGAATATGTGCAATACCATATTCGAATCCGAATATAATCGGATTCGGATAATCGGATCTTATTCGGGTAATCGGATCTAGAGCTAAGATCCATATTCGGATAATCGGGTCGAATTCGGATCGGATTCGGATCTTTATCCGACCCATTGACAGCCCTACGTAGCATCTCATGGCCAGGGATTGCAACCAGGTTGGTTTTGGTGAACCCGAACCTGCTCCTATCAAGTCTAGTTGACCGAATTATATTAAAATATAATTACACATTTATTCATTGAATATATATATACTTTTATATATAATATATATTAAATTATTATTTTAAATATATAAAGATAATATTTTAGTACAATAAGGTTGGGTTAGGGGGTGGGGGCTGGGCGGGTTATGCTAAATGCCCCCAGTCCGAATTTGGCGATACCAAACCCTAATCATTAGGGACGGGTTAAACAGGTAATCCACTCCATTGCCATCCCTACTCATGACCTGGTAAGCGGCATGGTCTGTCTCTGGTAAGCGGCAGGTCTGCCTGGGCTCCCGCGGCAAACGATTACGATCTATGTCGAACCATCAGATGCGTTTTGGATAGTCACGTCATCTTTTCATCCCTGCTGGCAAAAGAGAAAAAAAATGGTTCCATCCGTACCATAAAAAGGCCAGCGAGAAAAATTTCCACACCTGTTCTATTTTCCGTTCACTGAAACTCTTTTCTTCTGCGATAGAGTCGGTCTGTATAAGCGATCGGTTGCTTGAGAACGAAGAGGTGCGGTGTCTCCTCTTATCTATCTTTCTGTGAAAGCAAAGATTGGTGAAGAAAAGATTAAACATTTAGAATCTTTGAAAGTGGAATTGAAATGGGGTTCTGTTCCATTGATAGCAATATTTGATTAGGATCAAATGTTTCTTGTGTTCGTTCAACTCATGTGTTCTGTGTATACGGTTTAGTTCAATTCCAAGCAATTTCAAAAGCATGAGAAGTTAGCTTTCAATTAGGTCAAAATTATTCTGATTGGATTCTGAGGTTTAGTTTGTTCTGAAATCAGTTTTGCCGATTTGCTTATGAATTTTTGAATTGTAATTCAAATGGTTTGAAATCCTTGACCATGATTGGGGATTTTGTGTGCCTGTACTCGCTGTTTTGAAACTTGTGTTGATGGCGTATGCTTTTGATGATTGTCTTAAGAAAGGAAAAAAATGCTTCGAGGGCTAAAATTTTATGCAGCTCACACATTAAACTATCAGAGTCATATGAGTCTTGTGCCCTAATTTCGGAGGCTTGTACCCTGTGCACTAAGTAAAATTTGGTATCTAGAGATTGCATTTGAGCTGAGGGAGTGTTGAGATTATTCAATATGAATATGAATAAAATGTTAAATCTTAATTACGATATTTTCTTGCATCAGTGGACTTTCTTTTATTGCTCTGTGTTAGAAGTAATGTTTGCAAGAACATGGACTTTGCTTGATATTTGAAGAGAACTTGAGATCAATATCCACTTCTAAAATTTGTTTGTTGAAGTTTCATTCATTTTGTTTTCCCTATCTTCTCAATGTAGAGTACTTTCTTATTTATTTTGTTATATCTTATTCCATGAGGCTTAAGTCTTTTGCTTTGGCAAATTAAACTTCTCATGCCTCCTTGGTTGGTTTTTCCAGGTTGTTGATTAGCTCTTATCTTATACATGAGATACAAAAATGGATGACAATATAAGAGGTACCAATCGAAAAACGGATGCTGTAGCAAATGGTAGCATGGATCAGAAGATAAATGTATACATATGGGACATGGATGAAACACTGATTTTGCTAAGATCTTTGTTAAATGGAACATATGCGGAGGGCTTCAATGGTTTGAAAGATGTTCAAAAAGGTATAGAGATTGGAAAAATGTGGGAGAAACACATTCTTCAAGTGTGTGATGAGTTTTTCTTATATGAACGAGTAAGTTTCTGGTATAAACTTATGTTTTTCTTGTATTCCCACTTCCCGACACCACCTCTCTCCTCCCCCATGATGCTCGCCACCAACCGCACACAAGACACACACACAAACCAAACCCCCCTCCGCCTTTTAGATTCAGGAATTCCATCCATATTATAGTTGCTAATTCTTAGGTATGACTTTTTTGATAAATTTTACAGAATATTTTATGGTGCAGATTGAAAATTTCAATAAGCCATTTCTCGATGCTTTGAGTGAGTATGATGATGGAAAAGATCTGTCGGATTATGATTTCAACACAGATGGTTTTAGCACTCCATGTGATGATTCCAACAAAAGGAAGCTAGCATACCGATTCCGTCTAATATCTCAGAAGTACTCACAGGTGCTGCTAATGGATGCCAACTTGATTTTTTTTTTGTCTTGCATGTTATTTGTGATGCTCAATGGACTGGGACTCTCATTTTTCCCAAAATTATATTGTTGGTATTTCTATCACCTGCTTGATACAATAATCTTAGTAGATTGTCTAACTTTACATTGTTTGATTTATAAGTTTTGTATTCCACCCAAAAATGTCACTCAATACGTCATGAAGTTGGTTACTGTTTTCTCCTATTTTTGTGTACAAATAGAAAGGTTACTATACTTGATAGTGCTAAGATTATATTTTCTACTCTTCATGTTGGATTATGGATGAGGTATTTAATTCAGTTTTCTAAAGCTACTTGTTATGCACTTGAATGAGGTGGTTGTGGAATTTGGAAACTAGTGCAAGGAAAAAGTTACTTATCAAGGTTATTTATACCTAATGGAGGCAGGAACCAGTGGTAATTGAATCATATTTCGATTATGTGAAATCAGTAAAGTAACTTAAATTTCACTTGTAAGCTAGTGAAATAACCACTAATAAAAGATAGGATTATATAAGTAGAATAAACTACCAGTTTAGCTTTTTGAAGTCCTTAATCAACTTCCACCATTTTGGAACTGTACTGCTGGTTTTGGTTCCAGTCTTCAATGCTTTGAGTTCCTGAGCTGATGTGTAACAGTTTCAGTATACTGAACAAATTATTCTCCCTAGCACTTCCTAACCAAAAGTCTACTCCTAGTTCGAGCATTTATTTAAATTATTTCAAGTGGTCAAGGTTTTCTGAATCTTGGAGTCTTGCATTCATATGAAATTATAAAACAAGCTTCAATTGAGGGAATCTACTGCTTCTTATATCAATCAGTGCCTGTACCATGAATATGTAAAGCATGATAAATCTTGATGACTAATCTAACAGAATTACAGTGATTGCCGCTACGTGATTGGCTGTTGTGGCGATTTCCCAATGTCCAACAGCTGTCTTCCTTGAATTGCTTCTTAACAATTTTGAGATTGAAGAAAAATATTATATATATTCATCTTGGATAAATTGTGTATGAGTATTTCCATTACTGGAACAGACAGCGGTCTTCATAGAGCCTGTGCTATGTCCATAACCTTGGATGGGCTTTTGTATCAACAAGTCAACAATCAGAAAATGTAAATAATCAAGTTAATGCTTAACACCTATTAAATTTCTTTAATATTAAAATTGGTTAAAATATTTAAGTTGTAAAGTGTATTTATTATATGTAAACTAACGAAATATATGTTTTTTACTTTTAATTTGAGAATTAGGCTAGATCGTCACCTGGCCCAATGACACACCTATATGATTGCCTAGGTCATCAAGAAATGCATGGTTTTGTAAGCAGCAAAACCTTTTAACAATGTTGGAAACATAAATGATCCCTGTTTTAATAGTAGTGCTGCTGGCTTAATGATGGTGCATAACTTTTCTTTACAGTCTAGTTGTCAGATATTCTGATAACTTGAGAGAATATGTCAATTTTAAGGTCTCGTTTGCAGGATTTTGCCTCAAGAACGAAATTTTAAGTTTTGGTTTCAATGGAAATTTTGTACCTTGAGATTGGGGAGAAGGGAAATTTTGAGGTGTTGAAATATTTTCTTGAAGAAAATGGAAACTTTTTCAAGATAAAGGAGTAATGATTTAAGTGAAGGTTTAGGTGTCCTTCAAAGAAAAAGGAAAATTATCTTTCCAAGGCTTGGGAAAATTTTAAAAAATGCCCAACTTATGGGGAAATAGATTCACTATCCCTGAATCTATAATGAAGTGAGAACTGCCTGATTGGCATATTGTTCTCATATTGGGCAGGAGAAGCTTTTGACATTTATCCTCCATTATTATTCATGAGAAAAACTGTTTATCCAGCCTTTGAATCATGAGTGATACAAATAAAAGTTTAGCTTATTATCTAGATTGGATTCTAATTATGTTTTGATTTTTCTCTATTGAAAAGCCAGTAATTTTTATTTGAAGTAAACGACTTACACTTTGGAATCTGTTACAGTTGATTGAAATTTGGTTTTACGTGGTAGAATGTCTCAACTCCCTTGATTGTTTCAGGGTCTTCACACTGTCCTTGATCAAGAGATGATTAAACAATGGGATGATCTCTATGATTTGACCGATATTTATACAGATAGATGGCTATCCTCAGGTATAGTATTTGAAGTTAATTTCTGTTGGAATTTATGTATTTCTGGTCAAACCAAGTTCTTGCTTTTAGTTTTAAAGTATGATGTTTGGCAGAGGATAAATTTTTAGTGTTCTGGAAGTTTTTGCCAAGTCATTGCCATGTTACAAATGGTTTTTGAAGTTAGTGATTTTATTAAATTTAATGCATTGAAACTAAGATAGGGAATAGGTCTCCCACTCCTCATGTTCAAACCAAATTCTTGCTTTCTGATCTATAGAGTTCTGAATAAATCAACTCTCTGCAACTCGTCGGTTAACAGTTAGCTGCTGTACCATTGAGAATGTGAAAAACATGAAACTAGACCTTATAGAGTTCAGTTCTCCCTATTAACCCATATTTGCCTAAAGCTTCCTTACATGACTCCTGAACTGAAACTTATTTGTAGTGGCTCTGTTCTATGCCTCAGTTCATGGGGAACCTTAAAGTCTTCCTTTAATTATATCCATCAATAGAGCAAAAGAGTTTCTTTTAGAAAAAGAAAAAATTTATAAACAAATATCTTAGTAAAATTGTTTTGTTTTGCTTCTTTGAGCTTTTGTCAATGTTTTCTTGCACTTTGGTATTTGAGTGGTTAAAACAAATGGAAAGAGCATACCGAAACTGTTGAAGGGAAATAAGCAAGCTTTGAGAAAAGAACAATTTTGGGAGTAGAATTAGGAGAGCTTGATGTTGTGGGCATATATCGCTATATTCTTTTGCATTGAAATGACAATCAATGCGAACTTCTTGACTGATTATATAGGTATTTTTCTTACCTATGATATTTTTCAAGGAATCTAGTGTAGCTTTTTGACATGTATAGGAATGTTTTGCACCACAAAACCATACATGAAAACACTTGTCATGTGAAGAATATCAAATCAAAATAATGGGGTGAGAAAATAAACATAATGCATAAACCCTTGCACATGTTATGGATTATCAAATAATAGAGGAGCAGTCTTTATCTACTTTTCCTGCCTCGTATTAGATTTTTGGATGGATCTTGATCCAATGTCTGGCCCTGAGAAGATACTTGGTCAGTGACTTTTCTCTATGCTTGATTTAACCTTGTTTGTAGTAGCTATATCAATCTAAAAACTTCCAATTTTGTCCCTGGCCAAATTTTCTTGGCTCAGAATCTCATAGAGCCTCAAACTCTGTACAAATTGAGGTGATACACTTGTAGATGATGTAGCCTTTTATGCCATTTTTTTTGTGGGTTCGAATTGTTTGTGCTCGCTGTTCTTTAAATGTTTCTTCTTACCATTCCAACGGGAAACTTCTACTGCAATTCTTTCCAATATTGTTAAGACTGCAATGCATGAATTCGGACCCAAGTTCCTGAGAGTTTGGAAACTAAATTAGCTCACAAAGCAAAAGCTTTGTTTGAATGATGAGTCACTCCTACCACACATTTTCTGTATAAAATGCTTTCTAATGGTCAGACTTGTCCTTGATGCAGCAAGAGCTTTCTTGAAGCAGTGTTCAAGAGGAACTGAAATCTCAACTCACTGTCGGGCCTCTGCTGAAGAGATTTCTGAATCTACTGGAACGAGATCTCAAAACATTAATGTTTTAGTCACTTCTGGGTGGTTGGTACCCAGCCTTGTCAAGTGCTTACTATTTCGTCTTGATGATTTCATAACACATGGGAATGGTAATTTCATTCTTTATTTCTTCAACAAATATTTAGAATTTACCGTCATTTTGGTGTTCCTTATTCTGTATATTCTCTTCCTTTATGTATCTTAAGTTGCCTTCATGACATATATACATAATAACCTCTTCACTGGTGTGTGAAGTATTTCTTTTCTTTGGCTGTCACCTCTTTTTCTTTTCCCCATGGAACAAGTTACCACAAGCTGTATTCATCAATGTTATGTGGCACCTTAGATATCATCCAAGATGCAATGTCAAATACAGTGCCGAAAAATCATTTCTTAAAACTTGGGTACTGACTTCTGTGGTCCTTAATCTAGCTCTAGTTGATGAAGTCAAGAAACCTATGGAAATTCAGCTTCCCATTGTTAGAGTAATTTTTTTTCCTCTTTTGTCACTGATAAGTCCCATTTTTAAAGAGATTTAAGTGTCTTGTTAAGTCCAAATATCCCCTAAATCTCATTAATGCACCAAAGTATGTCCTTCTTGAGCACTGTACACTCTGATCATGGGACTGTACAATCTGAATTGAATCACACTTTAATATTTTGAAGGTCTTAGTCAAGAGGGCTTTCTTAATTCCACCTTCACCAACAAATTTATCAAATTAATCGAGTTATGGTATACAAGTTTGAGGAAGATGGCATTCTGATTAGACCATTTTTTAAAAACTATCAGAAGTGAAAAATGATTAGACCATTTTAAGAAATCATGATGATATGACTCTGCTGCTATTAGTGAATTGTTTCTTATTTGCCCTAATCCATTTAATTTTCTCTTTACTTGATTACTTGAGAAATGGTTTTGATGCATCAGTTAACGGTGAATGTATTGGTTCACTTTTGTGAACTTGAAATGAATCCTACACTTTAAAATTGTCATTTAAAGTTAAAGCCACTTCATTTTTATGCTATAACCAAATCTGTGTTTATGAAATTTGCTGCTTCTTATACATTAAAGTTATCCCTTTGCTGTAGTGGTAATTATATCTTATGATGCATGCAATTAAAGAGGTGGCTTTTGTTTCTTTATGCTGTCCACCGCAAATAAACCATAGAGGATAAGGTTGAGAGGAAATGGGAAGGGGCTGAAAATCTGGCATTTTCTGTAGTTTTATTATATAGAACAGTTGTCTATGATCTTACTTAGACCTTGTGCACGCTTGTGCAGAAAGCATATATTTAATTGTGCAGACACGTGAGTCACATGGATGGGAATAGTCACCAATTTTTAATGTATGCATGTAATAATTGCACTTGCAAGTGTGTGCATATGTGTCCTTCACAGATATGGAGTACAGGATCATGCCATTCAATATATTCCTTTGAGGAGGGCTATACAACTTGGTTGAATTAGATTAAAAACTAGCAGAAGGACTATGTGATGCACGGGCTTGAAGAACTGAACCAAATTTCAAATTGGGGGATTGGGTTGGACTAATATATCCTATTTAATTTTTTTCTTAAGTTTGAACAAAATTTCATAAAAAAAACTTTGTCAGATATATAAGAAAAAATTACAGAGAAGTACTGAGTAATAATTATTTTATAGTTATTTATTGCTAAATCTGTATGAAATATATTTAAGTAATATGTATATTTTATTGGGTCAAAATACCCTATGACTGGAGTTGAAGACCCCAAACTGAAAGCCATCCAACTAATAGATACATGAATTGCATCCATCCAAATGCTAAGTGGGTTGGTTTGGTGGGTATAAGGGGGAAACATCTAATTAGAAGGAAGAGAAATGTTGAGACTAATTTTATCAGTTGGGGCTCTTAGTTGTAATTATGTAGAAGGGAATTGTATTGAAAGAGATTGTGTACATTACATAGCTGGACTTATTGTGATTTTTGTATTAAAAAATTTGATGATTTGAAATTCTTGAGAACATTTCTTTGAATTAAAAGGTAAATCAAATTCTTAATGTTGATTGGTTAAAAATCTTAATTGATTTTAAAAGAAGTCAAAAATTTCCAGAATTGGTGATTATGGTGGGGCCTTAGGAGAGCTCTACTGTTCCAATCATGATTCTGATAGAATAATGAGAATCAATCTTCTGGCTTCCTGTGTTCCTTAATGTTGTCTAGTTCCCAGAAGGTCATGGATGGATCTTAAGATGGTACGGAAACACGTATGATCCTCTAGTTTCTTTAGTGTGATGGTTTCTGTTTTAAACTCCGATAAAAAGGTACTAATAATTTCTTTTATCACTCCAGTTTACAGCTCATGGGACATGGGGAAACTTCAGTGTTTTTCATGGATCAGGAAGCGTTTTAACAGCCCAAATACTCGCTTCTGTGTTATCGGGGATGGATGGGAAGAATGTGAAGCTGCAGAGGCCATGAGATGGCCATTTGTGAGAATTGATCTGCGACCAGACAGTTCTCACCGGTTTCCAGGCCTTACTCTGAGAACAATTGGTCACTATCTCTCTGTTGTGTATGGCAATTCTGATACTGAAAATGACAAAGAGTAAGTCACAATGACAGTTTCAATGTGTAAGCTCATATTTTTATCATCTTATTCATTGTTTGTATGTAGATGAGAAGTTGTAGAGGTCTTATATACAACAGGAGATTGTAAATATAATCTTACCTGCAAGACCAGGTTGTAGTAAGTCATGATGTGCCATTGAAACAGACCACCTTATTGATGGATACCAGTGGTTGTGTCTCAACATTTATAGGTCTCACCTTGAGAGTTGTTCAATGGTCAATCATGAGTTTGATTGAGTGTTAAACCATACAAGAAAGCCTCATGGTCAGGTCTTGGTCTGTTGGATTCAAAGAGAACTTTTTTCTGATCTGTGAAGTATGTATATTAAAAAGGAAAAATAAGGTAAACTAGAATAGGATAGTTGATGCAGAATAATCTAGCACAGGATAAAAGAAGGTAGAAAAAGTCTGCAAAAGATTGACTAGCTATGACAAACCATGAGGCAAAAGCATTCTGACCGTTTTAAACCACAGCTTGTAAAAATCACGAGTGGTGTCAGGAAAAGCTATGCTCCAGGTTACAATAAGGTTACCATGTGCTTGTACTCCTGGGCTTGATCACATTGCGCTCTTGGTAAAGCTGATGTTTCTCTCTCTAGCTTTTTCTCCAAATAAATTCATAATTAAATATTCTTTAATATGTCATTATCAAACCGAATTTCAATTAATCGAAGGTCTCTCTGGATGAAAACCTTGCTTTGACACCCTATTAGCCTTTCAATTGTATTATAGGCTTAAATTTGTTGTTAACTGGTATCATATCACTAATGCAAGCCTGAATTTGGATGAAATAATCATAATTTAGAGGCTGTTTGGTATAATTTTTCAAAGTTACTTTTCAACTTTTCAAAAGTAGAAAAGCTAAAAAATTGACTTTGAAAAGTTAAAAAAGTAACTTTGAAAAGGTTATACCAAGCAACCTCTTAGTCTTCTCTGATTTCTCTGTTCCAGCTTGGTGGCAAATTTTAAAATTTGTTCAATGGTTATATTCCCCTTTTACATTTGTATTGGATCCATTTAATCATGCCTTTTCTCAAACAGTAGATATTTCATTTTGTGTTTTTTTCTGCTTGTGTGAAAGGGTTGCATAGGCTACCACTTTACCTGAATTGTAACCCTAAGAAGTGGAGTAATTATGACAAGTTTTCCTTGTGCTACCTATGCATCATTACTAAAACTGTATGGAAGATATGGTCTTTCAGACAAACTGGGATGGCGAAACAGGATCTGTGTTATTAATCCATACTACTTGGGGTTACACATTTTTTTTATTGTGCTAGTGCTTGGCATTAAATTACAGCCTTTACTCCATTTTGTTTAAAAGAAAAAAAAATTGTGGTGACATTCTGATTTTATTTGTGGGGCACACATCCTCTACACTCCCATTCATTTGGAGGGCCCCACCATTCATTTGGAGGGCCCCGCACATCCATGTGAGGGGTGTATACACCCTCGGTGTAGAAGATGTCCAGTCTTATTTGTGCATTCTTTTCATCCGCTATCTTTAATAATAAATGACCATCAATCATCATTGTCTATCAAATAAATAAAATCAGCCTCTAGAAATTTATTTTTATATGGGGTTTGCTCATCCACATTAAAATGCAGTTTAATTTCCACCAAGTTTAGAAATTTGGTCCTTTTTTCTCCCCAATGTCCTTAGCAGTTAGTGCTATGTGGCCCTAACCATCTTTCATCCACATGTGGTCTCATTACTCTCTGTATTATCTTAAGCATACCCCTATACACATTGCCTGTTTCCATAACTAAACAGCTACAAGGGCCAGCCCATGTTATTTCCTGATAACTCTGTTCAATGCACATTTTCTTTAATTTTTCTCGAGTCTAAGATGTATCTCTAATTTTTTTTAGCTTGGAAAGAAGCTCACTTTGAGATGTTTCCCTCTAAATTTATTGATCCAAAAATTGCTTGTATCCATTTTCAAGGTTGTCAGCCACCTAATTAGAACATCCCCCTATGGGACCACCCCATCCCAGTCATCACTCAAAGGAAACACTCCATAAACCATCACTTCCCCCAACTGCACTTGCATTTGCAAGGTTATCAGCCACCTAACTAGCACATCAAGGTACTAGACTGAATGAAATATTCAAGTCTAGTGCTAGTATATGAGCCTTCCTAATGATGTGCTGAAGATGCCATGAAAATAACAGTTATCTCTCAACTTTCTTTGTTAGTTTTCATTTCTATTTGGTATTGCACCTTTGGTTTTCCTTATCTAGAAAGTTACATGAAGTTCCTTCACTGAAAACAGAAATATAGAGGAATACTGAGTCATGTAGCTTGATTTCCATGATGTTGCTTGGTTCTCAATTAGAGTATCATTAAGTAAAATTAAGGTGGTATCATTAACACTCCATCCTCCAATCTACCTCTTCCTCATAAAACTTTATGTGGGTCATGGAACCCTCAAAAGACTACCATTCTAAGTGTCATCATAGGCCTTTTTTCAGTGTCCAACTTGAGATTCATCCATTCTGATTAATCTCTCATTCTTTTAAATAAAAAAAAAAAATCTTTCATTAGCCATTAGAAACTGTTGTCCTAATTTATGTCTTCTGAATGAAAACATCTTTGCAATGGTGATACAATGTTCCCTTAATGTACTTGTAATTAATTTTTTAACTCTATATTATATGGCCTTGTCTTTGAATGATTGATGTTTCCTTGCATTATTTTTTTGAGGAATTAATGTTGTACAATTATAAGAAAATGACATGTTTGAAACAAGCATCACCTGGCTGAGACAATATTACCATTAAATCAATCAATATCCCTTCCCTCAACTTGTTGGGGTTGGCATCACATATCTTGTCCGACCTCATTGAGGTTGTTCTGGTCTTTCGCTAGCTGTTTTGGGTCCTGAATCTTGCATTATCTCATACCTTGTCATACTAATACACTGTAGTGGCTTGTGAAAACTTACCCTGTTGGCCATCAGCATGTGAAGCCTCCTTTAAGGGATGAATTTGGTCAACAGCCTCAATCAAGCTATCATAATCTCTTCTCTTATTACTTTTCCCAACCAGATAAGCATTATCTTCTACTGATACACATGGAAAATCACCTTTCTAGTGAAAACAATGCCTGGTTTATGTTTCTTTTTCTCTTGTTTGTTTCAGGATTAAATAGAGATTCTTACAGTGACAGCATAACAGGCATTTTATTGGGAACTTTTTCTAGTGTTACTCTGATATTATTTAGTAATTAACAACTTGTTTTAATTTATTGATTAGATTCATTTTGATTATACAAAATCCTAGAATTTTTACAATACTTTTGTCTTGAATTTAGAATTCTTGATCATTACTTGTTCTTTCAATCTCCACCAGAGGTTGTGTGTTGATAATATCTTGTAGGTCATCAAATCATTAACACTTGAAGATAGCATCATGTCTTATCCCCAGCTGCTTGGGATTAAGGTACAAATTAACTGGTCCTGTTCTTGCAATCCTTTAAACTTTCCTGTTTTCATCTCTATCAATGTTCACTTTTCAATCTTCTCATAACCTGTGTTAGAGGGCTCCTTTTTATCCTCACATTAAATGATTTTCATTGAACATAACCAAACCATCTCTATCAATGTTCACTTTTCAACCTTCTCATCCTTTTCCTTGATACTCATCCACTTTTAGAATCCTTACAAAAAGTGACAAAAGCACCGTGATAATACAAGCTTCAGTGCAGCTGCCCTTCATAAGATGTCCTTCTCTGTCTTAAGTGTCTCTTTCACTGCTCATAAGATCAAGTTAATGTGTCTTTAGCAAGCTCTATCATGACCCTATATTGAGTTAACAGAATGTCAATTACTGAATTGGCACTTGCATTTGTCAATTTTTCTCTTATTTTTGTGTTGATTGGATGCTTAGAATTTCACCATTTTTAGCTTGTCCACTTTCAATTTGCTGCCATTAAAGTTGATAACTCAAGCCCCATGAAGCCGTATAAAAACAATTGGGAGTTGCTAGCAGTTCTCATTTTTCTTCTAATTCAAATTTCCAACACCAATAGCACTAAAAGGCAAATGACACCCAGATGACCTCAGTTTTTTTTGTCATTTTCTCTTCTCCTTGCTGTTTTATTATCATCCATAAAAATTAAGAATCCAACCCAACTAGGAATTTCAGGTTGTGATACCCAAGTGGCTATGATATTGTATCATGTAAGAAAGCTGTATGCGATCTCTCTCTCTCTCTCTCTCTCTGGGTAACTTGTTTATTAATTAAAGTTATAGGAGTCTCTCTCACTTTAAGATCCCATTTTTTTTAATGGAAAAAACTTCATATGAAAAGGATACTTCTCCTCACTTGAGAAAATTTTGAGGTTAACTTTCAACTAATATATCAGTTGGGTTAACTGAAAAGCAGCCATTTGAAAGAAGGTACCCTTAGTGAGATTCATTTTCACGAATTTTCATTTCACTAAATTCTGGTAACTTTCAATGTTTATTTGGAGTAAGTTTACAATTCAATTTGTACTTCTTCAAGCAGCTTTTGAATAACAATTTTTTTAACCCAAACTAGTGCATTTATAAAAAAAAATTTGATATAAAGGATAAAATGACTAATTATATCTGATTTTCGGCCAACAAAAGAGCACTATTCTATCAAATGTGTGATTTGGAGCCCGCTCAACATGCTGGCCAATGGATGATGTATACTTAATTTTTTAAATGTTGGGTCCCACAGATTTCTCGTTTTTTTTTTCTCTTGGTATCCAAATGCATCCAGGGATTCTGCAATTTCTTACAGTTTCTCAATATCCAAAGGCAGCCTAGGAAGATGATAAAGGCAACCGTATAGCATGACTTTCTAATCACTGATTACACCTGCTTAGAACAAATTGGATTTGAAACCAACATTGTTCAAGATGATCAAACCATCACCATCACTGATCTCACCTCAAATTTCTATGACAGATGCCAGTCAATTTGTCTTAATGACGATATACCTTCAAGTACTCAACTTGATGAGCCTTATCTCAAGACTCTTGGGACTTTAATGCGCTCTCTTTCATCCATCAATCCTTGTCATCAGTAAACAAAGCTGGTTTTGCTTCTATATTTGCATAAAAGCCCGTTTACAACGTCTGCTTCTCAAGTAAAACCTTGGGATCTATCTGTCTAGTGGAAATAATTCGTGGGGCTCTCCAGAGTATTTAAGGGGAATATCCATTTTGGATCAAATTTCAATGCGGGAAAAATCCAAATGGGACTGAGAAAAAGGGGGGACGTGGTCCCTTTCTTGTGCTTATCTGTTGACCAGTACTGGAGCTTTTGCAATCTTCTCAAGCTTGGAAATAACTACAGCAATGTTTCCTTGTGGACTTCTTGCTATGATCTCTTTTTGTTCTGCTTAGTGTTGCCACTTCTCAGCTCCCCTTTTCTATCTCTACCCCCAACATCCCACCAACCCCCACCCCCTGAAACACCTCTTATTTCTCTGAATGCCTTTCCAATTTTTGTGAGCCTTGAAAATTTTCATGAGTCCAAAATCCTTTTCTTTCTGAAGATACCAAAATGAATTTAATGTTAAAAATCCTTGATTCTAATTGAAAAAATCAGCATTGGACCAATTGATTACCACAGCAGGCGATGCCAACGGCAAGTCTAGGTTGTTCATCGATCCAACAGCTTCAATCTCCAGTCTTAGTTTCATTGTGTCAAGTATCTGCCAAAGCCAAAAAAGAATTATATGCATACCATCTTTGAGTAGTAGGTTTCACAAGAGACAATGAAACTGTAGCCTGTAGTTCAAATGATGGGAACAGAATCAACTAGATAGAATAGGAATTATGGGTTCTGTGGGAGGACCTACTTATGTCCAGATTGGTATGTGGCTTTATTCCCACGGAATGTGATCAATTCTTCTCAAATTTATTTATTCATCTAAACCAAGAAAATTGGAGCTATTGAGATGAATCAGAAAATCTTTTCCCCATTAATATGCTATCACTAGGAGAGCTAGGCTTTTGGCTATTGTACATAGATTGGGCTTGAGCAGGTCTTGGCCCAGTTATAGAAAAGCCCAATAGAAGGTAGCAGAGATCTGACCCTTCAAGTTACCCAAAATGGGATATGACCCACCAAAGCATTACCAGAATCATTCATTAAAGCACTGGGGTCATGTTAATGAATGCTTTAGTCCTTGGACATAGAAAGCTAATAATAAAAATGAGATAGACCAGAAAGATCAGATCAGATCACATGCAAATGCTCCGTAACTTCTCATCACCTAATTTAGTACCCTTTCGCTTTTACAGAGAACTGAAGACAACTAATTATGATGTCAGGCGAAGCACGAGCACCCTATCGTTTTTCTCCTAATTGAAGCTATCTCAAGACATTCATAATACAAAAAAGGACCAAAAGTGCAAATCGACTGCAATAATTCATTAATGGATGACTTTTGGCTGGAAGGGTTCACCGGAAAAATGGGGACCACCGGTTAAGATCCCGTGCTCACAGAGCACCCAAAGGGTAGGTTTGATTGGTAGACAGGCATACGTGGCTCAGTCTGAGTCTTTCAATGTCCCATGACAAGGGAGAGTGTGGTAAACCCACGTCCATGTAAAAGGCTGGGTAATGGTGGGAAGGAAGTGTGGGACCTAAGGTTTCTGAGAAAGCTGATCTTGATATGCCACCATTATTTAAATGGAAGAAAGAGATGGTACGAGAGAGGAAGAGAGAAGAGAAAAACAAAATAGAAAAAAGGTTTATTGCAACTTGAGAAACTCCAAAGGAACTGAAACAAGAAGGTGAAAAACCTCTTTCGACACCTTTTACTTTGTTTGATATGCTTTTGTCTATCAATTTTTGCTCACTTTTCTCTCTGCCCCACTCTCTCCAAAAGAACTGAAACAAGGGAAAAGGTGGAAACTCTCTTCTAACACCTAAAAACTTTAGTCAATTCTCTCTCTCTCTCTCATCTGCAACAGCAGAGGTAAGTGTTGGCCAAACTCCAGCAAGTTCAGCTTAAAGCCATTGAATTCAGACAAGTGTTTTGGGCTCTTGGGTTTCTGGGTTTCTTCATTTCATCTTGACGTATGGCTTTTCAATGGAAGTTCTATAATGGGTCTTAAATATATTAGTCTCTTTTTGAGTTTCCCTCATGCACCCTTTTGTTATCCCTGTTCCCTTGTGCCTTATAAGATGTTCTGTAATGGATATTAGGTATTATGCACTATCCATGCTATTTCCTCATACATTCTTTTCTAACCTTCCCTTTTTTGCTTGTGTTTCAGTTTTTTTTTTCCCACCCTTTTCTCAGAAGTGATGAGAATGGGATAGAGAATTCTATTTTTCTTTGTTTGAGGCTGCAAGCTTTTAAGTTCTACAAGTAAGAAACTACCTTGTGAGACAAGCAATGCCAGTTCCTCTAGCTCCATATCCCACACATCCCGTACCCTTTACACCGCCGCAAAATGGTATGTTAAGTTTGGCACCAGTTTTATCCTGAAACCAATGTGAATTCTTTTCTCACATATTGAACCTTGAAGCAAATTACTGCTTATATTCTTAAGAATGGAATGCAATATCACAATGGAAAATCTCTTTTAAGATCACAAAAATTATAACATTCAAAAGCTGATATTTTGGTTCTGCAGTTAATTTCAATGAATATGGGGTGTTTTAGGCAAATTAAACATCCTCTGTGAATGCTAAACATTGAGAATTTCTGATATTAAGAAGTGGGAATGGCAGAAATTCTGCAATCATAGTCGAGTACGCAATAATACATGTAGTTTGTATTAATTGACTAAATAACTTGATAGATAGAACAATCTGAAGGTGGGAAGAATCATCTGTATCTCAATCCGATCTTTTCAAACTCCTCAGGTTCACAGAGCCAACTTGTATGTTCTGGATGTAGAAACCTTCTTCTTTATCCAGTTGGAGCATCCTCTGTATGTTGTGCCGTTTGCAATGCAGTAACTGCAGTGCCACCCCCTGGTATATTCCTGTTGGATCTTTCCATTTCCCCTTCTTTTTTAAATTACCTTGAACTACTTCCTATAGATTTCTCTGTATCTTATTTCAGTGGAATTGCTTAAAGTATATTTCATTTTCTCTTTTATTTTTTACTTTTCTTTTCGAGTCAGCTTTTTAAAAATTTATTGTGATTCTGTTCTCTTTAGCCCAGTGGCTATAGAAGGCTTGAGTTTAAAATACACTCTCCTGTGATGTGTTGGATTTTGGCCAGGTACAGAAATGGCACAGTTGGTCTGTGGAGGCTGTCACACTTTATTGATGTACATTCGTGGAGCAACGAGCGTACAGTGTTCTTGTTGTCACACAATTAACCTAGCATTGGAAGGTATGAGACCTATTCTCGAACATAAAGCCTAAACATATACTTTATTTGATCACATACTCCATTTTCTATAAAATAAGGAAACAATAACAGTTCTCAAGTAATATTACTAGAAGAGATATGAAAATTAAGGTATAACTGTTGATAGTTACCGGTAAATCTACATTGTGGCAGCAAATCAGGTTGCCCATGTCAATTGTGGAAACTGCAGGATGTTGTTGATGTACCAGTATGGCGCCCGATCTGTGAAATGTGCAGTCTGCAATTTTGTTACATCAGTCGGGGTCAGTAACTTTATCTTACTTCTAGCTTCTATGCCCAGTTTTGCATATATATTATAACAATGGATTAAATTTTTTGATTGTGTAAAAACATCCCTTTTGTTATAAAATCACAAACATAAGTAAACAAGATTTTTTTTAAATCAGGAAAACATATTTCAGTGGCAGGACATGACTAACTATAGCCTTGATTTATGCTCCAAGAGAGAGAGAAAGAAAACAAGAACAGCAACAGAGGTTGGTGATGAAGAATTGCCTTTTGCAACACAAATTAAGTCAAAATCAACTTCGCAAATAAAACACGTATGCACCCCAGTAAGAGAATCTGACTACAGGTCCACTACATAACTTCTGTAGATCCCTCCAACCTTAAACAAACAATTGCACATAACTTCTGTAGATCCCTCCAAGCTTAAACAAACAATTGCAGTTGTTTGATAATTTTATATGCTTTTTAAGGCAGTAATTTGTGCAACCAACTTTGTTAATTATTGAACACCATCACACCCAGATACTCAGATATGTTCAGAGAGTGGGCTTCCACCAGCATTGATTTCCACCTGTACATCTTTATATTCTAACTTTTAGCTCATAGTAAGAAATGATCTTATATTATTGTGTCCTAATTTGTCTATTAGTTAATGGACTTCAAATTTTCAAAACAATTTCTTCCGTCTGCATGCTGTACAGTCTTATTGTCAATCAGACAAGATAAAAGGACCAAAACCTGAGTAGGTGACACGCGAGTAAGGTCCTAGAAGGGGTAGACTGGCAATAGACTTCACTTGCCTTTGGCACTTTTCTGCAAAATGATTGCACTTAGACTTACCACATTTTCATATTAGCATCCTGAGGTTTTTACCACCACACTGAGGGATCTCCCCTAAACTTGAACAAAACAACACGATGTAGAAAATTAGATACCCAAAAAAATGACTGACAATTTTTTATTGAATTATTATCATCATTGTGTCATCATCATCATCATTATTATTTTTTTATGTTTGTGTTTTGATGATTTTGATGTGTGGAAACCACTTGATGATGCAGGCTTCACCAACACCAAGCACTAGCGAACAAAAGTTCGGCCAGTAAAATTATGTATCAGCAGAATCGATCTTTACAAACTGCTGAGACTTCATAATTGCCTCCTGTGGCATTACATCTAATTGAATCTGCCAACATGCAGAGAAGGATCCCTCTGGCTAAATGTATAGAGTTACATTTTGCTTTTCTTTTTCCATTGAATAAGCAGTTTTGGCAGGTTGGATGTGTGAGAATTAATTTCTTTGAAGACTGTCAGATTGTGAGTCAAGTTGGGGAACTTCCGACGAGAAGACCATTCACTTTCAATTTTTAAATTTGTGTATCAGTGGGTTGATGTCTACAACATATTTCTATTTTAAATATTTCCTCTTCCCTGGTTACCATATGTCAATAAAAATACTACGACACTTCTGTTAGTCGAATCCAGAAATTTAAGGGGATCAACAGACTGGTTTCAACAATTCAAATGACAGTAACTTCCTCCCAGCCTATAAGGGCTTTATCAGGGAACATGCAAGTACATAGATAAGATGCAACAAACCAGAATTTAATAATAGATCAGTTTATAGTGGTTGTTCCTGTAATGTAAGCAAACCCAGAGAGAGAGGTTACTACAATGCAGAAAGAGGTTCAATATTTTCTAAGAGGATCATCAAGCTTAATTTTTTCAAAAAGATGTGGTGGGAAGTAGCTTTTCTGTACTTTTTTTATGAATAACTTTCCTATACTCCTTTCCTGACATGAAAAATGTGGGAAATTGGGAATTTATGTTCATCAAACTGGGTAGAGTTTTGTCACTCAGAAAGCATTGTCGAGGCAACATATAATGTGTGGTTTGAAAATTTGAATTAACTTGATTATACCTCTAATGATAAATAGTACTTCTATCATGAAGGAAATATACAACAAAATGCCAACTTACCGATAAACCTCTTCTTTAGGAGGCTGGCTTGTAGCATAAAACTTTCTAACGTCAGTCTCATTAAATATGATTCTAAATGATAAATCCATCCTTGATGACCTCATCTATGAGGTGTGATTCTATTTTCTCATCTTTTTCACAATTCCCCTTTACCTTTCCACGATAGCCACATCATTCATGGTTAATGGTCCTGTCAAAAGGTCAAGAAACAAATAAAAACTTCACAAAGATGTAATTTCTTCGGCAGATGAGCTTTTTGTGACAATTCAGCTCCATGCAAATGGTTAATGTTCATAAGACTTCCCGCATATGACAGGTATGGAATGTTGACCTTTTGTCCGCACTATTGTCCCTCCACATGGGAACTGCAGATATTTTTAATCCCAGCTGGAAGATATGAACTGAACAAAATATCCATCCTGAAGATAACTAGAAAAATAACATTGCCAACAAAATAAAAATAAGACATTTTTTTATAAAATTCAAGATAACTTACACATCAATTTCTATCAGATTTTTTCCTGCTTTTGTAAAATATAGATGCATACTTTTTATTTTACTTCATTCCAAATCAAAAAATGTATTTGCTATTTTATTCTATGCATCATAACCCCCTCACTGCATCAGCCCTAAAAGCCAAATTGAATTCTACCTATGAGCCCTTAACTATCTTTCCTCTCTTGGAAGGCAAAAAATGTTTTCATTTGAGAGAGATCCACCAACTGCATTCCCAGATGATTATAACAGGATTCATCCATCACACACCATCCCTCACCAAGTTCATCAACCATGCTGTCTCAGGAGACCCAACTAGTCTAGCTTATGCTTCCATGGTTTTCAATCACATTCAACAACCCAACATAGTAATTTGGAATGCCATCTTAAGAGGCTTTGTGAATCAGAGCTTACCCAGAAGGGCACTCCTTGGTTATTTGGAGATGCTCCATGACCCCAAAACTATACCTGATAGATTCACATTCCCTTATTTACTAAAGGGATGTTCGCAGTCCCAGGCTTTCAATGAGGGGAAGGTTTTACATGGTCAAATTATCAAGTTTGACCTAGACTCTGACCTCTACATAGAAACTAATCTAATAACTATGTATGCTGCTTGTGGGGATCTGAACTCAGCGAGAGTAGTATTTAATGACATGGATAAAAGAAACCAAGTTGTTTGGACTTCAATGATTAGTGGGTATGCCAAGAATCATCACCCCGAAGAAGCATTGCTTTTGTTCAGTGACATGGAAAAAGAAGGGCAAGAACCTGATGAAGTAACAATGGTGAGTATACTTTCTGCTTGCACAGAACTAAGGGATTTGGAGTATGGCAAGAAGCTACACTCCCGCATCAGGGAACTGGCTATGAAGGTATGCATTGTTCTAGGGACTGCTCTGGTAGATATGTATGCCAAGTGTGAAGATTTGACTTCTGCACGAGAGGTGTTTGATGCATTGCCAGACAAAAACGTAGTTGCCTGGTCTGCTATGATTTCAGGGTATGCTCAAAATAATCAAAGCAATGAGGCATTGAAACTATTTGCAGAGATGATCACTCAAACTAATCAAAAGCCCAATGAAATCACAATCTTGGCAGTGCTTTCAGCTTGCACTCATCTGGGAAATCTAGATTTGGGTAGGTGGGTACATGCATATATTGGTAGAGAGCAACTGAATCACTCAATCAGTTTGCAGAATGCACTCATTGACATGTATTCAAAATGTGGTGAGATAGATGTGGCCCGTGAAATTTTTGAGAGCATGCTGGAAAGAGATGTTGTCTCTTGGAATTCCATGATAGCCGGATTGGCCCTGCATGGTTATGGTAAAGAAGCTCTGGCTCAGTTCTCCATCATGCAGATGACTGGAATCAGGCCTGATGATATCACTTTAATTGGAGTGTTGTCAGCTTGCAGCCATACAGGTTTAGTCCAAGAAGGTCTCAATCATTTTCATAACATGAAGAAGAATTATGGGATCGTCCCGAAGTTGGAGCACTATGGGTGTATGGTTGATCTCCTGAGTAGATCTGGACTTTTAAAGGAAGCTGAAACATTTATAGAAGAAATGCCCATAGAGCCAAATGGCGCAATCTGGGGAGCTCTGCTCAGTGCATGCAGAGTCCATAATAACACTGAATTAGGTGAGAAAACAGCCAACCACCTGTTGACTCTCGAGCCTGAAAATGATGGTGTTTATGTCCTGCTATCAAACATCTTTGCTAAAAAACTGAAGTGGGAAGAAGTGAGGAAGGTGAGAAAATTGATGCATGGAAGGGGAATTCAGAAAACACCTGGTTGTAGCTCGATTGTTGTTAATGGAGTTATTCATGAATTTCGTGTTGGAGATCAATCTCATCCAGAATCAGAAGAAATACAATTAATGCTGGATCATGTGACCCAAAAGTTGAAACTGGCAGGCTATGTTGCCAAAACATCAGAAGTGCTACTGAATATTGACGAGGAAGAGAAAGAAGTCTCAGTTTCTCAGCACAGTGAGAAGCTGGCTATCTCTTTCGGGCTTCTGAAGACAAAAGCAGGGTCAAAGATTATCATCATGAAGAACCTCAGAATTTGCAGGGACTGCCACACTGCAATGAAACTTATTTCAAAGATTTTCCACCGAGAGATAACAGCAAGGGATAGAAGTCGTTTTCATCATTTCAAAGATGGTTCTTGTTCTTGCAGAGATAAATGGTAAAGTATGAAATTTCAGGTGCTTTCTCTAAATTCCTATGTGCACTACCTGAAAGTTCTATTCCACTGAAAAGGATGATCTGAAAGTTCAGATTATTTTGCCAACTTTGTGGCTTTTGCACAAGTAAATGCCTGTAAAATACATGGAAGGAAATAAGAATAAAAAGATTAATAAAAAATAAATCTAAGACAACATATTAGAGACAAAATTAAACAAGAGGAGTATGCACAGATAATAAAGCCTTTAAATACATTGCATTTTCATGATTAAAGATAAAAATAACATATTGGAGTTAAAATTTAACAAGAGAAATAGATACAGATGATAAAGCCTTTAAATCACACTTTTAATGATTTCTGTTTATTTTACGATATATTCTCCTCATATTTGTGCCAGTAGGTGAGAATCTGTCGTATACTTTCCTTCTTCAATGTTCAATAATTATATGCAACAAAGCAAACTATTTAACTGACAAGCTTATGGAATAGCTTGGTGAAGGACTATAAAGCAACCCCATTGATAACAGGATGAGTAGCATAATTGAGAGTTAGTCGTACTCCACTGCTGAAATTCATCTTGAAAGATTTACAGGCCGTGAAATTCATATTATAAATTGCAGAACCATTTCAAGGAATCCTCAGAGCTTTGCAATATCAATTTCAGGCAAGTTGGATCTGGCAGAGAGCTTTGCATCGTCACTTTCTTTATCATCCAACTTGTAGAAGTATCTATCCATTGTATCACTACTGATTAGCTCAAATTAGATGGTTCCCACTGCAATGCTTGAGAAATCAAAATGAAAATTCGAAACCCTAGTCTATCTCCCCAGGAATCAAGATTCAGTAATCTATGAGAAAGGGAGAAAGAAAAAAGAACAGAATGTTCTTCAACCTTGGGTTTTGTGTCCTTATCCAATAATATAGCCCTGAATACCTCCTAAGAATGATATCGGAATTCATCTTGCAAAAGTCGTTGCTACCGAGTGTAATGCTTCTTCTTTAATACAGGCCCCAGGAGGATCAGGGAGGGAATCCATTCCATGAAAAAACTTGTTCTCTTGTTTTGTGTCTTAGAAAGTCTTAAACTCTCAGTTTTTATACCCTAGTCTTGTGGTGGTGAATTTGGTTACTGTTGCATTCATGTCTTGTATTTCATTTTTAAAATTTGGAATGGGGGTCCGCGGGTTGACCCCCTGGCTTGCATTGGGCAGGGGTTGTGGTGGCGCCCTCCAAAGGCCCAAATCAACTTAAACCAGGGTAATTTTGAAGTGGGTTGAAGTATATTTTCTCTGAGGGATTCTATTAGGGTTTGTAACCCTTTTACGTGTTTGTGGACATAGGCAACTTACCAAACCAGGTAAATCTTGTCTATTATTGTTGCATTTCTTTCGTTTTTGCTGTGTTTTCTGTGTTCTTTAAATCTACAACTACTATCCTATCGTGAATCATCATCCCTGGAATGGCCCCTAATATTTTCTTACAGATTAGAGTAGCTACATATTTAAACTCCATGATAAGCATCCAGTTTTATATGGTGCCTAGAGCAGATCATGATCTTGCTGATATTTTAGCCTAATAGGGGTTGGGCAGAGAATCCGTTTGTGGAGGTTGTTCTGTCCAAGGAGGTTTTTTGAAGGTCTTACCAGTACTTTGTTTGTTTCTTAATCTCCCTTTTTCCTCCCCCTTGGGCTTGAATTCAGCATATGTCTACAGGGATGTGTTCAGTTAGGCAGAATTCAAGGCGTTCCTCTATGTTCTCAGCTCTCACTCATCAGTCACTTCTAACATCCATTCCATTTTGCCTTTCACTTCTGCTTGACTCAGCATAGTGGACATTGACAGCCCTTCTTTGTTCTCAGTAGCCTTCAGTGGCACATTTTGATCCTTTTCCTCGTTAATTAGAAAAAGTGAGCCACCAGTTCAAGCACAAGATACTATCATTACCAAACCACACCAATCCATCCAAACTTGTTGGTTAGACTCTTACTGTAGTGACAATACCATAAGAGTGGTTAAACTCCACTCCTATGAACGCGGAAAACATACCAGATTAGTCAATTTGAATTGGAATTATCAAGTCATACATAACTGCTTAGTCGAAACTACAATTAATCTTATTTGAAATTTCCATTCGAGCACCTATTTTCATCGAAAGAAAATCTAATGCAGATTTCTGGTTTTGATGCAGCGTATTCAAACCATCAAAAAGTTTTACAAGGGATTCTAAAGTTTCCGCAGGTCAAACAAAGTACTTTCCCCTTATTTACGATAGGCATACAAGTGCCATGATGGCAATAAGTAGCCCAACTAACGAAGGGGGCGTAATGAAATCCATGATCAAAAACCAACTCAAGATTAATCCATGATCAAAAACCAACTCAAGATGAATCCATTATCAAAAACACCCACAGCCCATATGAACAAGCAGATAAAGGAAATATATGATCAATAAATTCAATAAATATTAAAAAAAAATGGGGAATGTTGATGATAGGCACGATTAAGAGTTGCCGAAAGAGGAAGAAGGAACAAAATATACCTGTTTATTCCCATTGGGAACTGAAGTGAACGGCACGGTGATTACTTAGTGAATCTCTGATTGCAGAGAAAGTCTGAGTTGAGAAGCAGAAAAGTGACAGCCGAAATCCTGGCAGACGAATTGAGAAGAACATATTTCGCCCCACGTTGCGTGTTCTGCGTGTGATAATGGAAGGTGGTCCAACGTCAGGGCGATGGGCGCCATTTTTATAATTAGAAATCCGTCGAGGTCGGCCGGTTGAACCAACGATCCGGGCCTGCAACGACCCAGACAGAACCCGAAAGAAGAAAGGGACAAAACGACTTCACAAAAGAGAAATGCATACCCGGTGGGACTCGAACCCACAATCGCCTGATTAGAAGTCAGACGCCTTATCCATTAGGCCACGGGTACGTTAACAGGAAGTGGTCTCGGATTTCTTATTTATCAGAAGAATGCACATGCAGTTCTAAAAGAAAAGAACAAGAAAAAGGTGAAAGGGAAAATTTTGCCGACAGCTTTTTAAAATAATTGAGATAGAGATGTCTATATAACCCCTTTAATAATGAGGCTTAACAATAAAATCTTAAGGCATGTTGGGAAAAATAAACATAATGTCTATTGTCTCACATGCTAGCCATGGGAGCGCCTCGCATTATATAATATAGATAGATAGTAATATTATTTCATTCTACTCTATTATCGCAATTCTTCCATTTTTTTTTCTTTTGAAATCATGTGACCAAAATATGAAAAAAGTGTTTAATTCTGTTTCATAAATAATCATTTCATGTGAAATTGGCAGCTAGGATTTGCAGGAGGCCATATCAGCTGGTCCCTCACGCCGGAAGAACTGCTGGTCCAACGGTGGAAAGTGTGTACACATAGGCTTCATGCACCTATGTAGACACCTACATCACCGTTGGACCAGCAGATCTTCCAGCCAAAGGCTCCAGCACATTTCAAGTCCATTTGCAGGTAGTAGGTTTGACGCTTTGAATCCTCAGTCAACACCATGTTTATCAGTAGAAAAATGGCTTTTCAAGCAGTTTCATAAGATCAAAGTTCGGTGCCCTAGGTACATGGATAATCAAACAGATTACTTGGATGCGTTAACATTATTCTATCTTCAAGGGATATAACAATCCTTCAATACCGAACATGCATAATGAATCTTGAGTCTACTTCGTCACTTATTATAATCTCATCAGATAATCCAAGTACATTGTCAGATTTGTGTTAATGCGTGAAGAATGAACATTGAACAAGTTATATAAATATATAATCCAGGCACACATATGAGGTAAGAAGGGTTTCTTTCATCTGTATGCCAAAAGGAAAGACTTAGCAATCACATCAATATCAGTACATTTACCAGCATTCAGTACTAGTATAGATAATAAGAATAGAGCCCGGACCAAAGCACTAATGCAGTAATTTCATCCAATTAGGCATGGACTCAATGCCTATTGGATTAAATGGTAAGTAGTTATTTTCCCTTCTCTTTCTTCTCTCTTATTTTTTTTTCCTGTTTTGGGGATTAGTAATGATTTAAATAGAGTAATAGGCAGAAAGAACTATAAATGACTTTCAGTTCCCTCTGGTTGGACAATGAATCATAGACGCGCAATCCTTCTCATTCTTCTTTTCTCAGATGGAGTTCCACTATGAAGCCACTGGCTGCTGATAAAATCAGCAAAAAAAGTGGACAATCTGCAGTCTTTTGGCTCAAATTCCACAATTCCTGCATTATTAACAGATATTGTTATTGTTAAAGTATGTGCAGTGTGGATGTTATAATTTAAACCTGAAACAAAGGCAGAAAATTTCGATAATCAATTAATGCAATAAAAACTGATAATCGGAAGGGAAAACTATAATGTATCAATTTCAAGGGATGATCGCATATTGAATGTTGGAAAAGGAAAACAAGAAAAAGAGAGAACTTACTTTCCATACAACTTGTGGACCTTACAAGAAGGATTCAATGTTGAGCTCCATGAAGGAACATGGATCAGGAATGTCAAAGTTGCTCAGGACCTGAAAGGAACAGCAAAAGCCAATTTTGAATTGGAATAAGTGCATAATCCCACGTGACCATCAGGTGGTCACTTGCACGAAGGATTTCAATGGTGGACTTTTACTCATGATGTAAGAAGATCTCAATTATAGTATTAGTTGATGCCCTTCAGATAGATTAAAACATAATTTCGAACCAGTACTACAAGAGAATAGAATTGAGAACATGAATGGCATAAAAAGAAGATTAGAAGAACATAAAAATTACAATGTACAGTTGAAAATTTTGAAATAATTTGATTGCAGAAGATGTATTTTAAAAGAAAACATAATATCTGAATAAAATATTCTGTATGGATACCCATAGGTTAAACATAAATTCAAGCCAACGGGGTATGAAAAAATTAGTCCCATAGTTTACCTACAAAATATTGTTACATGGAGCTCCATCATGGGATAATTTGGCCAAAATCTACGCCACATATGAAATAATTTCTATCCCTATAATGCATCGTGCATACCCCAATTAGGCATTAATGATGGTTGTTATAACAGTATTTGCAACTTTTGGAACCAGTATAAACCCAATAAACAGAATTTTGTGTATTACCCAATAGGGGTTTAGTGATGGCTGTAACAACAGTATTTGTAACTTCTAGAATCAGTATAAAGCCATAAACAGTGTTTTTATAATGGTAATAACAGAAGTGCTAGAGACCATTATGAATGGGTTATCATCCTCGCAGAAATGATTATCCAATACTAATTGGCCAATTCAAGCATTTCACTTTATCAGTAAAATATTGAACAAGTGTAAAGTGCATCTCCATACATGAGATTCAGAATATAATGATGGGGTATCCATTCTAGATATTCTCCAAATGTCTACCTCTAGGAAAATTGGAATTTCCATACAGGCATTAAGTGCATAAATTTGTCAAGAATTTGAGACTATGACGAGTGCATGGTGATCATGATTCCAATAAGGTGAATGTTCAGATTTAGGAAACAAAAAGTAAATTTAATTATTGTAGCTGCTGCAAATCAATGGGAATCCAATTACAATAACCACCAAATACTTGTCTTTAGCATTGCAAACAACAGGGAGATGAAACATACAATTATTCCAGTTTTGATACAATTTCACCTTAATGGTATTGAAACAATTTAACCTTAATGGCATTTATAATCTATAAATGCTTAAGCTAAGGCAATTGAAATCACAGAACGGGCTAAGGATTGTCTAGAAGTTCCAAAAAGGAGTAGTAACATTAGATATAACAACAGTCACTAAATAGTTTCCTTTTCCCTATAAAACATTTTGATGATGGTTGGTATACCTCTGGATGCACAATGCCAAAGTTACCAATTTGATTTCCTCTGAAAATGATGCTAGCTTGCCTACCCGAAAGAAACTCCGGTTCCTTCAATAGGAATTAATAATGTAAATTTGCCATGACTAAGCATTTCATCAACAAAATTACAAAGAGATTAAGTGATAAATTTTGAGATAGATGCTTACATCCGACCGCGTAATGTAATAACCTGTTTTGTCCCCAGCTGGAACAAATGGTGTACCAACTACTTCCATAATTCGGTCAACCAGGCAATGAATTAACTGAAATATGAAAATTTTTAAGGTTGAGAACATCAAATTTTTGCGTCAAACACAACTTCAATAATTTATGATTTACAAGCATTGTACCATAATAATCAAAATTTAAATCAGAGAAATGATACTTTAAATGATACAATAAATAAATATGATTAAATAAAAAATGTACATCTTACTCTGTCCAATGAACGCTGTCTAAGAATACAAAATTTTTAAATCAAATATTGGTTCAAAATTTTTAAACATACATGGATTATAAGTACATAGTCCCTTTTCAGATCTCTCTTTGAATTTTGAATATGTTATGCCAAATCAAAATCTTTTTCTGAATATCATGTGCCAAATATTAACTTTGCTTTTTTGGCTGTCTCCAATAAACACAACCCCTTTATTAGGGATCACGTAGGTGCCTAAGTGCTGCCAGTAACAACACTAATTTAAGATATTTATTTCATAAATTCCAGATATCATCAAGAAAGTTATTACATAATCACCAAAATGGGCCAATCCTTTATCATTAAAAAAATAGCCCAAAATATTTTCAAGTAATGATCCATCTTTTCTTTTCTTTTCTTTTTTCAAATTTTAAAGTAGATACAAAATTGGTTGTATTGAGAAAGTTGTACCTCAAACCCAGAGTTAGCACCACAATATAGTGCTGCAAGCTGACGACAATTTCTTGCACCGACATCTTTTGCATCATCCAAAACTGCTACATCGCCCACTTCAAATATCTATAACAAAACTTTAACATGGAGGCTCAGAACATTCACGTTTTCCTTTCACCAACACTCGCGCACACACACACAGAGATAGATAGATAGATAGATATAGAAGAACAATATAATAGCCACCATAATAAACCAGTACAAAAACATATTAGTTCACACAAGAATAAGAATATAAAATAATCCCAATTAAACAAAGAAAATAACAGCAACCGTGAAATGGGTGCAGATGACCATCAATATACCAAAATAAATCAGTGAAACTGAAACCACACCTACTAATTTACTGTTCAATCTGATACTTTATGCTAAAAAGCTTGCATTTCTTGTCATAGCAATTTGGATACCATATGACACCAATAGGAAAAAAAATAACTGGAACTAATAAAAAAATACAGATTCTGATGGAAAACCATCAGTCAATTGGAGAAATGAATTTTTCCAAAATATGAAGTAACTCTGAACAAATCAAATAATTTATTAGTGAGAAAAAGGAAGAGTTTTCAAGTGTAACACCAGATAATGGTTACGATACCATGCAAGAAACAGATTGGATAACCGTTTGGATAAGATCACATGCTATCCCATTCATCAGGAAAGAGATCCACTAAGTAATTAACCTTCTTCATTATCAAAAATCTCTAAATATTAGAAACTCTGTATGTAACGAAAGTGAATTCATCAAAAAAAAAAAATTCAAATTTTAATAGCATTAGTACAGAAGGGAGGGACATGCATCAGATAAAAAATCTAGAAGGAAAGTTGGTGTCATTTCAGAAACCTCAAGTGAGGTATTTGCAATTGTCAGAAACTTGAAGGAAAGTATGTGTAATTGTCTTGCAAAAAAATAGCAATATGTCATCAAAAGGGTTTTTTTCCTTTTCCTGATACGTAATTAAATGTTGCACTGAAAATGCAAGGATCCAATGCAATAGGCTCCACAAGGGAAGAAAACCAGATTATTATCAGTAGGTAATCCCTTCAAATTTACAAGTGGCACAAAAACTACAAGCAAGTCCATGTCAGTTCCAAATTTCCAATATGAAATATAGCATCTGCATTCCTATATAACAAGATTAACTACCTTTATAGGTTTGGGATGGTCTTTGTTGTGTCCAACAGTTTTCAGTATCCCTGGCATCAGACTTGTACGGACAACCTGTGAAAATGAAAGAGATAATCAAGTCATCACATTTAAGTAAATACAGATGCCCCAAGAAATAAACACTAACCATATCTATTGGATCAACCTATTTGAATAAAACATTAAAAAAAAAGGAGTGCTCTTATAGGCATGACTCTAAATACCATATCATATATATAAAATACAAATTGGTATATATCTTGCATCAATCATATCAACATAAAAAAGAAAGAATAAAGAAACAGAATATTATAACAAACATAAATAAAAGCCTTTAAATCATTAAAATAATTTTTAAAGGAAAGGAAAAAAGAAAACTAATGGAAGATTAAATCTCTATATCATATAATTGTGCAATAAGCTCATCCTAGATTAGATTTTCATGCATAACTAATCATGTGCAAACACAAACACATGTCTTTGTATGTGTATAAATACATTTGAATATATGCATGATTGATCATTATTTTGTATCTGAAAAAATTAAATTTTCAGAATATCCTCTGTTTATTTATATATGTAATGTTATAATATATTCTATGCTTGCATAAATCTGTTCATCTGCATACAAATGCTACAACCTCCCCACCCCCAAGAACAAAACAAAAAAATAAAAAAAGTGGCTATTCAATATTTGGGATCCTGTATGTATCAGGCAATAAAGCTTCTTTTTGTTTAAGATTTTTCTAAGTGGCTTCAAGCTGCTTTCTTGATCTTTAAAAATAGAGACCATTTCATCTGGTTCATCTGGTACCACTCAGTGGTACCAGAGTAGAACGAATGGGCAGATGCCCCATTTCAATGGGGGGCCCACATCCCAGCCAGTGTTATCACGGTACCATCGGATTCTGGGACTAGAGGAAATGCTTTCTTAAAGGTATGCTTATACATTTTAAAATGGATTTCACCTTGTTCCTTATGGGCAACTAACACATACAGTTTCTTTCCACTTTCATATATATTATGAATGTGGGTGTATGATATGATTTATTAATGTAATTTATACATTTAGATAATCCTTTTTTTTATCGGTAAATAACTTTTTATTTAATCTTTGTATCTAAATAACTTTTTATTTAATGTACGCATTGTATAAATGATTTTTACAGCATTTCCACACATATCCAACACATATCCCAATACATATGATTTTTTTATGGACTGACATCCTTACCTCAATACAATATTTTGAAGCACGGTTAAGGGAGACACTCCCAAACTTTGGCCATGAAAAAATTCAAAATCTAAAACTCAAGGCAAAACTAGATATTTGTCCACAGAGAAGCTATCTTTATTACATTAGGCATGCAACGCATGTGGGATCAAGAAAACATAACTATATGGGCAAATTAAAAAATAACTGTAATGGAAAAATCTTATAAATTTTATTAAAAATTGAGATCAACCAACCACGTCCCAACCACTAGACAAGTTCAGGATTTAAAAATTGCGTGCATTGGAAGAAACAAAAGATTGCAAATATTGTTTGAACTAAATGAAATTAAAATTAAAGCTCACAAGCCTTGTATCTAATGATCATCAAAAAGTAAACTAACCTCAAAATCAGATGAACGAGGATTTCCAATAATCACCGCAGTTGATTTGTCATCCTTCCGGTTTAACATGGTGAAGTTCTCTTTGTATGAGCATAGTATCCATGTTAACACCTCAGTGAACCCATTCATTGCAATCTAAAGGGAGAAAGGCGGAAAAAAAAAAGTCAAAAGGAATAGTCATACATGGGTTAAAATGCATAGCATAAAGTACGCATAAAAATACCAGGTTTAAAGAAGTGAAAGATCGGAAATTCTGAATCAGTGGGGGTAACTACTAACTACTAGTTACACATCAGCAAGCAACCTGTATAACACCACTACGAAAAAGAAACCTTTGATAAACTGCTTGGTCAATCTTAGTCATTAAATAAGGATGACCTTTGACCAAGATCTGGGGGTCTCCCTTTTCTTTAAATTTGATTGGCTATTGTGTATGGTAGTTGGTGCTTGAGCATACACCAAATCATTATTTATGGTGCCCTTGATCTAAGATGATCAATGGTTGTTAACTAATCTTGCTTATGAGGGATATTTGGGATCTAAATATAAAGGATTAGGGTTAGATTAGAACCCTAATCTGATATTGTGGAAAGGTTGGGAAGAAGGGATTTTTCTGATTCAACTGCTCTTATTGCTTAAATCCGCAGATCTGAAATACTGTAAGTGGGTTTAATATGTTCTTTATACCTAAATGTACTTAATCTCTTTGGTTATTCTCTTACTCTGTGTATGGTGAATGTGATGAGAAGAATGATAAATTGCTTTGATTCTATGAGTGGGATCTTTTGATTAGCATTTCCAGATTTCCTTTATACTGTTATTATGAATTACATGCAAATCGACGGATTTCATGTTTTTGTTCATAAACTGTTTGGAAATTACACTTGGGTATTTCTTATGTTGGAACATGTGATTGTGATGAGTTTTAAATCTGCGAATATATGCTTTGATGCGAAATCGCATTATCAGAAATAGGTAAAGATTATTTAACAAATGTCCAACCAATGAAGCAACATTCCAAAATATTCACAAACAAGGCACAAATCCACCACTTTCATCAAGTTTTTCCTATAGAGTTGCCAACTATATATTAGCATTATCTATCAAACTCCTTACCACTAGTCTCCCTAAGACGTCTATCACCGGAAAACAACTCTGCTAGACAAATTGAGTTTAAACCACTACCTTCCACCTCATACCTTCTCTTTTCGCTCACAAGCCCCTCTTTCCCACAACATTATGTCTTTCTCATGACCACGGCCAACCTTTGTGAACATCCCCAGCTTCCATGACGCTCCTTGTCTGTCACTTCCAACCCTAGAAAATCAGCCACTTTGTGAACTCTGAGTGACATGCATTTAGGTTCTTGAATGGCTCTTCAGTTGAGCCCAATGGTTATATTTTCACTTTACTCCCTTATCAAGCCCAGCAAAGAGCTTAGTTTCATGCTTCAAACAGTCAAAAGGAAAAATCATCTGTTTCGAACTTTACTCAACTACTACTCACAAAAACACAACAGCTGCCTTGCACAAATTATTTACAACAAAATATTTTATCCACCGGTGAAGGATGATCATAACATCTATGAATGTTCTCTCAAAAGGAAAAGAAACATCTACAAATGACAAAAAATTCAGAACATTAAACGAACATAGTATTGGTGATTCCCAAATCAATGTTATTGGCCATGTCTCCTTCAAATGCATGTTTAGTCCTGATGAAAAGGAATCATATGATAACATAATCATCTAAATTTCAATCTCCCTGAAACATAAACAAACTCCTCCAACAGCCACGCAAGACATAACTCCCAAGTAAAAAAAAAAGGATGAAATTGGAGATACAGCTATGACGCATGCCAGAACTTCTTTCATAAAATGATCATTCTAAGAGAGTAAGAATAACTAAAATGCATCCAGCATAACTCCAGGCAAATTATTAGCCAGAACTATTGTAGCATAATGAAAATCAGTTCTTTAAATCTAAGCTGGAAGCATTTCTGAAGGAACAGAATGGTTTTGCTATATAACACAACCTTAAACTGCATGTAGCTAACTGCATTTCAACATATAGTATGAGAGAAAAACCAAAAGAATAAAATCACAGCTAAATTTTTCATTCAGTACCTCCAATCTGATGAGATCGCTTATCTCATTCAATGGTAGTGGCTTCAAAGATGCTGGCTTCCTTTTTGGAATTTTGTTAAATCCATAAGCAATTGCGACATCCTTGAGGAGAAAAAAGTTGGCATGCTCAGATATTACAAATACAAGTAAACTGATCCATACATCCAAAATTTTTTTATCTACATAATTAGCAAATCATTAATAAATACCTCCATAACATCACATGCATGTAGAACATCACTTCTAGTTGGAGGCACAGATACAATGATATTGCACTGCTCATCTCCTGATCTGGACAGTTTAGCATGCAGTTGCATCTTATTCAATAAAGAAGTAACCTGAAAGAAAGGAAGGGTTGAATCTAAACATGTAATGGTTAATTTTTAACTCTGAATGACACATTTGATAAGTGCTACAGAAGATAGAAATACTCATTAACTTTATTAATGTTAATTAAGGCTATGATTTCTAAACTGCCTTAGAATGAATGTTAACGCAAAATAAATTGCACAAAATTAAACAAGGAACTGATAAAGATGGAATCAGCTGCAAATCTCACTAAATTAGGGCATAGGAAGCAATAAAAAGGAGGAAATATTGAGGTTTCTGATTTGTGCATTAGCACAATATAACTATAAAAAGAGAATTTCTTAAATACAACAGCAACAATGACAATAATTTTAATATCCACTCTTGGCACATTTCTCAGCATGGTAGGGAAGGGTACTTAAGTCTTTTGATGATAATTTTGTATCTGTAATAACAGTTTTATATATGTATATATTTGTAAGAATTCTGATGGTATGCAAATTGGGAAGTAATATTGGTGTCAGCGCATGACATTCGGTGTGCGAGCACAGAGCCTGACATGTTATGTTATTATATAAGGGAGTCTAGGATTTCATTTCTAATTCCTACAGCTGGTGTCTGAGAAAAGAAGAAGCAGAAGAGAAGAAGAGAAGGGGAAGAAGAAGAACAGGAGAAGGAAAGAGATTTTGGGGATTTCTGTAGAGAAAAAAGTGAGGAATTCTAATTATTTCAACTGCTATGTCTATAAATAAAAATTCTGAATATTTCAACTGCTGCCTCTAGTTGAATTGAATAACTCTGGCAAATTCAGCTCCTCTATTTATTTAAATAGAAGATTTTTGTTCAATTCAACTGCTGTGTTCATTTGAATTGAATAATTCTATTCATTTCAACTGCAGTGTTTATTTTAATTATTTTGTTCAATTCAACTGCTGTGTCTATTTGAAGTGAAGAATTATTGAGTTATCTGAATTAACTACAACAGAAATGAAAGAATAACCACTTGTAGATTTTCTGAAATAAGCAGGTTATAACTAATTGGGAAGATTTGAGAGCTTTTGCAGCAAGCTTTAAAGTCTGACGGAACAGACAAGAACCTAAGTTTTCAAAACTTAGCCAAGTAGATTAGGAAACTCCGGAGTAAGTGCCAAATTAACCTGCCTAACCTATATGAATCTTATATTTTGTAAATGTAGCTTAGATGTTTGTAGAAATGACAGCATGAAACTAAACTTGCTTTCCTTTGATTAAATAACTGTCAGATATTGAGTAGGAAGAAGGCTGCAGGAAATTCCTATGTTTCCCTAAGCCATTTAGTACTTTAAATTCTAAATAAGTCCTAAATTGGCTAAGTTGAGAAATGATATTTTTAGTTTATGGGAATGCCTATAACAGAAGATTCCTAGAATGTACATTGAGTTGTTATCTCCATTTGTTATATTCTCTCATTTGAGTAAGCAGTTGAGATCTTTTTCTATAAGATATAGTATTATTAAGCATCACCTGATGTGATAGCACTTTTACGGTGGACCCATTGGCTCATGATGAACACATTGAGGCCAGAATGGGGCTGTGTGACATCTCAAGGCCTACTGGTTTGAGTCCAGCAAATAGTAAAACTAATGAAGCGAATTGTTACCTTGGGTTGAAAGACCCTAAAATCTATGAACGACTACGTAGAGATATGGTAGCTCTAGAGATGAGCTGTATATTAAGTCTAGTCCAGCTAGCCCGATGAGGTGGAGAATGGGGCCCTAGCCTTTAAGTCGGATCATTCCAGCTTCTGTGATTGTGGGTCGACAAACTTATCTAGACTGGAGGGGAATATACCTTGTGTGCTATCATATAAGTTAGTGTGTTGAGCTTACATGTTGCATTGCATGCTACATTGCCTATCTACCCGACTGCGTTCTTGCATGGCATAAAATATATTGTTAAGGATTATGGTTATTAGTAATTTCAACATAACGTGAATGGCTTACCCAATTAACTGCAATTACACTAGCTTACGAGTTTAGAAATTACTAATTGGGTTGATTTGCTATAACAACACTGAAATGGTGAAATTATGGTTGTATGATATACATGTTCATGGAAATTAACTATTACACACAGTATATAACATGATTAAAAATTTGTGCTGTTTGTACTTTATGGAATTTCTAACCAGGCTTTTTTTTTTCTGAGTAACGCACACACCTAAAGTCATCATATAAGGTCAGATGGGAAAAAAGAATGTGAGATGAACAACTGAAAAGCATTCACTCATACCAGGAATAACCAGAAAACATTTGCAATTCAAGTGCCAATGTAACATTAGAAAAATACAAGGAATGACCACAAGTTGATCAACTAATTCCGGTTTACTTCATATGGACTGGGCAATACCAAAAGTTACATGAATTAGCACACTTCATAACAATTTCATTCTTTTCCATGAGTAAAATAAATAACAAAAGGTTAAGAATGCTTGTAATACCTGAATAGGCTCTAGAGAAACACCAATTGAACCAGTAATATATGGCAAAGGAACTTCCATGTTGTAAACTGAAAGATCAGGATAAATGAATGATTCCCCATTGGAATATACTACTTCAACTGGTTCAACCTCAAATTTTCTTTCACAGTATACTGAAAACATTGTTACCTATTTAGAAATAGGAAAAATTATTGTCCCATCAGTCAGTGAGAACAATAAAATATAATAAGCAAATAAAGGCAACGGGGACTTTTCTTTCACTTACCACCGTGTTCAAAACAATCTTTGCCTTTGTTAAATCAGTGGCAGTACATTCAATGAACACATTCTTCGTATTTAGGGTGATTGCTGAATGTGCACCATTGATAATTGGCGGTAAAGACACAACCGTTCTGCAGAAAAAATTTTGGTTGTTCTAAGCTAAAAGAACATTTACAGAATTGGACTTTTATTTGGTTAATAAAATTTACTATCACCTACAAACAATATGAAGGAATTAGAATCAATATAGTGATGATAAAATCACCATGTTCTCATGATCAGAATGCATAAAAATATTCACAAAAAATAAAAATCAAAAGAACCTGTTAACAATAAAGGAAACACCCCAGTACCTTAAGGTTTGTCATTCAAGTGACTGCAAGTCAATCAAAACAAAGAGAATCTAGAACAATAACATCACTATATGGGTAATATTACCTTTATTTTTAAAATCGCTTCACTGTACAGATAACAATATTCAAATTATTAAGAATAGAATGCATACCAAGAAGGAATGTACCTGTTGCAATCATATATGACAGGGAACACAGCAGAGTTCTCAATTATGTGCAAGAACTTCTTCAGCTTCATATCCGACTGCCGAAAATATAGATATTAGAGCATGTATTGAGAAAAATGGAAAATGTCTTCAAAGATTGTGCCAACTAAAAGACAACAAATTCCTTTTGAAAAGAGTCTTCTATATCCAATGGTCATTGAATGGCAATTATCACAGTTATTAAAGAGATACAATCAGGTGCCAGAACTTAAGGGTCATACTACAACGCGAGGATAAAAAGTCAAAATTCATTCACCTTGTAAAATTCCATCAGTTCATCAGCTCTGAAGCTTTTTGCCTACAGAAGAGTCAAAATGTGAAATGTGTTGAGCAAAAAATATTTTGAGGCAAGAGCAAGAATTGAATAATTAAATCATCAACATAACCATTTCAAGAGGGAGACATGGTAGTATGGAAACATTTTTTGTAGAGCAGAGATTGATGGAACAGCATTACAGATTGAAGGATAAGTTTTCATTCATAATTACCTATAATTCAAAGAGTAAGGTAAAATGCATATGAAACTAAGGTTTGTCAGCAAGGAGCTGGTGATTAAAAAATATATATCAAGAAGTCAGTCAATCGACAAGATAAAATATTCGCCTCCAGATTGTCTGATTTGAAGAATTTATACCACGATCCTACTTGTATGCAAACTTGTTGCATTAATATGCCAACACAGGTAAAGTTTCCAGACAGACTATGGCGTCAGATGGAAAACAAGGACAATGGTCAAAATAATCACTAAACTGGCAAAGTTGCATAACTGAAAGGAACCTAAAAGAAGGAAAACAAATCTTACAGCAATAAAAGATCTCATCTCACACAGACTAGTTATGTATTTAGAACTCCAACTACAGAAACTTACTTGTTTCAGTGGCACAAAATTTATCTCTGTAGGTGGCAAAGCCTGAAAAATAAGTAGACATGATATAAGTAATAGCACGGATGATAAGTTAACTCGCAGTTTCATTTAGCATTAGTTGTGCCATACAAAGAAGCCACGAGTTCAGGTTGAGCCAGAATTTCTGATTTTTTCTTGTTTTTGACACAGCCAAAAACTACTTTTCATATTATGCACAAAGAAATAACTTCTAACACATAGCTATCAGCTACAATGGATTCAAGTAATAGATATCAGATCACAATTTGAGAATGAACATGCTATGCCAAAAACTAGAAAGAAAGGTAATAATAGTTCCAAGCATCCAAGATTTCAGCTGAAACTTAAAAATGATGCCAGGAAAGCATAACAAAATCTAAGCATACATTCAAAACTTAAGAAACTCTCTATTCTTTATTGCATACCGTATCAATCAATCTAAGACGAGAAAATTCATGAACACCTTGAATCCACAAGGAATAAGAGAGAGAAACTCTGTAATTCTTAAAAAATAATGTCTAAAATTCGTGTACAACCTTTACCCCTTATTTATAGACCTCTAAAGACCCCAAAACAAGATAAAAACCTACTAAAATTAGTACTCCTACTCATAGTAAACAACTTAGAGTTAAAATCTAACTCTAAAACCTCTTAAAAACTGCTAATATAACTCAAATACCTAATACATTAAGAAACAATAAGAAATTACAAAACTAACCCCAACTTAAATAAGAAAACACCTAACCAGAATAACTCAAAATAGTAACTCACCAACTGCTGGTAGCATTAATTTTGAAACAGAAATAAAACTCCAATTCATCAATTCTTGGTTTTCTTCATGTCCTGCTGCTCCAAATACATCAATGCTACATGTTCTACATCAGAAGTTAAGGGGGGCTTCAATCCCCAGGATGCTTGGTTGTGGTAGGTGTTGGCTGTCCGCCTACAGTTTATAGGTGCAAGGTGGGACCCCGGAAAAAGGGGGTCCTAAGAAGGCATGCTGCTGTTGGCAAGCAGTGGCTTGCAGTTTGCCTCCAATTGGCAAGTGTTGGCTTGCGGTCGCAGGTGCTGGAGGGGGGTATTGTTGGGGATGTTGGGCCAAGGTCCAGCATACTGCTATAGTATAAGGAAATAAAGTTGCGCTCTAACCTATAACTTGAATAATTGGATTTTAGCCATTTAAATAGGTAAAACACTTGAAATTTCACCCAAATCCAAAAAAAAATAAACCGATTTTCACATTTCAAATTTTTGCTCAAATCGGATTCAGGTCACTGGACCAAAATCCAGCAACACTAAGACATAAATCCTTGCATAGAAAAGTTGTGGCGATGCAGGGAAGGAATACACCTAGTGCTATCTGTATCTCAAACATCAAGAAGAAGAAGAAGAAGAAAAGTAATGTTTAAACTGAGACGTAGCCTTAGTTACCTAATCCGTGCAAAGCATATTACGCACTCGCTCTCAAAACGCGAAGCCACTCTCTTTATCCAAATCCTTTCTAAATCCGCGGATTACAAATTTTCAAAGCGCGCTCCCAAATTCAAATCACAATTTGGCTTATCTAAATTGAGATTTGACTTAATTGTCCCTATTTTAACTCTAAAATTAAGGATATTATAAGTATTTAATAATTTAATATTGATTCGTAAATAATAAAAATCAAGAAGAATTAGGAACGTCCCGAGAGAGGTTTTAGGAGAAAATAAAGGCTTCTCATTCATCCCTTCTTCCCAATCTTTATCTTCTTTCTTTCAGCAATCAAGAGATTCAAGTTTAGTAGGACTCTTTTTCTCTATTTATTTTTCTTTCTTATTTGAGTTTGACTGTAACTCTTCTTTTACAATCATTTTTTTTCTTTTTTTACTTATTTTCCTTATTTGAGTTTGAATAATGAAGATAATAATTAGTTGATGTTTATTTCTATTATCATTTTTATGAGTTTTATTTACTATATATATATTAGTAAATGTGCGCACTCTAAAGGCGCTCTCGCTCTCGATTTCGCTCTGTGCTCTGGTAACTAAGGATGTAGTTGTCCTGGGTTTAAACAGATTTGAGTATTTCATTTGGCATTGACTTGTAGACATCAAAATTTCCCTAAATGCATTACTTGGTGGATGAATGTTTTGAAGTGATAATGTTTTCAATAACTTTGCTAAATGTAATAAGACCCCTTTTGATTTATATGAAACTATGAATTCTTTAGCAGCAACTGAGATGAATTCAGGCATATAACAAATAAAAACACTAAGTTTATAACTTAGAATAGTATATATTCTTATCAAGGTTCTTTTTTGTATACTTAAGGCCTGCCTTCTTAGGTTTCCATGTGGGAGTTCCCTCCTCATGTACACAGTCTGCTTTCAGAAGATCCTTAATCTTGTCGATGTTGGCAATATTTTATTTAAAGATTTCAAGATCAGGATTTAGGCTTTTTGGAAGATGGGAATGCAGGACAAGGTCTATGGAGTTCTCTTACTTGTACTGAAGAACAGAAAGCTGATGTGGTCATCGGGGATGATCTAAAGAAGGAGACAATATAGAAGGGAAGTTTCCCTTAGGAAATTTTCTTTAGATAAAATTTCAAGTATTCAAGCAATCAAAATGATGCAAAAGATAATTTCTAGTAGAGTATTACATCAGGGGCACACTTTATCACCGTACTTGTTCATTATTTGTGCAAAAGCTTTCCCTTCCTGCTCAGAGATGCAAAAAATAAAGGAGAGCTACCTGGCATTACACCAAGCAGAGATGGCCCAATCATTAATCATTTATTATTTGCTAACAATAGCCTAATCTAATTCAAAGACTCAAAGTGAAAATGCAAAAAACTGCTATAGATTCTTCAAGCATATGCAAGGGCATCCGGTCAAAATATAAGTCTAGAGAATCTGTGGCTTTCTTCAATTCCAATATCAGTAACAAATATATAAAAAAAAAAAGCTTCCTCAGACTTTAGGTGTAAAACCCCGACCCGGATTATATCTTAATTATTAAGATTAATTATCTAAAGTGTGATTATTAGACTAATTAAGTATTTGTGTTATGAAGATGAGGTAAATGTGGATTATTCTTGAGGATTTAGAGAAATCAATGGAATTTTATGAAGGTTATTAAGGTAAATTTAAATAATGTTATTTCTCAATTCCAATTGTCTAAGATACTCTCCAATTAGCTTAAATGAATTGGAAATCAAATTCTAAAAAGTTAGACTCATGTGTACCTAGAGTAATTCTCAAGTATACCCATGGTACCCCAAAGTTTATCCCAGGTACCCTCCCAGATAACACTAGTGTATACCCATGTATACCCCAAAATACTCCCAAGAATACTTAAAGTAACTCCTAAGAGTACCCAAGGTGTCTCTCAAAAGTACCTAAAGTATCCCCTAAGAACACTTAAAGTAACTCTCAAGTATACCCAAGGTACCCTCCTAATTACCACTAAAGTACCTCTTATATTAACCAAGGTACCCTCATTGTGTACCCAAAGTACATCCATGTACTACTCAAGGTACCACCCAAGTATACCTAGAGTACACCATGTGTTACCCCAGGTATCACCCAAGTATGCCAAGGGTACCCCCATGCATTACCCAAAGTACCCCCACGTATTGCCCATAATACGCTCAAGTATTACCCAAGGTACTACCCAAGTGATACTTAAAGTACCCCCTAATTATACTTAAGGTACCTCACTTGTATCCTTAAGGTACCCTACTTTAATTGCCTAAGGTATCCTCTTGTGTTTGCCTAAGGTACCCCATATGTATACCTAAAGTACCCCTTATCTTACCTAAGGCACCTCACTCATATTGGTTAAGGTACCCCACTGTTTTGCCCAAGGTACCCCATTCGAATACCTAAAGTACCCCCTAATTATACCTAAGGTACCTCACTTGTATTGTCTAAGGTAACCATTTATTTTAACTAAGGTACCCTACTGTTTTACTTGAAGTACCCCTTGTTTAGCTAAGGTACATTCCCTTATACAGCTAGAGGTACCCCCTTTATATAACTAAAGTACCTCCAACATATCTAAAGTATATCCCCTATATTACCTAGGGTACACCCCTTGTATTTCCTAGAAGTACTCATCTCATATAAGTAAGGTACCCCCACTGTTTTACCTAGGGTATACCCCCTATATAGCCAAAGTACCCCCTTTGTATAACTAAAGTAACCCCTATATAAGTAAGGTAAACCCCCCATTGTTTTGCCTAAGGTATAATCTCTTATATAACTAAGGTACACCCCTTCTATAGTTAAGTACCCTCCTCAATATAACTGAGGTACACCCCCCTAAGCTTATTCAAAGTTTACCCCCTTAGAATGACTAAGGTAAATCCCTTGAAACATCAAGGTACCTCCTCAAATAACCAAAGTACCCTCATATAACTAAAGTACCCCTTGTGTTAACTGAGGTACACCTCCCAAGCATTCCTAAAGCATGCCTTTTGAAGTGGCTAAGCAAACACCCCACTTAACACTAAGGTACCCCACTTAATACCAAGGTACACCACTCGAATAACACTAAGGTACCCCTGGTATGCCTTAGGTACACCCTAGGGTTTTAGTTGAATAAAAGCTTGGTTTGGGAGCAGATTTGAAAGACCAAACTTGAGCATATAAAAGCATGCCCTAATTTCTATTCTAAGTGTTTTTTAGAACACTTTCTCTTGTCTGGGTCGTATAGAGCAAGAGGGGAAGTGTGAAAGCTTGCTTGAAGCTTCAAGAGGAAGAAGAAGAAGGAGAGAAGAGCTTGAAAAGAAGTTGAGTTTCTCCATTAGCAAGTAAGTAGCAAACCCTTCAAACAAAATGTATTACCAAAATTCGTATTCTCTCTCTAGGGTTGGTTGATTTGATGAAATGATCTTGCATGTTGGTGTTATCAAGGATCGACTTTTCGGCGATTCGTGGTGCGCCGCTAGGCGGCCGAAACGAAATTTGGGCGAAATTTCGGCGAAATTCGGTCGAAATGGCCCAAAACAAGTTTTTAGCGAAATTGGCGGCGTGCCGCCGAAATGCCATTTTTGAAAAAAAAAAACATAAATAAATTAGACAAACACAACAATTAGCGAAATTTTCGGCGTGCCAACGGCGTGCCAAAATTTCTCCAGAATTAGCAAAATTCTGGAGAACTGTTGGCGAAATGGCGAAATTTAGCGGCGTGCCGCGGAGTGCCGGCGAAAAGCCAGCGAAACACAGGCAGGACCATTTCGAGGTCATTTTTCGTGCCGCTGACCTACCGAAATACGAAAAAGGCAAACCTTGGGTGTTATTGCTAAAATTCGTAGGGTTTGGTTGTATGATAAATCTTGTTTAGTTTTCTATTGATTTGCTATAGATTCACAGCTCTATTGATTATATTTCAGATTAGGGTTTGAGATTTGTGTTTTGAATGAGATTTCATGTGCTAGATTTGTGTTCATATGGATTTGGGATGAATCTTTGGTTTGGAAAATGTTTTAAAGCATGTTGGGATGTTTTATGATAATCCTATTTGATGTTGGAAGTGTTGGAAATGATTTCTATGAGTTTTGTGTTGAAAGTAGCCAAAATATTTCAAAATCCCGACATGGCGATTAATCCTGAAAATTGGCGATTAATCCTGAGCCAAACCCCTAAAAAACTAGCCTCTGTTATTCTAAATCGCGGCTCAGGATTAACCTGGGCGATTAATCCAGAACCTCAGCGCGCGAAAGTTCAAAGGGAACGCGCGCACGTCCATTACCTTAGCGCGCGAACGTGCGGACGACAACCTTCAACGCGCGCACATTGCCTTGTTTATTTCCTTAAAGCGCGCGCGCTGCCTTTGTTTTAAATCTCAACGCCCGAACTTTAAACCTTAACGCCCGAACACTAAAGCTAATTGCCCCTGGGCGATTAATCCACGACCTAATCGTGGACCCTGTTTCTTGAGTTGTTTACCCTTTTTCTCTCCAACCCTTTCCAAACAACCCAAGCCCTCGGTACAGCACCCTTATTACATGAAAGACATTTAAGTAAATGTTCTGTGTATTTATTGCTCCATTTACTTAAATCTTTGCATGTAAATAAGGTTTTACCCCCATTTGGAACCAATAAAAATACTCCCAAGGCCCAATTCCCAACCAATAAAAAGTCAACTTTCCAGTTTGTGCCTAATTTTCCAGTTTTCCCGATTTTCAAAAAGGGCCATTTTTGAGTTTGATACCCAAACGAGTGATTCAGAAGCCCAGAAAATTCTAAAAGATTCCTTTACTCTCCAATAGACTACAACCGGAATTTGAGCCCCAAACTCCTTGTAGATCTGTCTAGATCTACACCAAAAAGTCAACGTTTTTATCCAGACTTAGAATATTTTTTAGGTCCAAAACTTTTCGTCTCGGAATCCATTGATTTTTGGTAGGGTGACCTTATTAGGAATCCTAAGACTATCCCACTCATCCAAAATGTATTTTGAGGATTTTATGGTATTCGTTTTAATTGATTTTGGATTTCATGAACCGGGGCAGTGTAGAAGTACTCCGCATAGCCTTGATTCATCGGGCAGCTTTGAAGTACTCCACTTAGCCTTGATTCATCGAGCAGCGAAGAAGTATTCCACTTGGCTTTGATGCGTCGGCGGTGTAGAAGTACTCCACTTGGCCTTGATTTCGTCGGCAGTGTAGAAGTACTCCACTGGGCCTTGATTCATCGGCAGTGTTGAAATACTCCGCTTTGCCTTAATCTTGGACAGCAATCATTAATCTGATTTGGACATTTGACTTGGAATTGTTGATTTGATTTCATCAATTACTCGATTGAGATATTTGACTTGGAATGATTGATTTGATTTCATCAATTACCCGATTGAGATATTTGACTTGGAATTACATTTTATATCTATTTGAGATGTTTTGGTTTACATTTGGTATCTTATAATTGTGAATATTATCATGATGTTACAAAATTGCATAAACTGTTTCTCTACATGCATGTTTGCTGCTTACTGGGACTTTAAGTCTCACGCATTTTGCTTTACCGGATTTGTTTTCAGATCTGCTTGGTGAGCCACGTACCGGGGCAGATATAGAGGGTGAGCTTTAGTTCAGGCCAGAGGACTGCTACCACACATAGTAGGGTTCTTTTTATGATGATGTATTTTGTCTTGGGAATTGTATATGGGATGTAAATATTATTTTGGACTTATACTCTTGGGAGATATCTTTTGTACATGTCTATATATTTTGAAGAGATCATTGTGAATGGTTAGTTGCCTTACTTGTATTTTATTCACATATATATCATGTTTTGGAGATTATAGTACAGATGACATTTTGATTAAATGGAAATTTTTATTCTATGCTTCTTTAGTCATGCACTCTGATGATTACGATGTAATTGCCCAGGATTGATTGTGTCTGTCAGAACCCCAATTCTGGGGGTTTAATTTGCAAAAACAGAGAAAGGAATCTTTTGAAATAAAAATTGGAAAACAGGGGAGGAAGTGAAAATTTAAAATTTAATTTTTAATCCCTGAACTGTTTAAAATACCAAGAAAGGATTTAAATTCTTCAAATTTACAAAAAACCTACCCCAACTATTCTACGAACGAAAACTTGCTGTTTTCGTTCGTGGGTTGCCATTTTGCAACCCAAAATCAGTGGGAATCATCTAGAAATGATTCCCACGTTTTAGAAAAGAGGATTGGAAGAAAATAGAAGGTTTTTCGGATCAAAATAAGCTTTTCTTCAGTTTTTAGAAACTCACGATCGACTGTTCCAACAGTCGATCGAACCAGATCTTTGAAGAATCTCGCTCATCTCTCTCACCCTTTTTGTTTCCTTTCTCCTAGGATCGAACACTCTAGAAAGGTGATTGCTTTCCATTCTCGTGCAAGGACTCTCTTTCCCTCTCTGTTGAAAACGGCAACTCATCCCCTTTAAAAGGGGTGAGTTTTCTCCTATCAAAGGACGGACTTTTTCTTCTAATTTTTTCTGCTGGTGAGGGACGAAAAACCTTGGTCGATTCTTGGAGAGATTAACGGAGATCCAGCGACGAAAACCCTTGTCGCACAACTCTCTCGCCTTCTTTCTCACTCTCGATCTCTCTCCCGCTCACCATCTCTCTGTCGCAACCCACCTGCGTCAGCCTCACACCCACTCTCTGTCTCCGTGGAGTCTTCTCTCTGTTATCATACCTCCAAAACAGAGAAGCTACAAGGCACCATCACAGGCAATCAGCAGTTCTTTCATTCTCAGGAGCTGGTCTTTGTAATCTTCTCAGCAAGCTGATCGTTGTCTTCTCCATTCATCTTTTATTCCGAACTCGGGTAAGTCGATACTTATTCCACATATTCCACACCTGTTTAAAAATCTGAATGGGAGAGACATAGTTTCTGCATCTTCTGTTTTCAGTAAATCTGGATAACTTTTGTATTGACGTTTTGAATGGATGAATGCAAATAACATGACTATATTGACTTTCAAATTGATTGTCATATTCTGTGTAATGCCTTTAGGGTGATTGATATTTTTAGTTCGTTTAGGTAAGGTTTCATGATCTTCGTAGATTAAATATGCTGCTGGTTGCATCGACCTAACAATTACCCTGAACAGACAGTGCCACTATTTTAAAAATAAGATGAGTCCATACAAGATTTCATAGTTAAGAGTGTATGATAGTTCCTTGTTCTGTATAGTTCTGCCATTATAAAATAGATTCAGTTGTATGTGCATAGTTCCATCAGTTTCAAATTACCCATTTCGGTAATGCTACTTCAATACTTTAAAGTTTAGGTGTCTTCTTAAAAATAAAAAATAAAACTAATTAGAATCTTATACTTTAGAAAATCTGAATTTAATATTTCATTTTGTAGGAGTTTAAAGTTTTAGGAATTTTGTATATATAGGATTCTAGCAAACTTAGAAATGTTGCCATGATTTGTAAATATTAGCTAATTTAGAAACATTTAGAAGATAAAAAAAATCTTCCCTTTTAGAAATCTGTAAAATTTTAGAAATAATTTTCTTGTACCAAATCTAAGAAATTTAGAAATGTTTCTTTTTAAGATTTGTATTAGAAACTTTCCTTTTGGTATACTTAATTTAAAAGCATTCCTTTTTATTAGATTAGAAATTTGTAAACATTAAAATTTTGGAAACAAATTCTCTTGTATAAAATCTAATAAATTCAGAAATATTTCCATCTTAGGATTTGTATATTATTAAATTTAGAAACATTTAGAAAATTAGAAATTTCCCTTTATAGAAATTAGAAACTTTCCTTTTTAAAGATTTAGAAATAATTACCCTGTATAAATTTTAACAAACTTCGAAATTTTCTTCTTTTAGATTTGTATATTACCAAATTTAGAAACATGTAGAGAATTAGAAACTTTCCTTGTTATTAAATTTAAAAACTTTCCTTGTTGATATTTAAGAATTTGTAGAATTTTAGAAATAATTCTTTTGTATAAAATCTTAGAACTTTAGAAAAATTTTCTTTCTAGGATTTGTATATTAATAAATTTAGAAACCCTTAGAAGCTTAGAAACTTCCTTTTTTAGGATTTGTAAATATTTTAGGAAGTTGTAAATAAATAATTTCTTTTTTTGGGTGAAATCTAGATAAGGTAACTGGTTCATTGAGCCAGAGGTGGTTGGGTGCCTAACACCTTCCCAACTACTTAATTGAACCCCCTAACCCAGAAATCTGGTTGAATCAAATTTGAAACTCCCATGAGATTAATTAATTTTTCTTGGTGCCCATCCACACCCGAAATCGAACCATGGATGGTGGTGACTCCATTGACCCGAACCGACCCCCCACGGGCCGTGTTCTCACAGTGTCAATCAAGTTCTATTGGGCCCATATGTAGGTCTCGGGTACGGGTTGGTGCTGTGATAGCGCAGACCCGGATCTGGGGTGCTACATTAGGTGTCCAATGTGTTCCTTGTCATGAGAAATACTTGGCTTTTCCAACGCAGTGGTACAACAGGAACACGGTACTTAGCTCAATAAATAACAGGGAACATAAGAGGGCCCAAGATTTCAAAGGGAGACAGACCAAAATCTTGAAGAGAAGTACTCATAAAATCAGTAGCCCAAGCCATTCCACAAATGCCTTGTGATGTTTCGAATTTACTAAGAAACTACAAAATGATATGCAATATATAGAGAGCAAATTCTGGTGGGGCTGAAAGGAAAATGAATAGAAAATATATTATGGGAGCTGGAATAAATTATGCATATCAAAGTAAGAGGGAGGCATGGGATTTACAAATATGGAAGCCTTTAATTTAGCTCTTTTAACTAAGGCAGGATGGAGAGTGATCGGAAACCAGAAGTCATTTGTAGTGAGGTTGCTGCAGAGCAAATATTATAGGATGGGAAGCTTTATGGAAGAATTGTGGTTATCAACAAAGTCGTTAGTGAGCAGCCTCATATATCAAGATACAAAGTCACAGCAGTACAATAAAATGAATCAGCTTTTCCAAGCAAGGTCAGTTCACTAAAAATATTCCTTTAAGCCACTCAAAGGATCATTTTATCCTTCAGTACTCAAAAAAAGGAGGGAACTTTTCAGATTGGTCTACAATCTATATTTCTAGCCAAGTAAAGAAGACCAAATTATGCAATTGTGAAACATAAACAACCATGGGCAGAAGCATAATATAGAAAAGAATATTATTATCATAGAAATGGCAGAAAAAAGTCAAAGAAATGGCAGTGAGGGAGGATCTCAAAGCTCAATTCATAATCTTATTATCATAGATATTAAATGGGGACCCAAAATATACACAAATTTTGGCAAAACGTGCAAAAACGTATGAGATGAAAAGTCAGGATTGAAGACCCACCTCAATTTTCTAATGGGAGTCCCAAATTCTGATGCAAATGATTCTTTTTTGTTTGGAAAGTAAGCAAGAGTTTGTATTGATAAGTAAGTTTGTACAAGATTTACATCCAACGGAGCACTAAGACAAGAGTGCTATCCTCATTTACAACAGTTGATGCAAATGATTCTTGCTGTTGAAATACAACTACAACTAAGATAAGAAAAAAAAAAAGGCGACCAAAAACAAAGAAAGAAAGATTAAAAATATGAAAATAAGTTTTTGATAAATATATAAGCAAATAAGTAGAAAACACAAGTAGCATGAGCAACCAAAAAAACCAATTTCTGTACGATTTTAAACAACTCCGAACAAAAGGAGAAGAAAAAGAAGAACAAGCATCTACCTCATATGTGAAAGGACCTTGTATTGTATCCAAATCATGAGTGCCAATAGCAACCAGGGTTCTCCGTCTAAAACGAGAATTCAGATGTAAGTATTTCTCTTAGAAAGATTACATGAAATGCCGCCAAACCTTGACAATAATTAAAAACCAAAATAAAGGAATTCGAGAAATATAGAATAACAAACGTTTAAGTCAATCTAAATAGCAAATTTGAACAACTAAGATTACATGAAATGCCACCAAACCTTGACAATAATTAAAAACCAAAATAAAGGAATTTGAGAAATATAGAATAACAAACGTTTAAGTCAATCTAAATAGCAAATTTGAACAACTAAGCTTCAAGTTCACTGTTTTTTTTTTTTGCCTGAATCGACGGGACATTTTATTTTTTATTTTTTTTGCAGAAAAAATACAAGCATTGCCCGCAAGGTGACCAAAGATGTTCCTCCTATCAACCTAAAAAAGATCACCTCTTTCCACCCCCTGTTTAGCTAACTTATCTTCCCAAGTGTTCAAGTTCATATTCTGGTTACCCATATTAGAAAACAAAAACAAAAACTCAGGAAACTAAAGTAGAATCTCAAAAACAACCAACATTTGTTGGAAAAATATTCAACCAACAATTCCATCCCACCTTGATGATGAGAACCCCAAGACACTGATGCTTCTAGGTTTAGCACAGAATAAGCCAACCTTCTTAAGAAATCTCTAACTTCACCTCCTTCAAACAAGAGGGAACATGGGATCTGAGCACTTCTCACTGATGCAAAGAGATGGTTACGTAGTCCAGTGACTCCAGTGAATGCTTCAAAATCGAATGTCTTAAATTTTATTCCTAAAAACATCCGACTAACATGACCCAGACAAGTAGCTCTACTTACACCTGCAACGCCTATTGAGTCACATCTGCGTCTTGCTCCACAGTCTGCCTCTTTCTCATCAAACTATAAATTTCTAACCCCATGTAGAGGTTATAGCAATTTAGAAGTAGAAAAAGTAAACTAGATCATGTTCTCGTTAAGGACCTAAGGTCTAACTATGTGTGGCTTGCATTTAGAGATGTAATACATTTAAGAAGGCTCCCTGTCTTGATTTCAAGTTATAGAAGGATTTACATAGAGCCAAGTTTAAGTGACTGAAAAAGAAAAGCGAGAAGCCAGAGTGTGTGGCGGTGGTGATCGTACAACTAGGATACTATTGGCTGTCCTTGGTGGTGGTGGTGGTGGTGGTGGTGATGGAAAAGGGAGGAGTGTGGGGTGTGGTTCCAAAATTATCACCAATTAATAGAATGGAAGTTGCCTCAAAAGAAAGCTGGTTAAGCCATCTGCTAAGAAAGTTTGGTGTCATGTTACACAACAAACTATTATGAGGCCTCATTTGATGCCTTCTATCAGTCATTGGGATTTTGGATTGTGATCAGGCATCTAAAACCAACTATTAATGTTTGTTTTATTTGTAATCGGCTAATCTATTGATTGTTTTTATTTCGTTTCACGTTTACTTTAGTTTTTCTATCTTTCTTCTTTCGAAAAAAGTTTTTAAATGTGTTTATTGGCAATTATCTTTTTATTCGCTATGATTACAAGCACATTAATCATCACCAAATTATCAAATTTGACTAATATCCCATAAGAGGTCACCTTGAAATATAATTGCATGCATGACATGTTCACAGTGGGCAACAGCCCAAGTTAGTCATTTTGATGTTCTTCATTTACAGGTTTGCAATGCTAAATAGTTATCTATATTTTAAAACTTTCGGATATTTTATACCATCTTTTCTGCACAGCATGGAAGGTTTCATTTATTGGCAGTTAGTTTCAACCATACAAACACGCTGATAATCTGTCTCATATGAACAACAAAAATACTTTATGCTTTGCAAAAGAATCAGAGGTACATCAGATAGCAAATTAACCAAGTTAAAGAGCATTGTAAACCAAAACCGTAAGTTAATAAAAGCTTCAATATTTAGTAGAGAAACTTCAAGTACGAGCTGCGTGGTGTAAATGAACCAGACATCAGAAACTTTACCGGCAAATGTTTTGATGGAGCCTGTCTTGTAGATCAATGAAGCTGTTATATCGCACTTCATCAAAAGTTATACCTCTTAAAACAGCACAAACAATATATGGGCGAATCATAGAAGTCTGCAGACGTAAAATATAAAAATCAAAGAATCATAAAAAGCAGAAAACAGGCATCATGGATAACAGAACAGCAATAAGAAGACTTGATTACAAAATAAGTACCTCTGGTTTTACATGCATTTTGAGCTCAGATTCACCTTGAATATTAGTCACAGTATACATGGGAATCTTATCGAGTCCGGTAAAAATTCGAAGGGCTTGAACAAGCCCTTCAAGGCAAAGCAAATCATATCTGATTACACATGACATTAATTGTCAATCGCATTCATAAATGACCAAAAAGCAAAATAATTTTTCCATAGTCAATTTTTAACCACATAAAAATGATGAAATCAATTCAATTGAAAAAATTTTAAAGCAATTCAATCTAAGATTAGATGAAGCAACCCACAAAAAAATAATAACAGTGACAACACCTGTTCGCAGGCACTTCAATTTTGTATATAACCTCCTCATCTTCGGCTGCTTCTTCCTCTTCCAAATGCTTCTCTTTCCTAATAATGGCTTTTTCTGTTGTCTGAAACAAGTAAGACACTGTATTTTTCACTTCTTCATAAAATCAAAAACATACTCGAAAGAAATACATATTTAAACAATTAAAAATGAAAACTCTAGTTCATCCCGACAATTTTAAAATCCCGTTAATATGAAAAAGAAAGATAAATTTATGAAAAAATAAATAGGGATCGATTAGAAGAACTTACAACATCGTCCAGCTCGATCCCGAAATCGAAACAGAGGTCTTCGAATTCTTCTTGTGCTGAAATTGACAACAGTAAATGCCGTTAGAACCCTAAATTCCCAAATGGGTAAAGAAAACAAAAATTTACCAGATTAAAAAGGGAAAATAAAACGAAAATACGAAACATTTTACAGTTACGCTTGAACTTACTGTAAGTTTTGCCCAATGCATCAAAGAGACGATCTCTTCCGACACTGACCGTTGGCATGGCTGCAACTTGCAACGATGCTAAAATGCGGGTTGTTCAGCGTCAGAAAGCGGCTACGGTACGAGGTAAGGAGGGTTGGTTTATTATACTCTTGAGTCTCAGAAAAGAAAAGAAGGCGAATGGAATGACTTGGCGTTCATATGGCGCAGGCCATACACCCCGATGCGATGTGTTAGAGGATTTCGTATTCCTTTCGGCCGAGAGGGCCGAAACGTTCCTTCTTCGGCCAATCGAAGCGAGGCAGAATTTAGAAGTAACTTTTCCGCCGAATCTCTTTTAGACTTACCTTTGTAAAAAGTAAAAAAATGAGAAAGGATGAGATAGTATCCGATGCAAAAATTTTATTTTATTTTATATTTTTTTCTCCTATGCACTTTAAGTGAAACTAGCAGGGTGCACGTGCATTACTACACTTAGATGGGCGTACTCTCGTTCTATATGGTATAGATAGATGATGTCGCGTTGAGGGGTTGAATTTTTTTTAAACAAATGAAAAACTCTTTATACTTGCAACAAAAATTAGGATATTTATAGTTTATACCCTTGAGGTTAGGCCTAGCAATGGGTCAGATATATATCTAAATCCGATCCGAAAATCTCGAATTCAGATATGAGATATAGATCCGTGGTTCGAATACGGATATCGGATTTCAGATCCGAATTTGAATCTGTCCATATCCGATCCAAATAGGATCCGAATCGAAATCAACATATACTTTTCATTAAACCATTGGTAAACTTTATATAAACCATGGTTAAACCATCCTTACTCATATCTTGCTTTAATATTTATATGGCTCATTAGTTTTAATAGTTAAAATTTGCTTTAATAGTTAAACTTGACTTTTGAGTTTTAAGTTCAAATCGGATCTAATTCGAATCGAATTCAAATTTCGGTTATTTATTCGGTTGAATTTCGAATTCGGATACAGTATATAAATTCGGTTTCGAATTCAAATTCATGTATAAAAGATTCATTGGATTTCAGATCGAATTTGGATATCAGATTTTTATTTTCGGTTCAAATTTGGATCATGGTAGATCCCTACCGTATTCGACCCATTGCCAACCCTACTTGAGGTGCATTAAGTGGTTTAAATTTTTTTAAAACAAATAAAAAACTCTTTATACTTGCAACAAAAATTATGATATTTATAGTTTATATCCTTGAAGTTTCCAACAATCTCGCTTTTACCTCTAAGGTTTCTAAAATTTCAGTTTATCATCTTGAGGTTTTTATGTGTGACAATCTCCCATATTTGACCATTAAATTTGTAATTAATAAAATGTTAATTGACAAAATTGCTCATATTATTTATATTTAAAAGTTAATAAGAAATTATTTATGCATTAAATATAAAAAATACTCCTGAGCATGTATGAACCGAGTCTAGTTTTCTTCATTTGTATTGACACTGTAAATATTGAACCAACCCACTAAAGGGTAATCCAAGTATTTATTTTTTAATAATTAGAGTTAGAGGCGTAAGATTGTCATTATATATTTTTATGTCTAGCCACGTCATCAACGCTATTAAATTTTTATAGTCACACGTGTAGAAGGGAGAGATTATTACCCATTGCGAACTCAAGGTGGTGAACTAATATTTAAAAAGCCTCAAGGGGTAAGTGGGATTGTTGAAAACCTCAGGGAGTAAACTGTAAATATCAAACAAAAAAAATCCTAACAATCTTTGTGCAAGAACATTTACCTCAAAATTCAAGAACAAGTACATGGGAAAGGTGTAAAGGAGTGTGAGATCATGATATGGTAATCGACACGCCGCAAAAAAATCACTAATGAAAATTAAAGAAATTTCTATTTCTCCTAGCTGTTTTGCCTATTTCACTTGGCACGCCACCCTGTATCGTCGACACGCTGCAAAAAATCGATTAATTTCAAATAAGTGATTTTACTGCTCTGAAATACATCGCTACCTCTCAAAAAACAAAATTTCAAGTTGAAACTGTAAATGCTAATATGGTTGGTGTGTCCTCTTTATTTTGCATGATCCTTGGGGCTAGTTTTACTTCTCTTCTCCGAGCTAATTAGCGGGTAGAACTTGCCTTATCATTTTAAAAAACAAAAAATGGAAAGAGATGGTAGGGATGGCAATGGTGTAGGTTTAGTTAGTTAACCCTCATATATGCTCTTGGTGATTAAGGTTCTATATTTTATAGATAGATTTAGCATCCAAATATGCTAGTAGGGTGCATGTGCATAACTGCGTGTAGCAGGGGAGGGAATCGTTGCAACTATTCACAATTTAAACCTAAATAGTGGAAGGAGAGGTGGTTGTAGTGGTTATATATATGTTAGGATTATTTTGTTTGTGGAGGGTAAAGGTTGGGGAAAAAAAGATGGGGCCTGAATCAAAGAATATTCCTCCATCTTCTCTTTATTAATAGTATAGATGTTTTTCATATGCATTTGATGTAAAAAGTTATATACATCTATCCTTTCACCCTTAAAAAATCAATTCAAATACTTATTTTTTATATATATTTCATATAAATATATATATACACACACACATGCTAGGGGACTACATGCGCTATGTGCGATGCAAAATTCTAATTTATAGATATTTTCCTGGGGCACATTTAGAAAAACACCCCCACTACGTCATTTCAATTTGTTAGTTTTGCTTACGTAGTATATCAAATTTATAAAATAGGGAAAAATCGAGGGGCAATTTGAGTACAGATTATCATGCCAGAATCTTGGCAATTCCCTCTATATATTAGTATAGATATATTCAAGTGGCATTACATGGATGCCAAAATGGCTTTTTGTGAATGCTAAAGCCCAATGCATTTTATTAATTTTTTAACAAATTAAATGGTACAGTATATTTGTCCATTTTTTGATTTGAAAGCATCCTTTTAGGTTTTGATTAGCAACTATCGCCTGTTGGAAACAATTGTTTTTAACCTTCCCTTTTGATATATGTAATTTTTCGATTTATCTGTTGCATTCCTTTGTTTCGTGTATAAAATTTTCTTACCGTCGGAGCTTCAAGCGGGACTGTTCCTTCTAATAATATTCCGGTTTCTGTTATTCTTTGCTTTGTTTCTGAAGACACAGAGGGAATTACACTTGATTCTGAAGAGAGAGTAGGAATTAGTTTGTTGTTATCTTGTTTGCGAGCGGACCAAGGTGAGGGGCCTTTCTATTGGGTCTCTTTAGGGCTCTAGCAATGATGCTTGCCACACAACAAGCAATTCGTTTAATACATTCAATACGGAATGAGTGTTCTTCTAGCATTTGCTGAAACTTTATGAAATAAATGGAGAAAATTGATAAATAAATAACAATCAAAGACATTCTTTCTAGGACAAATAAACCCAATTATTGACATGATGCTTGTTCGTCAATCAACCATTTGAATTCTGATAAAGAAACTTTAGACTATGGGGTTTCCTTCTAAATGCCAAGCCCTATAGACATTGGATAAAAACTAAAACTGGAGCAAATCAGAAGTAGTATAAAATTTATACGGGAATTTCAAGAAAGCTGCTGTGTTTCATGAGCTAGTATTATGGTTCCATGCATAGAAGTTAGTGAGTTAATTGGATTTATTGTAGGTGATCTACCAGAATAAAGATGATCAATGTTAGCTAAAAAATTCTTTTTATGATTAGAGGTTTTGTGTACCTTAATCATGTTTCTGGTTAAAGGCTAAGAAACTTCTTACTTACCAAATGAATGTATTGGGTCTTTATTTAATGAAAAACCTTGTTCTAAATTAACAAACTGCTGTAAGATCATGGATCTTATTGAATTTTGTGGTTTTTTTCTTTGCAAGCAAAAAGGCGGTTTCTTGAAGTTTATTCGAAAGCCACCTAAATCAATCAATCGGTTTAATGAGTTTTATTAATTGCAATCTTCATTTTTTTTTAATCTTTTTATTTATTTTGCAATCTTCAAACCTTGAGGTGTTAGCAAGGAAATGGTTGATCAGAAAAGTTGATGATGATGATTGGGAAGATCTAAAACTTCCTACTAGATCCAATCCATCAAGTATATCAAAAGCAAAACTTTGAGCTTTCTTAATGAACTACTCCAATTAATGACATTTGTTGGATTGAAGACTCTTGGAAATGGTAATCTGAATGTCCCATTAATTATCAATTAGCTGAAATTAAACTATGTATCATTAGTGGATATTTACTTATACTGTGGGGAAGATGCTGCTGCTTGACCATCAATTAAACAAAATGTAATACTGCATCATTCATTATGAAGTGAACATATGTTGCCATACCTCAATTTGAAAGTGATTGCCTTGGATGAGGTGATTCATGAGACACATGTTCAGTCACCCTAACTGAAGGATTTTTGCATGATTAAAAATTTGAAACCTCCAGAAGAATGATAATATTAACAATTTAAAAAGATCACCTGGATGATAATACACTCTTTACTTAGAATTCTTAGGGAAATTTGGTTTGTAATGTATTATTTTTTCATAATAAGTATTTGTAGTTTGGTTGGATTTACAATCTTATGAGGAGCAAGTGTGCAAGTGTCAAAATTTGTTGGAAAATATATTTTCCCATGTGACAAAATGCATGACAAAGAGTATTGAAATTTATTAAAACATTCAGTTTGTTGATGAAGTGAAGTATGGTTGAATGTGTGACTTGAGATAGCTTCTAGCAAGGTTAAGTGTAACTTGCTGGAGCTACTCAACCAACTGGATTCTCGGGCTGTTCTCAGAATCAGTTGGGTTTGTTTCTAGTTAGTTAGGTTGTTTTCAAGATTAGTTACAGGTGGTTACAGCAGTTATTAAGGGGTTAATAACTCTTGATTTAAAGCTTCTTGAAGCAGGGGAGAAGGGGGTCTTTGGTCCAGGAGAGCTTGGTGAATAGTGGAGCTGGAGGAGATCAGTGAGGGAGGTTGCTGCAGACTTTTTGGAAGACTGAGAAAGTCTTCAAAGAAGGAACATTCCAGACCTGTGAAAGATTGGAATGGGCAATCATGAGCTATCTCATGGTGATCGAGTGAAGCCTTGAGAATGCTGAAGAAGTTGAAGATAAGTGTTTTGTTAACAAAGGTTGTGGAATCAACCTTGTAAGTGACTTTTTGTTTTAGTAAAAGTTTCTGTAGATCTGAACAATAGTTGATTTGTCTTTTTCATTTTAATACACCTGTTTCAGGCCTGAATTTACTCAGAGAAACTTGTGGTTTCATTTTGACAAATTGTATAGGTTGTTCTTGATTAATAGTGTGATATCTTTTCACTGTTTCGTTATCTGTTATTGTAATCCTTTCTTGGTGTTTAGAATCCTAGAGAACAGGGACCTGAGATTAGAAATCTCAATTGGTATCAGAGCCACTCCACTCAAATCTGTTAAAGAGTAAGATCTTGGTTCTCTATGGACTACAACAAAGAAGGGGCTTCTTCCTCTAGGCCACCCCTCTTTGATGGGTCAAATTATGCCTATTGGAAGGCAAGAATGCGAGCCTATCTGAAATCTTTAGATGGCCCAAAAAGGTTGTGTCTAAAATTCAGAGGCTTTTAGATGGCCCAAAAGATATATGTCTATAATTCAGAGGCTTATAGACGGCCCAAAGGATATGTGTCTAAAATTCAGAGGCTTTTAGATGGCCCAAAAAGGTTGTGTCTAAAATTCAGAGGCTTTTAGATGGCCCAAAAAGGTTGTGTCTAAAATTCAGAGGCTTTTAGATGGCCCAAAGGATATATGTCTATAATTCAGAGGCTTATAGACGGCCCAGAGGATATGTGTCTAAAATTCAGAGGCTTTTAGATGGCCCAAAAAGGTTTGACTTTGAGTGGTTCTCGTGACCAAACAAAGGTTCTTGGAATATTCTGAGGCTTCCAAAGGTCCTAAAAATTTTGACTTTGAGTGGTTCTCGTGACCAAACAAAGGTTCTTGGAATATTCTGAAGCTTCCAAAGGTCCTAAAAAAATTGACTTTGAGTGGTACTCGTGACCAAACAAAGGTTTTTGGAATATTCTGAGGCTTCCAAAGGTCCTAAAAATTTTGACTTTGAGTGGTTCTCGTGACCAAACAAAGGTTTTTGGAATATTCTGAGGCTTCCAAAGGTCCTAAAAAGTTTTGACTTTGATTGATAAAAATAACCAACCAAAGGTTTTTGGAATATTCTGAGGCTTCCAAAGGTCCTAAAAATTTTGACTTTGATTGATAAAAATAACCAACCAAAGGTTTTTGGAATATTCTGAGGCTTCCAAAGGTCCTAAAAATTTTGACTTTGATTGATAAAAATAACCAACCAAAGGTTTTTTTTTTTTTGGAATATTCTGAGGCTTCCAAAGGTCCTAAAAATTTTGACTTTGATTGATAAAAATAACCAACGAAAGGTTTCTTTCTTCTGAATTTTCTCAGTTTTCAAATGCAAAAGCTTGATTGAAATATGTTTGAGTTGAATTGGTATCAAAAAATATGACACCTTGGTTCCCTCTTTGATTTTTAAAATTAGGTTAAATCCTGAAAGAATATTTTATTTTATTCTTTTTTTTTTGTATTTTTTTTGTTTTTGATTTTGTATTTTTGGAACATTTCTTATGTTCTTTTCAGGGTGCCTAAGGATTATCCACAGTGTTTTAGGCATTTTATTCTGAAAATTTGGGCTGAACAGTCAATTTGTGCATTTTTTTGAACGTATCCGGTATAATATACCGGATAAGAATATGCCTTATTGTATCCGGTTAGGGTTATCGGATACACGCATATATCTTTGTATCCGGAAATATATACCGGATCTGAAGGAAAGTGTTTTTAACCGGCCTGAGTTGCCGGTTAATGCCGAAATGGCCTTTTTTGACTCATTTTTTCACCAGATTAAGTTTTTTTTCATTCCCATTTGATGTTCACCTTAACTTGACCCCCAAAACTTGCCCCAGATTGGGCTTGGACATGGTATTATCTACAATTCATACATTCATGAAAAGAACATGGCTTTACCTTGCTACCTTGTATTACCTTCATTCAATACATTATACCTTGGCCTGTAAAACATGCAAACGGCCTTCCCACATTTACACCCAATTCCCCAAACGCAATTATGTGCTTTTAGCTGAAAACGTGTTTCTCCACCTTCAAGCGTATGGTTTTTGGGTTTTGGCTTAATTGACAACTTAGAACTCAAGTCTAGTGATGCCCGGAATCGAATCACAGATCCCATTGTCATCACATCATTGACCCAAATTCTAAGGTAAATGTTTTCACTTTCGCTTTCCGAAGTCACGACCTCGGTGCGCCAAGCTACACACATTCATGGTTCAACTTCCTAATAGGTAATGGGTAGGCTGTGCAAATTGTTTCAAGTGCTCAAGTGCAATTTAAAATTGTGGTAACATTCACAACGTCCCAGCCCCTTGCCACTCTTTTTCGTAGCCATGCATTCCATTTCAAGCCAAGGTACATATGACAAAAATAATGAAGCTAAATACAAGCAAGCAAGCACCAAAACAACTAAATATGCACAAAAAATATTACATGCCCAAAAAGTGGTATACAAAACATGTTATTTGTACAAACAACAATTAAATCATGTAAGCATGCTTGAAACCCAAAAGCATTCCTAAAATTCTAGATTTCATGCTTTTTTTCATGCTCAAAGTGTACCATTTCTACCCAAATTGAAGCCTAAAATTTTAGCACTACTTGGCATGGTTCAAAAGTGTTTCAATGAGGTAAAATATGCTTTAAAATCTCCAGAAATATGCACTAAAATTTTCAGATTTCTCATGCCCAAAAGTGCATCCTTCATACCCCAAATTAATGCCTAAAAGTTTAGCAACTACTTGACATGGTATATTGGTGAACATACTAAAAAAAAATCCACAATATGCACTAAAATTCCAGATTTCATGCTCTTGGTTTTCATGCTCAAATTGAATCCCTCTATACCCCAAAACAAAGGCATGGCATAACAAAAAATTTTTAAGCACAAAAAAGTATGCTTCATAGGAATCATGTTTGAATACCCAAAAAATTCTGAACTCCTTGATTTCATGCTACTAATTCTTATATTCAAACCATGGTATTCAAAATTCAAATTAGAGCATGTTATCACCAAATACAACCAAATCATGCTTCAAGATAGGCTTTTCCTAAATCAACCTTTAGGCAACATCAAGCAAAACATACATGACTTGATTCATATAAAATTCAAAAGCATCCCAATCTGATTTAGAATACAACATTATGCACAAATAAAACAAACAAAATAGCAAGCATTCAAAAGTGATGAAAAAGCATGAATATACACAAAATGGCTTAAATCCACAAGTCCCCAGCAGAGTCGCCAGTTGTGAGACATGGGAAAAATCACCGGAATGATCATCCCTCCGTCAACACACGGGCTCATCGCAAAAATGGGAGAGTCGCCACCATTCATGATTTTGGGGTGAGAATGGACACCAAAGAGTTCACAAATAAGCAAAAATAGCCAAAAGAAACATTCTAGGATAAAAATAACCCTACTTGAAAATCAAATCCAGAGATGGGTAAGGGGATTAGATTATGAACGGGGGAAGGTGTTAGGCACCCCCATTCATCCACACGAAGTGGTAGCCAAGTGTATGTTCATACAAAAATAAGAAAGCTTGCTAAAATCATAGAAAACCTTGAAAAAAGACCAATATATGATATTTCCACATGAAGATCTAAATGGATTCTAGATCCCCTCTCATGTCAATATCATTTCTGGAATATCTCAAAAGATGGAAATCAAAGCTCAAGTTGCTCAAAACCAAGTTAAATCAAATCCGGAAAATTCGGTAAAAAGTATGCCATTTGCCTTGAAATCATTCAAACCCAATTCTAAATTGAACCAAACCAAATCCATTTGAAAGATTAGGGTAAATAAGAGTCTCATGCAAAATTTCACTTCATTCCGATGAAAAATCTAGGAGTTATGCTCCTTTGAAGTTGCTACTGGGGATTTTTAAAAGTGGTAAGTGGGCACCTTTGGAAAATTGTCTAGAAAAATCCACTACATGAAAGTCCACGAAATTTGGTGTGATTGAAGTTTGTATGGCCATTTTTCAAAAGAAACTAGCCTCATACAAAAATCCCTTCGGATGTGCCTTGGGTGGTCTCCCGAACAGGCCCCGAAGATCACAGATTTACCCAGAAAAGTACAAATGAACAGTTCTGAGTAAATCGGATACCAATAATTCAAATGGAATCCAAAAATTATGAAACCAACTGGATTTGAAAATAGACTCATAAAGGAATACTCAGAAACAAAAATCACTCGAATCGGACTTAAAACGAACACATGGCGGTCCGTCGAAGTGACAAGTTCTGTATTTGAACCTGAACTGTCCACTCAACTTCGACAGAGAGGTGTCAAAAATCCGCTTGATAGAAATTTGTGAAATTTGGTGGACATAAACTAGACAGCCTCACCTTTCCCATGGTTCTGGAATCGCCCCAAAATTCATCCGGATGATGAAGTTATGGGCGTCCGAAGTAAGGGTACAGGTGCTGTCAAGCTAAGCCATTCTTGAAGAAAAACCAAATCCGAAAAGTGATAAAAATGTGTGATTCGTGCAAGATGAACACAAATACTTTAAAAATCATTGAAAAGACATTCCAGAATTGATTGAGGCCATTTATTTGAGATTTATCACAATAAATGCAATAAACCCCAAATATGAGCCTATCCCGCCAAAATAGTGATATGTATGTGCAAGTGTAAAAAAACCAAACAAGATCAATAGCATGCATACATATTCATCCAAATAGGGTTCTAAGATAGCCTAGGGTTCCGTTCCATTATCGTTTCCCTCTGTTCTCTCTCCCCGTTAAACACGGTTCTTCAAGATAATCAAGGGTACTTTGAATATGGAACGGTTTACAATCAATCAAAAAGGCCTTATGCTACATGGGTTCTAGCACTAGGGTCAATCCCCAGTCTCGTTTCTCCTAGATCCGTCTTCACGTTTTACGGCTAGGGGAATCTTGAGATACTTTGAGCCGGGGAAGGATTTCCACACATACAAACAAGGCTTTACACTACAGAAAGGTAGAAGAAGAGATCTAGATCTAGGGATGTAAAGACAGAAAATAAAAAGAAAAGTTGAGGCTTACCTGAGTTCTGGAGGTGATTCCGCAGCGGTTTTCTTCTTCTCTTGGAGTTCTTCTTTGCGAGAATTCAAAACAAGAGTTGAGTGCCATTTGCTTAAGGAGGAGTCTCCTATTTATAAGCAAAGGCTAAGGTCATTGGTAGACACAACTTAATGTCTAGAACCCCCCAACCTTAACCCTAAGGTTATTTCCGAGATTTCCCCTCATTTAATGAGGGACATGATGGTAACAAGTGATTTCTCTCGGAAAACCCTAATTTTGAGCAAAACTTGCGTATCCGGTATATCAGGCCGGATACACAAGGTCCTTAAGGTATCCGGTATACAATACCGGATACACTAAGCACTGCTTGTATCCGGTATGTTCCACCGGATACAAAGAAAGGTACTTGTATCCGGCCTGAGTTGCCGGATACAAGGAAAAAAGCCTTTTTTCCAAATTTTAACACAGGCAACACTTATTTACATATAATATCGTTTAAGTAAATGTCCTCGTATTTTTTAATCTCCATTTACTTAAGATATTACATGTAAATAAGCAAACACCCCCCATTTGAATCCATTAAAAATAGTTCCAGACCCAAATTCCAAGTGAATAAAAAGTCAACTTTCCAGTTCTAGGCAAAATTCCGATTTTTCAGGTCTGGAAAAAAAGGTTCAATATGTTAAAACCAAGGTATTCGCCAAGATTTAAAATCTCAAAAAATTCTTTTATGCAATAACATGGCTAAAAACCTGATTACCGGGAAAAATTATCTTGAAATCTGGCTTTAAAAAATATTTCATTTTCTGGGCTCAAAAGTCAACAAAATTCACCCGGAAAAAGTTTGACTTTGCACAAAAGATTGAATTCGGGCCTTTTCCTTTTCCGTTTTGGATTCAAATGGGTTAAGTACCTCAAACCCAATGCAAAGAATTGAAAATTCCAATAAAATATCTCTCCTTCAAGATTTATCAAAAACCGTGCAATTTTGGGGTGTCTACAGTAACAGTTGCATATATAACTGACAATTTACTTTCCAAAAAATTGAGGAAATTTTTTACCATTACGCCTGTGAGACATGGATTCGTCATCTCGGATGACTTCCGATTATCGTCACGCGGGGATCGATAAAAATAAGAGTCGCCACCATCCATTTTAAGGTGTGAATGGACACCAAAGGGTTCATAGATGTCAAATAGAGCCAAAGTAGCTCTAATACAAGGAAAATCCAGAGATTGGGTACGAGGAATTATTTATGAGTGAGGGAAGGTGTTAGGCACCCCCACTCATCCGTCTAAGACGGTTACCATATGCTTGCTCATACTTTAAATCATTTGTTAGTAAAATAAACTAAGAGGTGCTTAACAAGCACAATGTGTGTGACCTTTCCACATGAGAAGTCTAATGAACTTAGGCTCTCTTCATGGATCCATCACTTCTAGAACTTCATGAGTGAAGTGAAATCAAGATAGAAATGAAGAAAATCCAGCTAAGGCAAATCTGGAGAAATTAGGTCAAAAGAGCTTGAAAGCTTTGATTAACCATAACTCATTCAATTTAAATCCAAATCAAATGAAACCAAAGCCATTTGAAAACTGGTACATAGTAGAATATACAGTAGAAAATTCAGCTCAATCCGATTCAAAACAAAAGAGAAATCCACATATGAAATCTGCTGTTATAACTCAGAAAAAGCATTAAGTAGGCATTTTCAAAGCTCTATTCGTGGAGTTTGGCTCAATAAAAATCCATGAAAATTGGTATGGAGGAAGTATGTAGTGCCATCTTTCCAAAGAAAAAGACCTCACACCAATCTCTATCCGGATGTGACTTGTGTGCTCTCTTGAACAGGCCTAGAAGACCACAGATGAGCTCTGGACCATGCCAGCGAGCACCTCTGAGTCAACTGAGCACCCAAGACACAAAACAGATTGAAATCTGCTGAAACCAGTTGGAAATGAAAATAGACTTCTCAAAGAAAACTCAGAAATTAAAATCATAGGAAACGGATTAAAACTGAGCAAATAGTGCACCATCAAAGCGGCAAGTTCAGCAATCTGGGCTGAACTGTCTTACAAATTTTGAAGAGATGATGTCAAAATTTGGCTACATGGAAGTGGATGAAAATTTCCAGATATTAAATAGGCTTTCCAATCTATCACATGTCTTTGGAATCACTCAAAAATTCATCCGGAGGATGAAGTTATGAGTCTTCCAAGACAGGCCACAGATCTGTCCTGTTTTGAGGTTTTTTGAAGAGGAAACATGGAAACCGGTGCATGTGTGCATGTGGATTCGACCAAAACCTCAAAATCAACAAGAAATCCTCTCATGAAGTTCTAAAAACTCATTCTAAGGCCAATGATCTCAGATTTTCCATATTCACATGGAAATCCAAGATCTAGCCTATTTTGATAAAAATGGTGGAAAGTGGGTGCGAAGATGTGAAAAATCACATTTCTATGAGAAAGTTGGAATCCATGGCTATTGAGAGCATGGATTCACATCTTCTCCAAATATAAATAAAATCAGAGAAGCATTCAAGGGTTCAAAATAACCATATAGCGTGCTTTTCATCATTTGAGGGTTCTAAACCTAGAGGATCCATTCCACCTTCCTTTTCCCCAGGCTCTCTCTTCACGTTTTACGGCTAGAGAGGATTCCCAGGTACTTTAAAAGGGGTTTGGGGTTGCAAACAACACAAGGTGGTCTTACACTACAGAAAGGTAGAAGATGAGAGATTTGCTAGAACTTAAAAGGGAAGCAATAACTCAAATAGGCCTTACCTTAGTAGCTTGAACAGTTGAGTAGCCAATCCAGCAGAGGTTCTCCTTCTTCTTGCAGAGCTTCTAAGCTTCAGATTGTCAGCCATTTGCAAGAGGAGGACCCCTCTATTTATAGGCCAAGTCAAGGGTAAAAGAGTCCCAAGGGTAGGCCAAAAAGGCCTTCTAGATTATTCCAATTCTCCTCCAAGGCTTGAATTGGAGTAATTCAGCAAGTTTCGGAGGGTGAAATAGGGAGTTCAAGTCCCTAAGAGAGAGGTAATATGCATAAATAAGGCTCAGGGATCAAGCCATTTCACAAATCCCCGAAACAGCCAAAACCGTATACTCAGTGCGGTTTCTACACAACCGCCACTCAAAGTACGGTTCATGTATAAATTTGACCAAACCGCATATACAGGGCGGTTCAATTCAGTTATGCTTTAATTGATTGCTGTCCACGCGGCTTAACGGCCGAAGCTTCGCGAAGCCACGTGGCCGCCAGCGCAACAAGCCTTGATGTGAACCGTGCTGTGTGTGCGGTTGCAACCGCACATACAGAGCGGTTGAGACCGAGATTATAAAAACCGCATACACAGTGCGGTTGGCACTGATTTTGATTGTTTTTGAAAGCTTGACACATGTCAAGGCTCAAGTAAGACATTTAAAGCCCATCTTAGTTAATCTCTTATATTGGGGTGCAATTTGGGGTGTCTACAATGCCATTTTATTTTAATGCATCTTCACGATGTTGTTTATGGACTGTTATGGAAAGTTTTGCATTTTAATTGGATGGCGCAAATCCCAAGGGGGCACCTTGGTTATATATATATATATATATATATATATATATATATATATATATATATAATTCAATGACGTCGGATAGAATAACGATTATTTTGTAAGCTAGTTCGAACAGATAATTAACAGGGAAGAACACAAACAGTTTGCCCCAAAACACATAGACTATATCTTCGAGATTCAACTGAATATTATTTAATCAAATAATGACGAAAAATAGTCCACAAGCCGGACTATATAGCCAAAACTCACCTGTTACCAAAAATAGCAATAGGGCGCGCCCTTAAAAGAAAATACGGGTTAAATAAGCATTCTGCCCAAAATGGGTTCAAAATCACGTGCTAATTGAGAAAAATGTATATCAATTATAAAATATATATATTATAATTAAATTTTATGATATAGAATATATGAAATATACATAGAATATAATTATTATAGCTAGCTATTTATATTATTTTTTCGGATTGTTGCTCGGTTGAGATGGGCTCGGTTTTTAATTTGGATTGGTTCAGTTGTGGTGGTCATAGACCTAGCTAGGTGTGGTCTTGTGCATCGATTAATTGTGCCTTTATTCAAGGATTTGAATCACCTGCTGGGTGCCCAGCACTGCTGGGCATCCAGCAGCCAATGGGAATCCTTTATTCAATACCCGAACGAACCATTGCAATACTTTGAATCAATCTCTCTTTCCGGCTGAGAGGGAAAAGGGAGAAGAAACGTAGGGCTTCATTCCCTCTCTCGCGCCCTGCTCACTTCGTTATCGCGTCTTGCTCATTCTCTCGCGACATCGCACGGCAACAAAAGGGGAGAAGACGTAGGGCTTGAGCTGTCTCACTTCCTTTTCGTTTGATATTTCATTCTGGTATGCAACTGATTTTTTTCCCATTTATTTGCTAAGCCTCCTCCCGTTTTCTTCTTTCCTATGGTGAATGGGAGCCTTGATTTCATGAATTTAAGATGAGCTATTCCCTTGATGAAAAGGGTTCCTTATGTCCATTTGTCTAATGGGTCACCTTTCACTATAGCAGTCCGGATGGTTTGAATAATAATAGATTGGATCATTAAATTGAAGGTTTCTGAAAATTAATTCCTTCTTTCTGATTGAAACATCCAGATACTAAGTGAGTCTTTAAGTATTCCATGTTGCTGTTGGCCTTCAGTCTAGTTTGCAACACCCAACAATGTTCATGTTTTGGGGACGAGACACCAATTCCTAAGTTTCATTAGTGGTAATAACATTTGCTTCGTGTATCATAGCTTCTGTTCGACATGTTTAAAAGATTAGCAAACTATCGTTGGCTCACTTGGAATGTTGAGAATTTCGATATTAAGGTGTGCACACTCAGGATGGCCCTAAAGATGCTTTTCTTACATCCTCTCTCCATAGCATGTTGGTTATGTAAAGCTGATTGAAAATGATCACAATTATGTGGTAATTGTGGAGGTTTTGACTCATATATGTCAGCATGAGATGTATCTGCATCAGCTAAAAGTATGTCTAGATCAGATAATTTAGGTTTCAGTCTGAGTTCCAGTGCTTGATCATCCAATAGAGGATAAAAATATTAGGGTTGGTAGGGTTGCATCTTTTTACTTTTAAAAAGGTCTTTTTGATGTAAGAAATACTAAAGATTTAATTAATTGTTGCTTCATTGGTTTGGGTTTTTTTATTTCTGTGGGATATTTTTGGGTAGGCTATACGATTGATAGAACCTAGTTATATGACAAAATGAAAGAGTTGCTGAAGACAATTCTAATTCGCTATATTGATTCCATGGATGCTTGAGAATATCCATTTTGATATTAAGTTTTGGTGGTTACGAATCCCCTCATTTGAAAATTGGATTGGATTAATCGACCAGCACATCCAGTTGTTTTTTGTTTCGCTCCATTATGATTCATCAGCTCTTCACTGACATGGGGATGTTAAACTCAAAATTAATTAAAACATGCTTTCTCTGAATTAGGTAGTTATCTGTCTCCTATAATTGTTCTGTGAAAATCCTCATTGTTATTTTTTTTTCTTTATTATCTTGAGAAATTTATGTTGCTGAATGGATACTTGTCCTTTGGAATATTGATTGCTGAGTGCTCCAGTAATTAAATGTTGGGGTTCCCAGTGAAACACCCCTTCTCTTTATCAGCAGCTTCTTTTCCTTTTTAGAATGTATAGTATGATGTACTGTGTTGTAGTGTAAAAAGTAAACGGACAAAGTCCTATGTACATGATATATGTGTAAATGTATAACGCCCCTTCTATTTCAGATTTTGAAATAGAATGAGAGAAAAGGTTGTTGTTATGCCTCCCCTGTGTTTGCTCTTCACCTGAAAAATACAACATATACAATTTGATTTTGTGTGTTGTAGTTTAGTTATTGCAAGTGTTTTTTTAGCTTTCTGAACCATGCAGCCAACAAGCTTCAATCGAAGCCTTGGATGCAAGGCATTCAGAATCTCTGTTAAAAACTGCCCAAGCCTGTGCAGCCACTGCACAATGTATGAGTGGCACTAAGTCAATTTTACATTGATGTACTAATTATATTCAGTTTGTGGACTGATTTTGACTAATGACTTAAACGTTGTATCCTGTAGGAAGGGTCACTCCTGAAAGTGTTATATTTAGCTTTGGCACTGTCCTCCTAGATCTTCTTAGTGGGAAGCACATACCTCCAAGTCATGTAAGCAATTATCTGTTTATATTTATATGTTTATAATTTCTGTGGTAGGTAACCTGTATGTAGAGCTGTTATTTCATTGTTCTAGTGCAGTCAACTAAACAGTGGTTAAAATTTTACATGTATGTTACTGATGTTCTTAGGACGGTGTTATGATTTGTACGGATATATGGATGCATGCTCATATAGGAGGATATGATGAAACCACAATCAAATTATAACAAATATTAAATTTCTTTTCATCAATTTGCATGCCCCCATCCATCTTATGATTGCTCGTTATTGGATTTTATGCAATATATATCCATCACTTCTTGAATGGACCATTGTTATCTGGTAAGACTAAGAGTGCATTTGTATCCATGGTCTCTTTTTGACTCGGGTCAATGGATGATGTGCTAGCATCTCGAACATGTGACCATCCATTCTATGCAAATTAAAAAAATCTGAACCATGATAAGGTAATTTCTCCCATGAATCTAAATTCAAGTTATCAGATGTTTGGATTCTGGCCTTCCATAAAACCAAGGAACTACTCCTTTGATCCCTGGTGTAAAGTTTGTATTGTCCATGGAAAAATGCTCGGCCTTTCATAATACTATAAAATATCTTAATACAATATCTTAATTTTTTAAAAATCAATATCTTGCATGTAGTTGCCATCATTGAAGTATACATTTACTGAAATGAATTTTTTTAGTCTCGATTTTTAAATTGTTGTGCTTATGTTGCATTAAAGTATTGCACTGCTACAAAAAATTTTATTAAAGGATCACAAATTCCAGATGTGTGATCCATATGTTATATCAAAATAGATTGCAAGAAATTATACGATATCAAGAAATTTTTGAAGTTATTCAGTAGGAATTTCCCTTTTTCCAGCCACGGTTGCTGGAGTTAATCGGAGAAGGTAAATGCAATTTATTTAATTTTTTTGTTTATTAAAAATCCAATTTATAACTGGTGACATTGGTTTTTGGATTATTGTTAATTTCTCTTTGTTTGTGTTTAAATTTCTAGTCTTTGATTTATGGATATACATCAAATTACTTTGCAGAGACAAATTGAAGAATTATTATCCCAACCAGAAATTGCATCACAAGATAATACTGGAAGAGATGATATTTATTCCCAAGTTATGGGAACTGATGAAAGGCGTGGACAAGTACGTGGATATGGTTTGGCCCAACACCAAGTACATTATGGGGATCTTCCACTCGAGCAGCTGTAACTTTAGATCCTATTTTACAAGATGAAGTTAGATCATTACGTGATGAACTTGTAGCCAAGGATACAGAAATAGCATCAGTGAAGGAGTCTATGGCAATCAAGGACATAGAAATGATCACATTGAAAGAATCTATGGCAACCAAGGACGTAGAAATGACTTCATTAAAAGAAACTATGGCAATGCTTACGCAGCGATTGGATCAAGTGGAGAAAAATGCTGTATGATTAATGTTTATGTTAAATTCTAGTATATAGGTTATAAGAAATAATTGATATTTGTTGCCTTCCTAACACATTTTCATTTTCAATTTTCTTTACAGAGATTCCATGGAGGATTTGCTAACAAGGGGAAACAGAGAACCTAGAGACTCTTTATTTTGCTATAATTGACTATCATTTTGCTTATTAGGGAACAACTTATTGTTTATTCGTTATCATATGACTATAATTTTTTTCTTTTCTTTATTGATTTTGTTTATATTACCTTTGATTTATAATAATTAATAAGCTTATTTGCATTTGTCATATGTGTTAATTTGTGTTCATTTTTAGAGTTTTATCATATCTATTGGTTAATTAATTATTATAGGTGAAAAGGAAAAATCAGTTCGACAAAACAATTATTTGTTTATAATTGGCTTTTTTGCGGCATTTTTAAATGCCGTTGTATATATCTATTTAGGCATTCAAAATGTGTGCCACTAATATAAACATATAATGGCATGCATTGAATTGTCGTTAAATTAAACATGTTCAAATGTGTGGCTAAATTAAAGAAATAGTGGCGTTTGTATGTGTATTGCTAAAGTAAGCAAACAGTAGCGTTTTTATTTGTGTCGTTCTATATTAACAAATAGTGGTGGACCTGGCGGTTATATGCATGTCACTAAAAAACAAATAGCGTTGTTTCTATGTTTGTTGCTAAAATAAACAAATCGTGGTGTTTATGTGTGTCGCTAAAATAAGCAAATAGTGGCATTTTTATTTGTGTTGCTATATATTAAGAAATAGTGGCAGTTATATGTGTGTCACTAAAAAAACAAATAGCGTCATTTCAATGTTTGTCACTAAAATAAACAAATTGCGGCGTTTATATGTGTGTCATGAAAATAGACAAATAATGACGTTCATATGTGTGTCGCTAAGAAAAAAGAAATAGCGACATTCATATGTGTGTCTCTGATTTACATCTATAACGACGAACATAATGACACTCATAGCATGCTGCAAATCGTTTACTTTTGGCGACTAATGCATAAAACGTCGCAAATTATTTGCGACGTGGCCTTCAGCGACAAAATTCAATTCGTCGCCAATGGTTATAGCGGCGTTTATTTTAGATTTGGCGGCATTTTTATGAACGCCGCGAAAAACCTAATTTTTTGTAGAGAGATTAAACTAGGTTGGCTTGACTATATTATTAACTTATAGTGCTTATAGGCTAGCCAAAATTTCTTTTGTCTTGCTCAAAGCACAAAGCTTCAGTCCTTAATATTCTTGATAAAGATGCAAGGTCCCTTCACATGGTTTGAATTTATGCACAAGCATTCTTTGTTCACTTTAAATTGGACTAGCTATATGTTGATTCCTATGCAACATGGCAGTTTGTACATCAGTTTTATGTACATATTTTAGGACTTTCAAGATTTTTTAACATAATAGACTCACAATATAAAGTTGGAATATTCCTCTAGTGAGGTTGTGGTCAAAAGAGATTGTTAATCAGATAGAGCAAACCCAACAAAAATAATATCAATAAACATGAGATTTCTTTGTCTCTCATGGATATGGTACACGACTTGAAAGAAGGAAACCAAAGATTCAAGGAATGACCAAACGGTCTAGTATAAAGCCCTTGATAGTCGGTTTTCATACTTGACCGATAAGCCAGAATCCCAATGATGATGAAATGCATCAAGCTAAGCCTTCCAACCCTTTGATTTGGGATGTTAATTGGGCCATGCCACTCGTTCGATTTAGCATCGCCTGAGCACAGGATGGAACATCACAGCCTGGCCTCCATTGCTGTGTTGTGCTGGGCCACCCTGATGGCATGACCTCCACCTTTACTTCGAGTACCAAGAACACCATGTTATGTGTACAAAACTCATATTAAGGATACATGGTTTTAGTAATATAGAGATATTATATATATATATATATATATATATATATATATATATATATATATATATATATGTAAATAGATAAATATAAACTTTTATCATAATAATAAGTATAAATTATAGACTTTTTGGTTTATTCCTTCTCATATATTCAATATAATTTTTATAATTAGTGATAATAAATTATATAATTATATTTTAAGTATGTTAGTAGACTTTTAAGTACATAGACACCAAATTATGTTAAGTATAACAATTATTTTACTATTTAATAATTATAAATTCCATCAAGTTACAAGTTTTATAGATATGTATTTATATGTATGTATGTATGCACTTATAAATTCATATATACATAAATATATATAATAAGCACACGAGCGCGCACGCACACATATATAATTAACCACACACACATCTATGCATACACACACACATACATATATGCATACATGCAAACACATATATATATACATACATGTATATAAATACACATATGTAATGTATATAAATTACGTAAGTGTATTATACATATAGTATAATCATTACATTTATTCGAGTTAGTTACTTGTGTTAAATCATGCGGAAAGCATGATTTGAGCATAATTTATATTAACAGGTTATGCCAAAGTATAGTTAGAGCCCAGGTATGGCATGGCCCAAGCCTGGACACACCATTGCACGACATGACCCAAGGCATAGCACGACATGGCACGAAAATTTGGTTAGCTGTGCCAGGCTGGGGGTACTAGAACTGGAGGCACCAATGGGCATCGTCTACAGCATGCGCTGTAGATAGCCCCTCACATGTATGGTGTGGGCCCCCCCAAATGAATGGTGAGGCCCCCAAATGTATGGTGGGCCCTCACTAAATGTGAGGGGCTATATGCAGCGCATGCTGTAGGGGATGAAAGTCCCCTAAGGCACGACAAGCACAGCTCTGACCAACTTGGCATGGCACTATTAATATCCTTACCTTTGATATGGGAATGGCAATGTGGTGGGTTTGATAAATCTTGATGAGGTGTTATAAATGTTTAGCTCATACTAAACCCGCTACACGGATCTGGTTGACCTAACTATGGTATAAAATGTTTAAAATATTAGCTAACTACATGGAAAGATAAAAAGGTACTAAAAAGCATATGCCAATAAATAAATGCAATCAATGAGTAAAGAACCTGGAAGCTATAATTAGAAATCATTATATAAGATCAATCTAACAGTGACCAAAGGTCTGCGCATTTATTATTATTGAAGATTAGAATCAATTGATAATATATTTCACATGTTTACCAAAAATATATATATATATATATATATATATATATATATATATATATATATTTCACATTTTTTTTAGCCAACTAATTCCCTTATAAGATCATTATAGAACTTTATCAAAAGGCAATTGGAAGCAATTCTGACTTTTACTCTTTGTGTAAAGGCAAGTCCACAAATAGTGTTTCTATTGTCCACTCTAATAACTTCATGAACTCGGTAAATAATATGTAAATCCAACTTTGACATTGAAAAGAAGTTGCATATGGCTTCTATAAATAAGATTTTGTTAGGAGCAATTTTGGAACTCTTTGTAAATCCAACCAAAGTACAAATACATATTATGAATGAATAATACATTACAACCCAAATTTGCCTGAGAATTCTAAGAGTGTTTTATCATCAGGGTGTGATCTCTTTAAATTGTTAATAGTCTCATTCTTCTCAAGATTTCAAATTTTTAATCATGCAACAAACCTTTGGTTATGGTGATTGAACAGTGTCTCATGAATACCCTCATCACGGGCAATCACTTCCAAATTGGGTATGACAACATATATTCACTTCATAATGAATGAGGCAATATTAGATTTTGATTAATTGATGGCCAAGCAGCAGCATTTTCCCCATAATATAAGTAAATATTCCCTTGATGGTACTGAGTTTAATTTCAACTAATTGATAATTAATGGGATATTCATATTACCATTTCCAAGAGTCATCAATCCAACATCTTGCAACCATTGGTCTTAATAACAACAATTATTTAGTAGTTGAAAGATCAGAAAAGTAACCTAGTCTTATAGCAAATGTCATTGGAGTAGTTCATTAGGAAAGCTCAAAGTCTTGCTTTTGATGTACTTGATGGATTGGATCTGATAGGAAGTTTTAGATCTTTCCAATCATAATCATCATCATCAACTTTTCTGAAAAATGGATCGACCATTTCCTTGCTAACATCCTCAAGGTTTGAAGTCTCCCACTGTAAAATAAATAGAAAGATAAAAAAAAATGAAGGTTGCAATTAATAAAACTTATTTGACCCTCTTGACTTGAAGACTAAAGAGATTGCCATGTAAATATTCAAGAGAAAGAGATAAATTCACTTAACCTTGGGTTTTCCATCTTTTTCAAATAGTATCGCTCTACAGCCCTAGATTTGAAGGTTTATTAGAAGTGTAAAACAAAACACCAATCATATCTATGTAATGCTTTTGAATATCACTTCTACACACCTCAAAGAAGTCATTGTTTACCGTTCTTCTAACGGAATGAGACCCGATTCTGTAGTCACGAATTAGACATTGCCCAAGGTTTTGAGTTTGAGCTTCCTGAACCTGTAAAAGTAGAATAAAATTAGTTCAATCCAAATAAGTAAAATCCTCTTCCACTCTGTTTTATCCACTAATATTTCAAATCTTTTACTTCTGAGAAGTGGTTTATGTGTGATTCTTACTGATCTAAGAAATACTTTAAGGCATGTTGGTGATGCGTCGTTCAAAGATTTTATTGCTTTAGTAAGCCACTTGTATCTTTCATTCACATTCTCATCCTTCTGCAATTTTTTTTTCACAATAAGAAAATATTCAGAAATAGAAGAGTAATAACTAATAAAAACAAAATACCACAAGCATGAAAAAAATATACAATTGGAAAAAAGTTGAAAATATGAAACACAATGCAAAATCACATTGCTGGGACTCTATTACACATTTCTAAGAAATAATATGATCATATAACATTAAGGTTAAATTGTAAGAATTTGACTTCTTCCTCAAATGTAATCTGGGTGCACGAAAATGGCATACCAATGCTACTAGTATTTCTTCAACTGTTTTTCTTGAAAAGCATTTGTTGATAATCTCCAATCTGCATTGATTGATATCACTGTCATGCCTCAAATCATTTAGGCATGTCAACAGTATCTTGACATACATATTCTAAAATCATTTGAAGATATGAGCAACACATAATATAACAAAAATCAGAAAAATTATATTTTTAAGGCAACATTAGTTGCCGATCACCTGTTATACATGCTATCTTCTTTTACAGATGGTCTTTGCGCAAACCCATCTATAACCTTGGAAACAATTGTTGGATCACAAGAATCCAATTCAGATAGTCTGCTTTCCAACAAGGGCAGATCCTATCATAAGCAAAAGGTGATGTTAGTAATACTACTTCTAAGCAAGATAGGTTATAAACTTAGAAACAAAATTTTAATTACATTTTACGCTTAACACTTTTTGGCATGGTGTTCTGTTGCTCATTTATGAAGAATTTTATAACTACTTAAAATTTAAATTAATTACTTTATATGTATAATACAATTTAATACCTTGGAAGGAACAAAGTGAGTAGCAAGGCCACAGGCAAGCATTTCAGCTCCATCTAATCGAGCACCAGTAAGTCCCAAATATACCCCTGTTAGGCATTGGAGAATACAATAAATACAAGAAGATGACATGTTTTTTATGAGTCAAATATTTGTAGGGGCCAAATTTCTCAACAAAAACAAGAAGATGTTATACTAAAGTTCCCTATGAAACTAAAAATCCTTATTATTTAAATGTTCAGTAGCTATCCACAACATTAATATGAAACTTCTTGATAATCTTGGAAATCAATCAAAATTGAAATAGTCATTCCATACGTTCACTAATACCCTTTGCCAGTGAATCAAACACCACCCTAAACACAACATTATCAATTCCACTACTTATTTCATGCCGGGACTGCCTCAAGATAAGATTACTCCATCGCATTCTTAGTTGGATTTTTTTTTAATCCAACTTTTGATGGTTTTTTCATGTTTCTTTTTCTACTTTTATACTTGATTGGAGGAGTGAAAGCGCAATATTTTAAAGCTAAATGATCACAAGCTTTTGAAGGTTTCACATGATAAGTTTCTTGACCAAAACAAGATTTAGCTTACCAAAGAATCCTGGGATCCTAGATAGAAAATGAGACGAACCAACATCTGGGCATAACCCTAGCATTACTTCTGGCATAGCGAATACCTACATAAGTTAGAGCACAAGTTGATCTTAGAAGAAAATTATTGAGAGGCAAAATATCTAGAACAACTTTATATCAATATTTATTAATTTACCTTAAGTTGCCAAGAAACAACAAGAAGTACTTGTCAGTTTTTACTTGAATATTAAATAATTCTCTAATAAACACTTGTATAATGAAGTTAATAATTGTGTTTTATATATTGAAAGAGAAAAAGTAAATGGATAATGCTTTAATATGCTCATTCAAGAGGTCAGATTTGATGCTTTCCAGTTCAAATAATGGTAAGTTTCTTAGACAAACAATTTATATGTGTTCATCCTAGCCTTGTTGATCATGAATTTTAAATTTAAATATCATGGCATTCTAGATTTATAACTTAGCAAGTGACTAAGAACGACTTATTGCATATTTTTGGTAATCATTTTGTTAGATGGCCTTATCAAATGACAAACTGGCAAACATGAGTTCAATTTTTAGATAATGTGATTACTTCTAAATTCCACTATAAGTTCAAAATTTTATATAACTATTAGATACAAGAAATCTGTACACTGGAAAATGAAAATGATGATGTATATACTACTGATCCTTACTGTTGATATTCATGGAAAGAAAAATTTTGCTTTTTATGATTTCATCTGTTAGTGAGCCTTTATTTTTTATGTAACTATTTTTATTGGCAAATCTATTTACTAAGATTAAGGTTGCCTTTGGTCTTCAAATTACAAAGAATGAAAACATTGAGAGAATAGCCATGAATGATAAATTTAGTTATTGTGCTCATTCTTGATTAGGTTCAACGAGTCTTTTGGACATAGATTATAATTTTGTAGCATGTGAATAAATCTTGAAGAGTTAAGTTCAAGGTTATATTCCATTTGAAGATCTTCTCCTCCACATGATTAAAACCGCCCTACATATTAAGGAAGTAAAAATCAGTATCTCGTTTAGTTTTCCAAATTGAATTTCTAAGGTTTGAGAATTACAGCATTCTCAGTAACAACTCGAAACCTCCCGTGAATCGATAGTCCAGCGCCTCCTCCCATAACGATTCCATTAATAAGAGAGACCTTCAAACATATTACTTTTTTTAGAACAACATCCAAATATACAATAAATATAGGAGAAATAAAATGTACTACGAAATGAGAAGAAATTTTTGCATGTAATTGAAAATGGTGTTATAAAAAAGAAACTCACCAAAGGCTTCGCATATGTACTAATTATGTAGTCTAAAATTAATTGTTTCTTGTAGAATTTCACACCAAAAGTCCAATGACCTGATAAATTCAACCATAACATAAATGGTAATAAACAGTTAACTTTTTGTTGACATTTTTGAAATATTACCATTGAGTTAGTGTAATAACTAGGTTAATAAGAACAAAGAGAAATAATAAGCTACAAAGAGTACTTACCTGAATATCATAAAAAAAAAAAGAATACTTACCTGAAGTAACAGAACAAGCAACAGCTGCTGCATCCCCCCCAGCACAAAATGATTTTCCATTCCCCTGCATATGAGACGTGTGGAATGAAATTCTCGTACTTACAAAAATTTTAAAACAAGTAATAGGCATAGACACTTATTTTAGTATTGAAATTTGGAATAGAATAATAAATATTAATTTATTATTAACCTTATCTAGTTGCATCAAAAAATTTATTACCCAAAAATAACTTTTCTTGTGTGTGTTTGTTACTCATGGCAATTTCATTGAGAAAGTAAAAAGAAGAAGAAGAAGATAGAGCATGCCAAAAACGTTGTTCTACAAACCCAACAGCAAGTTTCATAAAGCACCAATGGCCAAAGTGTTTTTTTTTAATTTTTTGCAGAATTTTTGAAAAAAAATTGAAAAAGTTTGTTTTTAGGAGAAGGAAAGTGAGAACATTAACGTTGAAAACCCTTTCCTTGTGAGGAATTGTGGACTGATTCTAGGTTTTTTATCTTGAAGAAAATAATTATACAAAGATATCTCTATAACTGATATCATTATTAAAATTTTGGAAAAAAAACCTTATTTTTTATTTTATGTGTAGATTCAAGTTTTGAAGTTTTCTAGTTCAACATATATTGAATATCAAAATTTCAAGAATGCTCATCTTTACCTTTAAGATCACAACCTTGATATTAGGATCCTCCTCATATGCAATCAAGCCCTTCAATATTTTGGATATCTATACAAAAAAATGATTATTGGTGGAGTTCGTCAATTCTTTGTCAGAAATTTTTGAATATCACATTTATTCAATAAATGAAAAAAGAATTCATCAGTAAGACTTCTTTAAAAAATAGATCATGAAAGTGTGCAAATATAATTATGTAGGAATATAACAGCAAGTGGAGATTTTCTAATTGTATTTAAATATGTTACTAGGCATGATCTGGGTTGTCGAGACAGAAGATCTAGCATCTCATTGTTACTCTGCAAAGAAAACTAGTAGCTGACACAATGACCCTACATGCATACATCATTGTTGTGTATTAAGTGCAAGGATTACAATATCGGTGCCGATGGGCGTGCCGCCCATCGGAAAAAACGGTAAGCCGGCGAAATGCCAGAAAAATTAAGAAAAGCAAAAAATTAGAAAAAATTTGAATTTTTTTGATTCTGTCGATTTTTCGGTGGCACGCCGAAAATTTCGCCGACACGCCACCAAAAAATCGCTGATGAAATTTAAAAAAAATCGATTTTTTTTCCTTCTTTATCGCAAAAAATCAATTTTTTGTGCGTTTCGGTCCGTTTCGCTCGGCACACCACCAATTTTTCGCTGGCACGCCGAAAAAATCGCTCGATTTTTTTAAAACCGATTTTTTGTGTCGATTCGTTTCGACAATTGGAAAAAAACGATTTTTTGGCGGCACGCCGCGAAACTGAAAACGCTGATTAAGTGTGAAGGTCTGTAGAAATCTTGGGCCTTAATAGAGAATGATGGTATAGATATGGAATATAATCATACATCCCACAAAGCGAGTAAAAATTATTTCACGTTTTTGGATAGTTTGAGGGTTAACCCCATTATCAACTGCTTTATAGATATGGAATATGATCATACATCCCACAAAGAAAGTAAAAATCATGTTACTTCTTGGGATAATTTGAGAGTTAATTCAATTATCTACTGCCTAAAATAAATCTCATTATGTTGCAGAGCAACTCTAGTCTTTTTACAAATATATATATTGTGTCTGTCTGCATTCTAACAGTAATTGACCCATTGTAGTTCTAATTGTTACGCAGGGCAATAATAATGCCACAGTAGCAAATAGGTTTTATGTTGTTTTGCATTTTTATTCTCTCTTTTGCCTAAAGATGTGAATATGACTTCTGTTAATAATGCCTAGATGGAAAATAGATAGCAATGTTGCAATAACTTTTGAAGCCTTGCTTTCTAATGAAGGAAAATATAGGTGTTCCACTGCGAAAAATCCGGTGAAAGTGGCCAGTTATGTGAAAACAGAATAAATGAGTATGAAAAGAATCCAAGCAGTCTTCATACCATATGATAATTGAGGGAATTCAGCTTTTGAGGTCTATTTAGTATCACCTTGCCCACAAATGCATTTTGTTGTAGCAAAACCTGATAAAATATAATAAATCAGTTTAAAAAGCTTCAAGATTCGGGATCCAGCCATGAATGTATGTAAAACAAGTGAACCAGGAATTCATATATGCCACCATATGATGTTTTGAAACCAAACAATCTAAGGAATTGAGATGAAAACTGATGAACTTGAGGAAAACAACTAAAAGAAGATGTACGTTGGTGGTTGGTGGGGGGTGTGTGTGTGGATGCACGTACATCTCTGATTACATGAAACTAAATCTTTGAATTGATTGCATAAGATCTGATCCTATAACACCCTGTTGACCCTCCCCTTCTCTTTGAAAAGTGGAACGTGTAGAGGACAATAAAGCAGCCTTTAGACACTGACCATTGTCTTAACTTTCAAAAGGGAAAGCCCAGAAGAAAGAGCACACTCAATGTCCTCAACACTGTTGAATGTTACTTTGGATAATGGTTAAGCCATGGATCATGAAAACTAGCCTTAGATGAAGGGGAGCAGGTTCTTCCATGAGTCTCAGAATAGGCTACTGCTCCTGCAACTCATTATAGGTTACAGGCCTTGCAGCTGCAAATATGGTGCATGGGTAACAAGAGAGCTTGTGTACACAATAAATACAGGACAGTACCAAAATAACACAACTTTACATAAAGAAGGAAGAGTGGGGAAGACAAGGGGAGGGAAAGCCACTCCATGGGAGAAACAAACTCAAGTTAACATGAAGAGAGAAGTGGAACCTGATTAAGGTGATCATCAAATGATAAGGTGAAAGCCATGGAGGATGACTCTTACAAACAGGAAGTGATGAAGCCTTGCATAACATCCGTTCACCACATGGTGTTATATATAGAATAGATGGAAGGAAGGAAGCCATGCATCTTAGCTACCAGTACCGGATATTTTCTTGTATTTATGATGATTACCTGAAATGTGGTAGAACTTTTTATTTCAGGGAAGCTGGTGTCCTTGTCATCATTTCCTCTTCGGCGTCGGCATTTACGACGCCTTTATTGCGTCCGTTTCATGCACACGTAGAGAGCAAAATGGGGTGGGGCTACAAACCAACGACCTTTCCTCTTTTTTTTTTTTCTATCATCAAACGAACGACCTTCGAAGATTCGCTCCTTATGTCTCTCTACTTAACGAAATAGAACCCATTTCCTCTACCTACGGCGTCGGCATTTACGACGCTTTATTGCGTCCGCTTCATCCTACACGGACTGAGCAAATGGGGTGGGTACAAACCAACGACATTCAAAAGAAAGATTCGCTTTTTATGTCTCTCCACTTAATGAAATTTCTCAAATTCAAACTTACATAAGCCGGGTTGGAAACTTAACCGGCTTGAACACCCAGTCCAGGTCACTTTCAGCCCTTACTTTTAACCATGCATGCGAGAATTTGTAACCAAACATGCGTAGATTTTTAACCAAACATTAGAGGACTTATAACCAAGTATGAGCGTGGGTGAACATGTAACCAAGCATGCGTGGACTTGTAACCAAGCATGCGTGGACTTGTAACCAAACATCAGTGAATTTATAGCTAAACATCAGTAGACTTGTAATCAAGTATGAATTGACTTGTAACCAAGCATGTGAGGACTTGTTATTAAACATAAAGGTTGGTAATAAAACCGGATCAAAACAATTGACTGAGTGGGAAAATTGTGAAAGAAGAGTAAAAACCATTTTTTTTTTTTTTTTTTTGGTAATAAGAGTAAAAACCATTTGCTCTCCATGAATCTTCGAACGTTGGTTTGTACCCCACGGTCCCCACCCCATTTGCTCCCCACGTGTGCATGAAACGGACGCACATGAATCTTCGTACGTTGGACGCAGTAAAGGCGTCGTAAATGCCGAGCCGACGCGGCAGAGGAAATGGGTTCCCTAACATACGCTTAGGCTGTACCTCGTATCAGATAGTCAGATACCACATTCACAACTCTCAACCCAACCCAACCACCAAAATAAGGGCTGCTGACCCACAAAATAAGGGTTTGGGTAGATCTTGAAATTGCTTTTTACACGGCTCTTCACTATAAATGCTTGGCGTTGTAAGTGCTATAAATTTTCACACGGTAGAAAATTTATAGCACTTACATATTCCAGTTACAACCTTGCAAGTGATTAACTATTATTTATATGTATCCCATATAAAATATATATATATATATTTTATGAATAAAAATATTAATTATTTTGTTATTATTATTTTTTTGAGATAATGATATATTAACATTTTATGTCATAGTGGGGTGAACGAAATTTGCCCAATTTGGATATGATTAGAGTTGGGAGTGAGCTTGGCATATAAAGAAGGATTAGGGTTTATCAAAACACAGTGTTGCCATTCCTAGATTAAGCTCTTTACGTCAATTAAGACGCAGTGTTGCCATACCAAAACACACAATGTTATATGGCATTGTCTGAACTCCATTGCACTTAATGGAAATCAAACAAAAAAAGGTGGAGTGGTTGGGGTTGCTTGAGATGTCAAAGGCTTTAAATTGATAGTGAAAATCGTGCAAGTGAGACAAAGATAACAGTGGCCCACCGTTTGCAAATAGGGAAAATTGGTTTTTAGTGATACTTTTTCAAAATAATTCAGATCTAATCGATAAATTCTTAAAAATTGAGAATTAGTGATACTTTTTTCACATAATTAAGATTCAGTGTCATTTAACTATTCATGAAGAATTTCTCTCAAAAATACCTTCAAAAAGACTTGCATACCTCACCTGAATGAGTGAAAAAGTTTTCAAAGTCTTTTGAAGGCAATTTCGGAAGAAAATCTTCATAACAGTAAAATAACACTAATCTTCAATTATTTTTAAATGAGTATCACTATTTTTCAATTAACAAGAATTTTATGACTGAATCTAAATTATTTAAAAAAATTAACACTAGAAACCAATTTCCCCTTTCAAATAACGGGGTCATTAATGATCGAAGAAGTAGGTCACTGGTCCTATGTTTATCACATCGTAAAATGTAAATTTTTACAAGTTCCCTTGTGTTTGGATTAAAAAACCCCCTGAAGCTGTCTGTATGGCTTTATTGGCGGATGCCCAAAATGTAAATTTTTCTAGAAATGCTTAATACAATGTTGCTGTGTTCTCCACCAAAAAAAAAGAAATGTTTATCACATCGTAGCAGACATCATAGGCTTCGCATTGAGGAGGATTTCTACATTTTGTAGTAGTTCAGATAAAATAACATAAAGATCACTGGTTAAAACATGCAGATCAAGGTTCTGTGTTTCGGTGCCGGTGGGTGTGCCGCCCACTATCAAAAACGAAATTTGGGCGGCATGCCGGTGGCGTGCCACCAAAACAATGGAAAAAAATAAAAAGGCAAAAAATTGATTTTTCTAGATTTTGGGGAAATTTCGATGCCATGTCGCTTTGTTTCGGCGGCACGCCGCCTCGTTTCGTTAATAAAAAATAATTTTTTTTTGTTTCGCCCGTTTCGTTCCGTTTCGCTCGGCACGCCGCTCCGTGCCGGTGACAAATCGTCGAAATTTCGGTGAGTCCTCAACGATGCGCCCCAACGATTTTCCCCAATGAAACGCATCGCCGGGGGTCCAAAAACCGAAATTTCGGCATGCCGCCAAAATTGTAATCCTCGATGCAGATACAAGCGGGATCATTGGTGACCAAGGGAGTAGATAATTAATTTCTATGTGCTTCACATTTCTTTGCAATACTAGTGTAGATAAAATAACATAAAGGTTAAACAAGCATACACTGTTGGAATTTGTCCCACATTGGGAATTCACCCACCATATATTAGATGGACTTCCCTCACCTTAATGCCTAGGTTTTAAGGTTGAGGCCCCTCATCTTATGTGTTGTTGAGTTTTCAACATGGTATCAGAGCCTAACCCGTGTCCACGCTGTGTTGTCCAGCGTGAGGGGGGCTGTTGAAATTTGTCCCACATTGGGAATTCACCACTCTTTCACCCACTATATAAGAGATAGACTTCCCTCATCTTAATGCCTAGGTTTTAAGGTTGAGGCCCCTCATCTTATGTGTTGTTGGGCTTTCAACATACACATCTAATTATATAGTCAGGCTAGAAGGTTTCAACCATAGAGGCATTGTTAGGAGCATTTTTCACAAGTAGAAACAATTCTTAATTGAATTAAAAATATGCTACAACTATGACCACATTACGATTGAAATTCCATATTTAATAGACGTAAGTTCCTTAAAACTCTGAAATATTATTGGGAATTGTAAAAAGAAAAAAAACGGCTATACTGTGGATGAATATAAATCAATATGTTAACCAATTGTTGTTACCCCTGTGATTTAAGCCATTAGTAAGTAGAAAAGCTTAAAGATTTGCTCTTGATGTGCTTGTAAGATTAGATCCAGCAGGAAGCATTAGATCTTCCAAATTATCATCATCATCAATTTTTCTGAAAATGTGATCCACCACTTCTTTTCTAACATGTTCATAAAAAGAAGAAAGGTAAAAAGGATAAGACTTGGAAACACTTAATAGATCAAAATCAATTTGAAGATTAAGACTGATGCAATGAAAATCCCAAGAGGAGGTTGAATTAATCACTCTAACTTGGGTTTTCTATCTTTGCCCAAGATTATTGCTCTAAAGCTCTGCATGTGAAGGGTCTATGAAAAGGGGAAAAAAGAAGAAGCACAACATATATTCATGTAAAGTTAATGAATACCCGAGTGTGCGTCTACTTAGACAGAATATATAGGAAAGTAAAGGAAAATGAATTTTCTAAAATGTGGGACCACAAGAATAATTTTCCAAAAGAGACCCATTTTTCAAAGCTTTCAAAGAGGAAAACAAAGGAAAGGAAGGTAAGTACTTGTTTTACTTTCCACTGCTTTACACCTAACTAAAAATATCCATAGTACAAGAAAATGATATACAAATTTAACTATGTAAGATCATTATAGAACTTTATTAAAAGGTAATGGGAAGCAATTCTGACTTGTACTCTTGTAAAGGCAAGTCTATCAATAGTGTTTCCAATGTCCACTCTAATAGCTTCATGAACTTAGTAGATAATATGTAAATAAAAAATTGACATAGAAAAGAGGTTGCAACTGACTTCTATAAATAAGATTTTGTCAGCAGCAATTTTGATAAATAATACATTACAACCCAAATTTCCCTGAGAGTTCTAAGTAAAGAGTTTATTATCATCAGGGTGGTCTCTTTAAATTGTTAATAGTCTGATTCTCCTCAAGGTTTCAAATTTTTAATCATGCAACAAACCTTTAATTAGGGTGATTGAACATGTGTCTCATGAATCCCCTCATCCAGGGCAATCACTTCCAAATTTAGGTATGGCAACATATATTCACTTCATAATGGATGAGGCAATATTACATTTTGTTTAATTGATGGCCAAGCAGCAGCATCTTACTCACAATATAAGTAAATATTCACTTGATGGTACTGAGTTTAATTTCAACTAATTGATAATTGATGGGATATTCATATTACCATATGCAAGAGTCATCAATCCAACATCTTGCAACCACTGTTCTTAATAACAATAGTTATTTAGTAGTTGAAAGATCAGAAAAGTAACCTAGTCTTATAGCAAATGTTATTGAAGTAGTTCATTAGGAAAGCTCAAAGTCTTGCTTTTGATGTACTTGATGGATTGGATCTGATAGGAAGTTCTAGATCTTCCCATTCATCATCATCAACTTTTCTGAAAAATTGATCGACCATTTCCTTGCTAACATCCTCAAGGTTTGAACTCCCCCACTGTAAAATAAATAGAAAGATAAAAAAAATGAAGACTGCAATTAATAAAACTTATTTGACCCACTTGACTTGAAGACTAAAGAGATATCCATGTAAATATTCAAGAGAAAGAGATAAATTCACTTTACCTTCGGTTTTCCATCTTTCTCAAATAGTATTGCTCTACAGCCCTAGATTTGAAGGTTTTATTAGAAGTGTAAAACAAAACACAAATCATATCTATGTAATGCTTTTGAATATCACTTCTACACACCTCAAAGAAGTCATTATTTACTGTTCTTCTAAGGGAATGAGACATGATTCTGTAGTCACGAATTAAACATTGCTCAAGGTTTTGAATTTGAGCTTCCTGAACCTGTAAAAGTAAAATAAAATTAGTTCAATCCGAATAAGTAAAATCCTCTTCCACTCTGTTTCATCCAATAATATGTTAAATCTTTTACTTCTGAAGTGGTTTATGTGTGATTCTTACTGATCTAAGAAAGACTTTAAGGCATGTTGGTGATGCATTGTTCAAAGATTTTATTGCTTTAGCAAGCCACTTGTATCCTTCATTCACATTCTCATCCTTCTGCAATTTGTTATTCACAATAAGAAAATATTCAGACATAACATAGTAATAACTAATAAAAACAAAATACCACAAGCATGAAGAGAATATACAATTGGAAAAAAGTTGAAAATATAAAACACAATGCAAAATCACATTGCTGGGACTTTATTACAAATTTCTAAGAAATAATATGATGATATAATATTAAGGTTAAATTGTAAGAATTTGACTTCTTTCTAAAATGTAATCTGGGTGCACGAAAAATGGCATACCAATGCAACTAGAATTTCTTCAACTGTTTTTCTTGAGAAACATTTGTTGATAATCCCCAATCTGCATTGATTGATATCAATGTCATGCGTCAAATCATTTAGGCATGTCAACAGTATCTTGACATACATATTCTAAATTCATTTGAAGATATGAGCAACACATAATATAACAAAAATCAGAACAATTATATTTTTAAGGCAACATTAGTTGCCGATCACCTGTTATACATGCTATCTTCTTTTACAGATGGTCTTTGCGCAAACCCATCTATAACCTTGGAAACAATTGTTGGATCAAAAGAATCCAATTCAGATAGTCTGCTTTCCAACAGGGGCAGATCCTATCATAATCAAAAGGTGATGTTAGTAATACTACTTCTAAGCAAGATAGGTTATAAACTCAGAAACGAAACTTTAAGTACATCCTATGCTTAATACTTTTTGGCTTGATGTTCTGTTACTCATTTATGAAGAATTTTATAACTACGCAAAATTTAAATTAATTACTTTATATGTATAACACAATTTAATACCTTGGAAGGAACAAAGTGAGTAGCAAGGCCACAGGCAAGCATTTCAGCTCCATCTAATCGAGCACCAGTAAGTCCCAAATATTCCCCTGTTAGGCATTGGAGAATACAATAAATACAAAAAGATGACATGTTTTTGAGGAGTCAAATATTTGTAGGGGCCAAATTACTCAACAAAAACAAGAAGACATGATACTAAAGTTCCCTATGAAACTAAAAATCCTTGTTATTTAAATATTTGGTAGCCATCCACAACATTAATATTAAACTTCTTGATCAACTTGGAAATCAATTGAAATTGAAATACTCATTCCATACGTTTGGTAATACCCTTGCTGGTAAGTCAAAAACCATTCTAAACACAGCATTATCAATTCCACTTTTGATATTTTCACAATCTACTTTTGATGTTTTGATGTCTCTTTTTCTATTTTTATACTTGATTGGAGGAGTGAAAGTGCAATATTCTAAAGCTACGTAATCACAAGCTTTTGAAGGTTTCACATAATAAGTTTCTTGACCAAAACAAGATTTAGCTTACCAAAGAATCCTGGCAGCCTAGACAGAAAATGAGATGAACCAACATCTGGGCATAACCCTATCATTACTTCTGGCATAGCAAATACCTACATAAGTCAGTGTACCAGTTCATCTTAGAAGAAGATTATTGAGAGGCAAAATATCTAGAGCAACTTCATATCAATATTTATTAATTTACTTTAAGTTGGCAAGAAACAACAATGCATATGCTTTAGAAGTACTTGTCAATTTTTACTTGAATATTAAATAATTCTCTAATAAACACATGTATAATGAAGTGAATAATTGTGTTTTATATATTGAAAGAGAAAAAAGAAGGATAATGCTTCATATGTCCATTGAAGATGTCACATTGTCAATCTATAGGTGTACATCCTAGCCTTTTTTATCAAGACTTTTAAACCTATATATCATGGCATCATAGATTTATAACTTAGCAAATGCCAGTCTGATTTCAATTCAGATAATGTTATTACTTCTAGATTCCACTATAAGTTCAAAATTTTATATAACTATTTGATACAAGAAATCTGTACACTGGAAGTTGAAAATGATGATGTCTATACTACTGATCCTTGCTGTTGATATTCATGGAAAGAAAAATTTTCCTTTTTATGATTTTATCTGTTAGTGAGCCTTTTATTTGTTATGCAACTATTTTTATTGGCAAATCTATTTACTAAGATTAAGTTTGCCTTTGGTCTTCAAATTACAAAGAATGAAAACATTGAGACAATAGCCATGAATGATAAATTTAGTTATTGTGCTCATTCTTGGTTAGGTTCAACGAGTCTTTTGGACATAGATTATAATTTTGTAGCGTGTGAATAAATCTTGAAGAGTTAAGTTCAAGGTTAAATTCCATTTGAAGATCTTCTACTCTATATGATTAAGACCGCCCTACATATTAAGGAAATAAAAATCAACATCTCGTATAGTTTTCCAAATTAAATTTCCAAGGTTTGAGAAGTACAGCATTCTCAGTAACAACTCGAAACCTCCCATGCATTGATAGTCCAGCACCTCCTCCCATAACGATTCCATTAATAAGAGAGACCTTCAAACATATTACTTTTTTCAGAACAACATCCAAATATACAATAAATATAGGAGAAATAAAATGTACCATGAAATGAGAAGAAATTTTTTGCATGTAATTTAAAATGGTGTTATAAAAAAGGAAACTCACCAAAGGCTTCGCATATGTACTAACTATGTAGTCTAAACATAACATTTTCTTGTAGAATTTCGTACCTAAAGTCCAATGACCTGATAAATTCAACCATAACATAAATGGTAATAAACAGTAAACTTTTTGTTGCCATTTTTGAAATATTACCATTGAGTCAGTGTAATAACTAGGTTAATAAGAACAAAGAGAAATAATAAGCTATAAAGAATAATTACCTGAATATCATAAACAAAAAATACTTACCTGAACTAACAAAACAAGCAACAGCCGTTGCATCCCCCCCAGCACAAAATGATTTTCCATTCCCCTGCATATGAGACGTGTGGAACTAAATTCACGTACTTACAAAAATTTTAAAACAATTAATAGGCATAGATACTTATTTTAGTACTGAAATTTGGAATAGAATAATAAATATTAACCCAATGTAGTTGCATTGAATAATTTATTGCCAAAAAAGGACTTTTCTTGTGTCTGTTTGTTTCTCATGGCAATTTCATTGAGAAAGTACAAAGAAGAAGAAGATAGAGAATGCCAAAAGCAAAGAAGATGGAGCATGCCAAAAGCATTGTTCTACAACCCAACAGCAAGTTTCATAAAGCACCAATAGCCAAAGTGATTAGTTATGTTTTGAACATTTTTCTTTAAAAAAAATTGAAAAAGTGTGAATTTAGGAGAAGGAAAGTGAGAACGTTAACGTTGAAAACCTTTTCCTTGTCAGGAGTAGTGGATTGATTCTTCAATTTTAACTTGAAGAAAATAATTATACAAAGATACCTCAGTAACAGATATCATCATTAATATTTTGGGAAAAGCCTTATTTTTTTATTTTATTTGTGGATTTAGGTCCTTATTTTTTTATTTGATTTGTGGATTTAGGTTTTGAATTTTTCTAATAACATATATTGAATATCAAAATTTCAGGAATGCTCATCTTTACCTTTAAGATCACAACCTTGATATTATGATCCTTCTCATATGCTGTCAAGCCTTTCAATATTTTGGATATCTATAAAAAATGATTACTGGTGGAGTTAGTCAATTCTTTGTCAGAAATTTTTGAATATCACATTTATTCAATAAATGAAAAAAAAAATTTCATCAGTAAGACTATGACCTCTTTAAAAAATAGATCATAAAAGTGTGCATATATAATTATGTAGGAATATAAAAGCAAGTAGAGATTCTCTAATTGTATTTTAATATGTTACTATGCATGATCTTGCATGTCGAGACAAGATCTAGCATCTCATTGTTACTTTACAATGAAAACTACTAGCTGACACCATGACCCTACATGCATACATCAATTGTTGTGTATTAAGTATGAAGGTCTGTAATTATCTTGGGTCTTAATTGAAAATGATAGTACAGATATGTAATATAATCATACATCCCAAAGTAAAAATTATGTCACTTTTTTGGATAGTTTTAGGGTTAACCCAATTATCAACTGGTTTATAGATAAGGAATATGATCATACATACCACAGAGAAAGTAAAAATTATGTTACTTTTTGGGATAGTATGAGGGTTTATTCAATTATCTACTTCCTAAAATAAATCTCATTATGTTGCAGAGCAACCCTAGTCTTTTTACAAATATATATATTGTGACTGTGTGCATTCTAACAGTAATTGACCCATTGTTGTAGTTCTAATTTTTAAGTAGCACAATAATAATGCTGCAATAGGTTTTGAGTTGTTTTACATTTTTATTCTCTCTTTTGCCTGAAGATGTGAATATGACTTCTGTTAATAATGCCTAGATGGAAAATAGATAGCAATGTTACAATAACTTTTGATGCCTTGCTTTTTAATGAAGGAAAATATAGGTGTTCCACTGCAAAAACTCCGGTGAAAGTGGCCAGTTATGTGAAAACAGAATAAATGAGTATGAAAAGAATTCAAGTCTTCATACCATATGATAATTCAGGGAATTCAGCTTGTGTGGTCTATTTAGTATCACCTTGCCCACAAATGCATTTTGTTCTAGCAAAACCTGAAAAAATATAATAAATCAGTTAAAAAAAGGTTCGAGATTCAGGATCCAGCCATGAATATATGTAAAAAAAAATGAACCAGGACTTCACACATGCCATCATATGATGTTTTGCAACCTAATCTTAGGAATAGAGATAAAGACTGATGAACTTGAGAAAACAACTAAAAGAAGATGTTGGTGATTTGTTGGGGCGAGGGATTGGATGCACATCTCTGATGACATGAAACTCAATCCTTGAACTGATTAAATAAGGTCTGATTCTATAACACCCAGTTGACCCTCCCCTTCTCTTTGAAAAGTGGAACATGTAGAGGACAATAAAGCAGCCATTAGACACTGACCCTTGTCTTGACTTTCAAAATGGAAAGCCCGGAAGACAAGAGCACACTCAATGTCCTCAACACTGTTGAATGTTACTTTGGATAATGTTTAAGCCATGGATCATGAAAGCTAGCCTTAGATGAAGAGGAACAGGTTCTTCCATAAGTCTCAGAATGGGCTACCGCTCCTGCAACTCATGATGGGTTACAGGCTTTGCAACTTGCAAATATGGTGCATGGGTAACAAGAGAGCTTGTGTACACAATAAATACGAGACAGTACCAAAAAAACACAACTTCACATAAAGAAGGAAGAGTGGGGAAGACAAGAGGGAGGGAAAGCCCCTCCATAGGAGAAACAAACTCAAGTTTACATGAAGAGAGAAGTGGAACCTGATTAAGGTGATCATCAAATGATAAAGTGAAAGCCATGGAGGATGACTCTTACAAACAGGGAGTGATGAAGCCTTGTCTAGCATCCATTCACCACATATGTCAATATATAGAAGGGAGGAAGGAAGGAAGGTATCCTAGTGGCGTTTTGGGATTGCTCATGGGTAAGTACTTATAGATAAAATCTATTATTTAAGAACTTTTCCACAGTGGTAAAGAATTGCTTATTTAAAAAAAGTTGGTGTTTGCTAAAGAACTCTATCCGAGCACTTAAACGAGAATACACACGCAATGAGTATGGTGATTTTCACAAATACTTCGTAAGAGACTTGTCATGTCGACGTTTCCAGGACGTTTCGACAACTAGGCTCTCCAAAACTGAAGTCACACATCTGGTTGGGTTGTGAAGCTACCATGCGGTACAAATGTAAAGGATCAGGCCATATGTGAGATCTCCGATCCCACGTTGCTCCAGGAGGATTAGGTGAAGGTCTATATATATAACTTGTGACTCTCTCAAGCAACAAGGTCTTTTAGAGTATTTATTCAAGAGCAAAATTGTGAGATCCAGTGGACCAAAGCAGACAATATCGTTGCAGTTAGGAATGGAGCGTTACACATAACTTTATCCAAAGGGTACACTTGCAGTGGCTATCACAAGTGGAACATAAACAAACATTTTTTCAACTTGAAAAAGTGCTTTAGTAAGTTATAAGTTAAGCACTTAAATAAGCAACCGCAAACGCAGCCTCATCTTATTACCCAGTACCAGATATTTTCTTGTTTTTACGAGAAGTGCCTGAACTTTTTCCTCTAGCGATTGAAACGTATAAAAGGGTCTCTGTTCGCATCAGAACCCCGATACCCAAGTATGGTAAAACTTTTCATTTCAAGGGAGCTGGTGTACTTGTCATCTGTAGTGCTTCAGATACCTAAAATTTGCTTTAGCCTGTATCAGATACCACTTGCACAGCTCTCAACCCAACCCAAATAAGGGCTACTGACCATTAGTTTTGGGTCTGGGTTCAGCTTGAACTTCGTTTTCACACAGCTCTTCACTAAATGTTTGGCGTTGTAGTGGACCCACAAAATATCAAAGTACCACATCATACGGCTCCAAAGATCAGAAGAAATTTGGGTTTTAGTGATATTTTTTTAAATAATTCTGATTCAATCGGCCATTTCTTGGTAGTTAGTTTTTAGTGATAGTTTTTCAAAATAATTGAGAATTGGTGTGATTTTATTGTTTATTAAGAGTTTCCGAAAATGCTCTAAAAAATACGTACAAATCTCACTTATGAAAAAAATGATTGAAAATGTTTTCAAATCTTTTGAGGGTATTTCGGAAGAACTTTTTAATGAACAGTAAAATCACATCAATTTTCAATTATTTTAAAAAATTATCACTAAAAACCAATTACCAAGAATTGACGGACTGAATCTGAATTATTATGAAAAAATATTATCACTAAAACCCAATTTCCCCTAAGAAATTAAGCACTTCCATCTTCAACGTTGCAAGTGATTAAACCAGCAGTGTGTCCCCAATCCGCCCTATTGGCTAGACTTTGGTAGTTGATAAACCAAGTCTGGGTCGTGTTCGGGTATACTCCGACCCGCTCTGAGTCCACCCTTAATCCATTCAGTATGTGTTACTGACATTTATCCCATATGAAAAAACAGATTTTATGAATAAAAATATTAATTATATATATATATATATATTTTTCAAACAGAAATATATTAACATTTTGTAGCATAGTCAGGCCAATCCCATTTGCTTGATTTGGATACAATACGAGTTAGGAGCGAGCTTGGTATATAAAAGAGGATAGTGTTTATCAAAACAAAGTGTTGCCATTCCTAGATTAAACTTTCTATTTCAAGAAATATATTAGAAGCAAAACAAACGAGATAGTAAAAACTAAGGAAAGAGATAGTCAGGTTCGATTTGAGTTGTCACTTGGGATGGTGGTAAAGTCTTGTGATTTTCATATCTAAGGCTTTGGTTCGAAACCGCTCTCACCAAATTAAAGGGTGTGTGATTGACAATATGCCTCCACTAAAGAAGACTCTGAGAGTCAGTAAGTTAGTATGTTAAGCTTACAGGTCCTCTAAACCACATTTCCCGATGAGATAAATTGTGTGATGGGTGTCTATGCATGTGTATACCGAACCAGAAAAAACCTCTAGTTCAGAATGGTCACTCGATATACAACAAGGTATTAACAACATTAATACCATGGTTTTCAGGCGTGCCACTGAAAAATAGATTTTTTTGAAGTGTCGATGCGTTTCGACACAAAAAATAGGTGTTTTTAAAATCAACCGGTTTTTTCGGCGTGCCGAGGGAAATGAGCAAAAAATTGATTTTTTTTAATTTTCATCAGCGATTTTTGTAGCTTGTCGCCGAAAAATCGACAGAACCAAAAAAATCAATTTTTTTTCTAATTTTTTTCCTTTTTTTATTTTTCTGGCATTTCGGCGACGTGCCGTTTTTTCCAATGGGCGGCACGCCCATCGGCACCGATATTGCAAACCTTGTTTAATACACCTAAAAATATTCAATGGCATAGGAAGTTCCTTAGCTAGCTCTCTTTATGTGTGTGTTATGCTTCGCAAAATGAAGAGTCCGTTGATCACATTCTGTCGCAATGTGAGCTAGATACATTCTCGTGGTCCTCATTATTGGGAAAGATGGGGCTTAATTGGGTCTTTCCAAGGATGGTGGTGAATTTCGCAAATTATTGGCAGTTCCCCTTCCTTGGAAGGAAAGGGAGGCTGATTTATCATGCTAATATATGGATTACTTGGCCAGTTCGGAATGGTTGTATTTTGATGGAGCATTGGATAATGGAAAATATCCTGTTATAGTTGCAAGCTTGGATGTGCATAAGGAAGGAGTTTAGTCTTTTACTACAAGAAGTGATTCGTAGTTGGTCGACTGTGGTGGTGATTATGGACTAAGTTTGCAGGATTTGGTTTTCTATGCCCTTTGTTAGTTTTTTTTTCACTAGATTTGCTGTTTCTTCTTGTGGGTATCTTGTACTCTTTTTCTCTTTCGCTATTTAATGAAATTTCTCATTAATCATTAAAAAAAAGGGACTACATATGAATGACCCACAAAATTGATAAAGATGACTCTATAAATAAGATTTTGTTGGGAGCAATTTTGACAATCCTATACTTGTTCATCCTAAAATTGGAAATACAAACAACAAGCATTATCTACGTCAGCCATGAGGATATCTATATTATATATAACGAGAATAGGCCCCTTAGAATCATGCCAAACAAAATGTTCCAGTTTCCAAAACAGTCCTTACACACCATCAAGAAGATTCATTAATAAAAGGATACAACAGATTCATTAATAAAAGGGTATAATGATCAAAATTGCCACATCAATTTTTTTGAAAACTTAAAACTTAATAATTGGTTGTAAAACTGTTCTCTCTTTGCCTACCTCTTTCTTCCGCACGTGCACCCGACTAGTTATATTAATGCGATCTTTTCCCATATTCAGGAGAGAGAAGAAGAAACATAATCCCAAGAGGCATCTTCCCATGCCTTCAGTCTAACATGATCATATCTAAAGAATAATTTGGGAGTCCCAAGTATTTATAGTGATTTCTAGCTCCTTATATCTTAGACATTAATGTAAAAGATAAAAAATCAAGAACCAGTGTTCTTAAATAGATACTCATTAGGTATAAGTGGATCAATTCCATTCAAGGTACAAGAGAAGGTAAAATGAAACGTCCATGGAGAAACCAAGTTTCAGTTAAGAAACCATCCAAGCATTTTGTGTGCGTATATCAAAAAAAATAAAAAAAGCAAAAAAGCTACAACAAAGCACCCAGAACCTACAGAACACAACCCAGATTACGCCATTTACCGATTAACAACACCAACAGGTTATGCTCGTGCCTCTAGTGAGAGTCTTACAGTGTTGTAGATGACAGAAGGTTCTGCCATTGCGCCATTCCCATAGTCACCACAAGCCAACCTCTTTGTGATCGGAGGAATCAGGGACATACCCAGTTCACTGACTGCACAGAGATGCCGTTCTGTAAAAGGATTGTTCCACATAAAAGTGTTCATTGCAGGTGCAACAAAGACCGGTTTGTTGAAGTCCCAGGCCCGTACAATGCATGTCAGCAGGTTGTCACACAAACCCCCAGCAATCTAGAAGATAAAACAGGAAAATATATATTAAGGGAATAAATCAATAACCATTAAGAATTAGGAAACAGAAACACCGCAGTCAAATCAGTCAGAAAATCTTCAATATACCAAAAACAAAAAAAAAACCCCACAAAAAAAATAAAAAAAATGGAATGCATTTGAGCAATCTGTGTCCATTATTGCATAGTGTGTACCAAGATTAACTAAACATGCAATGCGATATGCAAAATTCAAAGACGTGCAATTCATGTCCAATACTAAATCAATTCAGCTTTGCTGGGGAGGAATGTCTCACGCAAATTGATTTATATCAATCCTGAGGAAATGGTAGCCATGAATCCCTCGTACAACTTGATTCATATGTAAAATTCAAAAATGCAATCAAATTCATCTGCATAACAGGACATATAAGACGATTGCACACCAGATTTTATCTGACCATGAGTCAATACAGTTCAGCATCCTGCCTTTTACAATCTGAAAAATTAGATAATTTATCATTTCTCATTTGTGGTTCCAATCCAACAGAAACAATTAAAACAAGTCTTGATTCTTAGGAAAGCGATAAGAAATATGGGTATAGATACACAACAACCAACTTGAAACCATCAAGAGTTGGCAATAATAACCAAATTCTTGTAGGCAGGAAGACAAAATGGGGTGCAGAGCCTAACTTTGCAATATTCCTTCTCACAAATAGGAAAAGTACAACAGTCAATAGAATAGAAAAGCAAAGCAATTGCAAAATATTACCTTGCCAAGTGTATTTGCTGACAAGGGAGCAATAACCATGAGATCAGCCCATTTACGGAGCTCGATGTGAAGCACACCATCGCCTATTTTCTTCCAACTTGACCACTCATCGTCATCAGTATAAAGAATCACATCCTTAGGAAATGATGATTTATCAATAAAGTGTAAAGATGCTTTTGTGGCAACTGCTTGAACTTCTGCCCATTCAGAAAAACTATGGCAAATGCTTCCAAATTTTATAGCAGCTACACTTCCACTGGCAGCTAAAAGAATTCGTGGTTTCCTGGGCACTGTGTGATTTTGTATTGGCTCCCTTTCTGAACTAACAAGTTCTGCATGTTCCATCCTATGCAAGAAGTAGAAATAAACTCATACTCTTAGAGACCAGGAGAAACATAGGGGTTTCTATGTTTACGGTAATAAACACTCGTGTATCTCCAATAATTTTTACCCAACTAAATGTGGAACTTTTCTACAGCAAATGATAATATCTCCCACGCAGCAGTAGTATTTGCAACATTGAAGAGAAGTTGTAATATATGAATTAATGCATGCCATGCACACAGGTTTGCATTATATGTGCAAGATGAGCATAGCATCAGAGGAAATGAAAAAAAAAAAAAGAAAAAGAAAAAGAACAAGACATTTTCTAAAAACTGACTGAGAAGCAAAAGGATATAAGAAGTGTTGAGGAAAAAATGAAGCAATTTATGGCTTTAACTTCGGTGGCACCACAATCTGTCAATCTGATGTTAAGCATTGATTTTGGCTTATTTGAACACTTACAAGAAGCTCAAAGCACTTACAAATTCACCACTATGTTTGCAAAAATAAAATAGCAGTTCTATCCTTTCAAACAAATATAGGCTTACTTTATGTCAAAAGTATGCCACAATTTGGACAGCCATCTTTTACAGGTTTGCCATACCACTTAGAGAATCAATTTTGCTCAAATCAGAAATTCAGTTCCAGTGTTTCTGTTTTCAGTGACTTTGTGCTTCTGTTTCTTTCAGAATCTTCAAAAAGTACAGAAAAACAGAAATAATTATCATATCAGAATGAGTAGTTAATGAATCAACAAACATTTGTACCGGACGTCCCAACAAAATTTGAAGTAAAGATGTATTATAGAATCAAAGACAATTGGTTACTGGGTTATGGCTTAACCAAGACTTGCAGACTGTTTTTCCTGTGCTCTTACTTCATGTAAAAGAATATCAAAAACAAAAACTAAGGTGTCATTTGGTAGGGCTTCTGGCTTCTGGATTGTAGATTATAATCTTGATTGTGACAATCCAGATTCTAGTTGTTGATTTTTCAAATCCAGAATCCTGTTTGGATGCTGCACATTTTAGAATTTGATTTTTATACCTAAAATCTAAAATCCTGTTTGGATACCCCAATTTTTAGAGTTTACATAATCTTGTTTAGTTGACCTTTTAATTGGAATACATTTTATAATTTTTACATTAATCAGTGTAATAAAATAATTTTGAATAAAAAAGAATAATAAATCTCATTGCAAGGCATATAAAAGTAATTATCATAAATAATCACATAAACCTAAGTGATCCAAAATCAAAAAGTCCTTATATAAAGAGCACAAATTACTGCTATTACATATAACTCCCTCAGTTAAGCCACTCGGGTCACGCCCGGGGGGTCGGCCACACTGGTAGCCCTCTTCCTCCCTTTCTATTAACCAAAAAAAAAAAAAAAAAATCCCTTAGCTCACACCAAACGTTTCCTCCACATCTAGAACATTTGGCAACCCAAGCTCTAAAAGTTCAACCCCACCCAGCAATCTTTGAGCAACACCATCCCAATACCAAAAGCACATAATAAACATGAATATGTTCCTTAAACTCCAATCACCGTCTTCACTCTCACACCTTCCAAAATTTCTCAGGAACGAGGGTAAGTCATTGATTGAAGGGAAAGCTGGGATCATAGTGATAAAATTTGATATCTCCACGAATATAAACGATACAAGAGAAAATGCTCAAATTTGCTGGAGACACCTCAAAAACAGCAAGAAACGGAATATTTCTAGGGTTTTGTCTGAAACAATAGCAGAAATGGTAAAGACAAATAGATGTTGCACGAAAAATCAACGATCTGATTCGCCCTCTATACTGTTTCCCATTTTTTCCTTCTCTCCACGAAACAAGGGGAGCAGAGGAACGTGATTTGAACAATAAAATCAGGGTTTCAATCCTTGCTGTTCTCCATTTTTTTTTCCTTCTTTAAGGCCTGTTCTTTTTGCTGGGTAAGCCAAAATCGGTAGTAGGCTGTATAGTGAAAATCACGATCGCATTGCTCATAGATTTTTCTACCAAACTCACGAGAGAGAGAGAAGGAGAGGAGAGGGAGAAAATACCTGACTACAATGGTTCCAAGAGGAAGAAAGGCGAGCTCCGTGAAGATGGAAATGTCGGGCTCTCTAGTAACTCTGCACAATCTCGATCTAGTAACTCTGCACAATCTCGATTTTGGGGTTTATCGACCAAATGACTAAAATCTCTAGAAACTACCTTTTTTTTGGATTGTGGTTTTTGGCCCGATTCTAATATCTGATTGTAGAATCCAGTTCTACAGTCTGTACCAAACGCCTTTATCAGTCCTAGGATTCTGGATTCTATCACAATCCGGAAACCAAAAGCCCTACCAAACGACCCCTAACTATAAAAAACAATCTCTCTGTCTTGCTTACTGAGGAACCAGCCAAACTGGTGCTCCACAAAACGTGCAAAAATTTTCGTGAGCTTTCCCACAAAATTTCCCAATTCCAAATTTCAATACTTTTCGTGCACGAAGATCCCACCGAAATCACAACCCGTCACCAATCATAAGTCCACCAACTCCTATGAAAATTGAAAAACGAAATAGGGAAGATTTTATGGATTAGGGCATCAAGCCACATTACAAAACCTAGAATTCTGGATTCAATTCCCGAAAATTTTACGAGCAGGTTGCACAAGAATGAAAAGAAATATACGGATGAAAACAAAGAATTCACACATGAGTAGATAATCGAATGAGTGTACTCACTGGAGAATCCTTCGTGTTGTCGATTGGCTTGCAAAGTCGGGCGGACGCTGATTTTTGATTCAACGAAATCAAAATTCCACTAAAACCCGAACGAGAATTCCCACAAACGAACTTCACTATTTTTGTTGTTCGGACTATTGGTCCTTCTGTTGCTCTTTATCTCCTCTACGCGCCTCCCCTTTTTCTGTTTTCTTCTCCCAAAACAGTTTTGCTTTCTCTCTCCGTCTGCAATCCGTCTCTTGCAAAAAAAAAAAAAAAGGGAGCCTCTTTCTTTCTCTCTCCCTCCTAATGAACTGCCTTCCTGCGCTGCAAGGTTAATATTTTCATATTACCACAATTGCCCTAAATTTCATAAACTATTCCCTTGAAACCATGGTTTACAGTTTCAAAATTTCGTTTTTTTTAAAATATCGATGGGTTTCGACGGGGGAATCGCATATTTGTAAATCCTGTGATTTTTTACGGCGTGCCGACGACACGGGGCGATGTGCCGAGCGAAACATGCAATAAATAGAGGAAAAATAGATTTTTTTTTAAATTTTCAATTGCGATTTTTAGCGGCATGCCGGCAAAATTTCGACATAATAAAAAAAAATCAAATTTTTAACTAGTTTTTGCCTTCGTGCTAGCGTGCCGATTTTTTCAAGGATCGGCACGCCCGTCAGCACCAAAACTCAAATCCTTGCTTGAAACACATAAAAGAGGTCGTTCGTACTCTTCCCGAAGTCCATCTCCTCTATCATCTTCATCTCCGATTGTTCTCTTTTCTTCTTCTTTTTTTCTTTCTAAAAGTTGTCTGCAAAGCTGTTTTTGCTGCTGCGGCATGGTGTTACGTGACTAACCGTTGCTCCAAAAGCCTCAAGACTTATGGAGACTATTGATTAAGCACTTAACATTTAGGACCTTAACATTCCACCACGCTTCCGCAGTTGATGTCCACGGTGGCCCACTCTATCGACACTAACCCGATTGTAGCCTTTTCTCTTTTGATGGCTCCACTCACCTATCAGTATTCAATGACATAGCACCATGACCATACATAATACCAAGGCATTTAATCTAGCCTATAGGCTGTCCCCTCTGAGACTCAAACCCGGGACATGGTGGTTGGCTCTGATACTGTTTGTTACTTGCCTAACCGTTGCTCCAAAAGCCCCAAGGCTTATGCAGACTATTGGTTAAGCACTTAACATTTAGGAACTTAATACATGGAGGTAATGAAAGGTTTCGAACTCTCACCCTTCCCAAGCTCAAAAGTATGCATTTCATCACTCAATTTTATTCTTAATATAGTGTGATTTGCATAGGTTTCCCAAGCCTCAAAGTTTAATTTCGTTAGGGTTTTCATTTTTAATGTACTTTACAAGATGATGATTTTCAATCATAAATCAAAATTTGAAATGAGAAAGAAAGTTTTGTACTTCTTAAATTCACGATTTGATCAAAACAATGAATCAGGGGCTAAATGATCACTTTTTAATTTAAAATCTAAGCCAGGACAAAACCATACTCTATAAAGAGTACTTGCAATAAAGAATCCAAGTTTGCCATCAAAGATTGATTTTGGCCACATTTGGGACCAAAATTGGAGCTCCAGTGTAAGTGATCATTTTATAATGCATACCCTAATTTGGACAAAATTGTAGTCATTGGAGAGTATTTTTAACACTAAAAACAAAAGTGTGTTCAGTACTTGAATCTGACCAAGAACTTGATCACAAATGAGCCAAAAGGGAAGAATGGTCTTTTTATAAGACTTCAAATTTCTGAAAAAATTATGTTCATCAGAGAGCATTTTTTAGTATGAAATTCTAATATAAGCTTGATGATTTTTCATTAAGGCTCTAGAAAGACAAAGTTTGGCTGATAGGCTATTTTTTGTGATTATGCACTGTGACAATGAGCACTGGTTGTGTTGTATACGTGACTTAGTCGATATTTACATATGGGCCTCACCGTACACTCGGCCCCAGATTTTACGGGTCGAGCTGTGCTGATTTCAGTCAGAACAGGGTTGTGTGTTTGTAACCCTATTTTCACAAATTTAGTTAAGGAACCCCAGAAGAAAACTAAAAAACCGATGGAATGAGAAATCTCACCCACACAAATGATGTGGTAGTTTGCTTTATTTATAGTAAAAGTGGAGCATCCATTTACATGGTAATGTATTCAAACAAGGCAAGGATCAAAGAATACCCATTTACATGGTAATGTATTCAAACAAGGCAAGGATCAAGGAATACATCCAATAGTACTAAAAATTAGGAGAAAAATCAGCAAGGTGATTAGCTAAAATCATGCAGAATATCCAATAGGATCTGATCTGTTAATATCCCCCCGCAAACTATGCACGGTAGTGAGGCAAAGTTTGTGTTGCAGTTGCTCCAAATCAGCCTGAGTTTGTGGCTTTGAGAAGACATAGTAGTGAGGCAAAGTTTGTGTTGTAGTTGCTCCAAATTAGCCTAAGTTTGTGGCTTTGAGAAGACATGGTAGTGAGGCAAAGTTTGTGTTGTAGTTGCTCCAAATCAGCCTGAGTTTGTGGCTTTGAGAAGACATGGTAGTGAGTGTATGTTGGAGCAGTCGAACCCTCTGAAACTGGAAATACAGCAGCAGGAGCAGGAACATCACCATATAGATAGGCAACAAGCTCTTGGCTTTTGACTAAGACAAGAACCTGGTTACACCAGAGAAGATAATGGAATGTGACAACATTGCCAACATTCAGTGCAGCGGAAGACATAGTTGCTCAGAGGAAAAGCCCCTCCTCACATGGCTTTGATACCAAGAAGAAAACTAAAAAACCGATGGAATGAGAAATCTCACCCACACAAATGATGTGGTAGTTTAATTGCTTTATTTATAGTAAAAGTGGAGCATCCATTTACATGGTAATGTATTCAAACAAGGCAAGGATCAAAGAATACCCATTTACATGGTAATGTATTCAAACAAGGCAAGGATCAAGGAATACATCCAATAGTACTAAAAATTAGGAGAAAAATCAGCAAGGTGATTAGCTAAAATCATGCAGAATATCCAATAGGATCTGATCTGTTAATAACCCCATCATCCCTAGACGTAGGCATATTCGCCGAACGACGTAAATCACATAGGTTGTTTACTTTATTTTCTGTTTCGTTTTATTGCTGTTCGTTTACAGAATAGGTTGTGTGCAATAGAAGACATGAACAAAGAAAGGCTAACATGCAATCTTTACTAGAGAATCTAACATAATGTCATTAATCAAGCTGATTTATTTGATTAAAAAAAAAGGCTAGTTCACTTGGTTTTTATAATTAAGGTGTAGCCTGAGAATTACTAAAAGCTCATTACATTCCCTTTCTTGTTTGCCTTGTGGCTCCTGACACCATGGAGGATTCATTAGAATGCCGAAGCTAATTTTTTCAGCGTAAGGAATTTGAAGTTGATAACAAATCTTAGAAAGAACAATGTTACACTCATGAGTTGTTTTCTTGAGAATTCTCCATATCTGTAGACCCTAGTTATAGATGCTTTTGGGGTAGCCTCCTTGTCCTTCAAATTTTCTTCTTTTATATATATTATACCGGCAAAAATTGGCAGAATTCAAAATACTGATTTTCAATTATTATTTTTTACAATCTTCTGTCTACTTTGAAGTCTTGCCATCATTTTATGTTCTAAAGTGTGTAAAGATGAATTTTGTTTTAGCCAAGAACACATGAAATTGCTTGCTTCTTTACTTGAGAGCTCGCCCAAACTCTGAATCTCACATGGGAATTCATATCTACTGTTGGATTCAATGGAATTACCTGGTGTAGACATATCCCCAAACTGACAAGACATTCTTATGCTGGATTGTCCCTCTCTTGGAGAAATATTTATCTCCCCATTGATCTAAGATTGATATATTTTCCTCATTTAAAACACCAAATTTATTGCTTTTCTTAATACAACCAAATCAATATGAACCAATGTTGTACTGTTATTATAATTTGATTAAACTCTCATATTTTTCTGACATTTTGATGTTGTGCTTGCTCTCTAGCCTTTTAATGAAAACAGCAAAGATTTGAAGCCACAATCTGATAAGATGATCAAGTGAAGAAAGTTGAGATAAGTTACTTTGGCTTAACAGCAAAAACTGTTGAGATCAAGAACAATATTCATTCACTGCAGACTGTTGAGATGCTCCCCTGATCGTTCAAGCTTCATGGATGAAATTTGCAAAAGGGAATTATGCTCAAAAGATCTTTAAATATTATCATTATTTAATTTATCTATTGCAAATTTTTTTTTCAAGTTCTGATAATTCTCCAACTGACAAGAAGCCATTTTGCTTAGAATGTGATAGATCCAATCAAATTATTAAAATTATTACTACTGCATCATCTTCTACTCTTATTGTGCAACTACACAAATACAACAACAAATGAAGCAAAAAAGGTACAGCATGAACAAACCCTCTTGTATCAAGAGATTGCTGGTGAAGGTCTATATATACTTGTTAGAGGTAGGGCCTCCGGTCATGTTTGTAGGGGACATGATTCCGGCCACGGGATCTCCCGTGGCATCCAGATTGTAACCATGGTGGTTGTGGTGGTGGTGGGGGTGTTGATGTTCAAGCGGGTCACCCTTAATATGTTCATTGGCGGATTCGGATGAGTGCTTGGCCATCTCTGAATCAACCTTCTGTTCTGCTTTAGCAACATGCAACTCCATTGCAGCTTCAGCTTCTCTTGCCTTTCTGAGCTCATGTGCAGCCTCTACCCTGGTCTTTGCTAGCTCCTTCTCTACCTGCAAGTTTTACATATTCCCAAAACAAAACATGGAAATTGTTGGGATTTCATTTAAGGTTTACAATGTTGTTCCGAATGACATTTCACCAAATGCCACTGGCAAACGAAATGTCGCCGAAATGAGGGAAAAATCACCAGACATTAAATAAATCGGAAAATGCTAAAAAGAGAGAGAGTAAATTAGTGACATTTCGTTAAATGCCACTGACATCAGGCAAAATCTGATAACTTTTATTTGATGTCGCCGACATTTTGCCGATATCAGGGAATTCTCAACATTTTCTCTTCTAAGGTGGTTTCATATTGCCACCTTGGAAAATAGCTAAATTTGTGAAATTGCAAACCTTGATTTCATCTATGAAAAATCATTATTGATGGTGTGGGCATAATCAAAATTGGACCGGTATCGTCCGATTCGATAAACTGAGGACCCGAAGCTTTCAAATCTTTTTGTTTCTCTTATAACTGTGCATTTTTAGTATTTCTATTTATGAAAGACAAGTAGATGCCGCTTCATGGTTTGGATTAGTTGGTCCTCGTATTGATGATCGGCTTAAGTATATCATTGCTAAGAGCGAAAAATTACAGATATATCGATCTGGCAATCTTGAGTTTGAGGTAATTGAAAATGGTATCCACTATTCAGTTAACTTGGAAGAAAGGACATGTAACTGTTTGGGTTGGTTAATGTCTGGGTTGCCATGCATTCATGCATGTAGGGCAATCAAAAGCATAGACTGTGAGGTGCAGCCATTTACTGATGCTTGCTTTCATAAGGAGGCACAACAACGGGTGTATAGTGTACTGATGCATGCAGTACCTCTTAATGAACCAGCTATGTTGCATGCCAATAATTTGAATGCAAATGAATCATCAAACAAATCACTTAGGGTCTGTCCTCCACGTGCACATCGTCCCCCAGGAAGGCCAAGGAAGAAAAGAATTGAGTCACAACCAATTGAACGAAGAGAGCTACACTGCAGTAGATGCCATGAAGTGGGGCACAATCGAACAACATGTAGAGCTGCAGTATAGGTAAGTAATAAAAATGATTATTTGGTAGGAATGATTACTGTTTAAATGCTCCTTTACTTAATGTTTAAAGTAATTGATGTTTGCAGTTTTTAGTCACTAATGTTAGGCTGTTATTCTAATTTTCTTTACTTAATGTTTAAAGTAATTGATGTTTGCAGTTTTTAGTCATTAATGTTAGGTTGTCATTACTACTATATTGAGCTTCCTCTTTTTGTGGGTTTTTTCCTGTTATGTGCAGGTTAGTTCGAAGAATGCTCAACAACCAGCATCTCATCACTATAGGCGATCATAATAGAAACAAACACTAGAGCATTAATACTTGATTTTCTCTCTTATATTTTAAATCTCACCTTGATTTCTTCAGACTTTAACATTTCATATTTGATTGGCTTTTGTTTAGCAGAAGACTCCACACTTCTTAAAGTACATTGTGGTTTTTAATTAAAGAACCTTTCTTTGTATTCATAGAAATTAATAATCTTTTTATATTATCTTTTGAAGACAAGATTCGTCAAGTACCATCTGCATCTCGTGTCATCAATTTATAGTCATTATTCTGAAATTTATGGGCTTTTGTGTTGGCACATACTAAAAAACTCAATTACAAGAAACCTGTATAACATTGTTGAATTTCTCCAGGATGCAATTCCCTTTTTTGATAAGGTTTGTAGGTCTCTGCATGAAGACCTGATGGTATCTGAAGGTGTTGTACTTGATTTCTACTCATCTTTACAAAACCGCATTTTATTGAAATGGGGCTGCTAGAGCAAATCCAAAGAAAGCAAGCAAGTATATATAGAAGTCATTAATGTCAGAGACAGCAATGGATCTCACATGGAGCAATTGCATATTATATCGAGATATCTTCATCTTTATTTACAGAAGCAATTGAAGGTCTTGAAAGGATCAAACTTGCAAAAAGCTTATGGAAAAATGGGTCCACAATGAAAGTTATTCAGGCATTGTCACCCATATTCTCAGTCATATTCTCGGCAATATATAGAAGATTTTGCAATAGACCAAATTCTCATGGAAATTTGTAAAGTGAATATGCACTATAGGCGTTCATTATTGAGCACATAAACTATAGATAAAAGAAAAAAAAAATACAAAGGCAATTCACTCGCAAGAGTCAAACAAGACGCGGTTGCACCAAAAAACAGAGTCAAGCAATTATGACTGTCAACTAATTGATCTATTTCCCCGCAGAGAAACATAAGACCTGGTTGCACCAAAAAACAGAGTCAAGCGACAGTCCTAAAAACTAGTAATGCCGAACATTGAATGAAAGAAAGAAGCACCCTGAATTTCATGTCTGGGTTTTATATCACTCCTGGAAGCCAACACAGGCGTCTTCAAGAGATTCCATCTAATGTGATACCAACAACAATATACACTCCTCCTGAATGCTTGATTTGCTTATAGTGTTTAGTCTTCTTAGCAAGCTCACTTGTCAGCAGTAGTTTGGGCGATGCTAACAACAGAGACGAACAACTGATGGCTTTTTGCTTCTTCCTCCCGATTCCTAGTGAAAACAATAGAAAATGTGCAAGACCGCGCCACTTAATCTCAAACAAGAGGTCACTTCATGTGCCCGTGAATGCACTTGCAGGGTTTTTATGGTCTAATTAATATTGCAACCCATCCATTTCCGCCACACCTGCCCAAAGGCCAAAATTCTCAAAACCAGCAAAGAATGTGAAAAGTAATAATGAAATAAAGAAAAGGCATTCGTTTTTTTTTTTTTTTTTTTTGTAAAGAAATGGTATGAACAATCATTACTTTTTGCCTTTTGCAAAGGAATGGAAAACCGGCCCTAACCTTTTGTAAAGGATCGTATTCGTTCCACAAAAAAAAGTGTTTGTTCCTCTCTCTCTCTCTCTCTCTCTGCCTGCAAATCCAACAAAGTCCCTGGTTCTTCGCCTGGAGCTCGTCGCCGGAAACCTTACATTGTTCAAATAGTCGTCTCACTGTGGAGAAAGAACTTGAAAGATAAAGGGTTTTGGATGAATGGGGAGGAGAAGGGAAAAGGGCCTAACTGCCACAAGTAAATCCCACCACTGGTTGCTCGCCGGCATATCAAAGAAGAAGGTCGGCCAAGTGGAGAAGGGAGGAGGTTTTGAACAGTTCGTTTGATTTTGAGATATAAGTGAAATGAAATAAGAGAAACGGTTTAATTTATTCAAGGGTAAACCGGGTTTAGTTATTAAAGATTGGTTTACGGGTTAAAGGGGGCAAATTTGTCTTCTTTCACTTAAAGAAAACAAAATGCTGACGTGGTGGCCTAAATGGTCAAAAACTTTTTTAAAACGTTTTGCAATTGTCATACCGTAAAAGACGTAGATGAAAAAGTCTTTTTCAAAGAAAAATCAAACCATACGGTAATTTTCCCTTAAAAAAGCGGTTATTAACATCTTTCAAAAAGTATGTTGGTTATGTCGGGCTGAAATCGTCTGCCGCGTGAAGATGCGTCAGACGATACCGCCCCCTCACAGCTCACATTTTTCAAGCTGTGTTTTCAAAAAAAAAATTTGAAAAATGTGAACCCTGAGATGCTCCCATCTCACGGTTCACATGGGGGCGGTACCGTCTGCCGCATTTTCATGCGGTAGACGATTCCGTCCCGGTTATGTACTCCTGGATTCGTACCATATATTTCCTCTACTTTTTAATTTTTTGAAATTCTGTCGAAGGTTCTAGATGATTTGTCTCCTAATTGGAGAGCTTCTCCAACCCGAAACTATAAAAGGGGAGCAAAGATCTCTGCTCTCCACGGAAAAGACAAACAAGAAGATTTCAATTGACCTAATCAAGAAGAGAGTTACGGAGCAGAAACCAGACCTGCAAAGCTCGGATCCTCAGTCTTCAGAACAAATTTTCGTGTGATGCATCCCCTCTGGACTCGGGTGGTTCCACCGAGATGCCGGCATCCCATCTTGTCTCGGCTGTCTCTGGGATTCCGGTTTACTCCCACAGATGAGGAGCTTTTAGGGTATTTTCTGCCGAAGAAGATCAAATCGGAAACGATCGATCCTGATCTTATGAGAGAAATTGATCTGTACATAATGGATCCATCATTTCTGAAAGAAATATGCTGGACTGGGATTGGGAGAGAGAGAGAGTGGTATTTCTTCTGCCGCAACCGGAAAGAGGATCCGACAGGGGTGAGGGCGACCTACAACGGGTTTTGGAAGGTTGTGAGAACAGAAAACGCGGTTTATAAGAATAAGAATCAACGAGGCAACAAGAAGACGCTCGTCTTCTACAAGAACGGACAAAGAACCGACTGGATCATCCACGAATTAAGTCTTTTTAGTCTTGAAACGAAAAAGTATGAATCTCCTCTACAGAAAGAAGGAGAATGGGTTGCTTGTCGAGCGTTCAGGTTGCTACCCAAAAGCGACATATTTGACGATGGTTACCTCTATGAGGATCCATTTCCTGAAGATCCATTAGTTGAGATTGAAGCAGCTAATCAGCGTCTATTAATGGAGACGCAGTTTCTGGCTTCAGATGAGGAAGAGGAGGATGACGAGAACGACGACTACGACAAGGGCAACTGAAATTAGCAAAAGATGGAGAAAGGGAACAACATCAATCCAGTCACAACTTTCTCTCTCTTTCTAACTGCATTTAGGAATGTCATTGTTTTGCAAATAGACAATAATTCTAGAAAATATTATCATTCTAGGGTTTGATGGTAACCCTCCTGTTAGAAGGAACGCAAGTCCTATTTGGATGAAGGTGGGACCAGTCAGATTTGTTTGAACACTTTTTGGACAGTCGGAATGAAAATCAAAGCTTTTTTCAACTTTTTTCAAGCTTGTTTCAACTTTTCAAAGACTAAAGAAACTTAGCTGGTCAGCCATTAAAAAAAAAGCCTTGAACACAGTTGGTTTCAGTGAACATTGACTTAGCTTTTGCAGGTATAGTGTTTTGCCTAATGGGCCCCACTTGTGGCTTCTTTAAACCCACTTCTTGTCCTTAACCAACAAATGCTATCCTCTTCCCTATTTGGCAAGAGTTAATCCTCCTGAGGCTCTTAACATGGCTTAGATCTACCATGTTATAGCAAGGCAATCTTGGGCTGTATCTTCAGTGTGAAGCCTGTAAAGAAAATTGAGTATTATCTCAGATGCCCAAGTCCAATGGTCCATGGTCATCTTAATTAAGATGGCCCAGTTTGCGAATCCTCAGAGATAAACACTACATACATTTGTCCAAATTTTATATGAATAAGAAGAGTTTTGATTATTTTAACCTTAAATTAATTATGCCTTAACAACAAGTAGTAAGGACTTTCTGGGGAAGTCATGCATAGTTGTTGGCACATTTTCCAAGCGGTCTAATTCTCGTTATATATATTATAGATTAACGCAGTTATCAAAATTGATTTTTCTGCAATTTGGGCATTGATTATTCATGTAATTGAAAGCAAAATTATGATTTAGAATAATGAAACATTTCTGAACTAAGTATTGGATGTTAGACTTGTTTTATAGGCAAGGAGAATCCTATTCCAACTTGAATTCCTAATCATCCTAACCCGACTTGAATTCCGTATCATCTATCTCACCTCCAGTAAGATACGGATTAGGATTAGCTACTTAAATCATCATTAATCCCAATTAAACTTGAATTCCTTCTCATGCATTCATAGTCAAATATTTTTTGTGTTATAAAAAATTATCAATTATCCACCTTCCTTGTACCAAAACATTTTGATTTGGAGAAATGATCTTGTTTAATACTTCTTTAGTCTATTTGCCAATATTTTTTATATTGTTTAAAACATTCCGTGAAACCATCGGCTGGGATGGAGTTTGGGTGTGTGGGCCCACTCCTGACATGGGCCAGTTTTCCAAGATTTTAGCCATGTTAACAGCCTCAGTACAGTAGGATTAACTCTGCCAGATAGGGAAGAGGATAGCATTTGTTGCTTAAGGACAAAAGTGGGATTAAAGAAGGCACAAGTGGGCCCATTAACCAAAACTCTATATCCAACAGAGGGTTTGCATAATCTAAAGTCAACATTGACTGAAACCAACTTTGTTCAAGGCTTTTTTAAATGGCTGACCAGCCAAGTTTGAAAAAGTTTGAAAATGAGAGATTCTTTGATTAAGCCTTTTTAATGATCTATCCAAAAGGCAAAAAGTGTTCAAACAAATTTGACTTATCTCACTTCATCCAACTAGGATTTCTGTCCCTACCATCAAACCCTAAAATGATAATATGTTCTAGAATTATTTGTAAAATGCAGTTAGAATTATTTGGGCCATCTTAAGATGACCATAGACCATTGGACTTGGGCATCTGAGATAATACTCAATTTTCTTTACAGGCTTCACACTGAAGATACAGCCCAAGATTGCCCTACTATAACATGGTAGATCTAAGCCATGTTAAGAGCCTCAGGAGGATTAACTCTTGCCAAATAGGGAAGAGGACAGCATTTGTTGGCTAAGGACAAGAAGTGGGTTTAAAGAAGCCACAAGTGGGGCCCATTAACCAAAACACTATACCTGCAAAAGCTAAGTCAATGTTCACTGAAACCAACTGTGTTCAAGGCTTTTTTTAATGGCTGACCAGCTAAGTTTCTTTAGTCTTGGAAAGTTGAAAAAAGCTTGAAAAAGAGGGAGTTTCTTTGATTTTCATTCCGATCTGTCCAAAAAGTGTTCAAACAAATCTGACTGGTCCCACCTTCATCCAAATAGGACTTGTGTCCCTTCTAATAGGAGGGTTACCATCAAACCCTAGAATGATAATATTTTCTAGAATTATTGTCTATTTGCAAAACAATGACATTCCTAAAAAAAATGCAGTTAGAAAGAGAGAGAAAGTTGTGACTGGATTGATGTTGTTCCCTTTCTCCATCTTTTGCTAATTTTAGTTGCTCTGGTCGTAGTAAGTTGTGACTGGATTGATGTTGTTCCCTTTCTCCATCTTTTGCTAATTTTAGTTGCTCTGGTCGTAGTCGTCGTTCTCCTCCTCCTCCTCCTCTGAATGCGGTGACTGCGCCTCCATTAATACACGCTGATTAGTTGCTTCAATCTCAACTAATGGATCTTCAGGAAATGGATCCTCATAGAGGTAACCATCGTCAAATATGTCGCTCATGGGTAGCAACCTGAACGCTCGACAAGCAAGCCATTCTCCTTCTTCCTGTAGAGGAGATTCATTCTTTTTCGTTTCAAGACTAATAAGACTAAACTCATGGATGATCCAGTCGGTTCTTTGTCCCTTCTTGTAGAAGACGAGCGTCTTCTTATTGCCTATTTGCTTCATATTCTGATCAACCGCTTTTTGTGTTCTCACAACCTTCCAAAACCCATTGTAGGTCGCCCTCACCCCTGTCGGATCCTCTTTCAGCTTGCGGCAGAAGAAATACAACTCTTCCTCGATGTCAGTCCCACTACTCCCATCCCAGCATATTTCTTTCAGAAATGATGGATCTATTATGTACAGATCAATTTCTCTCATAACATAAGGACCGATCCCTTCTGATTTGATCTTCTTCGGCAGAAAAAACCCTAAAAGCTGCTCATCTGTGGGAGAAAACCGGTATCCCGGTGGAAGCCGATCCAACGCGGAATACCGGAATCTCGATGGAATCCGAGTCCCGAGGGGATGCATCACACGAAAATTTGTTCTGAAGACTGAGAAGATCCGAGCTTTGCAGGTCTGATTTCTGCTCTGTAACTCTCTTCTTGATTAGGTCAATTGAAATCTTGTTGTTTGTCTTTTCGGTGGAGAGCAGAAATCTTGCTCCCGTTTTATAGTTTCGGGTCGGATAAGCTCTGCTAGTAGGAGACACATCATCTAGAACCTTCGACAGAATCTCAAAAAATTAAAAAGTAAAGGAAATACTATGAATCGAGGACCAAGAACTGCCAGTCAGATTCTTGGTCGCGATTCGGTGAGCACCGGTCGTGATGGATCACAAGCTTTATTCTATAAGAAAATATTGAAAAATCATTGGAGATGGTGTTATTGATATGGTGAAACATTGCTTCAATAATGGGCATATGGTAAGAGAAATAAACAATCCATATATGATATTGACTCCAAAATGAAATAAACAAGAAAGCACCAAAGATTATACACCAATAAGTCTATGTAATACAAGTTATAGATAGTATAAAAAATATTGGCAAATAGATTTAAAGAAGTATTAAACAAGATCATTTCTCCAAATTAAAATGTTTTGGTACCAGGCAGGTGGATAATTGATAATGTTTTAGTAATACAAAAAATAATGAACTTTTCATAAAGAAAAAAGGCAAAGAGGGATGGATGAGCAATAAACTGGAGAACGAAAAGGTTTATGATAGGCTGGAATGACCTTTTATTCAGGCTGTCATGGCAAAAATGGGCTCTCATGAGAAGTAGATAAGATGGATTATGGAGTAATATTGAATAGAAAATATAATAGAATGACAAAAAAGAAAAGTGGTCCAAAAATAACTCACATAATGTTTGCGAATTGAAAAATACGAGTTTAGACTCTTTTACACCTAGAGGGGGGTGAATAGGTGTAAAAAATCGCAGAATAAAAATTTCTATTAATTAACGACAAGTTCTTAATTAATAGGCATGCACAAGCCTTAGAAAAATTGCAAAAATTTCGATAGCCAATGTCACACAAAATTGCAAATAAAAATAAATAGTAAATAAATCAACACAAGTAATTTTGGTGATGAAGGGAAAACTTTAAGAGAGATCTCAAAGAAAAAAACCCTCTAGGCTATCAGGAGCCACCTCAGAAAATTCCACTAGAAGAAGATGACTTATGGATCATGGTTCAGACGACCCAACACAGACTTTGACTCACAACCCAAGTATGTAAAGAACTCTTTAGACTTGCACCCTTGCAACGATTCAGAACTCTAAATATCTTCTTCGTGAACCACCAAACGAACTCGCTTATCAACAATAAGAACTCCCACGAGCAAACTCTTCAACCCGAAACTCCAAGGTAAGAGAACAAATAAGAAAAGAAGGCTTGATGGTTCAAAAGTAGAAAAGTAGGAAAGAAGTTTTTCTTCCTCACACAAGATGATTTAGGGTTCCAAAAACAACTTAAAAGATGTTTTTGGAACGTCCTTAAGAGGCTTATATAGGTTAGGAAGAAGTCTAGGAGAAATTGGATTTGGATTAGAAATTTTTAGAAATTTTAAAATTGAATTTACGTCTCAAACGTTCAAGCACTCTCTAACGTGGCTCTCACGTTTAATTCGTGAAAACAGTTAATTTGGTCTGGTTCGAATGTGGGTCAAATGCCAGGTTGAAAATATGCGCTTGTTCAAATGTCGGCTCTAACTCTTTCGAACGCTACTCTCGGGTTTGTCTGCAACTCACCACAGAGACTGTCTTGTTCGAACGCCACATCAAACTGTCTCGAACGCTAGCCTCGGGTTTTTCTGCAACTCACTAAGTAATATAACATTTGAACGCCACATCAAACCCTTTCTAACGCCAAGCATAAAATCTTCAATTTAGCTCCGATTTTGATGCCGTTTGAACCATGACTTCTAGAACTTATCTTAACCAACTTAAACACCTTAAAACATACTTTTTGACACGGAATCAAGCCAACCTAAAATATTAAATCTAACACTAATGATTGTATTATACTTAGTTTTTCAGATAATTTTCACACTACACATAAAAATTAATAAGTAAAATCCTTAAGTAAAAAGTAAGCCCTAAAATGAAGAAGGGCTTTTTGCTATGGTGTTGAAGGGGTTTTGGATGGATATTGGACAAACAAAGGATTATCGTAGGGGCTTGAGATTGTGCCTTTTTTTTTTCTGTTCTTTTACTCTGTCTCTTCGTTATTTTTCTTCTGTGTTAGAATTAAGTAGTTTGTTTCTTAATGGTTCAGCTGACCCTAGTTTGGCTGCTCAGTTTTTAACATTAAGTTGTGAAGTACTATTTTAACCAAGCAGAATTAAGATTGGAACAATACTAGTGTAATTAAAGAGTTCAGCACTAGTTTAGAACTTGTGTCCAAACACCCAGATGAAAAGGCATTAACTTAGTCTTTGGATTAATGTCCAAAGACTCGGACTTCTTGTCTAATTTTTGGGTTTTCAACACTTGTGGAACTTGACACCTATCAATCAAGCTTAGGACTTGTTCTTCATCTGTTATTTGTGGAGTCTGATCTCTGATTCTGTCCTTCTAAAAGCATTTCACTTTTATCTGTTTAAACTCTGATTTTGTTAAGAGAATAACCTTACACGAAAACAAACAAACCAACTATTCCAATAATAGCTTTACATCACTCACTCAAATGGCTTGCACAAGTCAATAAAATAACTTGTACAAGTTAGTACACAATGTTAATAAAAGTTGCAAGTCATATTATTAATTTGTACAAACCATTTTAAAAGGTATAAGTTATTTTATTAACTTATATAAGCTATTCTATTGATTTTTACAGGTCATTTTATTGCTTGTACCAGTCATGTGAGTGAGTGGTATAAGGGTATTCTTGGAAGAATTTGTTTGCAACAGTGAAATGTCACTAAAACTTAATTACTTTGATAAAGGTATACTAAAGGTTAAATCTCAAAACTTTGTTGACGATAAAGGTACCGGTTCAACGAGGAACTGCCTAAGTTGGAATGGGACCAAGCAATATCGGTTTGAACCGTTCGGTCCAACTCAAGACAACTCGAGAAATGTGCAAACCAAGAGTATAAATTACCAAAAAAACAAAACTGTAATTTTTTCCCAAATTCTTTTTGAAAAATTTTATTTGTACTGGACTCCATATTAGCCGGAACCGATTTTTATCAGCTAGTACGATTGGTATTAGATTGGTACAGAGCGGTGCATTGACAAAACCTGCAGTTTTTTTAAATTTCTCCCTAATCGGCCTGAACCGCTTGGTCTGGCCAATCCGATACAGTTTGTACCAAGACCAAGCACTGCCAGTCCGATCTTCGGTCACAGTTCGGTAAACACTGGTCCTAAGGGTTCACAAGCTTTATTCTATAAAACATTCCTAAGGGGTCACAAGCTTTATTTCTTTTATAAAAAAAAAATTTATTGAAACGTAATTGGATAATGGACATATGCTAAGGGAAACAAACAATCCACATATAATATTGACTCCAAAATGAAACAAACAAGAAAGCGCCAAAGATTCTAGACCCATAAGTCTATGTAATACAAGCTATAAGATAGTATCAGAAATATTGGCAAATAAACTAAAGAAGTATTAAATAAGGTCATTTCTCCAAATCAAAATGTTTTGGTAGCAGGTAGGTAGATAATTGATAGTTTTTAATAACACAAAAAATGTTTGACTGTGAATGCATGAGAAGGAATTCAAGTTTAATTGGGATTAATGATGATTTAAGTAGCTAATCCTAATCCGTTTCTTATTGGAGGTGAGGTAGATGATACGGAATTCAAGTTGGGTTAGGACGATTAGGAATTCAAGTTGGATTAGGATTCTCCTTGCCTATAAAACAAGTCTAACATCCCATACTTAGTTCAGAAATGTTTCGTTATTCTAAATCATAATTTTGCTTACAATTACATGCATAATCAACGCCCAAATTGGAGAAAATCAATTTTGATAACTACGTTAATCTATACTATATATAATGAGAATTAGGCCACTTGGAAAGCATGCCAACAACTATGCACGACTTTCCCAAAAAGTCCTTACCGCTTGTTGTTAAGGCGTAATTAATTTAAGGTTAAAACTCTCCTTATTCGTATAAAATTTGGATAATTGCAAAACTGTTCCTTTCCTCTATGTGCAGTTTTGCACGTGCATCTTGATGACAAAATTACATATATATATGTACATGTATATCATTATTTTTCCTTTTTTTTTCTTTTTTGTTTATGTTATGCAATTTGGGGTGTCTGTACTAGGGCATATAATTGTATGTAGTGTTTATCTCCGTGGATCCGCAAACTGGGCCATCTTAAGATGACCATAGACCATTGGACTTGGGCATCTGAGATAATACTCAATTTTCTTTACAGGTTTCACACTGAAGATACAGCCCAAGATTCCCCTACCATAACAAAAAGTGGGGTTTAAACCATGTTAGGAGCCTCAGTAGGATTAACTCTGCCAAATAGGGAAGAGGATAGCATTTGTTGCTTAAGGACAAAAAATGGGGTTTAAAGAAGCCACAAGTGGGCCCATTGACTGAAACCAACTGTTTTCAAGGCTGTTTTTTTAATGGCTGACCAGCTAGGTTTCTTAAGAGTTGGAAAGTTTAAAAAGTTTGAAAATGAGAGTTTCTTTGATTTTCATTCCGATCTGTCCAAAAAGTGTTCAAACAAATCTGACCGGTCCCACCTTCATCCAAATAGGATTTGTGTCCCTTCTAGTAGGGTTACCATCAAACCCTAAATGATAATATTTTCTTGAATTATTGTCCATTTGTAAAACAAAGACATTCCTAAAAAAAATGCAGTTAGAAACTTAGAAAGAGAGAGAAAGTTGTGACCGGATTGATGTTGTTCCCTTTCTCCATGGTTTTGCTAATTTTCGTTGCTCTGGTCGTGGTCGGCGTTCTCCTCCTCCTCCTCCTCCTCCTCGTCTGAAGCCAGTAACCGCGTCTCCATTAATAGACGCTGATTAGCTGCTTCAATCTCAACTAATGGATCTTCAGGAAATGGATCCTCATAGAGGTAATCATCGTCAAATACGTCGGTTTTGGGTAGCAACCTGAACGCTCGACAAGCAACCCATTCTCCTTCTTCCCGTGGAAGACTACACTCGTGCATGATCCAGTCGGTTCTTTGTCCGTTCTTGTAGAAAACGAGCGTCTTCTTGTCGCCCATTTGGTTCATATTCTCATCAACCACGTCTTCTGTTGTCACAACCTTCCAAAACCCATTGTAGGTCGCCCTCACCCCTGTCGGATCCTCTTTCCGCTTGCGGCAGAAGAAATACCACTCTCTCTCTCTCCCAATCCCAGTCCAGCATATTTCTTTCAGAAATGATGGATCCATTATGTACAGATCAATTTCTCTCATAAGATCAGGATTGATCGTTTCTGATTTGATCTTCTTCGGCAGAAAATACCCTAAAAGCTCCTCATCTGAGGGAATAAACCGGTATCCCGGAGACTGCCGAGACAAGATGGGATGCCGGTATCTCGGTGGAACCCGAGTCCAGAGGGGATGCATCACACGAAAATTTGTTCTGAAGACTGAGGATCCGAACTTTTCAGGTCTGGTTTCTGCTCCGTAACTCTCTTCTTGATTAGGTCAACTGAAATCTTGTTGTTTGTCTTTTCTGTGGAGAGCAGAAATCTTGCTCCCCTTTTATAGTTTCGGGTTGGAGAAGCTCTCCAAGTAGGAGACACATCGTCTAGAACCTTCGATAGAATTTCAAAAAATTAAAAAGTAGAGGAAATATATGGTATGAATGCAGGGGGACATAACCAACATATTTTTTGAAAGATGTTAATACCCGATTGGTTAATAATTTAAAATAGTATTAAAAAAATTCAAGATTTAAGTAATAAGAAAATAAGATAATAAAAAAAATTAATATAACGAAATAGAAACAGCTATAAGAGAAACAAAAAGGTTTTGCAACAGTACCGGTTCGAACCAGCTGGTCTGACTCGAGACCGCTCAAGAAATGTGCAAACCAAGAGTATAAATTTAAAAAAGAAAAAATTGTAAATTTCCCAAATTTTTTTGTGAAAAATTTTATTTCAACCAGACTGGGTCTATACAAGCCGGAATTGATCTATATAAGCTAGTAAGATTGATATATGACTGGTATAAATCGATGCATTGACAAAACTTCAGTTTTTTAAATTTCTCCCTGATCTGCTCGAACCGCCCGATCTGACCAATTCGGTACAGTTTGTCCCAGGACCAAGAACCCTCAAGTCGGATCTTCGATCGCGATTCGATAAACACTGGTCTTGATGGATTTTTTGGTTCGGTTCGGTTTAGAAAAATGTATGATTTCGGTTTGATTCAGTTTACATACAATCCAAAACCGAACCAATCTAATTCAGTTTAGATATTTTGGAACCAAAACCAAACCAAACTGAACCGAAGTTGGTTTTGGTCGGTTCAGATTCGGTTTTAACCAAACCGAGTTGCAGCCCTAGTTTGTACCAGTCATGTGAGTGAGTGGTATAAGGGTATGTCACTAAAACTTAATTACTTTGATAAAAGTACATTAAAGGTTAAATCTCAAAACTTTGCTGACTAAATTTTAATAATTTTAAAAAATATCACTAAAAATTACTTTTCCCATAACAAGAGAGGATAATAAAAAATTACTATAACGAAATAAAAACAGCTATAAGAGAAACAGCTCAGGGTCCTTATCATAGTTTTACCGAATCGGACAGTACCGGTTCAACTTGGAACCGCCTGAGTTGGAATTGGACCAAGCAATATTGGTTTGAACGGTTCGGTCCAATTCAAGACGACTTGAGAAATATGCCGACCAAGAGTATAAATTAAAAAAAAACTGTAATTTTTTCCCCTTTTTTTTTGAAAATTTTTATTTGTACTGTACTCTATACTAGTCGGAACCGATTTGTATCAGCTGCTACGATTGGTATTAGACCGGTACAGAGTGGTGCATTGACAAAACTGTTGTTTTTTTAAATTTCTCCCTAATCGGCCTGGACCGCTTGGTCTGGCCAATCCAATACAGTTTGTACCAGGACCAAGCACTACCAGTTCGATCTTCGGTCACAGTTCGGTAAACACTGGTCCTAGGGGTTCACAAGCTTTATTCTATAAAAGAGTCCTAAGGGGTCACAAGCTTTATTCTATAAAAAAAATTTTATTGAAACGTAATTGGAGATAGTATAATTGATATGGTGAAACATTTATTCAATAATGGACATATGGTAAGGGAAACAAACAATCCATGTATAATATTGACTCCAAAATGAAACAAACAAGAAAGCGCCAAAGTTTCTAGACCAATAAGTCTATGTAATACAAGCTATAAGATTGTATCAAAAATGCTATAAGATGGTATCAAAAATATTGGCAAATAGACTAAAGAAGTATTAAACAAGATCATTTCTCCAAATCAAAATGTTTTGTCACCTGGTAGGTGGATAATTTATAATTTTGAGATTGTGAATGCATGAGAAGGAATTTAAGTTTAATTGGGATTAATGATGATTTAAGTAGCTACTCCTAATCTGGTATAAAAAAAAAGTAGTTACTCCTAATCCGTATCTTATTGGAGGTGAGATAGATCGATTCGCATCGTCTATAGCGTCGTGTTTGACAGTGGCGCTTACAGCGTTGCTGCAAACACGACACACGTCCAGGCTCACTGGCACGCCTGTATTAACAGGACGGAGATGTTCCATCCATTAAAAAACAGGGTTTTATTTCAGTAAAAAAAAGCATCGATTAAAAAAAAATCTACGGCTATCGTACATCATGTCTTTTGCTGACCGATATTCTCACTATCTTTCATCGGAATAAATTTCTCAATTTGCTCTCAGATTCAACGCCAACGCCATCTCTCTCTCTCTCTCTCTCTCTCTCTCTCTCTCTCTCTCTCTCTCTCTCTCTCTCTCTATGACACGAATTGCTAACACTATCTGCAACGGTATGCTAATGATCGTGACTTCTGTGTGAGAGTAAACTGAAAGATTGTTAGCAATTTATCCTCCTTATTAATTGGGGAAGTGAAATTCTTTTGTTTCTTTAGCAGCTTCAACCATTCACCTGTTTCCTTCACTTCCATCGCATTGTTATCAGCACTTAAGATACATTGCGGGAACAATCTCTATTCTCCACGGACCATCGAAGCTCTCATCAAGACTTGCATATGTAGAAAGCACACAAATTTTAGGGTTCGACTATTTATGAGAACGCTATCTAAATAGAACCTCTAAATCACTGAGAATCGCTTCGAGTCTCCCATGGTGTTGAATCAAAGTTCAAAATAGAATAACTTATCTCCCTATGAGCATCGGGAAGCTCATTTCAAGGAAATCAACAAGTGGTGGTTAGGGTTTAAAAAATGCTTGAGACCGGTTTCATTGGCGACCACAAAAACTTTGGAGTTCTGAAGACTTGCAGGACAATGCTTTAACTTAAACCGACACTTCAACGAAGTCTGACACCAGTTGAGAAGAAGGGTTTGAACGAATGAAGGCTGAACCCGAAACCAATTGACACTGCAAAAGGTTGAAACTGAGCGAAGCAGGACCTGAACAATGAACTGCCTTCCTGCAAAAGGTTGAACATTTTTTCAAACCAGCTGAAAGTTGTTTGGTCAAACCCAGTTTTTTTTCTCTTTAACGAAAAAAACCCTTGTTTTCTAATAGACGGAACATCTCCGTCCTGTTAATACAGCGTGCCAAGGAGCCTGGACGCGTGTCGTGTTTGCAACAATGTTGTAAGCGCTGCTGTAGACAATGCGAATCGAGCTTTTGCAGGTATAGTGTTTTGGTTAATGGGCCCCACTTGTGGCTTCTTTAAACCCATTTCTTGTCCTTAACCAACAAATGCTATCCTCTTCCCTATTTGGCAAGAGTTAATCCTCCTCAGCAGAGTTGGAAAAAAGTGACCCGACCCGACTGGTCAACCCGAACTGACCCAATTTAAACGGGTTCAGGTTGACACATATATTAATTGGGTTGGGTGCGAGTTGGGGTTTTCCCAACCCACCTATAATCGGGTTGACCCGATTATAACTAGGTAACCCATCCCCAACCCTATTCTAATCATATTTTTGGAAAAAAAAAATAATCGAATTGACAGGTTTTATTGGCGGGTTGGGTTCGGTTTGGGGTTTTTCCAACCCGCCATTAATCAGGTTCAACCCAACCTGAACCGATTAACCCCAACCCGATTATGACCCAACCCGACCCATTTCCAGATCTACTCCTAAGGCTCTTAACATGGCTTAAATCTACCTTGTTATAGTAGGGTAATCTTGGGCTATATCTTCAGTGTGAAGCCTGTAAAGAAAATTGAGTATTATCTCAGATGCCCAAGCCTAATGGTCCATGGTCGTCTTAAGATGGCCCAATTTGCGGATCCACAAAGAAAAACACTACATACAATTTTATGCGTGCCACCACCACCCCCCCCCCCCCCCCCCCCCCCCCAAGACACCCCAAAATTGCATAACATAAACAAAAAAGAAAAGAAAAATAAAAAAATAATGATATACATGTACATAAAAATATATATATATATATATATATATATAAAATTCCGTCACCAAAATACACAAATATATTCCATATATGCATATAAAAAGGTTTGTGCGTTTAAAAAACTATCAAGATGCACATACAGAACGGTAAGGACTTTTTTCCAATTGTCCAAATTTTATACGAATAAGCAAAGTTTTGACTATTTTAACCTTAAGTTAGTTACATCTTAACAACAAACGGTAAGGACTTTTTGGGGAAGTCATGCATAGTTGTTAGCACGCTTTCCAAGCAGCCTAATTCTCGTTATATATTGTATAGATTAACGCAGTTATCAAAATTGATTTTTCTACAATATGGGCGTTGATTATTCATGTAATTGTAAGCAAAATTATGATTTAGAATAATGAAACATTTCTGAACAAAGTATAGGATGTTAGACTTGTTTTATAGGCAAGGAGAATCCTAATCCAACTTGAATTCCATATCATCTATCTCGCCTCCAATAAGATACGGATTAGGATTACCTACTTAAATCATTATTAATCCCAATTAAACTTGAATTCCTTCTCATGCATTCACAGTCAAATTTTTTTGTGTTATTAAAAATTATCAATTATCCACCAACCTGGTGCCAAAACATTTTGATTTGGAGAGATGATCTTGTTTAATATTAGGTGAGGTTAAAAAAATGGAGTTATAATGATTGCATGCATTACATGTGGTAGGATCACACATGTACCTTGATGGTACTACAAAAAATTTCTAAAAGGAAAAGATTTTTGTTAAGAGTAAGAACTAAGACTTAAATCACTCTGTTCATACGAAAAAAAAAAAGAATGATTTTCTTTACCCGAACTTTCTTTAAAGTCTACATTTATTATCTATCATTTATCTTGTTAGGGGTCGTTAAATAAGTTTTCATAAATTTAAAGGGCTATAGTGCTAATCTCGACTCCCTTATCACTTACAATGTTGACTAATTAAGTATTTAAACAAAACTTTACATGTGTACAAACCCTACATGTTTAGTATTATACATATTCATCTGTTCCTACCAAAAAAAATTAAGCATTATATTTAATGAACAGTTTTGCATAAACATTTATATGCACATTGTTCACCGCTGTAAAGATGGAAATTGGGTTGTTAGTTAAAGCTTACATGGTATCCACAGCCATAAAAAGAGAGGGTGATTGGTATAAAATAATTTCATTTTTCGTCTTGACAAAGAAGACAAATGATTAAAAGTTAGAGCATGATAGATTAACATTCTCAAATATCGATTAAAGTCGGGCTGCTCGTCTGCTTTATTTATTGTAGTAATTGTTTAACTGTGCTGTTTAAGAAAAAAATTGTTTAACTATGCTAGATGACAAAGAACCATTTCTCAATGTTCGAATACAAGTTACTCTTCCTCCTTACGTCATCTGTACCATTTAAAGAATTCTTGCACTATTTGATTAAAATATTTCCTTTTTCTTTTTAAATTATGTTTAGTGACATTTGTTTTATAATGTAGGATAACAGATTGTTTTATATGCCATTTATATCTTTTATTTTTAAGCTACGTTTTGTTAATTTATTACATTTGCTTGTACCAGTTACTCACATTTGATGTGGCCGCAATTCTTTTGTTTTATTTATCAAAATATTTTTTTTTTCAATGGGGAGATTGGTTGAAACTTTTTAAAAATAATTCTGATTCAGTCGATCAATTTTTAGTAACTAATTATTAATGATACTTTCCTAAAATAATTGAGAATTGATATCTTTTTTGTTTATAAAGAATTTCTTCCGAAGTGCCCTCAAAAGACTTCGAAAACCTTTTCACTCATTTTGATACAAGTGAAGTTTCAAGTCTTTTTGAGGTTATTTCCCTAAGAAATGGTTCATGATCATTAAAATAACACTTATTTTTAATTATTTTAAAAGATATCACTAACTCTCAATTACCAAGAAATATCGACTGAATCTGAAATATATTAAAAAGATATTACTAAAATCTAATTTTCGGATAAAAGTTCAAACAAAGCTTTTTTTTGGGTGGAAGGCGGAGATTACATACATTCAATAAACAAAGACCACATTACAGAGATAGCCTGCCGGAGATACAAAATACCAAAGGGATTTACAAGAAACAGAAGAAACAGAACCACCATAGTGTCCACCCCATCACCTATGTCTCGGAAACAAAATGTCAAATTAGCGGCAGGAGCCGCGGTAACCAGCTGGAAATCAGCGGTTGCTTCTGACAAAGGGTCCGCATATGAGCGGATTAAACTGAAATCTCCCACCATAGAGGGGAGGAGACCATCGCCAATGGCGAGGTAAGAAGAAGTGGACGAGAAACCGGCAAGCCGATTCTCAGCCACGCAAGGAGACATAGGTGTAAGCACCCAAATTTTGATCAAACCAAAAAAAAAAAAAAAAGAAAAGAAAACAAAATAAGAAAACAAAAAAATGTGCTAAAAGACAGAAAAACAGCTCAAAACCCTGGCAGAAAGTCAAACCCCGAGGGGACAAAAAGTTGACTTTTTGATTAAGTGATATTTGGCCACCTTGCTTTATATCATTGGATAGAGGATCCCGACACGATTCCAGCGCAACTGAGTTTGCAGGAATTGGAGTCCGGATGAAGGTTCTGCGGGCAATCAAACTTGGGTGAAGCCAAAAGTTGACTTTCTGCTAAAATCCGATCCAGGTGCTTACCCCCATGCCATTGGATAGAGGGCTTTGATACGATTCTAACGCAACTGAGTTTGCCCGGATCGGAGCCCGGATGAAGAAAATATGAGCCGACAAAATTCCCGAGCAGCAAAAGAGGCAAACTGCGCACGTGACAGAAAGCTACACACGTGGCGAGTTACGCAGGAAAATATCTCGGGGATCAAATCCGTAAATATCCAAACAAGGTAGAGGTAGACAAGGTAGAGCGGCATCTGTCCCGTTGAATCATCCGAATGAGGATATTCCTGCGGGTGCAAACCCTATCGTCCCAGAACCCTTGCAGGCGATTTATAGAACTTTGGAAGGAGTGACCAATATATTTCAGCAGCAGGCTGCCTTGAATCAACAGCAGGCTACCATGAATCTTAGATATGATTTGAATCTAAATCACCCTCAAAATGAAGTTGGACAAGGACAAGGGGAAGATAGATCTGTTAAGATTATGTCAGAATTCCGTAAGATGGACCCTCCTCTTTTCTACGGTCTTCCTGATTCGACGGAGGCAGAGAGATGGTTCATGAGGATGGAGAAAATTTTTATTGCTATTAGGTGTCCTGAGATGGAAAAGGTTAGACTTGCGATTTATGTGCTTGAAGGAGAAGCCGAGCACTGGTGGAGATCTGTAAAACGTGAACTTGAAGAAGAAGGAATTGAAGTGACCTGGAATGAGTTTAAGACTCGGTTTGATTTACGATTTTTCAATGAGGAAGTTAAGGCTAAGAAAGAAGAAGAATTCATGACATTAACCCAAGGGAGTATGACGGTGCCGCAATATGAGACGAAATTTATGGAGTTGTCCCGATTTGCTCCACACATGGTCGATACTGATAAGAAAAGAACGAAGAGATTTGAGAGAGGTCTTCGACCGAATATACGGGAGAAGGTGGTTGCTTTCTTAGGTGACAATTTTCATAAGTCGGTGCATAGGGCAATAGTTATTGAGGAATCCATGAACAGCAGGATGGAAAATATAAATAAACCGAGGATGCAATCTCGACCAGGCCCAATTCAGGGAAATTTTGGGGAGAAACGGCAAAGGATTGGTATAGGCGATCAAGAGGGACCGACTGGAGTAGGAAATTGCCGAGGGGAGCAGAATTACAGAACAGTTCCAAATAATTGTCCTCGATGCAGGCAACCTCATTTTCCTAGCCCATGCTATGCACCACCAGGGGCCTGTTATCGCTGTGGGCAATACGGTCACCATATAGCCCAATGTCCTAAATCTTCAGTCTATCAGATGCTTCAAAAACAGCCTGTACCACAAACAAGGACATTACCTACTGGAGTTTCGTTTGCTGGGCCCCAAAGGCAAAATCAAAACCTAGGAAGTTCTTCAGGGAGAGGGGGACAACAAAGAACTGAAACCAAGAAGCAAGCCGCAGTGTCTGTGCCCCAAAATCAGCGAGCCAGGATGTTTACCATATACACTGAGGAAAAACCAGAGTCTGAGAATCCGAGCATAACTGAGGGTATCATTTTTATTATATCCTTTAATTGTTGTTTAATTCATATACCTGCGTTCTCTTTATTCTAATTGTGATATTGCGTGTGTGCACTATTTTAATTATATTCTTGAATTATGGTATTGTTTAAATCTTTCCCAAAGTGACTTGTTGAGACCTGAGTGAGTGAAACCAGATCCTCTAGGATTATAGTAGACCACTTTGAGAATAACTATGTTGGTTGCTATGTCATATTATAGCAATGCATTTAACTATGTTATTATGTAGTTAAAGACCAGCATGGTTGATAAAAAGGGAGATTCCTCTAAAGAACCATACTTGAGTGAAGAGGATCCCAGTGAACCTATGAGTGAAAATGATCCCAATGAGCACTTGAGTGAGGAAAACAATTTCAGAGAATCTCAAGCTTTAAGTGATGAAGAACCAAAAGAGATAGAACTCATTGAGATCACCTCAACGGAAGAGGACCCTAGCGAGGAAGGTTCCAACCCAACTCAGGAGGAATCATCGGAAGCAGAAGTAATAATTGAGGGAGTTATAGGGTGTACCTTACAAATTGGAGGTAGCGCAGCAACTTGCCTCTTTGATACAGGAGCCCAAGTATCTGTAGCCGATCCTGTATTCTTGAACACCCTACATTCATATTCAAGAGTTACTGTGGATATGGGATGTGTGCGCACTGCTATGGGAGGATCTTAGGGAAATCGAAGAATATTCCATGATTGCCCTATTCAAATGGGAAATTTGCAGATGACAGTAGATTTAATGGAAATCCAGGCGCTTGATGAGTTCAACGTGATCCTAGGAATGGATTGGTTGGTCAGGTATCACGTTGTTCTGGATTGTCATCGAAGGATTGTCACGTTCAATATTCCGGGATTAGCCTCTCAGAGTTTCGTGTGTTCAGATCCTTTTAGCATGCCTATTGGGATGCTAGAAAACCAACCAGATAACCCAAGACCTATCCAAATTGCAGACCGGAGAGATCAAGTCTTGCGCAATAGAACGATTCGTCTAGTGAAAGTAATATGGTCAACTGGAGAGGTCACTTGGGAAAGGGAAAGTGAGACGATGAGCAAATACCCAGAACTCTTCAGATAGTCTTGAGGTAACATAAACATTAGTTACTTCAATTTAAATTATGATGATGGAAATTTATATGATAAATTCCTAAAAGTGCTTAATAAGTACTATTGATATGCATAATGAAGAAAACTTTTCTTGTTTAATTACCCTGCATGTTTATTGTATCTTATTACTTATCATTGGATGATGAGCCAACTGTATTTAGTGATATTTGGGTACTGCAGAGCATCGGCCAATGCTGGGCAATTACCTAGATATTTAACTTTATACAAATGGGATATTGATATTGATATCGGTATTGATATCTATAGTACGAGTTTGAAATATAAAAATACTGTAAGATTCTTGCATGAGTAAACAAGAATATAATTTCTTGATTTTTCTTTTAACCTTTACCTGGGCGAACGCGTCTATGTGTAGGGAAGGAGAACAGTAAAGTTATAATATTTTCTGTAAGTTACTTTTGCAGATTTTCTTGATAAGTGTGATGTGAATTTCGAGGACGAAATTCTTTTGTAGGAGGGTAGGATGTAAAACCCCAGAAATTTTTAGAAATTAGAATTGAGATTTAAATTTATTAAATAAAAACAAATAGAAAAAAAAATCATTTGGTTGAATGGTTCTTTTAGTTTAGTGGGTTAAAAGGGTTGTTTAGTTTAATGGTTCAGGGGGGGGTTGGTTCAAATTAATGAACCGGCTCATGGGTTCCATGGGTTGAAAAAAAAAAACAAAAACAAAAACAAAAACCAAGCAATTGACGAGTTTTGGGCATTTGGGGTTTTTTTGGGTTGCTTGGTTCGTTGGGGTTAGAAGAAGGAAGCAAGAGAAGGGAAATCGTGAAAAGGGGAAATCAAAATCGTTGGAGAAGAAGAAGAATAAGAGAGAGGAAGCAATCGTTTCCTCTTGGTCGTTTGTGGGAAGAGAGGAAGAACTTGAGTGGAAGAGAAGAGGAGAAGAAATCGTGGAAGAAGGAAAACGAGTGGAGGAAGAGAGAAAACGAGCAGGAGAAGAAGGAAAAGAGAAGAGGAAGAGGAAAATAGAGAGAGTGGGCGTGGATCTTGGCGAAAATCTGTAAGTAGCATAGTTTATTTGCTTTAATCAATTTTCATTGGGTTTTTTCTGATTTCTGTTTGCTCAATCGACCACTGTTGGGTTCGGTTTCGATCATTTGGGTTTCTATTTCGATTGATTTCTGTTTGGTTTATGTTTTTGTTTTGATTGATTCATGTTGGATGTTTTAATTTGATTTTAGAGTCAATCTTGAATTAGGAATCAGTCGAACCCTGTTTCTACAACTTTCTGGCGTCTAATCTTGAGCAGTGGTTATAATTAATTCAATTAAGATTCACCAGTATGCTGTTGTTTAATTTAGCATGATTTGATCTGTTGGAGATAAAATAGTAAAGAAAATTGAGCAGAATATATATATATATATATATATATATATATGCAGTGGTTAAATTTGTGGATTGATGATTTACGTTTTGAAGAAGGGAATGGACAGCTATCTTGTTGCTGAAATAGTTGGTAGTTTAATTAAATTCAAAGCATGTTATATAGGCTGCTGGAAAAGCCTAGGTTACCTTAGAAAAGGTTCGAAACCAAAGAAGCAAATTTTTCGGGTGTTTGGGTTCAGTTGCAAATGTGAAACCTAGAAATAGGACCGAGCGCTGAGTATGGCTACCTGCCTACTTCTACAGAGGTCAGCGCCAGTTCCTCTTTAGAAGTTTAGCTGCTGCTGTTGAGTAGATTATTTAGTACATGTTAAATTCTATAATAGTAGTTCGTATTAACGAATTAAGTGCTTGTTATACAATGGGACGATGGTTAATTAAAATGGCTGTGTTATGGGAGATGTGGAGCATGAACTGGGTGCTGCCTACCTTTCCAGAGGTTGGCACCCAACTCTTGCTCATTATGTTTTAAATTGTTGAATGTTTAAATGGTGTGGGAGTACCCTAGGAGTTAGCCTAGAGTATTAAGGAATATTGGTAAAGAAGAGAGGTCTGATTTGGTGAATACTTTGCAGGTGCTAAGATTGACAAAGCAACAAATTTATATAAGCTTAATAGGTGAATGGTTGGTGCTACTGGGTGCAGCTAGGTAGGCCTATTTTCTCATGGGTTGGCACCAGCTGTTCCATCAGTATACTTAAAGTATTCTAAAATCTAATCTGGGAATTCATGTAAGAGATCAACTTAGTAATAATTGAGGTTATGCCCAGTGTTAAAATCTGAAACCTGTTAGAGAAATGTAATAGGAAATTCCTAGGTGCTGTAAATTTCTCTAGCACATATACTTTTTGCCATGCAACCTGAACTTGAGAAATCGCTTAGAGGGTTAGTTAGAGATAACCAAACAGGAGTGGACAGGAGTGGAGTAACTAGGGGTGCTACAGAAAATTATTTATTTCTAACTTGTGCTCAAGAGGTGGTTTTTCATTTTATTACAACTGCAATTATTTATCACATCTGTGGTAGTGGATTGTTGTTCACCCTAGCTCTTGAGAGCTGGGGGTAGTGAACCTGCATCCACCACAGACATGGATTCTGGGGGTTGAGGACAGCAGTTCACCCTAGCTCATGAGGGGCGGGGGGTTGTGAACTTACATCCTCCTCAGAATGTGCCACAGCAACCCATAAAGTCAACTAGATGGTCTCAGTGAGATCACTAACTCGATGGTCTAATAGAGATCACTAACTCGATGGTCTGAAAGAGGATCACTAACTTGCTATGGTTGGACTGGGTTGTACTTGCCAGCTCATGCATGTCTCATGCTTGAGTGATCCGCTTGGGAAGAGCGATCCTAGCTAGATCCTTCCCTATAAGTCGTGAGGGGGCGAATTGGGCAAGAGAATTAAAACATTGTTGTTACTTGAGATTTTGCTGAGATTGTGGTTTGGATTAATATGATTTTATCGGTTTTATGAGTCCACAGAATTCAAGGTATTGTCATTACATGATATTGATATGGGTTTAGCATGAATTGCCAGAGTTTGATTGTATATTACATTGTCATGCTACTTTAATGTTAAAACTGCATAAAATGTTCTTCTCATGCATTATGCTGCTTACTGAGACGTTAGTCTCAAGCGTGTTTTGTTTTTACCGGTTTTGTTTTCAGATAAATCTGCAGAGCGAGCTCAAACTGGGGTAGGCCGAACTAACGAACCGGATGACGACTACAACCCCGAGGATTATTATTATCCTGGATAGGGTTGGGCAGTATTTTGTAGTCGTCTATTTTTTTTTTTTTTTTTTTTGACCTTGTATAAATTGTAAATGAGAAAGAAAGAAAGAAAGTGAAAACCTTAGTGATCTTTACTGCAAACTGGTAAATGTGGAATGGTTTAGTTTTGTTAAATGATGTATATTGTATATATGGTTTGTGTTTATCAGGTATTGGTTTGAGGGCTTAGCCCATTCTTGTAAATACAGGCGTTATATAGCCGATTTTTCGAAAATTTTAGGATTAGAAGATAAGTGCTTTGGTTAGTTTTTAAAACGTAGGAATGCGTTTCTGGGACCTCACCTGATGTCAAGGAACCGGCATATACCTTTAAATGAACATGTCCGGGTCCGGGGCGTCACAACCCACTTCGGAGAAGTGTTGAAACACCCAGGTAATGTTCCCGATGGCCTCTGGCCCAAAATAAATAATTTCATTGCTATATTCTCTATTCTGTTATTTCGTTTAGTGCTTGTGTGATTCAAAGGGGAGCATGTTCTCCTTGATCTTTGCATCTCTTGTATCCAGATAACCCCCCCTGTTCCCTTCGTCATTATTCATGTTCTGTTTGGTAGGTTTTTGGATTTGGGTATGGGCGGGGAGATCTCGGGTTCGGATGTTAGAGAAGCCTACATTAATTTACATTTATGTTTAGAGGTCTTCTGGGGTTCTAAGGATCCCCAGAAAGTGCTTAGAGAGCTTAAAAAACCATAAAAAATGGATTACATAGCTTAAAAACCACCAAAAATGGAGTTCGGGCTAAAAAAACAGAAAATCAGGGTAATGCGCTCACTTCATTTTTGGATGCACTCAGCTCGCGCTCACCTCGCACTTAGCTCGTGCTCACCTCGCGCCCACTTAAATTTGGATGTGCTTATCTCGCGCTCAGCTCGCGTTCAACTCGGGCTCACCTCGCGCCCACTTAAATTTGGATGCGCTCATCTCGCGCTCAGCTCGCGCTCACCTCGCGCTCAACTCGGGCTCACCTCGCGCCCACTTAAATTTGGATGCGCTCAGCTCGCGCTTAGCTCGCGCTCACCTCGCGCCCACTTCATTTTGGGTGCGCCCACTTCGTTTTTGGGTGTTTTTTCACTGTTTTCGGTTCGCCCACTTCGCGCTGACCTCGCGCCTAGCGCCCGGAGGTCGGCGCCTACCTTTTTAAGGCCGAATGGCCTATATTTTTTAAATTCCGAAAATACCCCTTGGACCCAGTGTATGTGATTTTCGTATATTTTGTGTATTTCATGATTTTTTACTGTGGGGTGACATTCTCAAACCGAACCAAATATGCCAATAGGGTTTCCGGGTCACCCGGGAACCCAACATGGGACCCAGACCACCCGGTCTGACTTGATTTCCAGTGGGCCCTCCAACGGGGCCCACCCAGCCCGAACCATTGAATCGTGCTTAAATAAGATAATCAAAGGAACTGGGCAGGCCGGACCACTTGAGGCCCACCCAAGCCCTATGCGGGGCATGCATGCTTAAATTAGGTCGTGGTTTGGCCGAGACCACGGGCAGGGCCTATCGGGCCCATTAAGCCCATTGAACCCAACCAAGTGTAGGGTTTCCAAACCCTATCTCAGAAAGTCTTGGGCTTCCAAGCTCGAGCCCAGGTAAAGGGCCCCAAGCCCAACACTTGGCCATTTTGGCACAGATTAGAAAGATAAAATCAAAATCACTTGGCAACCAATTGTGGGGCCCACTCAAGGGCCCACATAGCAATCCCGGCCCACTTTTGGCATGAAATCCACTTAGCTAATCCAATTTGAACTTCAAATAAAAATCAGTTCATTTGAACCAAAGCCCAAAGGGCCTCTCAGGTTTAGATTGAGGCCCACCAAGTGGACATATGGGCCACACTTGGCCCACCAAGGAATCTGTGGGCCTTCCAACGGGGCCCGCCCAATCAGACTCACATCACTTTAATTAAAAAGATAAAATCAAGTAAAGGGACCCACACCACTTTGGCGGTCCCGCCAGACTTAAACCAAAATTGAATGCTGGATTAGGAATCGGGTGAGTGAGAGACCAACTGAGTTGACTCAAAACAGGGAAACTTATGGGACCCGTCACTTGACGGAGTGGACTGGGGTGTCTACGGACTTCCCCAGACCGCAACCGAGAACCTACTTAGAATCTCAAGCCGCAGACCAAGCCTTAGTAAAAGAACTTAGGCACCCAGGTGTCCGCCTGCACCCCATCAGGCGGTGGCGACTCCAACATTCCCGAATTACCCTTTAGGAGGCGTGCCTACCTGTGCGACCACGTGCACAATAGGTTAGCGGGATTAACCATGGCAATCCCGTTCCAAGAGACAACAAAAACAACCAGATAAAAATCCTGACCAACACGACCATAAGCAACAACAAAAAACCCCACCATATCACTAGCACCGGCAGGACCAAACACAGTAAATACACATATAAACCCTAGCCACAAGGGATAAACTATACCAAAAAAGGGTATATGCAAGACCATTAGTTTTCACATCAGAGAAAAACGATGGTAACTCCCCATGGTCGTCCCCGTCAAACAAAGCATTTAATGCGTTTGTCCGGTCATTCAATTTTCATTAATCAAGAAACAGTGACTCTTTTCTAAAATAATTAAAAATGATTGTAATTTTAATAACATAAAATTTCTTCCAAAAATAGCCTCGAAAACTTGTAAACCTTTTGTTTTTGGTTTGTGAAAAAAAAAGGGGATTATAAGTATGTTAAGACTATTTATGGAATAAACTTTTTTTAAATAGTAAATTGACACTCGATCTTAATTATTTTTATATATTATTACTATTTCTAAATTACCAAGAACTAAAACTGAATCTAAATTATTTTGGAAACATCTCACTAAAAACTAATTTTCCCAAATGCGTTTATCGTTTCGGAATATAATACTAATATTAAAAGTTTGAATGGGTGTTTTTTTGTAAAGAAAGAATTTTATAATATATATTTAATAATTGACTTAACGACAAAAATCAAACAAAATGTTTGGTGCAATTCGTACTTTTATACCATCTTTTAGCTTGTATTACGTAGCGCTTTCTTGTTTATTTCATTTTGGAGTCAATATTATATATGGATTGTTTGTTTCTCTTAGCGTATGTCCATTATTGAATAAGTGTATCACCATATCAATTATACCATCTCCAATGACGTTTCAATATTTTTTTATAGAATAAAGTTTGTGACCCATTAGGACCAGTGTTTACCGAATTGTGGACCGAGGATCGGACCAGCAGTGCTTGATCCAGGTACAAATAAAATTTTTCAAAAAAATTTGGGAAAAAATTACAAATTTTTTTTTAATCTATACTCTTGGTTTGCGCTTTTCTCGGGCCGTCTTGAGTTTGACCGGATGGTTCGAACCGATATTGCTCAGTCCCATTCCAACTCAAGCGGTTCCAAGTTGGACCAGTACTGTCGGATCGGTAAAACTATGATAACGAACCTGAGCTTTCAAATCTTTTGTTTCTCTTATAACTGTTTCTATTTCGTTATATTAATTTTTATTATCCTCTTTTGTTTTTATTTAAATCTTGATTTTTTTCGATTCTGTTTTTAATCATTAACCAATCGGGGGTATTAACATCTATCAAAAATATGTCGTTTATGTCCTTCTCGACTGGGAAAATTAACTTTTAGTGAAATTTTTTAAAAGTAATTAAGATTTAGTCAATAAAAATGTTACTAAAAATTAATTATGTTGATAAAAGTTTACTAAACATTAAAACTCAAACTTTATTGATTGAATCTTAGGTATTTAAAAAATATCACTAAAAATTAATTTTATACCATATATTTTGGATTCACATCGTTTAGATTCACATCGTCCGCTGGGCACCCAACAGTGCTGGGCACCCAGCAGACGATGTGAATCCTATATTTTTCTCTACTTTTTAATATATTCCGTTGAAGATTCTAGATGATGTGTCTCAAAATTAATTAGTCCTACCGAATTAATTAGTCCTACCTGGACAAATGGGTTTTGGTGGATCCCTTATTTGGACACCAAGCGTGAACCCCTGTTGGATGGACGCCGCGTGTCCACCGAATTTCAAACGCTACAAATGCCTTTTCCACCAAAACGTGCGAAGCTCGTGGGTCCCATTTGAACGGACGAAAACTCGCCCGTTAACGGCGTTTCACCCCGCTCTCTCTCATGGACTGTTGATCGTTAATATTTCCGATTAATCAACGAATTTCATTGAAATTGAAATGTTCATCGAGGTTTTAAATTTCGATTAATCTACGTCATGGGATACAATTCTATGAATCAATGGATACAATTTATAGTTGTCGGATACAATTCTATTAATCGAGGGATACTAATAGTTCTTCGTTGAACAATCACGAAGTATAAGATGGTATCCTACAATTACTACAATTATATCCGCAAAGTTAATGAGGATATCTTATTAGCATCGAGGATACAAATCTTGCTTTATAGGATATTCTTTAGACAATCGATGGATACTTATAGATGTTCGTGTGACCAACCTAAATAATGAGATGGTATCCTACGATGAAAGGTTGGTTGGCTGTCATTTGATCGGCTATACATTGATTAATCGTGTAGTTGCCGATAACCTACATGGGTTGTTTGAAATTTCAATGATCGGCAACGTATTGATTAATCGTATATTTGGCGATTATCAAAGTTAGGTTGTTTAACTATTCGTTGATCGGAAGTAACTCGATTAATGATAAAATTAGTGATTTGTTGGTTAATCGGCAATTGAACACTAAACTTCGATTAATTGAACATTGCCGATGAACTACTGGGCGCATTGCATTCAATGATGACCGATTAATCGTATCTAATTCCCGATTAACCACTATTTTTTAGATTAATCGTGAAAATCTCGATTAGAATTACAGAGTGTTTTTTTTCTGAGGCTAATTGCAGGATTAACCATCGAGTAATCGGATATTGCCGGTGAACAACTGGGCGCATGGCATTCAATTAGTACCGATTAATCGTATCTATTTCCCGATTAATCACTATTTTTAAGGTGCATCGATAATTTGTCGATTAGAGTTACAGTTGGTTGTTTTTCTGAAGTTCATTGCAGGATTAATACTCGACTAATCGAAATGTGCCGATTAACCACTTCGGCCATTGCATAAAATTACTACCGGATAATCATAACAACACCTCGATTAACCAATATTTTTACGATTAATCTATTAATTCACGATTCAAAATTCTGAGTTCATATCATCAGAGGTCTATGTGTTATTGACACATCATTAATCGAAACATGAGAAATAACCGTTATAGACAAATTGCATGCAATCGATTTCAGACAAATTTTGGACAACTGAGTAATCACTTATGTCACTTCAATTGTTGCAAAAAAATTTATTTATATTCAAAGAACATCTACAATTTGTGAAAAAACCACAACTGTCATACAAAAAACTGACAATCCACCACATTTGGGGTAATCACCATACAAAAATCCCAAATACATATGCTCCATTAATTACATAAATGAATACATGGAAACATGTAGTTGAAAGTCGCAATCATAAAGCTCTGCTCCGCATTCGATATATTCCATCGCAACTCTTTACGTACCTGCAATTCAAATGAATTCATCTTGGTCACTAGCAAGCACACATAATCAATCCAAAAAAATATTCCAACCACGTAATAACATCTCAGTCACCTATACCTTTATTTGTAACTTTTTCTGCATGTGCTTTAGCCGACTAGCCACCTCCTGACAATCGAAGAATGTACCAGTAAGTGGAAGTAATGCACTCTTATTGTACATAAGGGAGTACTTCATAAACAAACCCACCAGAGATATCTCAAATAAATTACAGACATCACTTACAAATTGATCGTACTATGTATTACCACTTATATTGAATCCATCTAAACGACTCCCCCCCTCCCCGGTATGATACAGACTTATCTTGCTTTATAACTATCTCTCCATCTATATGAAAGTAGCAAAACAACGAATTCTCCGGGGGTGGTTGTGGCATATTACACTCCATATAACATGTTAACAAGGTGAGCAAATGCATGATTAATATAAACTACTCGAAATAACAATTTAGGCTATCAATTATCTACCCACACAAACCTATACCATGAGCACCTTAATCAACTTGGTCAAAATCAAACATATGAACTGAATAGTAAAGAGAGGAAAATACGTTAATAAAAATATAGAATAATATGAATTTTATCTTAGATATGACAAAAGATATGGGTCCCATGTTTGTGCAAGCATATTTCACAAAGAAACATCCTTTATACTCAAAGACCGACCTATATAAGGGAACTTGCGAGGACCATAGATGTTCTCGACATTGTACAAGGCACAGTTTTAACGACACCCGTTGCTTCGTACCTCGTTGGCGTCTTGTAAGAATAAAGTAAGGATACATCAATCTTGCTTTATGTTAAATCTAACTTATCTATTATTGTAAGCATCTTCCTTCTTGTTTAATTTATCTACGTTGTTTCAATAGTAGTATAAATAAAGTAAATTAAGATAGAACTTGCATGTGATTCGTATCCAAATAAGTGGTTCTTGAATGTATAAGAAAACAAAGGAGAGGATTGAAGAATTTCCTCCAAAGACACTAGAAGTCAGTTGTAGAAGAACCTAAAACTATTCCCCAAAAATCAAGTGAAACGGAACACACTTCACTGTTTAACCATATTTACATATAAATCCAAGAAAATGTTGAAGCTTACATCAAGGAGAAAAGCACCAAAAACACAAATAATCGAAGCGAGCTCCCAATCTCTCAATCCGCCCAAAAAGCTCACCACCACCAAAAGTACAAGAGAAACAAGGCATACAAGAGCAGAGGAATATAGGGGAAGAAGTTTTATGCTTCCAACACTCATGAATGCCTTGGCGCACAGGTAATCGATAATAGAGACTAATCACAGAGCAAACCAAGAGCATCTAAGCAGCCTCAACCTAACATAACCAAGCAGATCCACTCAAAACAAGCCGGACCATGAGTTTTATGCTCCCAAATGAATGCCCTGATGCATAGGTAAACGATAATAGAGACTAATCATAGAGCAAACCAAGAGCATCTAAGCAGCCTCAACCTAACATAACCAAGCAGATCCACTCAAAACAAGCCGGACCATGCATAATACAAAACAAATCAAAATAAAACACCAAGCCAAATAATTAATGCATACAATCACACCATTGAATAATCCAATATAATATGCCTAAAATAAATTGAAACTCAATCTTACACAGAAAGCCAAGCTAATTCACAACAGTTATCATGGCAAGAAATAAAGCACAGTAAAACAGCACATAAAATGCCACAAAAATTAGACAACTCAAATAAAACAATCAAGATGAACCACAACAAATAACAAAATATGGGAAATTAGGAAAACCACATTAATAAGTAAGATACTGCAAATCCAAGATGTTACATATCTTCCCATACCATTAATAGCATCCTTGCAATCACAAAGAAAATAATACAAATAAAATGGGTGTGTCGAATCCACCATTCAACTGAACTTTTTTATTAAAAAATGGGCATTACGAACACCATATCCAAAATTACATGGTGTTCACGTTCCGATTCATTCGAAAATTTCTTCAAGCATTTGAAATGCATCGATTCAGAGACTAAGGTTAGATTATCCACAACTAAACGAAATGTACCACATCATGGATGGAAACCTAACAAAAATGTAGACCAAAAAATTTTCATTCTAAAAAGCAAACAAATTAGGGACAATCGGTTCTTACCTTGAGGAGATTCGTTCACAACCTCTAACACGGGAAATGTCTGGCTGAAGTGCTTCGTCAAGGCTCTCTACCGCCGTTTTCTTCTCCGACAGACAGAAGCAAATGGCACACTATAACCGCTTCCACCAGATCTCAAGCGCCGGTGACCTCCTACAAACGAGAGACGAAAGAGATGACAATGTCGGTAAACCCCTCTCAATCGGAAGCGTTAGTGATGACAGCGGTTGTCGCCCAACGCCGAGAACAAGCCTCGCCGTCGCTCTGGGGTTCGTTGTATCGCTCATGGTTTCGCACCTAATCGCTTTGCAAAAATGAGAAGATGAACCGATGGGTGTTTCAGTCGAACGAAGAGGGAAGGGCAATTTGGGATGTTTGCAATTTGCTACAGTGTTTTTGAACCACTTTGAAATTTATTTTAAAAAGCAGGTGGTTTTTGTAGGAAAGACTTTTCAACGTTTGTTTTTGTAATAACTTTCCCAAAGACAGTCGTATTTGAAATTTTCCCTTAAAAAAAGCCTTGAACACAGTTGGTTTTAGTCAATGTTTACTTTAGCTTATGCAAAACCTCTGTTGGATATAGAGTTTTGGTTAATGGGCCCACTTGTGCCTTCTTTAATCCCACTTTTGTCCTTAAGCAACAAATGCTAATCCTCTTCCCTCTTCGGCAGAGTTAATCCCACTGTATTGAGGCTGTTAACATGACTAAAATCTTGGAAAACTAAGCCCTTATGTAGCTTGTTATGGTAGGGGAATCTTGGGCTTGAAACCTGTAAAGAAAATTGAGTATTAGCTCAGATGCCCAATGGTCTATGGTCGCCTTAAGATGGCCCAATTTGCGGATCCACAGAGATAAACACAAATGTATGCTATATCCATATACTATATAATACTATATATAAGGAGAATAATCCCCTTGGGAAGTGTGCCAAAAACTATGCACAAGTTCCCAAAAAACACTTACGGTTCGTTTAAATGCATCACGAATATAGGGTTAAAATAGTCCAAACTCTGCCTATTCATTTAAAATCTGGATAGTTCAAAATTGTTCCCGCTGATACATTTAAAAAATTAATGCACAAGTAAAAATTGATTTTTCTGCAAATTAGGCATTGATTATTCGTGTAATTGTAAGCGGAGTTATGATTTAGAATAATGAAACTAAACCATACGTACTTCAATTCAAAGATTTTTTTTTTCTCTGTAGCTTTAAATAGGGTTTTAGAGAAGGAACAGTTTCTGAACTAGGTATGGGATATTAGACTTGTTTTATAGGCAAGGAGAATCCTTTTTTTTTTTTTTTTTTGATACGAAGCCAGGCTAATCGATTTCATTAATGTGAATCAGAGATACATCCAGATCAATTACATCCCAACTAACTTGAAAAACATCCAAAATATTACCATAACTGATAAAAAGGTAAACCACCATGGATGCCATACTCCAACGCTTACTTGCAACAGTTTTCATAAAAAAGATTAGGCAAATGGACGAAACCATCACTCCCAACAGTAGACCGTCAGAAAAGCCTAAAGAAGGGTCCGCAACTAGGTGGATTGATAATCCCTCGGAAGGGGGGGGGGGGGGGGGGGGGGCCATCAGCTGTGGAAACCAGACGGCGAATGAGGTTATGCCGAGAACTCCGGCACAACCCCGAACAAAACACTGCTGCAAACAAGACAGGACTACAACACCAATAGTATCCTGCACCTTCAAACTAAATACAGATAAACCTAAAAAACAATAACTAACACCAAACTTGGAGTTCTCTCAGACAATCCCGCAAAAAGGACAAGGGTGATTCCTAAGAGGTAACACTACCACAAAAAAGGTAAATGCTGTAACCTTCATCTGAGCTCTAGGTTGAAACTTTGTCACAAACAGCAAGCCAAAAAACGGAGAAGCAGTAGAAGCAAGCTCCCTTTGGTTGACGCCGTTCATTTGGGGAAAGTGGGGTTGGGGTAGAAGATCTCTAGGATCTTTACACATAACCAACACAACCACCAAATGAACCCATTCAAACATGGGAACTTGCCTTCTTCATCATCCCTGCCATTTTCATCACTATCCTCGCTTTCGCCTGCCGTTAGCATCCCTACCGAAGAGCAAGCTGATGTAGGGAACAAACCCCTGCAGAAACCCTTGCGACCACCCTGCAGAAAATATTCAAAGAGACAAAAAATCCCTCCAAAGAATGGAACCTTCGAAAACCCCCACAGAGAGAAGACTTTCGAGCAAACAGGGAAGCCCCTCACGAACCCCTCTTTCAAAACCCTAAGCGGAAAGGACGGCGAGCTTTTCAAAACCCTAAGCGGAAAAAACCCCTTTCCCCGCAGCAACAAAACCCCCCTATCATGCCTTCCAGAATTAAGAGTCGCTCACCGGCGTGAAAATCCCCCTTGCCCCGTAGCGAAAAACCCCCTTTAGGCAAGGAGAATCCTAATCCAACTTGAATTCCTCATCGGCCTAACCCAACTTGAATTCCGTATCATCTATCTCACCTCCAATAAGATACGAATTAGGGTTAGCTACTTAAATCATCATTAATCCCAATCATATATATATATATATATATATATATATATATATATACTAGTAGGAGAGAGGAGAAGTGGGGAGAGAGAGAATAGAGAAAGAGAGAGAGAGGAGAAGTGGGGGCAGTTGCAAACTAACTATTTTTGTACAAAAATGTTGAATTGAGATGGATATAGCCTTGTATTATTGAAACCAAACTATGTAGGGGATGGGCATTTTGGGAAAGTTATAAATTGTTTTAGGCACGCTTCCCAAGGGGGCGCCTCACGTTATATATAGTATAGATATATATATATATATATGGTAAAGCAAAGTACAGAAACACCATCTTCTCTCTCCCCCACGTGGACATCTTCTTCTTTCTCCAATTGTCCTTTTGGACCCCACATTAAAATACATACATCTTACCTCCACATGGACATTATATCTTTCTCCAATTAATCCTTATCATTTCAAAGTCCTAAAAACCCATAACTTCTTTATTTTCAAAATAATAAAAAAAATTTCTTTTGGACCCCACATAAAATAAATAATTTCTTAATATACATCTTACCTCCACATTGACATCATACCTTTCTTCAATTAATCCTTATCTTTTTAGAGTCCTAGAAACCCATAACTTCTCTATTTTCAAATAATCAAAAAAATTTCAGAAAGATTTACTTCCCAGCTCGCAGGAAAACATAATTTAACTCATATATAGTAAAGTAGAGTCCTAAATAAACGTGCTTAAAAGAAATTTTTTTACCAAGATAATCATGCTCAAAATAAAATGACAAAGTAACTTAAAAAGAACATATATTATCTAAATTATGATAACCATTTTAAAAAGAACATATATTATCGTCTAAATTGTAGAGTTTATTTAAAATGAGAAAAAATAATTTAAAGTTCTGTTATATATGTTTAATTTAAATTTAAGGTGGAATATATTATCGTATTTGTTAAATATATTATTTTAAGTTTCTATAAAATCTTTAATTTCAAATTAGATATTATAAATATCTCTTATTTACAAATTTAGGTTTTATTAATTGGAAGATATTATCGAAATATCATACAATTAATATAACGTTAAGATATGTTTCTAATAAGAATCATAATATTATTATTAAGAAAAAAGTGTTCCCACTAAACATATAACATAATATATTTAACAACTAAACATATATTATAAAATATATGTTAATATCATATTAAAAATTGTTAAATATATGTTACTATATTATTTTAATAGTAAAGACATTTTATAAATTATTTAATAACGTGTTATTTAATAATTTATTTGAAATCAAATGACCCTTTTGGGCCCCACATTAAAATAATTTATTTGAATGACCCTTTTGGGCCCCACATTAAAATAATTTATTTGAAATCAAGAATTCACTTATTTCCCAAAAATGCCCATGCCTTGCGCAGTCTAGGGTTTCAATAATACAGGGCTATACCTGTCTAAACTTAGCATTTTTGTTCAAACCCAGTTAGTTTGTAACTGCTCCCCCACTACTCCTCTCCCTATTCCCTCTCTCCACGTGCAGTACATGCACCCTTGCTAGCATTCTCTAATTGCCATAACTATCTTTAACTAGAACTACATTCTCTCTCCTCCACATGGACATCCCTTTCTTTCTCCAATAGCCTTTTTGGGCCCATATTAAAATAAATTTATTTATTGGATCTATTAATATAAATAATATTAATATATATTTAATAACAATAATATATATTAATAATTATCATGTACTCTTTGTTGGATTAATTACCGTTCTCGCGTGATAAATTTATGGGAAATTGGTTTTAGTGATTTTCTTAAAATATAATCCAGATTAAGTCACCTAATTCTTTGTAATTTGAAAGCAGTGACTTTTTAAAATAATTGAGAATGAATGTCATTTTGCTATTTATGTCTTCCAAAAATACGCTCATTATTATCTTTTAATTAGGTTAAGAAGTGAGAGTATTTTTAGAAAAACTGCATAGTAAAATGATATTGTTCTCAATTATTATAAAAAAAAATCACTGCTTTCCAATTACCAATAATTAGGTAACTCAACATAGGTTACTTTAAAAAAGTATCACTAAAACTCGGTTTTTAGTGAAACTTTAAGGGAAAATAAAAATCTTAGTACTGAACATTAAGAGGAAATTATTGTTCAGTTACCTTTTTGGATAACTTATAACTCATTGGTCATATCTTTTTCATAAATGATCAAATGAGTACGGAAATGAAACCATTTTATTGTTCTGGGGATTAAAAGTGAGATTATGGGAGTGACAAGAGTGATAGGAATTACTCCCCTCATGACACTAATTATCAACTATTTTAAGAAGTATCATTAATTTATAATTCTCAACAAGCAACCCATTATTTAAATTAAATATATGTATACTCATTGTCAATTATCCGCTAGATCAATATTTCGTACAACAATATAAGTAAATTATCAAAATTTTTAAATTAAAATTTTTTTTCTTAATTAAAAATACATTTTTTCTTATTACTTTTTTCTATGTTTTTGTACTTTTTAAAATTTAAAGAAAGTAATATATATTTTACATTATTTAATAAAATATTATATATGGAAAATATATCTTCTCGTGCTTACATTATTTATTTGTCCTTTTGGACCCCACATTAAAATAATTTATTTGTAATTAATAATTTTCTAAAATAGATGATATTTGTTTTTTTTCCTTATCTTTAACTTAATTCATATCTATCTTACGGTTCTCTCTTTTCAAATTAATCTTCTAAAATAGATGATATTTTTATTAATTGGAAGATAATATCAAATAAAGATATAGGAATAAGTTTAGGATAATTAAGGCTTATAGCTTATAACAATAAATTTAACAATTTAAGGTGGCGTTTGGCCTTGTTTTTGCTTATGGATGAGCACTTATAAGCAAGTCTTTTGGTTGAAGGCCTTATCCACAGCTGTAAGCTATTGCTTATTTAGATCGAAGAGAATAGCATTTGGTATTGCTCCATCTATTACTCCATCAGATGCCAACAAACCCACCGGCCGAGGAGATTCATGTTATTTCAGAAAAGTTATAACTATGAGAGATTTGTCAGGAACATTTACTAGCAACAACACGAGGAGATTGTAGGAAGAAATATTACCGGATTATTCAACGATGGGGATGAGTTGAACATCAGGGAGAATTAGAGAGGACATCACTTGGAAGGAAATATGATCGTCTTTGGGATTAATCTGGTTTTATTTTGGCTTGAGCTCAGGGACATCTTCGGATTGAAGGAGATGTATTCCAATTTCATAATTGAATAGCCTGTGTTAATTAACAAATACGAATTAGAAAGATTTTTTATGGGTAAAGGAGGGAAACATTAATAGCATTCTTCGGGGTTTTAGTTGCATGATCGATCTATGTGGGGATTTTGTTGATGAACTTTCCAAGCTCCATCAAAATCAAACGATCTAGGTCTCCTGATTGGGGAAAATCCTAGAACATTATAGGTCTCCTGATTGGGGAAATTCAAGAAATTCCTCAACTAATCTACACACAAGTGAGATGTGATTTGGCAAAGCACTATCCATGGCGCCTTTCATCTTCTAAGCGAACCACAAGAAAAGGATCTTAAGATACTGGAATCCAGTTAGTTAAGGAGAAAGCAAGAACAGATGAAGTTTCAGGACCGCAAAAGCAGCAATGTCTTCTTGACTTTTTAATAGTTTTATTCTATGGCTTCATTAAAATGTCTCAATTCGATTTCTCTTGGGGAATAAGGGCTCTTTGAGCTTGCTAGGTCTCTTCTTCGAGGATGAAGAAGCCATTAAAGCAGTTCTCCTCGCAAGATTGGGAGACTCTGATCGACGGTTTCCAGTTCGGATCCCCTCATCAAGAGAGATGGATCTCACTGTACTAAGGCCTTGCCCTTCTCAATCTTGCTCGAGTAGATTTTCCTTTCAAGCTCCAGCTCATTGTCTTCCTCGACGAGTACTTGACTAAATTACTGTTGCCGATCAGGAATTCATTGAATAAGTGGGAGGAGAAGCTACTGTGAGAGGCTTCTCCTTATGGGTAGTTCTCTCTACTCCTTATGGATAAGTACTGATCCATCTTAGATAACCAAACAAGATTGTAACTTAAATAAGTGCTTTATTAAGCTAAAAGTCAGAAAAAGCACTTAATTAAGCAATCCCAAACGCAGCCTAAGAGTAAATGCATTATAAACTAGTTAAACTTGAATTCCTAATCATCCATCGCAATGTCAATAATCCAACTTGAATTCGTTATCATGGTATCCCATTACCAAGAAATCGAAACAAACACGCCCAGATCTTCTTTTTCTACTCTGAGACCATCAACAGTAAGAATTTCAGATATCATCACGTATTGCTAATATGGTCGAGCCCCGTTGCCATGGCCAGTGCTGGTAAGGAGCATATCCACATATTGAGAGAACCAAAAGAAAGGATGAGAAGTTGAAAGGTTGTGATCATTACTCCCGTCTGATTGGGATCTTGACGAATGAGGTCTTAATGATTGATCCGTATATAAATGGCAGTGTTTACATTTATCTAATTTTTTGGAAATAAATGTTCAATGGTCTTCTGAAAAAACTTCCAGCTCCCAATCCCATATGACTTTGCATCCCTAAGTTGTCTACAGAATCAAAACCCCAACAGAAATCAATGGAAAAAGGTACACTTACATGACTGGGGGATGATTCCACAACTCCTTCATATGAAGAAACTTTGTATTTTGCACCACTCCTATGAGAATGTTTCCCCCCTAGGGCAAAACTGTCACCTTAACAAGACATTTTACACCCACTGCAACCTGCCCTGGTACTCTACGCCCAGGTGGAATTTCCCGTCAACCCCTACAAATTGGTTCCTCACTTTAGCTGGTCGTGTGCTGTACTTCAATTCAAAGCTGGGAAGTGGCCTTCGATCATCCATGCTAGTCGATGTATCTGTTATTACCTCATTGAGAAACTCATCTGCAACATCACCATCTTCATCTATCCTAAGACGTCGGGCATACCATCTCAGACCCTGATGAAGACGAGGAGAATTATTCAATAATAAAGCAGCGTGCATACAGAGAAATATAAAAGTCATCTTGTTCAGAAACATTCAGATTGATATTTGACACCACTCCCACACCCCCTTTTCATTTTTCAATTTAAATGAATCAACTGAAAGGGCGTGGGTGATCTCTTGAAAAAAATAAAAACAACCCATATGCTTTAGGCCTTTTCAGCTTTAGTAAGCATTTTTTATCTTTCAATTTTATAACCAGACCCATTAGTTCTACCATTCATCTATATGACATCTTCTAGTACCTTTCAACACATCCAAATTAAGGGAAAACAAGCACCCTATACATGTCCAATTTGAACAAGAGGTAAATTGATCATGCCAAGGACCATATTCATATCTGATGCAATCTCATATGCAAAATTATGTATCAGTGGTTTTAATGGGGTAGAATATGCTCCAGACAACCCATTCTTAATCAAGTTTTCTTAATCCAGGATTGCAAAAATTGCATCCTCTTGACTTTAGAAGCTTCTTCGCATAAAGCTAGATGGACTACCACGTCAATTAGCATGAATCCTCATGTGTACTGATTGTATAGTATGAATGTTCATTCTCCAAAAAAATAAGAGAAAATTATCCAGACTAGGATTACTGGCATAACTGATAATATAAAATGGATAAGTGAGCAGATTTCAGCTGGATTTTTTAAAAGCCTATGCAATAACATACCATGCTTACTACCGACTAATATTAACCATACATCAATACCTAAAATAAGGGTAACAAAATCAAAAATTGTAAAACCAATCTATTTAGAGTACAGTCAAAACATCTGTCCATCTGAATACTTTAGCAACAAGAATATCTAGTCACCACCAACCTGTGTTGATTATTAAGCTTATGGACCCAGCTCTTCCTTTTCAAATGGACAATACAAAAAGAGTTCCCTCACATTGCTTCTCTTTATTGATGCAACTCTGCTTACCTAGAACAAACAGTTCCTACCAACAACTTTCATCAACTTCTATCAGGAACTTTCATCGTGTACAAACACAGTTTGTGTGTGTGTCAAGCACAGTGTATGTCTCAAGAATAGTATTTTGAGATTGGATTTTGGTCAAATTGGCAGTAGTAAGTTGGTTTCAAAAAATAAGCCATCTTCAATGCCCAATGTCTCAAAAAACAAAAAATGATGTTAGAGAATATTTAAACAAACCCAACCCAATCAAATGAGCTCACCTCAAACATGAGATTGCTTTTGCATTTCCAGATAAAATCTTGGGGAAAAAAATCAAACCATAAAAAAATTTACAAGCAATTCAGTCAATTACAACAGAATGCTTTGTCTTGGGGAAAAAAATCGAACCATAAAACAATTAACAAGCAATTCAGTCAATTACAACAGAATGCTCTGTCCTAATTACTTGGGATCCATAGCATGAACCCTGAGCTTTTATCCCAATCTAGGAAACACTCTATGTTCAGTCAAACTATGTGTAGCTTAATCCTTTCTAAGAAATTCCCATCTTTCTTCTTCCTCTTTCCTGTTAGATCCTTCAAGTTCTACTTCTCTGCAGCCTTCATTAAAGCCCAGACCATCTTTATTATCACCTACTTGGGAAATACCTAGACACAGTCAACTATATTTCTTTCGTATCTAACCTTTCCCAGTCTTCCAACAAATCTATCTGAATATTTGCATCCAAGAATGCTCATCCTTTGAACAAATTTCTTCATTGTTGCATAACATTCAAGCAAATGTAAAGAGCATGATTATATAATGCATTTACAGCCTATGTTTGCATTCATGTTTTAGTTATCTATTTTATACTCTTTTATATTGATTTGGACAAAAAAAAATATTAAAAAATTATGTAGGCCACCAAAGCCAAAACTTAACTCTGCCTAACACATCAATTCCAAATAATAGGTGCCCTAACCAGCAAAGTAGGGCCTAGGCACGGCGACAAAGGTTATGCATATAACAGCTTTGACTTAAATGGAGAAATAAAGAAGCTCATTATGATGGAACCATCAACGGGACAACTTCCAGATAAACTGAACGCCAGCAGTCCAGAGAAAAACCAATACAGATATCATAGATTCATAAAATCTTCTATACAATTTACGAAAAGCCAACTCAGTTCTAATGGGATTTGGCTACTTGAACGAGATGATCTTTTAATGAGCTTTGGACGCCCATAAACTTCAAGAACTACTTACTTCTCATCTTAGATTGTTAGCTGGATAATCCTAGAGTGCCTACAAGGCTACAACAACAGATTCAAATCTCATTTTGATATAAGCAGCATAACATTGTAATATATATCAAAAGTTTCTAGGGGACCATGTTGACAAAGCCTAATACCACACTCACATGAATATATGCCAACAATAGTGGAACAAAGTCTACTACAATAACTGGGGCCATCACCATAACTGTCTTTAGCCATTCCAACTTATAAAGAACTACATCTTTAGTCAAATCATGTACTTCAGATCTTTCTCACCAATTTCATCAGTGTTCCATTTGGTCTTTCTGAGCTATCAATTTACTCCTCCATAATGCTTTCATAACTTCATTGATAATTTTTTTTTTAAAAATTTCATACCATCTCAACCTATGACCCCAATTTCAAAAATTATTCCCACAATCCATAATTGTATATTTTCACATTTTTCTCACAAACACCGACTCTACAGCCACCCATTGAAATCAAATGGAACAGAAACTGCTAGACAATATCCTAGAAATCCCTCTAGGAAACCTTATTTCATTCTTATTTTGTAGCCTATCCATTCTGTATAACGCATTCCCCAACAGTGAGGCATACAAGCATTATTTTGGATTCTTAAACTCAAATCAATTTCACTATCATGGAAAAGCCACCATCACATTATATAGGAAAAGCCACCATCACATTATATAGGGCATATTTTCTTCAATGTTGACGTTTCACGCTCATTGACAAGACATTGGCAACACAATATGCGATGTTTGTAAATGTAATTAGGGCTTATTTTCTTACAAGGAACAAATGGTTTTTTCTTCAAAATTCTCAAAAATTCCATCTGAATGGATACAGCAACAACCACTCTCTTCTCTTTAAGCCTTTGAATTTTCAATGTATTGGATCCGGTTTGAATCTGACAGTCAGTATTCAAGTTTAGAGTCTTTAGACAATCGCTGACATATTTCAGCCAGTTTAAAAAAAATTCTAAGTATGTGGTTTAGAGTTGTCTTAATCCAGGGAGTCATTCGCAACTTCCAGCATCACATATAATAGTAAATTGATTCGTGAAAAGAATCAATGATGAAGTTTATATACATACGACATGTTTACATATTAAAACATCTTTCTAAGAATTTTGTGGAAACTTTCTAATATTCAGGTTAAAGTTTATTTATAAAAAAAAAACAGAATGGTTAAAACAATAAATTTTAGTGTAACTTCTCCCTGTTCATTGACTCATTACAACTGTACAGCCATATTATTTCATCAATATTCACAACAACTATTGATGTGGTATTAATATTCTCGGTCACAACAACAAAGAGCTATGATAAACATTGACCTGCTGAAAGCCTCTTGTGCAAACCTATGGTTCACATCAAACTATGACATGGATGCAAAACTTCCTGAGTACAACACTTGGTGTGGATACAACATGGATCTATATAATGAAGAAATACTAGGTCTTCTTAGATATCTTTACAGCAATTCCGAGCGCAATTTTCTAACTTCCAGCAATAATTGCTGATTATGAGTGGACATTTTTTCTCTCCCTGATTTAGAAGGGATATTAGAATGCTCACCCAATTGAACCAATTGCTTCTAAAAACTAAGCGTTTCTAGAATAAAAATATAACTGACTTGCATTTTTGTTTATGGTTATCTAATATTTCGATACAAAACTAAGGCAAAAAACAAGACCAAATCTTTGAGTATGAAGAAACGAGTTATTATCCATTCCCCAGCAAGTCACATTACTGAAAAATATCGGTTTCTTGCTACCACAGAGCTATACCTGGCAATCTAGAAACTAGACCTTTCCACTTAGTGACAGCTTTGTAACAAAATAAATCCAGTTCTAGTGGATCTGCTACCCCTTCATTACTGTTTTCTAAATGTTCAAAATCCTTCCATGGTCTATCTCTGTAACAGAATTATCTTCTATTATCCATATCTCATAGATGAGTAAGTAGCAATTAATCATATTTCTTACTATGATACCAGTTCATTTTCAATCCGCCCTCTATCTCTCGTTTATAGGCATAATAGACTTTTAAGGGACCAAAAACTATGGCAGAAGAAAGAGTAAAAAAAAAGAAAGAAAAAAGTAAAAAAAGGAGGGGTAGGAGATAGCAAATATATGCAAGGACAGTAAGCTCTGCAAAGATGTTTTTCACCTAAATTTCAACCTCAGCAGAGAGGATATACAAGATCTTCAAAGAAAAGTGTTTGATAATGCAAGACAACCTTGAAGGACCTTCATATTATCCATAGCTCTTGATACAACGTATTTCTAATGCAGATTCAACTAATATATAAGTTACAATTATGATTTTATTTAGAGGACCGTCAAAAAGAGCTGAGTTTTGGCTTCATTCCAATCACACTCTAGAAGAAGTAACCATATACTTGCAAAAAGCCCACTTGGTCTAACTAAAAGCATAAGAGTTCTATATTAATGATATTCTCCTATTGGAATCACCAAGTAGCATCCATATGATGAGAACAAGAAGAAAATTGGGTCAAGTTTATCTCCAGTCCTTTACGTAAGTGACAAAATACCCTTGCAAAATCTTTTGGAAAAGTAAGATCTAATGAGAAACTCCTGAGTTTTGGTCCACTTGCTAGATGACTTCAGTCAGTAAATTTAATATGGAATCGTCATTTAAGAAATGTAGGTTGGGATAGGATAACATCTTTCCCCTTATTTACCAATTAGCACCTAAGGTCTTTGATAAAGTTATTCCATATCAGTTTGAGATATTTAAGAGATAGTTCACTTTCAACATGTTACATGGTAACACTCGACTGATTCCTAGAATTTTTATATTCAGAAGAGTCTCCATGCTCGTAAAGATGCCCTGAACTACTGCCTACCGGTAGCCTCAGCAAATTCCAATCACTCAAACATCATAACTATTAAAATATCCAAAATACAAACTTTTATTCTTGAGAACTTGTAAACACATATATACATACATATAAATGGATTGCAATGAGTATCTCGTGACAGGATTCCCAGTTCAATTAGCACACTAGTTCAAGGTGGACAATTCAGCGCAAAACAATAACCATTTCGCTTGAAAAAAGCGATTTTGCAATTGTAAGCGATCAAATTTTCGAACAATAAAGAACCAAACAACAACAACAAAAAAAAGAAATCGAAAAAAAAATTAAGAAATCGACAATACACTCATAAATAGAGATAATTACCTGAATTCCGCCTTCGCCAGGCTTACATGGAGTGAGAACAGGACCCAAACGAGTTCTATCGACAGCTGTAGGGGCCTGAACGCTAAACCCTCTGGTGGGACGGCGCGATTCCGACTTATCAGACCGATTACGATGGTCATCCGTGTCGTCTTCTTCGTCGTTCGCTTCGTGCGCATCGTCCTTCAAGAACCCTAGAATGCCAGCGATTCTTCTGAGAAATCCCATCCGTCTCTACGAATCGACAAAGATATCCAGAAAGAGATGCAATGACAGGATGAGATAGCGGCTGTCAGTTAAGACTTTGAACGAATCCACAAGGATCTTCGAAAAATTTAAAGACTTGATCGGAAAACAAAAAAAAATGAGAAAACGATAAGGTGAAGCTGAGGAGATAGCCCTTCAAGGGAGAAAGATTTTTCTCTACAAGGATCTTCGAATTGAAAGACTGGATCGGAAAACAAGAAAGATGAAAAGAAGAGGAGAGAGCCTTTCGAGGAAGAAAGATTTTTTCTTTTTTTATTTTACTGATTTCGCAATTCTCAACAGTTCCTCTGGTTGCTTACATCGATTTGAGGCAAAAATATGTTACATTTGTGGCTATTTGATAAATTTTCAAAACCGCCGAAAAATGTTGGATTTCAAAAACTGTAAAAACGTTTTCTTTTGCTTTTCGGTGGCAAATCCTAATTTTTGTTTGGTTAATATATCAACTTAAATGCTTCAATTATTACCAACATCCTCAATAAAAAATAAATAAATGAAATACCATGATCATGTAAAAAGAAATAAAGAGAGAGTGAGTTAAGAGGCTCAGAGGAAGCTATTTTGTATTTATCTTATTTTCTTCTAGTTTCTCCAGAGGTTTGGGTTTCAACTTTCAAGGGGAAAAACACAATCTTTTACTATTATTTTCAAATCTCTATGCATAATTCCAACAAACAAAGTAGAGATTTTTTCTGCCATTTGCTTTTATTTTAATCAAATATTTTATGTTAGGCCAAAATTGACTTGCTTGGGTGTTACAAAGTTAGGCCTCGTTTAGCATTCATTTTGGATTTGGGTCCAAGTTACCCTAAACGGGTTTGTGCAAGTTAAAGAGAAGTTGTGCCAGCGGAGGACATTTTATTCTTGTAGAGATTATAAATATTACAATTCTGTTATTGCTTTTAACTTAAAAGAACTTTTCATAAATAACAAGTCCCCGATGAAAAAAAAAAAGATTTAGATTTTATCTTGGATTTGGGAAAAATGGCCCAAAATGAGTTTGTGCAAGTAAGAGAAGTTGGGCTAGTGAAGGACATTCATTCTTGTAGAGGTTATATATACCATAGTTCGGCCATTGTTTTAACTTAAAGGAATTTTTCATAAATAACAAGTCTAAGACTGCATTTGGTATTGATTAATTAACTACTTAATCTCAACTTATGACTCATTAAAGCAATTTTTTTTATATTAACCTTTTCATGTAAAGAAGCCTTTAAAACAAGTTTTAAGTATATCCTTCAAAGTTTTAATTATTACAAGTATGTTGTTGCACTTTTGCAAAATGAATTTTTAAAAACTAAAAAACAGATATAGGGTGATTCCTCTCTTTAGTGCATTTTTTGGAACTTTTTTTTTTGACAAGAGCAATTTTGGGAACTTATTTTGAGAAAACTCATTCTCAAATTGCAACCAATCCGTTTTATTACATGAACTCATTCTAAGCCTTGAAACTCATTTCATGCCACACGGAATAAGTTCCTAGAATGAACACCAAAGGATGTCTTAGTGTAGTTTGAACTAGCAAAGTGCATGTGAAATATTGCCCGTATGTAGAAAAATAAGCGAGGGATCAGTTGTACAACCACTGAAGTTTTACAAGAATTAGGCAGTTATGACTTTTATACCTCTTTATTAAAGAATCATAACAATGATTTGTAAGGGGTTTTTTTAAGGAAAGGGGCAAGTTAAGATTGGCACGCTTCCCAAGGGACCTATGCTCATCATATATAGTATAGATATTGATAGATTGATTGATTTGGTCCAGGCCGTGATCTTGGTTTGGCCCAAGACAAAAAGACCTAGCGCGTAAAGCCCATGTAAATCAGATTTGGGTTCATAAATAGTTGCAAAGTACAAATTTATATCAGGCGCCGCTCATGACTAGCCAGCCAATCACAATGACGAGCCTAGCCGCCACGCATTCGACTTGCAGCGCCGGTCCGTCAATGTCCTTGACTTTAACACGTGCGACATCTAGAAAGCGTGTTCCAGCGGCCCCTTCAATTTTTCATTCATCAACCTGAAAACTGAAAAGTACGATCTCTTACAGACAACACGATCTCTTACAGACAACGACGACGACGATCTGAGAAGCTATGACATAGTTCGAAATTCAGATGCCCTAAGGTCGGTCATTATTGGAAACCCTAGATCAGATTTGAAATCGACATCATCTTGTTCCTACTCGTTTGAATTTTGGGTCTTTGATCCCTTCTGGTTCGCTCTTCGTTGGGGTTTCTGAAGCTTATTGGAGTTCTCAGTTTTCGATTCACTGGATTGGATATGCCGGTGGCGGCTTCAGCTATATATTTCTTGAATCTCAGAGGCGATGTTCTCATAAATCGCCTGTACCGGGATGATGTTGGGTAAGATCATATAATTTCATTATTTTCGTCCTCTTTGTTTTTTCCCCCTTTTTCGGGTTGATTTTACACTGAAAGTTTTAAACATTTTACATTCAACACTGTTCTGCTAGTTGGTAGGTGCCAAAACGATTAGAGCTTGTTGCGTTGAAGGGTGATTGAAACTGTGTTTTTTTTCCCCTGATGATATGGCTGAGGCGTAGTCGGTATTGTTTTAAAATTTTTTTCTGTTATCTGTTTTATGTTGAATAACGAATACAAAAGTCTGATTGGATATGCAAACACACATACGTACATGCGCACACAAGCATACACAGATATATAGATGAAGGCAAACATCTTGAAGCTTTGAATTCAAACATCCGGCTTAGTAAGATGGATGTTATAGGCACACCAAAATAGATGGTGGTTTGGCACTAATTCGCGCATACACACACCTACACGCATATTCTGAAGGGAGAGGTAGGACAATCCAAACTATATCAAAAACAACCTGGAAAAACTAATCGTATATACATGAAGTGTATTCCTGCAAAAAATGACAACCATCCATAAATACACACGAACTAATTAACAGGATCCATATAACAAATAAGGTCCCAATCTCGTGTGTGAAGAGCAAAGCAAGTGTTATGAATTGGAAAAGAATAACAGTCCATTGAAATAGAATAGATAGGAGATGATTGATTGTGTGTTATTTTTATTCCCCTATAAAATCCTTCTATTTGTCTCCTGTCAAATGATCCAACAAATTGCTTACAGTATATATTCCACAACAATACCATCCTTCTGTGGCCTTTTCCCTCACAGTGTATTGGATGCTCTAACAACAAACTCAAATATACTGGAGACCCCTTTCCAAGCTTACATGCATGTGTGCCATGTAGTCTCTGGTGCTCGAGCCACAAGGGCTACAACTGTACTTTGCTCTAGTGACTCTTCTCCACATACTATTTCTTTCAACTCTACATTGTAACCATTTACCTGAAAAAGCCTTTTAATTTTTTCTGAGAAGGTAAGCAAATAACCACTTGCACTTGTTGGTTCTTCTTATCAAATTTAATTGGTCTTATAGTCAAGCACACTGCTAGAATAACCTACCTTTTGGCTAGGATCAAATGCCCTTTGGATTCCGCTTTACCCATCAGCAGGGATTAGACTATCCGGGATGCTCATGTGTGCACTTGTGGGATTTAGGGTCTTTCAACACATAGGGTCCAACAGCCCTTGACTATTTCCATTTTGGGGACTCAAACTCAAAGAATTCTAGCCTACTTCTCGGTTGTGAACTCCTTGTGAAGAAACCAACAATCATAGGCCACGTGGTTATAAAGTCAAAACCCAGTTAGCCACTTCCTCAAACATATGGATTAGGTTCATAAGTCACCACCTCCAGTAAATTCTTTTGTAGAAGAAGTTGCTGTTTATGACTATTCCATAGATCTTTAATTATGTCATGCTTCATCCATGCAATGCTAGTCATATTTACTATTTATTCAACTTTCTATACCATTTATTTCATGCATCTTCTTAGATTGATATTTTGGATTCTGTTGGTAGCTAAGCATATGATTAGAATTATACCTTCATTTTTTTGGTTAATTTTTTTGATTTTAATTTTGATTCAGTGGAAATATGGTGGATGCCTTCCGGACGCATATAATGCAAACAAAAGAACTGGGTACATGCCCTGTGCGACAGATTGGAGGTTGCTCCTTCTTTTACATGAGAATCAGCAATGTATACATTGTGATTGTTGTCAGCAGCAATGCTAATGTTGCATGTGCATTCAAGTTTGTTGTTGAGGTACCCGGCATCTTCTTAATATCTTTTCTGCATGCTTTCCATGGTAAACTTCATTTTTCCATGCATCTTTGGTGCCTCCATATAAATTAGAATTCTAGATTTTCCATCTGAATGGAGAAGAGGTTGGCCAGTTGGTCTTTCCTCTCTTTTAGTGTGATGCCAACTCTTGTCAAGAACAATTTGGTGATTATTTCATGTCTATCTTTGAAAATCAGGGAAGATGATAGAAATTTGTAGAGTTTGGCACATTATTTCCTATGGTTTGGGAAAGGAGATAGAAAAGGTTAATTGGGATAGGTTTGTGAGCCCAAAATTCTAGGGTTTTGGCATTGGAAAGTTAAGTGGATTAATATGTTCATCGTAGGTAAGTGGCTGTGAAGATTTATTGGAACCAAGATACAATGGAAAAGGATATCAGAAAGCTTGCACTATGAAGGGGGTGGTTGTGACACCACAAATCTTGGGTTGTTGTGTTAGCTCCAAAGATGACTGAGACTTTGAGATTATCACTGTTTATCATATTAGACTGATGAATATCTTGATAGATAATAGGTAACATGTTAACAAAACATTAGAGTGTGAGGAAAATAAACAAAAATAATGGAAGACTCACAAACAACTAATCAAATTTCAAACATTGTATCTCAACTGAAATATGTACCTAAACTAAATTGAAACATATATAGACTAATGTGCTGACAGATACTGGGATTTGAACAGAATCTTGTCTATACATCAACATCAGAAACAAGACATAGCCAAAAGCTCTCTTTCAGCAATTGACGATCTATTGACTGGGATTACCCTTCTTTTAGTTTAGCTCAACCCATAGTTCTTCGGTCTCAAACAAATTCAATATATAGATAAAGAAAATGATAAGATCTAAGGATCCCAATAAACAATAATTCATGCATTCATGTTAGTAACTTAAACATATCACATATTTTCTAAAACAAATAATACAGACATAATACAGAACACTTACAAAATTTCAGAGAGATAGAAATTAAAACAAATAAGAGATATAACTTATAAGAAGAGTTTATAATCAGCACACATGTCAAATATAACTTAACAAATCTACCCTAGTCAAATATGATCATAACTGAGTCATAATACCACTTCAGATGTATAGTTGATTGGGCTATATATAGCTAACAGAATTTTCGGCCAGATACGAGCTGCCTACCAGAACAGAATTCTCATTTTAAGTCAGAGGGTTAAATCGGATCGCATGGTCGAGTCACGAGGATGTGTCCTTTAATCTTATTTATGTATCCCATAATTCAGATTTAGAAGTTACATATATTTTATCAGAAGTAAATTCTTACAAATTAAAACTTATTCATACATGAATATACAAATTCATAAATACCAATGTTGAAGTTAGAATAGTACATCTCATTTTCCTTAAAATATGAAGTATTTAATTGCTCCATTTTTTAAGCTTCTGTGACTGAAACTGGACATAAAAAAAAAAAGGAAAAAAACAAAAACATAAAATGGGGGTTAAAAGAAAGAAATAATTGTACTTGTAGTGGCTAATGAACTTTCTCTCTTTGATGCAGTTTTTGCACTATTTCCAATAACAAATCAGTGTTTATATTTTTATCCCCTTGAAATCGTAATTTTTTTTATTGGTCATAAAATTTTTTTACTTGGTGGTGGGGTCTAGCTTATGATGATGACGATGATAATGATGATGATGGTGGAGAAAAGAAGGAATTGTGAAACAAAAATTAAAGGTGAGGAAAATTTTATAAACCATGTAGATACTTAATCTCTAATGTTACAAAATCAGTTCATAAACACAAGTTGGGACAAGTTTAAATGTGTAAATAATTCTTACTACTACATATGAATAGATGATATATTGATATTGTAAAAAAAATCCATAATGGTTCTTAACTTCCGGATGACCCCAAATATATTGAATAATGAAAACCAGCACTAAAAAGATTTCAAAATATAACAAAAATCACAAGACTCATAACTTTATAAGGTTAAGTTTCCCAATAATTTATTATGTAACGTGCATATAATCAACGCATGTAAATGCATTTTGTCTAGTTTTTAGGTAGGATTTGAGAAATGGGTATATTTCCAAAAAAATCATGTGTTTTTATGTGTGTTACCTGCACTCAACAGGAAACTGTTATAGTTAACATGTTTCCATGTGTGACTTGAGTCCAAACATCCTTGATATAAGGAAATAAATTTCTATGTTGAATTTGAAGAAAATTAAAATTTAATATTTTTTTGTCAAATAGTTGAAAAATATTAACAATGTTGTTAAAAAATTTTAAAAATATTTTTGGCAAAAAAATTGAAATTAGCAAAGTTTTTTTGTGAAAAATATAAAGTAGAAAACAAAAATTCCACATTGATTTGACACAATACTAAAATTTAAATCCATTTACTAAGTTTCAATGTCCATGCATTTATCCCAAGTGTTGTCCTATTGGTACTTCTGGTTGCTGGCGCTGGGGCTAGTTAGATTGAAGGGGAAGGCATCATCCCATAAAGCATCTTATTCTTGCTGAAAAATTATTGGGCAATCGGTGCCTTCTTGATCTTGATTCAAAGTCCTTGGCTTAGCTTACCGAGGGGAGAAGCCATCCTTAACTTTCACAGTGAACAAATGTTCAGGATTCATGTTCCCACATTAAAAGTCTTGTACAATGCCGTTTACAAATGGCGGATGTGTTGGAAAATGTTTCCATACGTCATAAGATTTAAAGACTACTATCCCATCCTGATTGATAGAATGCTTTTCTTTTTCCGAAATACCATTCATCTACACCTGTATTTTATTACGTGATCCTTTTCTGAGTAATGTTTGGCTCATTCCTCTCACATCCCAAAATCATTACTCATGATTTAACTTCTGTAGACAGCTTATATTTGGCTTCAAATTGCTAATATAGTGTATCTTCATTAGATCTGTTAGACATAAGTATATACTTTATTTGATATAAACTCGTTTTTTTAGGATCCACTGTGATAATGAGAAAGATTTTTACATTTCTGCCCAAATCGGTCGATAATTTCAGATTCTGATGAATCAGCCTGTATCGGCTTACTAGTGTGGTTTTGGCTTTGAATTTAAATAATTGCTTATGTTTGATATTATTGCTATTTATTAAGGAGCTTGTAGTTTTCATGCTGCAATATGCTGAGTTGGATTTGATTTATGATTGTATATTTCATTTAGTAAATAATTGCTTATGTTTGATATTATTGCCTTTCATTAATGAGATTCTAGTTTGGAGACTGCAATATGCTGATTTGGAATCAATTTATGATTCTATATTTCATTTAATACCAATAAGTTTATAGCATATCTCTGCCTTCTATTGGGTGGTAAAGCATTACTTCATGTGAAAAGCTGCACTGAAAGGTTTTATCTGTGCATCAATCATGCATACATGAGTATTTGCCAAGATCTTTGCAATTATAAGTTTTACTATGTTGCTTTCGTTTCCGTTAGGCCCAAAGAGATAGAACCACTTGATAATTAGACCCATGGCAATGGTAAAGTCCTAGGTCATTGTTTTCCTGGTATATTATTAATTTTTTTGTGATAGCTGATACCAATGACTTTGTATCTTATATGCAGGCCGTTGCACTTTTTAAATCATATTTTGGTGGTGCATTTGATGAAGATGCTATTCGTAATAACTTTGTTCTGATTTATGAGCTTTTGGATGGTATATATTTTTACTCATATGCTATTTTATTGCATGGTTAGAACCGTTTTGGACTAGAAGTTAGACGGTCCATTTATTTTTCCTTGTAAACTTTATTTGTATTAACAAAATGATGGTACAATCCCTATACTTACGAATATGGACAGTGATTCATTCCTTTGATCGAGCATTATTTGAAGGTCAATCAATCTGTCATTCAATCATAGGCAACCCCCTTCCCCAGTGGTTCCTTGTCTTCTAAATTAATTGACAGATGGTCGGTGGACAAATATTCTATAATACCGACTTCAAAATTTTTATGGACATATGTATTAATATTTTGATTCTCATAAATGCCTCAGAAATCATGGACTTTGGTTACCCTCAAAATCTTTCTCCCGAAATTTTGAAGCTTTACATAACTCAAGAAGGGGTTCGTTCACCATTCTCAACTAAGGTTAGATCCCTTTTTTTTTTCATTTTGGAGTCTAAATGGTATTACGGATATCATTTTATTGGTTTTCACATGGATTATAGTCTCTTAAAATGGTTGTTTGTGCAAGATTTGATTTTAAAATCAACTACCGGGGGTTTTCTAATTCTTTGTTTCTAAATTAGCCTCTGGATAAACCAGTACCCAATGCAACTCTACAAGTTACTGGTGCTGTTGGCTGGCGGCGTGAGGGCCTTGTTTATAAGAAGAATGAGGTGACTGCTATTTTCTTTCTGTTCTGAATCTAATAATAACACAGCCATTCGTCCATATTTTCACACTAATGCTTTACAGGTATTTTTGGATATAGTGGAAAGTGTTAATCTTCTTATGTCCTCAAAAGGTATTTAATGATTGTCCCAGGTGCTTATTTATTTATTTTTTCTTGCGTAGACCTTTTTACTGTTTGGTCTCATATCTGTCTTGGTGGTTATAGGTAGTGTTCTGCGCTGTGATGTGACTGGAAAGATTCTTATGAAGTGCTTCCTATCCGGAATGCCTGACTTGAAGTTGGGATTAAATGATAAAATTGGTCTTGAGAAAGAATCACAACTTAAATCCCGTCCTACTAAAAGGTAGCTTCTGAAGGCATGTCATTCTTGAATCTTCTTTTACACCTTTTTTCTGCAATGTTTCAAGCCCTGGATCTTAATTTCCCTTTTTTTGTTCTGTAGTTACATTGTATATCAAATATAGGAGTTGGGTCTTGCAAACATGATTGACTGAGACTTGTTATTTCAGAATTCAGATTAATTTTTGGATTAGTTTTTGCTAATTTTTTAATCTTGTTTTTAGATTGATCCTGCAAGATCTTTCTCTAAGTTGACCTGAAAATTTAATTGTTTTTCTAAATCTTTTAAAATGGCGTCATAGTAACTTCTCTGAAAATGGGGATATTAGTTTTCCAAATTCCTTTCAAGGAATTATTATTCTGGAAAAATAATTAAGGTCTTCAGTTGGTAGTCAACTTTGATTCCATGATTTCTGTTTCTTTATCAGTTTGATTCCTTGACTGAGGACAGAAATAAAAGATCAAAAGTGAGTTGTTCTCAATAATCTTGAAGTTTTTAAATCTATGCTAAAAAAGAGATAAGGAGCCTTACACATCTTCGACTTATCATATTTTCACCTAGAATTTGTCGTTATTTTCACTCAAATAGAGATCCTCTAATGTGTTAACTCATTTTTTCTTTTCCCATTTTGTTAATCTTCTGAATACCTGGGTATAAATCCTGATTACTAATGACAGTTTCCATGGCTAAAACAGCTGTGCATTATATTTATATCTTGCTTGAAAATTCACCACAATGTACCTTATTACAAATATGTAGTTTCGGTGTTTATATTTTCATAAGATTTACAGTCTTAAAAGTGCATCCAATGAGAAGAGAATTATGATTGTTGTTGAGTTTGAAACCAGCTTATGGGAAAACTGATCATGAATTCTAAATGCTATAACTTTGTCAAAATATTTCCAAATCATTGCTCTTATCAGTGGTTTGATACTTTTTATGATATCACAATATTTAATGATGTTATGAAGACAAAAGATCAATTTACTTTTCTCTCAAAATGAGGCTTTACCTAAATAGGAACTTTGGTCAACCAGGCAGTTTTATGTGTGTCTCTGCAAATATTGCACATCAGAAATTTGACTTAAATGTTATTTTATGGTACACGTTTACTGTTAATGGTAGGTAATCATATTATCTTTGACTTTGTTTCTTACATTTTTCTTTCAGGGCAACAACAACTAAACTGTTTTCGGGCTCCTGAACAACTGAGCCCCAACCAAGATATTGACATTGTTATATTGTATTACAATTCCCGGAGTTTTTCTTCATATTAACTCTATGCATTCATAAAGTGTTGCATGGTGTAATTTTCGTGGAACGTTAGGCATCTTAGAACACCTGGTAGAAGAGTCACTAAAATTGTGCATAATGAGAATACGCATTATGCTGTCATGTTACCAGAAAAAGAATTGGGTGGATGTAAGGTCGGTGGCCAATTTGTGGGATGATTCAAGTTAATTTCTTTTTCTTCATTGGTTGGCAGGGGTTCTGATGCTATGAATTCTAGATGGTTGGAGGTATTTCATGTCTTGAGGGAGAGGTTTGATATATTTTTTTTTTTCATTTTAGAAACCATGATGATGATCTGAGTGGATTCCTTGTACAACGTATGGAGCCAGTGAGAGTTCTGGTGGCAAAGAGTTGATACAGGAATCTGATGATATTAGAAATCAAAGGCTTTTTTCTGAGGTTCTATGTCCAACTTTGTGTGGCTCCCTTTATCCTTGAGAAGTATTATGGTAGGAATTTCAAAATCACCTCTGGTGTACATTTTTTTTTTAATTTAAGACTTGGTTCTGAAAGGAGATCATTTCTCGTGGTTGAATGGCCAATCTCCGCCTATACCTTGCATTCTGGCTAGAATTTTGGTTTCTGTGCTGCTGGATGCTTACCGGCCTGACACAGTTCAGGATTCTCTTTTCAACTTCATTCTGATTGTAAGCCAGCAATTCCTTGCTTCCTTAGTATCTCTTCCGGTGAATTCCCAGGTAATCAATAAATATTTGGCTCCAGCTTTCAACCATTGAAGAGGATATGAAGTGTGGTGGGATTTGTTCAGACTTAAAGAGGTGAGGAGGACCTTCTTTTGGACGAACATAAGGCCATTAAAGATCATATTTATATTTAGGAACTAGGAATCTTATGGCATTGGAGGGAAAAGAAAAAAATAATCCAATCAAATAAGGCTTTGAAGAGCCAGATATGAGGTCTGTTTTATGTGGAGTCTTTGTTTTTGGAACCATAGAGACAGGGATTTTAATGAGCCCTCTCATGATGAGAAAAAATTGAGGCAAAGGTGGAAGATCTAGGTGGTCAGAATTGGGCAAAAGAACTGTTTTATATTCACTCATATCTTTGCCAATGCTTGAAAGAGGCAAATACCATAAGCAATCTGACAGTGAGTGATTGTGCTAGTAGAGAATGCAATTTGCAATGAAGATCAGTTATATGTACTTTCTCTTGAGATTTCAGGGTTAGGAAGTGCACCATTTCAAATGATTTGTTATTTGACCATATAAGGTGTTGTTGCATGATATGGGAAGGCCTTTCTACTCTTGGGGCGTGGATGAAGGTAAGGCTGCAAGCCCTGCTGGGTTCCTTTAGCTTGTCTATGAAGAGTGCTGATAAACCATGGGAAGTGATCATATGCGCATGTTGTTGAATTTCACCATGGGGATAATCTGGGACCATAGTTACAATACAATTTTCTATGAAAAGTTCTGATAAACCATTGGAAGTGATCATATGCGGATGTGGGGATAATTTGGGACCATAGTTACAATACAATTTTCTATGAAAAGTGCTGATAAACCATTGGAAGTGATCATATGCGGATGTTGTTGAATTTAATCATAGGGATAATTTGGGACCATAGTTACAATACAACTTCAACTCTTATTTCTGAGATCATAGTACTGATTTGTGTAAGGATTTTAGCCATCATCACCTTGGCAACTTGTAGAAAGTAGTGGCAGAACTTTTGGCTAACAGGATAAAGGTTGTTGTTGTTGCTGATGTACCTAGGCTTTATGATGTGGATTAATGGACTCCTGGCTGAGAGAGGTTGGAGGGGATTTCTCCATAATGTTTCTTGTTGGCTTCTTTCCCTATTTGTGGACGGTTTTCCATTAGTGTTTTTTTCCCTTCTTCCCTCCCTTGTGGTGTTTTCATTGACTTAAATTCCAAGGTGTCTTTCATACAACAGATTGTTCCTTTTACTGCTTGTTGGGGGTGTCTGGAAGGAGATAAATAGGAGATAATTTGAAGATAGTTCTGTCTTCGTCTCTTAGTCATTAGGTCCAGTGGTGCTTTTGTTAAGTGGAATGGCTTTGGTGCCTAAAAGAGTTTATACCCTTAGTTCAAAAATTTTTTATTATCACTGAGTGGCATTGTAGGGGCCACATGAATGGTGATCCTACATATCTTCTGGATATGTCTATCATGCTTAATAAATTTCGTTTTCTCCATACTGTAAATTTTCTTCACAAGATCGATGACAGTTTAAAAAAAAAAGGTGTTGGTCTTCAAAAGCCCTTAGCTTGCTTATATACAGTAAAATTGTCTTTAAAAGCTCAATCTCATTTCTATATTTAAGAGATTGTGTATTTTTCTTAGCATACTTCCTCTGTAAATCTGAAGATCCTTGCATATGATGTCCTTTCAAGTGCACTTGAAGCTGCCATTTTTTCTCCTTTTTTAAACAATGAAGATGGTTTTTTGAGTCCCTATGGGGACTAAAACCCAAGTCCTTGGGACGACCATGTTGGGACTTCACCAACCTAGCTGGCAGGCATCTTCTTTAGATACTTGGTTTCAGAAGTCCTATTCATTGTCTGTTTTTGCAAGTGATAATCTAGGTGAATATAATGCTATAACACTAGAGGTTAGGTAAATGATTTTCTTTGGGCTTGCATTTTCCAACATCATCTTGCAGTATGCTATGTCTGCTTTCTGCCCAATATGAAGCATTAAAACTCTCTGTACAGGAATTTCTATTCTTCACTTGAAAAACTTCAGAGACATTCTGCTTGATTAAGTGTTTCAGTTGGCACTACTGTAATTGCTTTGGTTAACTAACCTTGAAATTATATTTTTTCCAGTGGTAAGACTATTGAGCTTGATGATGTTACCTTCCACCAATGTGTAAATCTGACAAGGTTTAACTCAGAAAAGACAGTTAGTTTTGTGCCCCCTGATGGTGAATTTGAATTGATGAAGTAAGTTATCTACTCTGTTATTTTCTAATTATTTATTGTTTCAATGTTGAGGCCCACTATCAAATATTTCTTCTACTTTTAAAGTTTCTTCTGTTTTGATCAAGACCAATAGGTTATAACAGTTGATGTTTTGATGCATCATGCAGATGTCTTAATAGATGAAATATAAAATTCTTTTCTTGCATTCCTTTATAGGAACCCTGGATCATGGGACCTTATTTTTGACTAATGAGATACATTTCCCTCAATGAGGAACACTATATATGAGACATCCCGATCCCACATTGGAAATAGACGAAATCCCGGTAAGGTATAAGAATCAAGAAGAACACTTAATCTAACGAGGCTCCTTTTGAGGACAAAATTGTTTGGGCTTAGGTACAAAGCACACAAATACTTCACTGGATTGAGTCATTAAAAATGGTATCAGAGCTGGTTCCAGGTCCAGTAGTTCGTGACTAGTGTCGGTCCTAGTGTTGTCTGTAGGATGTGGCTGGACCAATAAGGGTGGGCCTACAAGAGTTGGAAAGCTTCTAGGTTAGTGGGCTAATGCATAGGGACATGCAATCCTGAGAGGAAGGGGGTGGGGGAGATTATGACATTCCGATCCCACATCGGAAACGGATGAAATCCCGGTAAGGTATAAGAGTTAGGAAAAACACTTAACCTAACGAGGCGCCTTTTAGGTGCAAAATCATGCGGGCTTAGGTACAAAACAAACAATACCTCGCTGGGTTGGGTCGTTACAATATATATCAGAACAATCCTGTGATCCCAACTCTGAGATTCATCAATCTATTACATTGTAACTGCAAAGATAAGCACCCAAAATGGTTGCTTACTTCAAGTTGACTTCTATGCTATTGATTTGAGTTTCTACTGTGCCATGACCCATGAAATCATGAAACCATTTTCCGTAGTCTTCTCCAATCTGATACCATTTATTTGTCTCTATAGGTATCGCATCACAGAAGGTGTAAATCTTCCATTTCGGGTGTTGCCAACAATTAAAGAATTAGGCAGAACACGTATGGAAGTAAATGTTAAGGTGCGGTGCTCACATTGTGAATGATGCAAATTTGTGGCAATCTTAGTTTTGCGGTTCTCTTACTGTTAGTGACCTTCAGGTGAAGAGTGTCTTTGGTGCAAAAATGTTTGCACTTGGAGTTGTAATCAAGATTCCAGTACCCAAGCAAACTGCAAAGACAAGTTTTCAAGTGACATCTGGCCGAGCAAAGTACAATGCTTCTATTGATTGCTTGGTCTGGAAGTGAGTTTTCTGAAATCTTCAGGCTTTGTGCAATATATGAAATTTCTTCTCATATTTTACAGTGAGTTCTTGTCTAACAACGGTATATTTCATTCTGTTAGCCTCGTTTCTTTATTTAATTGATGGAAGGAATTTGATACAAGATAAGACAATAAAAGTCAGGAAATCAATGGTACACATAAATGTTCAAAAAAAAAAAAAACAAAATAAAATTTCTGTTTTCTCTCAGCAACTTAGTGAGGGACTCAAACTGTGATGTACCTTAAATGATTTGAAAAATGGAAATCTGTGGAATATATATAAAAGAAATGGAACAGAATGATTATTCCTAGAGTCATGATTGTTAAATTAAAGTGGAAATCTGTGAGTCTGTGACATTTTCTTAAGGCTGTGTTTGGAACCCTAGGTTTTGGAAGAAAAATTGGAAGAAAAGAAATGAAAATTTCGAGGAACGGACTCTCTCTTGCTTGGTTGGAAGTAGGAATAGGGATTTAGGAAGAAAACTCTTTGAAAATTTGGAAAAAAAATTTTTTTGGGGATAAAAAACTCTCTCCCAAAAAGAGAGAACTAATTTTCTTTAGTACTATTAACTTAACTCATTATATGTGTTGGGTCGTATTGACATCAAATAAACTTGCCATGGTATATGGAATCCTATCAGGGAAAAAGAAAAAAGAAAAAGAACCTTCAAAAATCATCAAACAATACTGTCCTTTTCTCTATATTTTCCATCATATGATATCCAAATGCTTGAAAGGAAATGCAAATGCTTTAGTATATGGTTTGTTGTGCAGTGAATGTACAAGTCTGTGAATATGGTAGCTGCTACACAGAAACCAAAGGGAGGAAAGGAATATCTTAAATCATTATCAGAGATTTACTTCATCTTGTTTGAGTAGTTTTATACTGCAACACACTCTCCAAGACTTCAGAACATCACTGGACTTGATACCACGTGTTTGAGGAGTCCATTATATCATCTTAAAATTTTAGCGAGTCACTAAATTAAAGAACTACTGAGAGGTTCAAAGCATTCTGTTATTTTTGGTTTTTAATGATATAATCCTGTGGCATCTGGGACTATTATATCTTCGTGTCTGCATTTTTGGTCCTCAAATTAGCTATGGATGGACCTAAAGAAGCGATTTCAACCTCCCTGCTAGCATTTCCAATCATTCCATCGATGAAGGCGCTGCCTATCCCGGTCATGAAGCTTCTTGATGTTGCTTTGGAGACCTGGGATCAATCATCAATCCCACTTTCACCATGCTCAGGAGATCCCCTCGAGGCAGGTTGTCTGAGGGATGGGCTCTCCATACGGAGAGGTGGTCCAGGGACCAAGTACACAGCATATAAAAACTAATAAAAAATGAAATGGACAGCATACAAAAACTAATGAAAAATGAAAATGGATTTTTAAGCATGTCACTTTTATAATCACTTGATACCAAATTCCTGTCTATGTAATGTTTTCCAAAACTTTGCAGGATAAGGAAATTCCCTGGACAAACAGAGCCAACTATGAGTGCAGAAGTAGAGTTGATTTCCACAATGGCTGAAAAGAAGTCTTGGACTAGGCCACCCATTCAAATGGAATTTCAGGTGCCGTTGTTATTTATCTATTACTAGTTTACTTCTTCTTTATTCCTTTTTGTCGTGAAATATAAGCTCACTAGTTTTATGGGAAAAGATTCAGCAAAAAAAAGTTTATGGGAAAAGATGCAATGCAGTTTTGTTTGGTTGTTAATGTCAAAATACAGTATTGATGTGTCGTCATCATTTATCACATATGAACACACACGCTGTTCCTCTCTTTTCTATCATCTGATTGCTTGAACAGTGCATCTTCAAGCCTAGAGTGAACGGATGGAGTCAAACTAGCATAATTGTTGAGTTTTTCCCCTCCTCTATTATCCTTTTTCAAGTACCATAAATTCTTATTACAGAAATGGCATAGAAAATTTATATGGTAGTAGTCTGGGACTTGGGGAGTGGGGGTGGTGTGGTGTGGTATATTCTTTTTATATGAAGGCACTAGTGTTGCAAGGAAAAGTAGCCAAGAGAACCTTGGTTCTCAAGGAGAGTGAGGCTATTCGTAAACATTTACCCTTTTCAAAAAAGGAATAAATTAAATACCTGAACGATGTCTCCTTACCTACATTCTCCACCATGTCATCTATCAATTTAAATATCACTTCCTATGTCTTACTCTTATTAGACACATCTAGACTTTTCATAAATATCATGTATCTATCATAATATACAAGGAAGTTAATTGTATTCACCATCACGTAATAACCAACCTTCGCATATGATCGGTATCACCCATGTCTTCCATATTCCTCTTCTCAGTTATATATCCCTATCTTTTCAACCTTTTCTTTCAGGTATTTTCCACTCATCTAGGCTGGTGTGGGCCCCATAACACCAGGCCCTGCTTATGCAATCATTTCAATTATACTTCGAAATTAAGGAGTTTTCACCATATTAAACAAATGTTTGATGCAAAGAAATAATTAAAGCTTTTTGAAACTAGCAAAAGCTGCAAAACATAAATGTAGAGTCCCATTGGGTATTTCTATACAGAAATTATTTACCAGTTCCGAGTTTTTGCTAATTCTTATATTACACTAATCATTGATTACTATAAAGTACTTTAATCTATATTGACTATTTTATAATATAAACTAGTTAATTAGGATCATTAGATTACAGATTCATATTTGTAAAAGACAAATAATAAACAGATGAAATTTATACACCTGATGTCATTGAAGTGGCTATCAAAAACTGAATAAAAAGCTATTTGGCCATGACATACCTGATTCATCGGTGGCAAGTTGGATTATTAGGTAAACTCAATACCTATAGGCACTTCCATTTGAGATGTCTTGGTATCTCCTGCAACCTAAAGATGTTTTGCCAAAAAGAAGCTAGGTTTCCCTGTGTTTCTACAAAACCTCAATGCCTAAGGCATCAAGAAAGAAAACCCCCCATTAAATATTTTGCGGGGTCGTCTCAGGCGAATATTTGGCTTGGGTTTGGGTTTACGGCAGGTTGACTTTGGTTCAACTAATTCTAAATTGGGTTGAGCCTAACTCATCAAAACTTGGCCTGATCAACTTACGGCTCTAGTTGTGAGGAAAAAAATCTCACCCCTTGAGGATTGCACATGCTTTGGTCAAATTAAATGTCTCAACGTGTCTTTAGCAATCAAAATAATTGTTCCAGAAAAGTTGATGACCTTCTGGGTGGACGGTCTATTTAATGTTTATCCAAGAATAAACTTATTGTATGGAAGGTGCTTCTGTTTGATGTTTTCTGTGATTTCTGTAAGGTAAATAGCAGGATATTTGAAAACAAGGATGCTTCAATTGAGGTTTATTTCTGTGTGATGATGACTCGTCATATGATATAATCAATTGCTAGGTTCACATTATTGGCTTCAGTTTTTGTTGCACGGTAATACATTTCTCCATGGGTTTCAGAGAAACTTATTTAGCTACCACTATTTTCTGCAGGTTCCAATGTTTACAGCTTCAGGTTTAAGGGTTCGGTTTCTCAAGGTATAAGTGCATCACTAATGTTCTTACCGTTTTGTGCTCAGAGTTAACAGAACATATCGAGTTTTGTCTCATCTCATCAATCTCCTGTAGGTGTGGGAAAAGACTGGATACAACACTGTGGAGTGGGTTCGATATATTACCAAAGCCGGTTCTTATGAGATTAGATGCTAGACAAGGAATGCTCTTTCCATGATTCTATAGACTTGATGAAAAACACTTGCCAAAGGTGTATCAGAGTGCAGAGGAACAACGGTTTGAAAGGCAGAATTCCGTCCCTATCCCTCAAAAAGATTGAGCTATTACTTTAATGGCATGTATAATTACAATAATTGCTAGTAGTTAATGGATATATGATGATTCTGTTCTTGTCCCCTTTGTGTTGTACAGGCTGCTGAGGACTGGAAATATTCATTTGCATTTAAGGTAACAATCTATTAAGGCTCGACACAAATTTTCTCATTTCTCCTTTTTTTTTATTTCAAGTAATTAATTTTTTTTTTTTTGTGATAATGAAAGTTTACCATTTCTACCTCCTTTCTCCAAATCAGGTTTTTGTGTGCTATCTTCTTGCTTTTTATATGCTGCCCAAGAGTGAACAGTGTCTAAAGTCATATGGTTTGTTGAAAATCTAAAGCCAAACATCCTATTTGTCTACAGCTATAGGCGTTAATTGTAATAGGATTGAGAGGTTAACCTATACGATCTTTTTAAATTTTTCTAACAATGGTTATAACATTTTTAATTTAGAATGTTGTATTTATATGAGTTCTTTCTAGAATGTCTTATATCTCCATTGAGACAATTCTTATGCACATTTGTTGGCGTGGAACTTGGATTCTTTCTGCACGAGTTCATGACGGGATGGATTCCATATTTATAAAACTGACTCTTCAAGTTGCCTTTGAAGTAAAACTTGCCCTTGAACCCAAGAAAAGGTAAAAACAGAGAGAGAGAGAGAGAGAGAAAAAAGAAAAGGTTAAACTTGTACTTGCTGTGGTTGGGTACATTAGAGCAGCTAAGGAAAGGATCCAATGCTGGCATCTATGGCTGCTTGAAGTGGAAACTGAGGAGGGGATCATGCGTAAGTTTTTGAGCTTGTGATCTTGATGTGCACGTTTAAACCCCAAGAAGCTCATGCTTGTGCTATGTGACGAAACACAAGACTACAGATAGTTTCAGCAATTATTCGCTCCGGGCTTGTGCTATGTGGTCCTCTCATACTAGGTAAAGGTCATCTCAATGCTTGAACGCCCACACCAGATGTGGACCGAAGCGTCTCGCCCGTACAAGATTTAATGACATTCTTTAGCTATTGCCACATTTTGAAGCATCTGTTCCTGTAACAATGGCATCTCGTTCTATGACCAATGGAGTACCCCGCTCCCTTTCTCCAAACAATAACAATAACAATCATCTGAAGATATGATATGTAGCAAGTATTAAACGTAAGGTAAGGTAAAGTCTGCCGTGGTTCTCATTTGTCCTTCATCAGTGCACATCCTTTGGAGTCTTTACAAATTTGATGCAGATCATTCATCCGGTAAATTCACAATCCCTCCAATATGCCATCAGGAAGCTTGATCTGTAACAAACTCACGATTGAACAAAAAGAAAATGGACTCCAGAAGAAACCATGTCCTCAATCTTTCGATACAGGTGGTAAGGTATATATCAGCGACTCAAATAAAGGCAAAAGGCCAACAAGAACCTAGGAAGCAAAAATGGATCTATCCACCTATCCGCACCATTCTACTGAAATAACATCAACTTAACCTCCTGAGCATCAGCAGCTGTAATGGGTATCTCCCTGCTTGGGAAATGTTCCTTTAAAAGATAAAACCATGAACAAATACAATTTTAGGCATCATCTTCATGTCTGGTCTTGCTTATAGGGATTTGCAGAATGAGGGCTTGCCCAACCAATAGATGAGTATATTTGAGCAGGTTGGCCAGCATTATTGTAGATTACAGAACCCCGGTTAAGAGCGCTACCATGATCCCCAGATGATTCACTTGAAGTCCCTTGAGAGTGGGGGCTGCTGGTTGCAACTGGTGCCCCTAAACCCACCATCTGTGGTGATGGAACGGACGAAGACTCATGTATTGACATGGATGACTTCGGTTTTTTGCCTTCTGTAATAAAGCTGCCCACTATGACCTGCTCAAAGTCCAAAAAGATGGCTTAATAACAAATTATAGATAAGAAAATAGAAATCCATGCACAGATAGGGCAGGTTTCCACATCAAGATACCTGTACAGGGGTTGCTGCCGTCAGCATCCCTGCAACTCCACCACCCAAAACTCGGCCATCTGACGCTGCCAAGGACACACTCAACCCACCAGTTCTGCTGCAGGTACCACCACCATCATCTGTAAGTGACAAAGAACCAGATATAGAGATGATCTCAAAACGGCCCTGCATGGATACTGTACCTATTAGAATATGATTCATCGTCATCCAAATGCATATAGTAGTAATGAAAATAACTCAGATCCCTGAATAGCAATTAAGTGATCATTTACATTACATTTCAACAAGAAAAAGGTCAAACATTCAACATGGGAGTATTCAGACTAGTAACAGTACATTGAAACTTTAAATATATGGATTATCAGGTGTTTAATACATTATTGTCATGATAATAAGATAAAAAAATATTAGAACTATAATGTTTTTGATAGTACCAGAAACAAAGCTAAGAATCTAAATGGTCCCCTCTAAATATATCCAACTCACGCTTAGGTGACTCACTTTCAGAATGGATGCCGAAACACAAAAAACACTGATTGAAGCATCCCAATCATCTTTCTCTTGATGCTACTTGTTGACATTAGGACCGACCTGAGACTACTCTTCACTTGAACAGAAGGAACCAGCAAGTTACTGGTCAATACGTTGAATTTTTTTTTATTTACTTTTTTAATTTTTTGGTTGATTGTAGGTCAGACTCCAGAGGGTGGTGATTTGAATATAAATCCCGCGGACAAGATCCTCAACAGATGATGGAGGCCTTAGAGAAAATGAGGAAAAAGTTGTTACAGAAAAGAACCTCATCCGCAATTTGTAAGGCACATGTAAGGAATAGAACCGCATAACTTCTAAATGCTCTCATTAGACAAATAAAAGAACAGCAGTTTCCATGATTCCTACAATGATTCTTAAATATTTTTTACCAGCTCCAGCTAGTTCCATCCTAGCACTTTGTGTTCTATTCGTGTACCTAAGGCACAACCTTTGCTTCACAGTTTTAGGATACAAAAAAATGCATCAGACTTGCACTTATTACAGGCATTAGTTACATTCATACCATGGGACTATGGGACGTGGTCATTGAAGGGGATGCTGCCAACGTAGTGGGATGGATGACTAGAGAGGTGTCGGGACCGTGGAGATACTTGGATCAGATTAGACTTGCTCGTTTTTTGGTACGGAGTTTGAACGTCTCATTCAAACACGTATTAAGGGCAGCTAATGACATTGCAGATAGTTTAGCTAAGATTGGGGCATCTAGCACCTCTCTAGTTTTTGGTGATCTCTCTTCTTGTATGGATACTTAGAGTGTTTTTGTGTTTGTGTTTGTGTTTGGACCGGGGCATTGTTGTCCTCGGTTTAGGCTTCTTTTGGCTTTATTTTCTTTATCTATGTACTTTCTTTTCCCCCTTATTAATGAAATTTCATCACTTATCAAAAAAAAAAAAAAATGCAATAGAAAAATTGACATGTTCTAATAAATTGAACTATATTTTTGCGTTTGTAACTACGTTCTTAATTCCTTGTCTAGCATTCCCTAATATATAACTTGGTTGGAAATATTTTCTAGAAAACATTTCTTTCCATTTTTCCTTTTTCACTAAATAGGCAAGGTTTTTAAAACATTAGTATCGTGTTGGGTACTGATATGTCATATCACAAGCAGCGACACTTTTTACAATTATAGCTGATGGAAACCAATAAGTTGATTATACTCTTTACCTATATGTGTAAACGAAATATTCATGTTTTTATGTTTTTGGTTTAGATAATCCAAACAAAATATATTTCCTTAAAACTTACAAAACTACAAAAAATGAAAAAAAAAATACAATAACAAAGGACATCAGCTATTGTTGTCTCTTTATATACATTGATGATGCATGTCAAATACTATTATTATCACATTTCAAGACTGTAAACAATGAATAAAATCGAAAATGCCATTTAGAACCAAATGGTAATTTTAAATAGAAAATTGTAAGATTAATAATCATTTTAGAACATGAATGGTTTTCAGATTTCTCTTAGAAAAAAAGGTCTTTTTTTTTTCAACAGAAGTACATTCAATTTCCTTTTTGTATGTAAAATCCTTGTAGAATACTATACTCTAAATCAACAAGGATCAACCAAAAAGAAAATTCCTTCTTCAGCATAAGAAGAAGAAGAAGAGAAGGGGAAACTGACATAGTTTAAGTGTTACTGCATTTATCATTTGAATCATAGGAATAATATGATTTAAATGTAGATTGTGAATCTCACTTATAAAAAAAGAAAAAGAAAAAAAATTATATTGTGAGTCTCGATGTACAAGTGATAAGATTAAAACTTCTACTGATTTGAATCCAACTGGATCAAACGAAATTGAATTCCAATTGATACAAATTTAATTGTAAGATTTTTACGAAAACATCACACTGCATAGTCAAAATGATTCTTTTAGGTCCAACAATATGGGTTGATGATTATTTTATCACTTTAAACTTCCATACCAAAATTATAATCCTTCCTTGAAATACGAAAATTACAGCTTGTATCGATGGTTATTGTCTCAACATAAACTTTCATCCCAAATTCCAACATTTCCTCAAATTCTGTAATTTACAAGATCTTTTGTCAACTTCTAAGAAGTCAATCTACATTTTTTTTCTTATCAATAATGAAGGGATTATATTAAAATGAAAGAGAGAATATACAACAGATGTCAAGAAGTCATTTCACTTTTAGAGGAACCAAATTTTATATTCAATTCAATGTTTCATACGCTCATAATGAAGTCTCACTTCAAATCACTAAGAAATGGTATACAGAATACTGTCAGTTTACAAGGAATCATCATGATTATACACCGATATGAGCCATGTATCCATTCACAATCTTGGCAGGGTTCAAACATCACATCAATCTTAACTTAATTTCAGCAGAAGATTGCCCTTTTACTCTCCACATATGCGATTACTCAAAAACAACACCTGTCAGACCAGGTCATGCATATTAACAATTTGAATTGTCTAGGGTGTCAATCAGAATATTTTAAGGGGCCTGGTCCTGGCTTTACTTGTTTATCCAACTAGTCTGGTTCAGTTTCTAACAGTGCTTCCAAAGTATCTCAAAATATTCTTAAGATCAATGAAACATCTCCAAAACTATGCCTCTAAAAGGCTGTTTCTATATGCAAGCAGAATACAACATATTTCAACTCTTCTTACTCATTCTAAATGTGACCTCCATAATTTATCGGTACCATAAAAAGAAAGCACCAATTGAAACCATGTTTCACCTGTCAAGCGAGATGTATCACAGAACCTGATAATTAACATAGATTCAATCATGATGGATTTATATGAGAGGTATTGTTGAAAAAACTGTATATTGACTTAATAGAAATATAATTCACAATTGCACAATATCTTGTCTAGCATAAGAGCGAGATGTATCATAGAACCTGATAATTAACAAAGATTCAATCATGATGGATTTATATGAGAGGTATTGTTGAAAAAATTGTATATTGACTTAATAGAAATATAATTCACAATTGCACAATATCTTCTACTGTGCCACTTAGTTCTAGTAGAATAGTTGTCCTTATGCATGTAGAAAGAGATAGAATCTATAACCTTAAGACTTTAAATAGCAGAAATCCAAATTAAAACGACTGTATTATGCAATTGATAGTCTAAGAACAGAACCATTTTTAATGCATTAATTCAAGGAAAAAGAGCATTTATGAGATAATTATTGCATTTAAATACAAAAGCCTCGGTGAATTAAATAGTCCTAAATGGAGCAAACTAAAGATCATTACTCCACATTTACCATAACACAGGACAAAGACACAAACAAAGAGTACATTTAAAAGATAACTAGTAATTATAAACAAGTTCATGCTGAAAAGAGTGGCACTGCTATGCAATGCAATGTAGACCTCATATTTCACAACGCCGCTAGATGTCGCTGGTTGGCGAAGGGCGACATTGCAGATGGAACCATTTGCAGAGAGAATACAAACGGTACGTGGACCTTGCCGAGAAAATTCCAAAATTTTAGATGCTATGTCCTGCAAACACAAGAAAACCCTAACAGAAATAAGACAATATGGTTTTGACTTTGAACAACAAGCTTCTTATGTTATGCATTGTCTGATCCTCCACAACATGTTGAAAAGGTCCTCGTAGTGTTACATTATAGGAGCTAAGTTGAATAACTATGCATCGTTCAATGTTTCATCCAGTTTCTTTTTTCTCCAATAACATCATAATTTGGAATCCATAACACAAGAATTTGCTTCAGAAGAAGGGATTGATGTTTGAACCTATTTTGATATATCTGGATTTCACAATTAATACTACTCCTTGAACTACTATTCATCAACAGTTGCATATCTTAGTTAATTCGTGAAAGAGGACATAGACTTTCTAAAACAGTCAATATGATACATTTAACATAAAATTAAAAGTTGTACCGAGTCTACTCAAAACATAAGGTTTATTATAGACATGATCTCTTAACCACTATTTCAATAGTTCTAGCCATTAACCTTTTCAAGAGTTCCAATCATAAATCAAGAATATTACTATTCTCAGCATAACAGCCACTCCAACCATGAACTCTAGCTACAACGATTCACACAACAAACTCATGCACAACCACGTAAATATTTTGATACAAAAAAATTTGCATCATAAAAGCAAACCTTATGCATCAAGGGAGGTTAATGACTGGTGACTTTCTACATTTACCTAAAACTTTTTTTTTATTATTATGAAATTCACTGCATTATATCAATATAGAGATTGCAAACTACAAAAGTGGAGTGAGCACTGTCGGAAGGCTACTTGTGATGTGCAAAGACCAACTTTCTCGCTTTCCTCCCAAGACATCACAATTTATGGTATGTCTGAAAAATATGACTGCCTATTACATCCCTCCCTACCTGACATGTCCGCTAACTCATTTGCCCATCTAGACATATGGTGGAATAAGATATTCAACCGAATAGCTAGGATTTTGGCTAAGATATTTACGTGAATGAGGTTCCAGGCACCTCTTTACCATCCCTCGTCCAAGATATGACTATCTAAGAGTCTCCTTCCATCTGTAGATCCCTAAATTCTTTCGAGGCAGCTTTTTTCAAACCTGTCAAGACTGCAATTAACTCAGCTCTTATGGAGTTGCCCACTCCAATGCCCTTGAATATCCATGGACGATTTTCCCTTGATCATCTCTAAAAACCCCTCCAAACCCAGAAAGGCTAGGATTCTCTAGGCTTCTATCAAAACTAAGCTTAATCAGCCCTGACCCTAGGTGGTACCCATCCAATATAAAACCCACTTTGTTGCAGAGAGGTGTCTACCACAGTTATCCACTAACACATGGATTGCCCCGATCCTACCTGCAATAATATTGTTCGCTTTGGCCTATTGGGCCTCATAGTTTTGTTCTTGGATTTTACCCCAATGGCCTTATTGTTTGAGGGAGTCACAAGCCTATATATATGGACTTTCACTTTTTCCTCTTCGATGAATGTTGAATTCCGGGATCTCACAATCTACTCCCATTTAAGGACTGCAAGTTCTTGTGTATCCTGCCGGCCCATTCACCTGATCCCGTCCACATACACCAGGCAATGTCAGGGTCCCACAATTTCCGGTTGGATCTGGCTCTGATACCATTCTGCAACACCGTAATCCCACCAACAATAATATTGTCCACTTTGGCCCATTGGGCCTCATGGTTTTTTTCCTTGGTTTTATTTGAAAAGGTCTTGTTGCTTAAGGGAGTCATAAATCTACATATATTGATCTTCACTTTCACCTCCCCAAGAAATGAAGGATTTCAATATCTCACAGGCACATAATCTCATATATGACTATTCCTATAAACTCAGGTAACACAAAGGACCAAGAAGCACACAAGCATGATTGTACACAATTTCTGTTCGTCACTTCCAAACTGCCAAAAACAACTTCTTTAGTTAGATTATGAGTATATTCTTCCATTCCATTTTGTAAAAGTTTAGGTCAAAAGACCTTTCTTTGAAAAATATGATCTGGATTGGCACTTGAATAATTAATTGGTTTCATATTCGACAATTTTATAAATTGCTACAAACAACTAAAGATGGCTGGTAAAGGAACAGATAAACATCATTACTAGTTTGGATATCTGTCATGTCACTAACCGTTTCACATTGTGCTAATGTAAAAGTTCCATACTTTCTACCAGTCTTGGAAAAGGCTCTTATCCATCCAATAAGGACCTTTCCTTCACAGGCAATGTAGCTCTCAAAGGAAAGAGTATAGGTAAACGTGGCACCTCTAAGTTAGATAATCACTTGAATATTCAGGTAACCTCCCAAGTGACCAGACGTATGCCTAAGCAAGAAATTAGCCAAAAAGATATCGGGGGCCCTAAACATGAATATCGTTTTTGAGTTGTTTCCACATTTTACTTTTATAATAGAAGATGATAAATACAGCCAAATTATGAAAATAGATTGCAAACCTTTCATTAGAATTCTCTATGTGCTCCATTCAAAAATCAACTAGGCCTAATTCAGCAATTAAATCTTTTCCTTCTTCTTTCTGTAAGAGAAACAATGAAAGGACCCACTACTTTGTTGTCCATTTGAGCTAACCTTGTAGTGCTATTTTTTGATAAGAGTTAGGAAACCTATCTCCATGTTTGTGTCAATGGGAAGAACATAGAACCATTACTCATTAGATAAATACTTAACACTTTATGCCTCTGCTTTAATTGCTTAAAATCATGGTTTCGAGAAAGTTTTTAGTGATCGTTGATTTTCCTAATAATTCAACATCACATAAATAAATTCCATTGACCAAAGCATGCATTTTTCCAAGGTAAATTTTCCATATCCAGAAATTTCCATTCAACTACACCTAAAATTCTGGAAAAAAAGCTCAATCATATGGACAGCACTGTTATCTTCATGCTATTTTTATAGTAATATTATATTAAAAACAATGCCAAGCACCTTTCAGACATTAATTAAAGGCATTCCTTTCGCAAAAGAATTAATCCAAAATGATAAAGAAACATGTAACAAAATTAGATACTGCCCAAAAAGTTGAATCCCAAACACATTAAAACATGTAAGGCAATGCATCAACAACATCTAAAAGAAACCCAGATGCCGCTCAAAATAGATCATTATGAAAGTAAAAGAAGAAGAAAATTCATATTATATTAAAAACAATGCCAAGCACCTTTCAGACATTAATTAAAGTCATTCCTTTCGCAAAAGAATTAATCCAAAATCATAAAGAAACATGTAACAAAATTAGATACTGCCCAAAAAGTTGAATCCCAAACACATTAAAACATGTAAGGCAATGCATCCACAATATCTAAAAGAAACCCAGATGCCGCTCAAAATAGATCATTATGAAAGTAAAAGAAGAAGAAAATTCATACTTCACCAGGATTAACAGTGATAACATGTGGGGTAAAACCGCTCCCACAATTCCCTGCCACCAATACAAACACTTAAAAACGCTCATAATTTCAGAAAATTCAAACAACCCAGAATCATCAAAACAAAAGATTACCTAAAGCATCCAACTGCTTCTTCCCGGAACCCGGTGGTCGTCCTCTATTCCGCTTCAACGAAGGCTCAGACGCTGGAGCACCAGAACTTGTTGGTCCCGCCGACGAATTAGAAGCCAATGCTAAAGATACAGAACCGTCTGTTCCGTACTTCCTTGGCCTTCCTCTTTTCTTCTTCGCTGGTTCACTCATTCCATGATACGGAGAAGTCGAAGAATCCGAAGATCTCGCTACAGGCGCCGCTACTGAACTAAAAGGAAACCGAATGTTCTGCATTATTGGTACAGAGTTAGGACTCGCCATGGAACTGTTAGGCAAGCCGACCCCATATGAATGAGTCCCAAAGATCATCCCAGGAGGTTCAGATGAAGCTGTTAATCTTGTAGCTTCTCTAGTATCCATTAATGGATATCAAGAAAATGCTTATGAGATTTGTTTTGACTACTGTCGATCTTTCTCGCTGTACAAAATCAAGTAATGAAGAGAAGAAACTGACTCAACGAGTGCAAGAAAGTAAAGAGGTTTCACAGTTAGGGTTTAAACGAGTTTCTTCCAAACCCTCCTCTTCCCCCTAATTTTTTTTTTCCTTTCTTTTTCCTTTTTCTTTCCAAAATACTTTTTATAATTTTCTTTTGTTAACCGGCTACCGCCTCTATCCATATATAAAGTCTTTTTTTCCCGGTAATTGTAGTTCTAAATTTCTAATACTAGTGACTAGTGAGTGGCGTCGAAAGTTATTGGGGTTTTTGCATCCATGCCCTTACATTATAATAAATTTACATTATATCATCTTGTTTTTAGTAATTATATCTATATTTCTCAATTTAGCATAATCATTGCATCTATACCCTTAATGTCAAATTTTGTTAACTTTTGTCATGTATTTTTATTAAATAACTACTATAACCTTCTATAAGATAAAAATATATATATTAGATAGTCAAATAATTATATACTTGTATGAATTTTAATGAATAGTTATCACTTAAACAAATTAATATCAATGGCTTAAGGTATAATTAAATGGAGTAAACATAATAATACAATAACATAAATAAAATATAAGATAATATAGTAAGGTAAATATGAAATATTTTTTAGATTAAAGAAGGTTACTTTAGTCATTTAGTGAAAATAAATTATAAAAGTTAACAAACTTTAACGTCAGGGGTATAATTGCAACGATTATATTAAATGGATGGACATAAATATAAATGTTAAAAATAAGAGGATATAGATGCAAAATTTTAGGTCAATCTTTTTCCTCTCATACTAATTCCTCATTCCATCTGTCGTTCATAAGCTAATCACGCAACATGCGTCCCATTCAACCTTTACAAGTTAACAACGTTAAGGTCAAAACGATTTCAGCTTCCCTCGTTAAAATATTAATTATTTTCAAACCCTCCCTTTCCGAGGGTTTTGATTCTTTTCACACGAGCCCATTCCCTTCTTTCACCTTGGTAATCCTCCACCTCCATTTGCTAACACTCTGCACCTTAGCAACGATTTCATGTTGCTTGTGTTGCTAACAGTCTTCATTCTTTTCCGTCAGCTATAAATGGAGCTCTAAAGACTAATCTTAAATTTCCTTCTATCCCCCAAAAAAATTTTTTTTTTGCTTTATTCCTCTATTTTGCTAAAAAATGATGTTTCTTAAAACTCTAATTCATTGGCTCTTAGACTTGGCAAAAATCTCACCTCAAAATCTTAACTTGATGCATTATCCCTCTTCCTCTCCACTATTTCAGAAAATTGTAATTCCTCCAAATACTTCCATAATAAACAACCACATTGAGACTTTCATTGCTCCAGATTCAAGTGGGAATGGATTTATTTGACAGTTTCTTCAGAGTCAAAAGATAGTTTACTTCCAGCTAGTGATCCTATCAGTGTCGACCGGCTGGGGACAAGCTAATGGAAAAACTGAGAGGAGTTAACATAACAAAGATCGAATCCGATTAGACGGAATTCGTCCTCCAACACCGAAATTGAATTCAATGGAGGGAATACTAGTGTAAGATGCGAGAAAATATCAGTGTAAGATTATAAACTAGATTTGCATTCGCATGAACACTAGATGTGTCCGGAGTAGTTCTGGGATTAGAGTTCAGATTTGCGTTGAAAGGTGCTTAAATTCCGATGAGGGATTAGAGTTCGCAAAGATACTAGATGAGTCCGGAGTAGTTATGGGAAAAGTTGTTTATTTGTCGAATTTGGTTTCTGATATTACGTTTCGTTGAACGGGGCATCCGCAGAGAGTATGAATCTGGGGAAGAAGAAAAAAGGAAGGAAATTTTTTTTATTCACTTTTCGTCAACGATCTATTAATATTTTAATAGAAAAACGAAATCAGCCCTGTTAACTTCGGGATGAAATGGCATTTTATTTTTTTTATGTGATTTTCATAGCATCCGTGGGATGCTACACATGGATGCTGATGGAATGAGGATGCGACGTGTGTCGCGCGATTAGCTTATGAACGAGAGGCAGAACGAGGAATCGGTATGAGAGGAAATAGATTGATTTTGGGTTGGAAAGAGGCATGAATATGACGAAGTTGGATTTTTTTTAGATGATCTGAAGGAACCCAGTTGGATATTTTTTAACAGATGAAAGTGGGGTAGTCTCTGAAGCAATTGCTCATCTCTCCCTATGTGTTCAACAATCCCAGCTTCTTACTTTCTTCCTGTAGCAGTCAATCTCACAGAAAATAAGAAATCAACTCCAAACGCTAACCTCCCCCTCTTGCTCCTCTGCAACCACCTCCAAGAAGCCGATCAAGTCCATACTCTCATGATCAAATCTTCCCAAATCCGTGACACATATTCTGCAAGCCGGCTTGCCGAGTTTTATTCCGAGCACGGAAACCTTGACTACGCTGAAAGGATCCTTAATTCCGTTGATGAACCATACACTTTCATATGGAACGTTCTTCTCAGAGGAAATCTCAAGAAGCAAAACCCCCACAAAGCCATCCTTCTCTATGATCGAATGCTTCGCCGCTCCGTCAAACCTGATCACTTCACGTTTACATTTCTACTCAAGGCGTGCACCCACTTGCTTGATCTAGAAATTGGGGAACAGCTACATTCCCAGATTGTTAAGCATGGGCTTGAGTTCAGCGGATTTGTTCGGAACAAATTGATCCATCTCTATTCAATATTCGGGTTGATTACGGATGCACGTAAACTGTTTGATACCTGTTCTGAACTGGACATCGTCACATGGAACAGCATGCTTGAAGGATATGCTGATAATGCAGACAGCGTCTCACTTCATCAACTGTTTGATAGAATGCCTCACAGAGATGTGGTGTCTTGGAACACGATGATTGCTTATTATGTGCAAGTAGGTGATTACAAAGAGGCAATTGAGATGTTTCGACAAATGCAGAATGACGGTGAACAGCTGAACAGAGTGACATTGATTAGTGTTTTATCTGCAGTTGCTTGTTTGGGTGCACTTTCTCAAGGGAAGTGGATTCATGCTTATGTTCAAAGGCAAGGGATAGAACTCGATGACAAGCTTGGATCAGCAATTATTAACATGTATGCCAAATGTGGATGCTTAGAAGGTGCAATTGAAGCATTCACTAAGACTAGCCAGAAGAGTGTGGATACTTGGAATGCTATGATATCTGGCCTTGCTGCAAATGGCCAAAGCCGAAAAGCTCTTGAGATCTTCTCAAGGATGGAGTCCTTGGGAATTTGGCCTAATGCTATAACCTTTTCTTGTGTCTTAAATGCTTGCAGCCATGGAAGGTTGGTTGATGATGGGATTAGGTATTTCAAAAAGATGAGAGGCATTTATGGGATTGAGCCAGACATTGCGCATTATGGGTGCATGGTTGATCTCTTCGGTCGTGCGGGTCTGTTTGAGAAAGCTCAGGATATAATCAAGAGCATGCCAATGAGACCTGATGCAGTAATGTGGAAAGCTTTATTAGGTAGTTGTCGAATCCACAAAAATCTTGAAATGGGTGAGCAAACTGGGCTAAAACTTATTGAACTGGCACCAGATGACCATGCAAGTTACGTCCTGTTGTCAAATATATTTGCAGTTGCAAACAACTGGGACCAAGTTCATAAGGTGAGAAAGACCATGTGGGACAGAGGAATAAGGAAACCACCTGGTTGCAGTTCGACTGAACTCGATGGGGTTGTTCATGAGTTTGTTGTTGGAGATATCATGCATCATCGAAAGAAAGAGATTTATGAGATGTTGAATGAAATGGGAGAAAGACTAAAGCTTGCAGGGTATGAGCCTGACACAGAACAAGTTTTGTTGGATATTGTTGAGGATGAAGTGAAGCAAACATCACTAGTTCACCACAGTGAGAAATTAGCAGTGGCCTTTGGTTTCATTAGCACAAGCCCTGGAACAACCATCCGGGTGGTAAAAAATCTCCGGGTATGTGGTGATTGTCACTCTGCAATGAAGCTTCTATCGAAAATCTACGACCGTGAGATAATTGTTAGGGATTCAAATCGGTTCCACCATTTTAGAGATGGGTTGTGCTCTTGTCAAGATTTCTGGTAATACCTCAGACCATGAGAACTCTTGATTGATCATACAATAATTGGTAGATTTATTAAAGATCCACTACACACACAAATTAATAAAACAAGACTTAGACATAAATTAACTGAATATATGATTTTTGATATAATGGGATGGAAGGCCATGATTCACTTCACCAACCCCACTCTGATGGAACTAGCTTATGTTGATTGTACACACTTGCATGAGGACTGGTGTGCTTTTTTTTGCATTGCACATGGAGGGTAATTTTGATTGTATCTAAATCTTTATGAATTATTTTAATAATATATAAATCTTTATGAATTATTTTTTTGTACCGATTCTATGATTGTAGCATTCACCTTAAAAAAAAAAAAAACTTGCCTCTCAGGAAATGTTTTTTTTTTTAGGTGATAGCACCAGTGAGTGCAATCAATATTCTTTCATTCGATTAGTATTTTTATTATACTTGAGATTATATATATATATATATATATATATATATATATATTATCGTAGGCACGGTTAAAGGTCAAAATTTATTAAGATTGTATTTTTGAAATTGTTTTTAAACTAACTAGCAAAGTGCACGTTAGGGGTGTCAATTGGTTCGGTGTAAACTGAAATCCGATTGATTTATTTTTATTTTGGTTCGGTTTCGGTTTGAAAAAGTATAAATCGAATTAGTTTGGTTCGATGTATGGTTTAGATGGTTGAGAAACCAAACCAAACTGAAAACCGAACTATATTGTTATATATTTATAATTTTATACTACATATAATATACATACAAAAATTTCTAAACCTCTTACCACACCTTTTTGTCAAAAACTACTATTTTTCTTTGTAGGAATCTCTCTTTGGAAGAAGGTTATTTCATATTGATGTTGCTTATTAGGAGATAAGTTTTTATTATGTATGTGACTAAATTTGTTTATCAATGTAAGATTATAGAAATACCATTTCTATTTTCTAGTAAACAATATTGTTCACATTTATATTCTAGTAAATAATATGGTTTAATCTTTAAAGATATTATACTTTCGGTTTTTCGGTTATTCATTTTATTTCGGTTCTTTTTGCGGTTTATAGTTTTTAGTTGAAATTCGGTTTGGTTTGGTTTTTGGATTTGATCAACCTAATTCAGTTGGATTTAGGTTTGGCACAAAAACCAAACCAAACCGACCGAATTACACTCCTAGTGCACGTGCAATACTACACGTATCTAATTTGGAAGTGAGTGAGATCCATTTGCAACAACCATCTAAGTCTATGTCTCCTCTATTATACGTAGGCATCAATGTTAAACCTCATCAAACTAATCATACACTTACCTCCTTAACAGATTTGGTGGCAAGGTGAGGGTCCTTCCTATAACTGCAACAGTTCCAGCTGTGATTCATACCTGATGGAAATTTGAGGTATAGCTATAGATCGTTTGAATCAATATAAATCAGAAGTTAATTTTCTAACTCATTCATCCGCCAACCAAGTGAACCAATATCCCCAAGAAAGGATACAAAACAATGAGTAGTGGAGACCATTCTACATAGCCAAAGACATCATCAAAATCTATACTATATATCATGGCAATTTCCCTCTTGGGAAGCATGCCAAACAAAATGCTCATCTTACCAAAAGAGCCTTCCACATCCTTGCAGAGCTTCATTTATAAAAGGGTTCAATGAAAGGATACAAATGTCAATACCGCCTCAAAACTCCTAAAACCTAACAATTCGTTTTCCAATTGTTCCTTCCCACGTCTTCTTTCCTCACCATCAACCTCGCAATACAGCCTTTCTCTGAGAATACGCTCCTCGCAAAAAAAATCCTCTCCTATGAACCGCCTATCTCGCAAAGCATCCCTACTCCTCAGCTTTCGATCCCTACACAAAATCCTTACATCTGCTTCGATCTCATCTCATACTATGGTTTTCCTGTCTCGTGCGGAAGCTGTTGCGGGAGATGACAATTCCTAGACAACCACCTTCCAATTCGTTCTCAGGCTTCCAATTTGTTCTCAGGTTTCCAAACATGCACTATCTCCACCCATCAGTGTAAATAACGATTTGGGGTTGATTTCCCCTCCTTGGTTGATATCTGATATCCGTCACAAACTTCCAAACGACCACAACCACTGTAACCGACTGCATACTCAGCGAAGCAATTGACAACCGCTGTCGACCAATCGTAGCCACCGCCGTCGATTGCAGAGGAGAACATAGTCCCAACAGGTGGCACACCGTTGAGATTCTAAAATATTCTTTTGTTTTTTTACTTTGTTTTTATTTGATCATGTTTAACCAGTGTTCATTTGGGTGTCTTCTACATTACCAAAAAAAAAAAATTTTGGGTGTCTTCTACCTTCTTAATTTAACTGTTGTTTACCACCACGTCTGTAACCAACTGCACATTCACAGGCAAGGCAATCGACAACCGCCGCCGATAATTTGCAGCCACCACCTATTGTCTTTTTTTCTTCGCTTACATATTTAATGCTAACGAGAGTAGACTCCCAATAGGTTCAACATACCGTTGAGATTCCAAAATCTTCATCTATTGGTTTTTTTCTCTTCGCTTTATTCAATCTGCTTGAAACCGATGTTAATTTGGGTATCTTCGCGCATGGATGAAACTGGTCGTAATTTTTGTTTTCCCTTTTTCTATTTGTTAATTTTACCTTTGTTTCATTTTGGGTTAAGAAGCTTACATATTTAATGCTGATTCAATTGATTTCACTTAAGAACTTCGAATCATATATTTCGATTGTTATTGTAGGGCTCCGGATTCGAGTCGTTGTTCATTAAAGATATAACTCATCTCACGGTAACACTATGCATGAGCCCATAGCAAACCAATGCCATAATATAATTTAACAATTATATCAATATCAGAGTACGAAAACAAAAGAAAAATAAAACAACTAAACTGAATCTTTATTACTTCATAAATTCTGAGAAAGTCTTCAAATAAAATAAATAAATCTCCTACTATAAAATTTCTGGACACGAAGGTCTACTACATCATTCACTCTCATCTCTCCAATCATAAAATACTCCCTAACTACTAAAAATAAACTCTCTAAACATAAATTATACTCTTACATAAGATAATAGTAATCGTCCGCCACGTAGTCGTCAGACGGATACTCCTCACTAGTACCTTGTGGCTCTACCCCAGCAGTATCGTCCTCTCCAGAATAGTCTGAAAACAAAACAAAACAAAGCAAAAATGAGATATAAATCTCTGCAAGCAACACATACATGAATAAAGCATTTTATCATATATATAATTCTCAAAACAGTATGTGTTTCAAATACAGAACAATAATGGATAATTCAATTGCAATTCATTTTCCAATTCATTATCAAAACAGTAAGGGCTTTTTGCATCCATGCCCTTACATTATAATAAATTTGCATTTATATCCTCTTGTTTTTAGTAATTATATCTATATTCCTCAATTTAGCATAATCATTGCAATTATACCCTTAACGTCAAATTTTGTTAACTTTTGTCATGTATTTTTATTAAATGACTACTATAACCTTCTATAAGATAAAAATATATACATTAGATAGTCAAATAATTATATACTTGGATGAATTTTAATGAATAGTTATCACTTAAACAAATTAATATCAATGGCTTAAGGTATAAATGGAGTAAATATAATAATACAATAACATAAATAAAATATAAGATAAATACGAAATATTTTTTAGTTTAAAAAAGGTTACTTTAGTCATTTAATAAAAATAAATTATAAAAGTTAACAGACTTTAACGTCGGGGGTATAATTGCAACGATAATGTTAAATGGATGGACATAAATATAAATGTTAAAAACAAGAGGATATAGATACAAAATTCTTATAATGTAGGGGTATGAGTGTAAAAAACCCAAAGTTATTAACGGGATATGGAAGTCAATATAGAAAAAAGAGGAAGGGTTCTTTGGGCAGCGAATTTGAGTGAGAATCTACCCTGTTCATCTATACTATACTAGGGGCTACGCGCACTATGCGCGTAGGAAAAGAATGTGGGCCCATCTTAAAAAATGTTCCACTCTTCAATTTGGTTAGTTATGCCCATGTCAACATAACTAACTTGTAAGAAAGAGAAAAAATGAGGGGCGATTCGGATATAGAATATCAGGCCTAATCTGCCATGTTCTCTTTATATTATTAATAGATTTAACACAAGATTACCCCTTGGGAAGCGTGCCTAAAACAATTCATAACTTTCCTAAAATACCCATTCCCTGAGTTCTACCTATTTAAACTCAGCATTTTCTTTCAAAAGCTAGTCAATTTGTAACTACTCCCCCCATTCTCTCTCTACGTGGTATGTATCTGCAAGGTTTGCCGCAGCATCCCGGCGGCAGACGAAATCATCCAAGATAACTGCACATAAACTTCATATAAGTAGGTTTCTTGAGTTCTTGGATTTTGCCAACTTTTTTTTTGGTAGGCTTGGATTTTGCTAACTTGCCCGGTTCCTTTAATAATAGTGTAGATAATTGCACATTAGTTCTATACTTTTCTTTATAATTAGGTTTCTTGAGTTCTTGGATTTTGCTAACTAAGAAAGGTTTTAGATTTATAGAAATTTTGAATTTTTTTTAGATATTGCACTCAATTTTATTTTATTGTTGTGATGAGAGTATTTTTATTAGGTGGATGAATGGACTAGCCAATCCAGTTCTTATGTGACAAAATACGCTTTAGAGTAGCCTTGTATATAATAGCTTAAGATCAAAAGAGATAGGGAAAAATCTCTTTCTTCGTTTTTTTCTTTTTTTTTTAATGAAAAAATCTCTCTTCTTTTCATAACATTAGTAAGACTCTTTTTATGACATCCCAATCCTACGTAGGAAATGATGAATGCCCGGTAAGGTATAAGAGTCAGGAAAACCACTTAACCTAGTGAGGTGCTTTTTGAAGATAAAACCGTACGAGCTTAGGCCCAAAGTGGACAATACGATTCAGGAACAACACTTAACCTATTAATTAATTTATATAGGGAACCATATTGATAATCGGTTGGCATCTGTTGCCCAAATAACCCCACTTTTTGGTTCATATTAACTTCTATCTCCCAACTAGTTTATAACACATAACTTATTCAGAATTACCTATAAAATCAAGTACTAAAAGTCATATATACTCATATGTAAAATCTCTTTTCTTTCTCTTACATTGGCCTAATTGTGTTTTGAGGATAAGTGGCTTCGTCTTCCTTTTCCTTTTTTTTTTTTTTATCACACTTAGCAACTGGATTTTTGTTACGAATTATTCTTTGCCAAAGTTAACTAGCAAAACAAAACAAAAAAAAAAATTTTTTTTTTGTTACAAAAACAAAAATGCACTTTTTATGGAAACAATGCTATTGAAAAAATTAACAACCGTCTAACAACAATAATGCTGCAAGAAAATGCCCCAACAAGTTAGAACATTCTTTATGCAGTGATTAATGAAGATTCGTATTTCTTACTTTAGTTTTCTTAATTTGTTTATGGAAGGATTTAATTTTAAACAAGCCATATTACATAGAAAAATCTATTTGCATTTTTGTATTTTACTTTTTGTATATAGATTCTGAATATGTTTGATATATTTTTTAATTAATGCATTTATTTTTATAAATTATTCTCATTTTCATTCTTTTTTACCAAATAATTAAAAACAATTTTTATAAGCCACATGCACATGCCTGATTAGATCTAGTTGAATATCACAGGTTTGGTAAACCAGAAAACCGCGAGGCAAACCGACTTAGGCTTGGTTTATTTTGGGTTTAATATTTTCAATTGGTTCAGTTTTAGGTTGAAGGCTAGGTTAAATTGAACCAAGCCAACCCGAATTACATGCACTTAATTCGGAACCTAACCAAATATATATGTTATGTTTTTATTTATTTATTAGTAATTATATACATAAATTATATTTGCATTCTGAACCCGACAATTAATATACATATATCGACACTATGTCATACTTATGATGTAGCGTACTATATTTTGGGAAATTAGAAAGCGCTATTATTCGGCTTTCGAATTGAAAGTAATGAAATACTTGTGAAATTGGTCGAACCAAAACCAATAGAAACAAATGTGAAATTTCGGCTGGGTTGGTATGGGTTTAGGGTCTTACATTTTTGTTTTGGTTTTCGGGTTAAGAAAATTAGTTTCAATTTGATTCAGTTTGGTTTCAGGTTGACTCTTAATTAATTCAGTTTTGGTCTTGAATTGAGTTCGACTTGATCTAAAGAGAACTGAGTTACACCCTAAATAAGATCCACTCACATTCTTGCATTTGAACCTTGCTTTATAAGTAAGAGATCAATAGAATAAGTTGCCAAAGTAGAAATTAATAAATGAAATAAAAATTTCAAAAATTTTGCAAGTGTTTAAAATCTATTGTAGAAATAAATATATTGACAACTTTGTCCCTTTTAAATACCCGGACTACCCTTTAGTGGGTTAGAATTAATGGGGCAAAGCTATCAATATATGTTTTTTTGTCTCTTGCCACCTTATTGATCAAACCCCTAGAATGAGGAAATTGTTACACACAGCAAACCTTAAGATGGCAAAATGATATTTCAAAAACTACAATGGGAAAGCTCTTGAACCTTAAGGGAGTAAACCGTAATTATCCCAAAAATAAATGTTTAATTAAATTAATATGGGACTTGAAATTGTTAAATATAAATAAAATATTAAATTATAAAAAAATTTGAGTATTATGGGTTTAATAGAGTATAAAATAGTTGTAAACTTGTAATTAGAGAAGCTCGAGCTTATATACGTACGTGTTCTTTGATGCTAATGACTATGTACAGTGACCGACCATTGACAGCCCTACTTACTCCTACTAGAATACGTTAACGATGATCTGATGGTGATGATGGAACCCTAAACAGCCAAGTGTCGTTCTTTCTTAAGATCGCATGGAAGCATAAATCGATAGAGCTCTCAACAGAACCAGTCGAAGCCAGAATCACACTTTATAGTATTAATGTTTTCTTTGTATATGGAAGGATTTAGTTTTAATCAAAGCAATAAATATTACTTAGAAAAATCTAGACATTTATTTTTTGGTTTTCGAATTCGAATTGGAAGTAATGAAAGGCTTGTGAAATTGGCCTAACCCCAACCAAACTGAACCGAATTTTCAATTTGAGTTGGCTTAATTTGGATTTAGGGTTTTATATTTTTGTTTGCTTTCATTTTCGGGGTTGAGAAAATCATTTCCAATTTAGTTCAGTTCAATTTAGGGTTGATAGTTAAAAACAAATTCATAGTACAACCTTAAGATGATCTACCTACACTTTTGTTAAAGTGCACACCTAAGATTGAGAAAAGCAAAAAAAAAAAAAAAGATTTCAAACCAATATAGAAGGATATGTAGATGACTTGGTTTGATATCCTCCGCAAATTATGTGTGAGAACCAAAATCCCACATTGTATTGGGAGGATAAATGAAGGTCCATATATGTAGGATTCTGACTCTCTCAAGCAATGAAGCCGCTGGGTAAAACTACGAGCAAAACTGTAAGGTTCAGTGGGCTAAAACAATCAATATCGTTGCTGGTGTGATATGAGCGTTACATTACATATGTAATTTATATTTGATGAAATAACTATGCATTATATGCTCCGCATGGTAGCATCATCGCAGAAAATTGCAAAGAGTGTTATCCTAGATGACGTGATCTCTGTCTTATTAGATGGTTTGAAATTGTATCATTATCAATGCGGTTTCATTACACTTAAAGAGGATATAAAATAAAATTTGAAAGCTTTTATTTTTGAAAATATAAAAAAAAAATTTCTGTTTGTTGAAAGAGCCAATATGAGATGCTACACTTGTCAACATGTTACTTATGCTGCATGGATCGCAATAATAAATGTGCAGCACACGATGTCATCCCTGTTACATAAAAAATTTCTCAAATGAACCAATTTTCTGACACGTTTGGTGATAATTTGAATATTGTTCGGATTTATCATATAAGAGGTGTTTGGTCTTGCCTTTTATAATCGCTATAACGGAATGCACGCACTTGCTCGTAGTAAAATTGAAAGAAAATTGAGGGCATTTTGGGTTTTAAAATGTTAGGCAATTTTTGGGTATTAAAATGCTAAGCAATCAGTTATTGATTCACCTAACATTAACAAATGAATGCACGAGTTAAATTGATAAAAAGTAGAGGGTATTTTAAGCAGCCCACAAGTCGCATATCACTTATGATGGAGATATTTGATGTCAGATCAAAAAATAAAAAATAAAAAGATATGGGATAACAAAATTATAAAATGGGGATTACTTGGAGGGTATTTTTGGTACAAAATGTTAGCCAGAAAACTAAAGCTATAAATCTAACCCAGATTGCATGCCCAAAGCCCGCCCAACCCAACCCGAGTAAGAGCCCGAAAGAAGAATTGAGTTTGGGTTGGGTTAGGGCATGTGCCATAAAACCCGAAAAGCCCAAAGTTGAGGTTGAGATGTGCGCACTCTCATACGTCCATTTAAGTGGGCATTTATTATGTATATGCACTATTGTTTTCTTTTCTTTTACATTGTTTTTATAATTATATAATAACTATAAAACATAAAATTAGTAACATGTGATAATAGATTTATAAATTTATTCTCTATAAATAAGTTTATACACACAAACATGTATACGGTACAATAAATGTGATATTTGGGTGCAAATCCTCAACAAAAACGATCGTGCAACTACAACTACAATGAGCATGTGATTGGCTCATTACATTAAAAAATAATTTTTGAAGAAATAAATTATTTAAGTTTTTTTCCAAATTCAAGAGAGTAAGCGGCCGTTGTAATTTTAATAAATGATTTCAATTAATGATATTCCAACATTTACATTCATATCAGAAAAACAAAAGAAATATTTAAAATTTTACGTTTTGTTTGGGTCAACCCAAATTCAAACAATAATGTTTAGGTTAGGGCGAGCCAATAGTAAATATGGGCTAGTGAATCTTAGACTAGGTTAAGCCCGAACAGAACATAACCTGGCCCAACCCACCCTACTTACAGCTCTACAAAAACCCCCCTTTCACTTTATTATTAATTATGGTGGTACATAAAGACTTCATATCCTTACTATTACAATAGTGAAAATCTATCAAAGATATATTATACATTGGACCGGCTTGTCCCAACCAGTTCAAATAAAGGCCAATTTGGGTTTTCATATTAATTGATTGCACTTGTTTTTGACAAGACTATGGTGTAGTTTTGGGCAAGGGTCATGTTAAACTTGGCCCCAAAAGACTTAAAAAAAAAACAAGCTTTGCTAAAAGATGATCACTTGTCTTAAGGATACCTAGACGGCCCCAAAAAAGGGATTATAATCCTCTGCAGACGAGATTGTAAAGTTGATTATCCATAACCAGCAGTAGCCAGTAGGGTTACACACCAGCAATTAATTGTAAAAAAACACGAGAACACTTTTTAGATTTTGACGAAACTTCAAGAAATACACAAAAGATTAAACTGAAAAGCGCCATGGTAATCTATTATCAAAGCACAGTTCGAGTAGGATTGTAATTTGTAAAACTAATTATAATCCAAGTAGGATTGGATTAGGTTTATTATTTCTATATGTATTCTTCTCTAGCTCCTTGAAAGCACCGGACACAACTAGAATTTTTCAGAGCTTTCTCCTCCTGAAAGTCATAAACGCCCTCAAGGTGGCGATCTGGTTTACTTTCAGAGCTTTCTCCTCCCTGAAAGTCACAAACGCACACAAGTTAACGATCTGGTTTACTTTTGCCTCATTAGTATTTTTTCTGTTTGTCTTTCCACGGCAGTCCACCATGGATGAACCATCATACGACGTTCAAAGTGCTTATATTCAGAGTTTTGAGAGCTCTGAGCGAGATGGTATTGAAATCCTAAACAACACACTAGTGTTTTTCAATCTCATCGTGAAGTGCAAGCGTCAATGGATAGAGCTTCCGGAAGCAGATGAAGCCACAACCGCCTACGAGACACAGTTTACGTTACTGGACTGTTTGTTTGAAGTCGACTTGCCATCGTTGCAGGACGAGGACACCACCCAACAACGTTTTGAACGACTTCTTGCCTCCAGAGACTATCTTACACTTGAGAATATTAACTTTCTGAAGGTAGAGATTGCGAGCAGGGCAAGAACCGAAGCTAATCGTTCAATATTGAGGAGCAGTAACAGTAACAGCAGAATAGAATGCTTCTATAAAGTCACGATCCAAGTCGTGACAAGACATTACTATGAGCATGACGCTGTTACAATTAGGATCATGAATCATATTAGAGACCTTCGATCCTTTAAGGGTCTTCAAATCAAGAAACCCGAAGAAGTTGAGATCGATCAGACCTGTTCGGTTTGCCTCGATCAGTTGTCTTTAGGTAAAGAGGAAGTCGCGGAGATGCCTTGTGCGCACGTTTTTCATCGACGATGCATAGTTCCATGGTTAGAGCGAAAGAAAACGTGTCCTTTGTGTCGCTTTCAGATTTCAAACTGAAGCACGCCAGTTATTGAAGATTCCTACTTCATAGTATTGTTTTCTTTGTTTATGAAAGGATTCAGTTTTAATCAGAGCCATATATATTACATTAAAAAAAAATCTGTACATATTTATTGTTTGGTTTCCGAATTGAAAGTAATGAAATGCCACCGCCTAGCATCAACTAAATGCCTAAGTTACCAAAGAGTTATGAGTCTCCTTCAATGAACGTTTCAGGCATTTTCCAAGTTGATGACAAATGCCTGAAGTGACTTTACCCAAACAAGTCACCATCTCCCTGACACATCTGGGGAAACTGGGTTGTGATAAAGAGCCAAAAACTGTAACTGAAAGCATGATCCATTCTGCATAAAACACGACTGACAACTGATTCCAGTGGACGAAATAAGACCAAGCAAAGATATGGTTTATGACAATAAACAGGTAAGTAGGAAGGCATAGACAATACAGTAAAGCTGTGAAGATATATATACACATGATAATAACATTTATGGGTGCAGAAAAGCCCTAGGTAAAGGAGGGAACTTCTAACACTCCTTTGTCTCAAACTTTACAGATATACCCATGCTGAAAAGCTCCTGAGTTAGCAACTTGGCCCCGTAAGGCACATTTACCTTAACAACATTTTCTGCAGACTCGCAAAAACGACAGAAAGGTCCTCTGATTTTTCGGCCGCCAGGTACAGGTCTTTGGATTACGTTGGCTACGTGGCAACATCTGCGGCATATATGCATTTGTGAAAAATCGCTGAGAGTGAACAGGCGTTCATACAGGTTTGCTGCAGCACCATGTGCGAGAAGGCAATCCCGTTCCATCTCCCCAAATTTCACCCCGCCAAAACGCTTCCGGTCTTGCACTGGTTGCCGGGTGAGTGGGTGCACTGGCCCCGTGTTCCTGAATTTCACCTTATCTTCTGCCATATGGATCAGTCTCTGGTAGAATGTGGGGCCCATAAATATAAGAGAACGCACCGCTTCACCAGTTCGGCCATTGTAGACTCTTTCGCTTCCCCATCTTGAAAATCCAGCCCTGCGCCATGAGTTTCAAGTGCAAGATAAAAACCAGTGTTTGAATCAAATCAATAAAAATAAAACAAATCAATAAAAATAAAACAAATCGAAAAGCTATCACAGTTGTTGGATATGGATGACAATGACAACAAGAGTAAGACAAGAAGCAAAGTCTCATCACTTTCTTTGATTTACTCTTAACAATGATGCCAAAGTCTACTATCATAAGACCGGAATAAAGGGACATGCTTGTTAAGCAAAAAAGATGGTACTCTGATGCACCATTCTTTTTTTTGGAAATGAGCGTTGCAGGCCTGTATAGCATGGATGAACTAGATGGAACAGAAGGTGTGTGGTTCTATACAAGAGAAATTCAAAGAAACTACCTGTTACAATTTCTGTAGTACAGTGCCAGATAAGCAGCAAATATGTTTCAACGCATGTACCTGTGGAGCTGATCGGTTATGACATCAATGGTAGCAGCTGAGAAAGGTGTTGCAGTTTTTACCAAACCCCCACATGTTATCCCCTTTCCCAAAGCTGCTTCAAGCAGTTGTCCAGGAGTTTGTCGAGTAGGAAATGCATGTGGATTAATCACAATGTCAGGAACAATCCCTTGAATTGTGAATGGAAAATTCTCCTGAGACTCCAACAAACCAACCACACCCTTTTGACCATGCATGCTTGAGAACTTGTCCCCCAGACATGGTGATCGAACCTGCACCCAAAAGAGTAATCACATACATACCCGATAGAGCTAAAATTAAATTCGCTTTTTCTCTTCATATTCTATAAAATCATTGCAACTTCAAGAACACTATGCCAGATAGTAAGGCATTGAAAACATGGTGTTATGTAACAAAACCAGGTATAAGACCAGTCCAAATACAAACCATAGGTATAGAACAGGTTGAGCCACACCTATGTAATGAAATGAAAATAAGTCTCCATGGTCTTCATGGTAAAAATACAACTACACTTGGTTTCTAATCACAAACCACCTTCAACCTCTGTGTTACAATTTGTTGGAGAAGATGGGGCCATTACCACAACCCAGCAATTCTATCTCTCATATGCACCATTCCCCTTCCACCTCAAGGTTTTAAATGCCATCATTGACAGCCATGATATGCAAATTTCCCTTTTTAAGGTATATATATAAACGTTTATTATCATATTCTTATTTATTTTTATGTCTGTTTCATCTATTAAATTATCCAACTTTCTATTCACTCATGCGATTAGGTTGTCAAGCACTGCTGCTACTGTTTCTGTAGGAAAGTTGTGTGAACAGTTATCCTACATTATTCTCAAACTGAACTGAACTGTAATTCTGCCCCCATTTTTATAGCTGTATTCCTTTTATAAGAGATTTAATGCTCAAAGACGTTCACCGTGGTTCCAGGAGGGACTGAGGGAGGAAATTTCCAATGGCTTGAGATTTATGAGGGAAAATGGTAAAATTGATTCCTCCATAATTTAACCTTGCTCTACCCTTAACAATGTCACTTCACTGATATTTCAGACCATTCCCTCTGCCCCAAATCTCACATCCACAACTCAACACACCAAACCCCTACCCCACCCCACAATAAATAAAAGAAGAAAAAAAAAAGCAACAGAAACAATTGTGTTTCATTCCATTAGACATTCCCACATCATACAGATATGATTGAAGTGAAATTGCACGAGCCTTATTCACCAAGGTTACATATGATTAGATGCAATAACTTTCAAAATTCATCACCATATGCAAATCTAATTAATTACACAAATGAGAATTAAAGTGCATCATATTAATTATCAGTTTAGGTCACAAAATTCATGTACATTTAGGTGAAGATAACAATATAAATTTTTCAGTGTAAATACTACTTTGGTTTTGTAATTTGCAGTGTAAAAATGTATTTTTCAGTGTAAATACTACTTTGGTTTTGTTTAGATTTTTTATCAGCCATCATTTATGGTCTTTGAAAGATTTTAATAGCAAATAATTTACAATTTCTAAAGCAGGGATGGAGAGACAAGATCCGTGTCGCCGACCCCACTTTGGTGGGAACTGGCTCATGATGATGATGAACACCCCTCAAATATATATAGATATATATATTTTCAACAAAATATTGAACAGTGCTAACAAAAATTGTGAGACTAGGGGGAGTGCATGCCAATTGCTCAATTAAAAAAAAACTTTATAACTTATATCCAGAAAAAATAGTGCTGAAGGGAAGGTAGAATTGAGAATAAAGGAAATCTTGTCACAAAGTTAAAAAGCAATATCATACTTGCATAATAAAACGATATACTGGTCATTTCTTGCTATTGAAAGATGCATGACCCACCCAAAAAAAAAAAAATTCAACAACACCACAAACTAAAAACCCAAAGTTTTGATAATGTAATTGCTTTATCTTTACAGAATAAATTTATGACAGAAATTTTACTCTTGAATATCAATATTATATGCACATGGATATATGGTTTCTTTTATATATGAAGCATCTCCAGATGTTTCTAGGTGCCACATATGAGATGCCCACTATTGTGTGTGTGCACGCGCGCGCGTGTGTGCATTTTATAAGAATGAAGAGAATAATTAGGGTTCTTTTTTTAGAGATCAGCTGGTTCATATCAATCTGAGATATTATGTACTAGTTGATCCAGCTTGATAATGGTATATAAGGTATTCTAATTTATTTTTTTGTTGGTGTTTTGGTATGGTACCCTTAGTCTAAATACTCCAAAACCAGACTGGTTCTTATGGTCATAGTTGTTACTATCAACACCTTAACAGTAAATAAAAAAAAGCTTCCATCAGTACATTTGGATAGTGCAAAGAATTAATGGGATTCATAAATAAGGAACCATAAATTAGGTTCATTTAATTATAAATACCAAACTAAATATAAAGTATGCTTCATTGTATTTTTTTTTTTTTTTGTATAAATTGTAGACATAAAGGCATATATATGATATATCTTGGTGTGTATATTATGTTATATATAAAACGTACATGTATATTAACACACACAAAGGAATTGTTGGTGATGACTTTGGGGGGGGGGGGGGGGGGGGGGGGGGGGGGGGGGTGGTGTGTGGTGGGTGGTGGAAGAGGGGGGAAATAGAGAACCTGTCTTAGAGACACAACTGCAAAGTTCTTTCCTTCGTCATTTGCAGATAAGACAACTTTTTCCACCCTCCCTCTTTCTGTATGCTTAAGTTTGATACTGTGATCTCGATCTGTCCCTAGTTCTGCACATCTACCAATGACTAGGTCACCACTCTGCAAGTTCGCACCAACAAAAGGAAACCCATCATCATCAAGGCTGTCACCACGGCCTCTTACACTCTCCATCTTGCCAAAATTCACTTTATCCTTTTTATTATTGTATTGGGGCAGCTCCTTGTTGTCAACCTCCGCCTTATAACTACGAACATGTTCGGTTCGAAACATACCACGCTCTAATGAAGCTCGATTCATCACTAATGAATCTTCTTGGTTATACCCTTGGTGAACATTAACTGCCACTATAGCATTCTGGCCGTTGAAGTACTCAGGTTTTGGCAGACTTGCATTATGAACTAGTGGATATGTTGGCTTTCCAAGGCATTCAGAGATCATGGTCCTAAAAAGAGGTCTTTGGGGGTAGTATAATTTATGAGTGAGAGTATCTACTCTAATATTAGGGTTTGTTGTTGAGAAACCAATAGCCTGTTGAGAGTGCTTCGCAGATTGGTAGAGGACCCTCCTAGCATGGTCATGGTTTGCAAATGGGATGATGCCACAACTTAAGCTCAATAAGAATGAGGGGTCAAGTTCACAATGTGTGTAAGTTAAGGGAGGCTTACTTTTATCTCTCACTAAGAGATCACTAATACCCCATGCAGTCAGGCAGTCTTCTTCTTCCTCAACTCCTATGAACTCTATTATTCCTTCATCCAGAAGGGATTGAAAGTTATAAACTCCTTTGATGCCTTTTATCTTCTTCAAATTCTCAACAACAAGTAGGGGCCGTAGAATTCTGCCAGCATCAGAAAATATTCGAACTTCACCCTGCTGCTGGTCCCTTTTGATCTCCACCTGCATGAAAAGAAGAAAAAGGAAATGCAGAAAATTTGAGCTGAAATAAAATTTTAAATAAAATAACAATGCAACTATTTTAATCATAAACAAAGCAGAAAAAAATGACCAGATTCTAAATAAAATCATTCAAAAAGAGTAGGAAAAAAAAATATTATAATTGTTTATGACTTTTCTATTTTTCTCAAACCAATCTGGAAACATGGAAATCTGACCAAAAGATAATCCCTAGTAAGGTTTTCATTTGTTGCCGATCCATGGGGGAACCTGACAAAATGTTGATGACATGACATAAAATTCAGCTGAAATAGGAAAATAAAAGGTCAAATACAGGAAACATTGGCATTTCAATTTGAAGCTTCTAAGAGATTTGGATGAGGTATAATACACCCGAAAAACCTAAAATATCAGAAAAGTATGGATGTCTAGTTATTTATTTGCATATATGTAGACAAGTATGACTATATACATTGTTGGGGGGGTGGTGGTGTTTGTTGTGGTGGTAATACAGTGAAATTAAATTAATAGTATAAAATTTATAGAGACCTGTATAAGAGATAATGACATGAAATCATGAAATAACACAAAGTATGAGAAATAGGATTTGATAAGATTTTTCAATGAAAAATAGGGGTAAAAGGGACAAGGAGAAAAGCGTCACTGAAATTTGGTGACATTTACCCCAAAATGACTTATACAGGCAAATTACTTATTTTTTGCATGTATCAATTGACCATGTTGCTGAATTTTCAACAACATGGTACAAGATAGGAAAAAAAATGTGATGAGCAAAATAATGGTGATGAGCAAACCATGCAAGAAGTGGAAGATCCAGATGAAGGAATCCTGAACAAAATAATGGTGATGAGCAAAGCATTGGGCTTGTCGTTTGAGGGATTTGAGATGGAGGTGATGGCTTTATTTACAGCTATAGAGGCACAACATATGAAGGAGATAGAGGGAAATAAGAAGATGGCAAGAGAGTTACAGAGGCTGACATGGTCTGTGAATGACCCTCTAAAATCAGCTGGGTCTCGGAACAGCCACCAGAAGAGTGCAAGGAGGGGTCTGGAAATTCCTAATGAAGGTTAACATTTTGTCGTGGAATGTCAGAGGCCTGAATGCAAAGGATAAAAGGGACTCTGTGAAAACACTTATAAGAATTTGGAAACCTGACATTGTAATTCTTCAAGAATCGAAACTGGAAGTAGTAGATGAAAAAAATCATTAGAGATATTTGGGATGGCAAAAATCTGAAGTGGGTTTTCTTGCCATCAAAAGGGAGGTCGGGGGGAGTAATCCTAGCTTGGAAAGAGTTCTCATTCCAGCTGAAGCAAGCTTGGATTAAGGAGTACTCTGTTTCTGCTGAACTTCTGCATCCAATCTCTTCTAAATCTTTTTTAATTATTGGAGTCTATGGTCCAAATGCGGACTCTCCATCATTAAAGTTGTGGGAAGAGTTGGAAGAAGTTAGACAAGGAGTTCAAATTCCACGGTGTGTAGGGGGGATTTTAATGTAGTTTGGTTTCCATCTGAAAGGAAAGGGTGCTGCCATTTGTCAGCTGCAATGCTAAAGTTTTCAGAATTCGTCCACAAGTTTGCTTTGTTAGATATTCCTATAAAAGGCTCAAAGTTCACTTGATCCAATAATCATTCAGCATCAAAGTTGGACAGATTTTTAGTATCGCTGGATTGGGAATCCTATTTTCCGAATATGGAGGCAGAAGCCTTGTCAAGACCCATTTCAGATCACATACCGTTGTTGTTCAGATGTGAAGATTTCAGGAAGAGGGCTGCCCCATTCCGTTTTAGAATATGTGGCTTGAGGACCCAGAGTTCATCAAGAAGGTGGAGACATGGTGGGAAGAAATGAAGGTTGAAGGGAAACCCATTTATGTCCTTAGTCAGAAGCTTAGGTTGCTGAAAACTAGAATAAAGAAGTAGAACAATGAGGAATTCGGGAAGATTGATGAACATTTGTCGAATACTTTGGATAAAATCAAGGAGATTGATGACAAAGCAGAAGATGAGCAACTAAGTTCGAGGGAGTGGGTTAGGAGGGAGAATCTGAAATCTGAATTTTGAAAATGGTCCTACCTGGAAGAAGTAAGTTGGCACCAAAAGTCTAGAGCCCTCTAGTTAAAAGCAAGGGATAAGAATACTAAGTTCTTTCATAGATTGGCTAAGGCAAGGGATCGGGTTAATTCTTTAACAAGGTGGAGATCGAGGGGCAGATTTTTTAAGGCGAGGAAACCATTAAAAAGAATATTTTGGACTTCTTTGCCAATCAGTTTACTGAAGAAGAACAGCTCAGTCCACTTCTTGATGGGTTGGGTTTTGAGACAATATCTTCCAAGGAAAGAGATGGTATGGAAAAGCCCTTCTCAGAGGAGGAAATTAAAGGGGTGGTAGACCAACTAAACGGAGACAAGGCGCCGGGCCCAAGTGTCCCCTCCTCAGAGAAAGTAATACATGAATCAAACCTTTGCCCACTTTGTACCATTCTTAGATAATCCTCCATGTCCTCCCACATTAAATTCAGAAGTCTTCCAATAGATGTGAAGAAATCTCCTCGACAATGTAAAGTCCATTCAGAAATATCCCATTGAAATCTCTGACAAACTCTTTGATGACTTTAGAGGAGCTTCATAGATTTTGGTTAACAACTTCCAAAAGCAAATTCTGTATCCCAGAGACCGGAATGGAGATCCAATCTCTCCTCTTACGCCATATTTAGACCATCATCCACAAACCAATCCTTTCCTCTCAATAAAAACGAATCCACACCCTTAAAATTGCTAAACAAAGCAATCCAATCTTTCAAATGTAACTAACCATAGTTAGCAAATGAACTACCTTAATCAAGTTAACCTTTAAACAGATTCCTGGCAATTGGTTCAAAAAAGAATCAATGCCATTTGAAAAATATCTTTATGGTTCTTTGCCATGCAAGGTAAAGCAGGAACAGTGAGGATGTAGATGAGCTAAGAGCTATAGTGGATGACAGGATAAGTAAAAGGTGGCAATGGAGTGGAGGTTGGGGGAGTAATTGTGGGGGCAAATGCAGAAGATGCAAAATTACGCTGTAATCACATAATAATACAAAAATAGAAAATGAAAAGAAGTACGGCAAGAAAAACTTTGGGATTGAAGATTAAATTGTTTTTCATTATCATTAAGCCGTAGCTTAAAGTCGTGGATTTCAATTGTGACAGTTGAAAGAGATTCACAAAATGAATAAAATTGCCAGGTCTCTTCAAATCTCATTGATATCTTTCAGAACATGCTTAGTTAAAGTAGCCTCAAAAATTTGAGATCATAAATCCATTAAGTTTCAATCTCAATGCATCAGCTTGTGACATTAAGTTAAATGATTCATCCCTGCTTTGTAACAAGAAGCTTGATTTTACTTATGTAGGAGGTACAAACCCCATATCCACAGCCTGATTTAAGGAATGATGTGTGAACCTCACACTTTGAGAAACAAAAAACATGGAATTTGAGCCTCAAAAGTTGAGGCCATGGCACTTTTCTTCCACTTTTCCTTCAGGCCTTTCATGCCTTTAAACAATGATGCTATCCTTGGTCATAACAACCAATGGATTATCTCAGACAGCCTATTTTTGTTTTAGCCAGTTGCTATACCTGCATCTATGCCACTAGATCAATGCAAGAAAGAGGCTATATTTGTGTGTTATACATGTATATACAGTATATGAAAGCCACATACTTAAGCTTATTATCAACAACTGAAATGACTTATGGTAACTAAGAATATCAATCTAATGATCCAATACGTGAGTGAAGAATAGAATTTGCAGGTAATTACATTATTTTGAAGAAGAAAATTTGGATATGTTTATGTACCTTCTGTGATATAAAGACCTGTCTCCAAACTCTATTTTCAAGTCATAGTTTTTTTGCATTAGAGTGCATATTGGCAAAAAAGGAAAAACAATTGTTGTAGCAGAACAGATGCAAAATTTACATGCAACATGGCCAATAAGTGCAAACCTGGGGTGGGACCTCCTTACTGCGACGCTTGCTTCTTAGATCCATGACAAATGAAAGAGAATCTTGACAAACTCCAACCCACTCACCATTGAGGAAAATTTTATCCTTCCCATTTAATGAGAGGGGGGAAGGATCATCTAGCAGTTTTTCCATTCCACAATCTAACAGTGTATCAACCAAAGGATTCATCAAATGTGTACTGACAAGTCCAGTGATAGCCAAGTTTTTCACCAGCCCACAGTTTTCACCATCTGGGGTAGAAAGAAAGCAGACCTTACCCCAGTGGGAAGGATTTCTGCATCCAGGAAATTTGTCACATTAGAAGTATACCAATAATGGACATGCATTTCCCAACACCAACCGCAGTTTACCTGACACCCACTCCTTACCAGAACCACAAAAATGCACATACAAACACATGCACACTCAATGCCTGTATGCTCACATTCACTTTAAACAAAAGATATACATGTTGTTTATAAAATACAAATATACCAACAGATGGCAAAGTACAGAGTTAATTATATCAGCAGTCATTACAATTATGGGAGAAGAACAGTATAATCATGCTAATATCTTCAGCCTTCCCAAAGCTAATGTTTGGCTGAAGCCTGTAGAAGAAGACTGATCTTCCTGGTGCAAAATAGTAAAAAAAATAACGCACAAGTATATATTTGAATAAAAAATAAATAACATCAAATGTTTTAGGAAGATGTTGCTACACAATGGCAGATATAATGAGTTATTGTCCTGGTTCGTTATCAAAAGAAGTCAGGCGTTTCATCCAACCCAGCTCAGTAACATTGATTCGCAGAACTTCTTGATGACCATAAAAGTTGCATTAAAGAGATATCGACAAAGGCTCCTAATCGAATGGTAATTCAACCACATTCTTCTAGCACTCAGGTTTCATCCATAGCATTGGTTGGTTTATGCATCTTAAATATCCATAATTATATTCTATCTCAAAATTACAAACTAAGGTTGTTTCATGCTTTTCTCTTTAGAGGTTATTTTTAAGAAATTTCCTTAATTGTCCACTACATAGATTCAGGTACATGATTCCATCCAAATGTGTTATTTTTAGCTAATAAGTTCATCAAGCTAAGTCCTGGAAACATGCAAGCCCTTAGTGGAGAGGTAAACTAAAAGCTCTGCCTAGTTAGAAGAACGCCCCAAAAGTCATTCCAATTTAACTCCAATATTCTACTAATGCCTGAAGTAAAAATTCCATATAGATTACTCATTAAATTTAACCCAAAAATGTCTTCATTTCCAATTTTCACAAACTATTCAGGTAGGAAACAAAGAAAAAGAAAAAAGTATCTCTCTTGCCTGAAGTGGATCAGATCTGTAACAGTGCCCATCACTAAGCCATCAATAAGGTCTAAATAGAGCCATATGCATGGGTTGAAGTTGAATAAATATCATGTATAATCATTCAGGAAAGGCCAATGTATGATGCATTCAAATAGTGGTCACTATTACTCATTTCTTCAATCTACAAACTAAACGATACAATTCGGTGTTGCAGAGAACTTATAGCAAAAGGTAATTATTAGTAGTCTAAAATCAAGACTTACGGGTATCTAGCATCTCCAACCTTCCCTGTGTATGAAACCTGTTGACGTGTTAACCTCAGGTCAGCTGACATTTGCAAAGGGTTTGTTCGTCTAATGTTTGCCACTACCCCAGACAATCTTTCACTTCTCCTGAAATGATGTGACCATGCTCCAGTTGAGAAGGCCCTAGAAAGACCATTTGTAATAATTGAAGCATCAAAATAGTGCTCAATCGGATGGAGAGTTCGATCACCATACAAATCTTTCTGCATTGCTTTCGACATACGACTTTTTGCAGTCCGTAGTTGCACTGCTAGCTCACGCTCAAGCAACTCGCCAGCTAAATCTAACCTCTTGTTTCTAAAATCATCCTTGTTTTCACATTTTCGTCGGCCAGTATAAGACAACAAAAGACACTTCACCATATAACCGAGAAACAGAGCCTTTTGTTTGGGGCTGTTAAGAAACGGAAATAGCTCGCTTCTGACGCTCTGCTCAATTTCCTTTGGTGGATTCTTTGTGCCTCTGATCTTTGCATAAATATACTCAAGAGCAATTCCTCCTCTACGAAATCCATTACATTTTTCATCAGCATAATTAATAGTTGTAAGAAGTATATTTACAAAGCTAGCATCACCAATTTCCAGATCAATCATATCAACAATTTCTTTATCTGATGATGCCCCAAGCGCAAAAAACAGAATCCAAAGTGGAATCGTGGAATACAGGAAGTACGCTGTCAGGACTTTCCCCCCTTGAAAATCTGCTTCATTCGATTTCTCTTCTAGCTTTATCTCCACTCTCCTCCAGTATTTTTCTGATCGATACATGACCTTCCAGTTCGGTTTATCAGAAACCCAGAGTCTTTTCAAATACATTTGCTCCTGTGCTATGAAAGTCTGCAGCGAACATAATATTAAATTATCTCATAATATGACTTAATTTCGTCCCATACCACTCCAAATAAACATTAATGTCTCAATACTACCAATGCATTAAAATGTAATGAAAAGAAGAATGCTATCGTTTCTAATTCAAGAAACATAGATGGTCAGTGCCATAGATTAAACAATATAGCTTAATATATGCTGAACATGCAAGTAGATCTCCCTTCAGAACAACATAAAACAAAGAAATAATTTACCATATAAGGAAAACTTTTTTCATTCAGTTAAAAATTATGTGTGTGTTAACCTCATGACAAAGATATCCCACAGGAGGAGAAACTGCAGACATATGTAAGAGAGAAGATTTATTCTCTGTAAGTGAATTTTCAGATGGAAAAGCAGTTACATTCAAGCCATAGATCAACAAATCTATTTGCTGCACATATATTGGAGATAACTGTCTAGCTCAACATGTTTGTCCCCAGCTTTCGTTCATTTTGTCTAATTACTGCACAAATGAAATAAGCTGCTGAAGACGAGTTTGCTACTGACATTTTAACCATATATAGCACAGAAAAAGCTGAATCCAGAAAAAGAAAACCTACTCTGAGAAATCTCTGAAACTTCACGAATTTGAAGCTGGAAGAAGAGTCAGAAGCAGGAGTGGTGCAAAAAATATAGTAGACTAGAAATTATAGGCTAGTTTTATATTAACCGAAGCCTAATTTTTGGATGAATAATAACTGAAGCCTAATTTTTTTAATGAATATTAACTGAAGCCTAATTACATAAAAGAACCGATCATGTGAATAGAAAAGCCTATTTATCTATCATCAGTTGCAACATGACTTGATTCTTTAAGCACAGAATATTGTTTTGACAGTAATGATATTAGGTGATCTAGAAACATGTAATGTTTGAAGAACGCATCAAGTACTCAACAAGCTTGTCCCCAACTCTGATTCATTTTTGTAAGTAATTTCTGTGCAAATGAACGAAAGAACAGTTTATTATTGACATTTTAACTGGTCTAGCACAGAAGCTGCATCCAAAGAAAGACAGCTTTCTCCAAGAAATATCTGAAAACAAAATCTATGCTAGTTTTACTTTAGCTTAAGCCTAATTACATATAACTAAAGATAATGTGAATAGAAAATTGCATTCCACTAAAATCACTTGAAAAATGACCATACATATTGGTATTGATTGTTCAAAGACAGAACGTTATTTGTTGACAACAATGAAATGTGATGATGTAGAAACATGTTCCATTTAAAGGACTAGTAAAATACTCCCTCCATCTGTACCCTGTCTAGCTGTATGTCGTCAATCAACCATCTGCAAGACCAAGCAGACAGCTGTTTTAGGTTTAAATAAGTAGAAATTTTACCTAAAGTCCCAAATACAAGTGTCCAGGAATCACAAAACCAGATATTGCACCCCATGTTCACGCAACTGGTAATATTGATGGACAGACCATTATACACACATTAAGAACACTAGTTTAAATTTCCAACTTTCGACAATTTTCATGGATAGATCAATATCTTGGTCACTGCCTAAAATATTCAACACAATTATATCACCACATATGGCTTGACATGGAAAATAAAACAGTAAAAAAAAAATCAATTCCCTTATTCTTATTGGGGATTCATTAATGTCAAATGCTAAATATATATTTTTCAACTAAACAAGGTTTTAAAACGTGGAACTGGTAATATCAGCAATAGATCCTGCTACCACCATGTCAAGTCCAACCTGACCCCTTGCTTGAACATTTCAGTCAGGTCCATGAGGAAGGCTCTCATAAAGCATGAAAATTGTCTAAAGAAAACCTAAAAAAAATAGAATTTGAATTATCAGTATGATCAAATAGTTTTACCCATCTAATTATCAGGCCATCTTAATCAATACAATTCTCATCACTTACCCAAAAAAAAAAATTTATCAGGCCATCAGGATTATTTAATTACGCAGTTGTTCAGTCAGCCAGATCTCAATTCACTACATACTTTGTTACTGTAATCTACTAGTGTTCTACTTTTCACCACTGCCTAAAGGTATTCAACACATTAACACCGCATTTAAGGATCAATATTGGAAAAGGAAACAAAAAAAGGTGCATTTTCCTTATTCTCTTTGAGGATTCGTAAATGGCAAATGTTAAATATACCTTATGCCATTAAACAAGGTTTTAAAACATGGTATTGGTACAACAACCAATAGCAGATAGCCGCCAGAATATCTATTTTTGGCTGTGATTGATCATTTCAGTCTGGTCACCTAGGAAAGGCTCTCACTAAGAATGAAAATTGTTGAAATTACAAGTATGATCAAATATAGCCATCATAGACAAATACAGAATGGTTAAAGTTGTGAAACATAAACATGCAACACCAATGGTTCAATGCTGCAAGGTTTTCCGCTTCGGTGCAACTAGGCGTGCTGCCCAGGGTATAAAACAAAACTTTGGGATTCATTAGGAAAAAAAATTTTAAAAATTGATTTTTTGGGATTTTGGGGAAATTTGGCCCCTTTCCATACACGACGCCCAAAAATATCTGCTAACTCTAGCTTTTTTTACTTTTAAGGTTCCTATATTCCAAGTACCTAAGCTAATCCTACTCTCTTGGACTAGTTTCTTTACTCTCATTCCTCCAACTTGACACGAGTACCATTACTAACTTCTCACTACAACCAAGTGGTGCTACAGCACGTCGTCTGCAGATGACACCCTCAACCTTTGCTAATTTCTAATTACAACCGGTCCATTGCAGCACGTTGCATAAAACAGGCAACACACTAGCATGTATACAAAATTCTAATTCAAGATTCATGTCATGTTTGGATTTAGCGAAAGTTTAACATCGGCTGCTAACTTGACACAACCCTCCTCTACCCGGGCTTGGGACTGGCAGCGCATAAAAAATATAGCAATAAAAGCAAACATTGGCGGAGTTGGTTCATACCAGACCAATACTATCTGTATATCATTTTTATTAATGAATAATGAGTATATTAGACTTGTCAATAATAAGGTATATTAAATTAAGAAAGAAGGAATATACAACACTGATATGGATGGGGGGAGGGCTTGCTCTTATGTGTTATGTGTTCAGACCAAAGGGGGTCATGAGAGCCTGAAACTAGTCTTGTAATCATAGGTACACAATCTGTGTACCTATAAAACTCTTTCATAGAAATTTATATAATAATATATATTGAGTACCGATAAAAAAATAAAAATAAAAACACTGATATGGATGTGCAGGATGACCCCACAAGACCCATACCAATCCCAAAGCCCAAAAAAAAAGGCCTCCGCTTCATTGGGTTCAATCTGTAGACCACTGGGTACAACGGTTTCTCTTCTTCTTTCGTAATAAACCCATAACACCAGACTGGCCTCTTAAGATATCAATACATGCAGGTAAATCCAGGATTTGAAACATGCCAATCAGTTGAGACGCAGCTACACCCTCAAGTTTGAATAACTAACATGAAATAGAAATTTAAGGAAAAGTCTCAAGCCAAGAAATGCTAGGATTCATGCATAGTTCAAAATGGCTCACCTGAAAATACACTTGGCACACAGAAGCATACCAAGAGCACACTGGTCAATAAAATGAATGGTGAAAGATGTGCTAAATAAGAAATCCAAAGCAGATTATTGAAACTATATAGCAATAGAGAGCTCCGTTTAAAGATAACAGACCTGTTTCATAACAGAATTTGAACCATTTGTGTGATTTTGTGCACAATAAGCTTAATAACTCAACATATGTGATAGACGTTTAACACATCAATCAAGCCATGATTACTAAAAATTATAAGATTTGTGGTATGCAGCCAAAAATAAAATCTCACCTTTTCTGCTCCCTTGATCAAAAAGTACCCTCCATGATCAAAATCACAATCATCTTTGTCCATCCCATTCATCCAACAAAGAGAGGACCTTACCATGACAGGGATTCTTCCAATCACAATATCCCTTTTGTCTTCACTTTTAACTTCCTTCTGAATATACTGTTCTTTTCCAGTCTTGAATTTGTCACTTTTTACAAGCTTTTGTGTATAAACCTGATAAATCAAGACATGGAACCAATAAAAAGACACTAATTAAATGGTACCATACATTCACAATGATCAGAATCAATAAATTTCCAAAAACAAATTTAAAAAAAAAAACCAACAATAAAAATCAGCTAAACACACTGAAAGATGTCCAGAAACTGCATCTCAGACCATAAGTTTTTCCTTTAAAATTCTAGCATTCATATATTATAGGAACTAATAAAGTACGTCCAACATTCAAAATTTTTTCCTTAACATGGTAAATATGTTCCACAAGCAAAGAAAATAAAAAAATCTCAGTCCCCATGAGCATAGGAAGCACACTAACAAGTTCCAACCAAACCAACGCGTCTAAGATTTTTAATATCTAAAAAATCCCAAAACTTACAAACCACTGTGATAAAAGTAACATTATATGCCAGTGACTGGAACTCCAGAAACTTCTAAACATTTTCTAGCATGATATACCAAGATATCCTTGAAAAATGCTATGATCAAACAATCTGAGTCCAAGAGATTTGTCCCCATCTATCTCCTTGAGCATAGGAGTTATGCTTCCACTAAGGTTTTACCTAGTACATCCCTATCCTCAGAACATATATAATGAAGCTTAATACCACCCAAAGAAGCCTAGCAATCTGCATCATCCTTATACAGATTCTTATAGAAAGAGTCAATCAACTTCCTTGACAAATCTTCCTCTTCCATAAGAACTCCATTTATCTTAACTTTGTAATAGTATTATCCCTCTGAGATCTAACCATAATGTACAAAAAAATTATTTATTTGATTATAGCATATTTGGCTTCTCCCTCCATTTGGTTTCCCCCAACCTAGCAAGTGTTTTATGTCCATCCCTCAATTTGTTCCCTTCCTCCTCTTCCATTGACAAAGGACAGTGCCCCACTTTAAGATCAGTTGAGCCACATAAGAAGGCCTTTCGTCTTCAAAACAATCCTTAGAAACCGTTCCTATTCCACTTCTTAATAACCACTCTATTACTTATTAATAACCTATTTAATGACTTCCAACTTCTTACAAAAGTCTAAACCAGTAGTCTGATAACAAAGAAGAACTCCACTAATTCACAACTTTTTCTTTATATTCTTTATCTGTAGTGACATGTTCTCAAAACCTAAAAGATCCAGCCTTCCAGCCACAATCTCAAACTCCGTAACCTTTAGAGGTGGGGTCTATGTAAACCCACCTGGTCAAAAGGACAAAATAACTTCCCCCCCAAACCCAAAATAAATAAATATGATGAATCAGATTATTTAGAGAGTCTGATAATAAAATATAATAATAATTATACGAGTTTAAATATACTCATGATGATGTTCTGCATTGTGAAGATTAAATGCTCTCCCCATCGTCTCATTCAAATACCCGATTACATTAACAATGCCACCATTCATCAAGGCACACCCATTTCCTTTTCACTTCTCAACCTCCTCCTATATACCAGAATGAGTGGAATTATCTGCTTGGCTATAAAACCGTACTTTTCTATAGCCTTATGATTTGTTTTATACTTTTTATTTTTCCTCTTTTGTGAAAATATACAAACTATTTCAAATTTGCAAGCAGATAATTTTTGTGCATGAAATCATGTAAGAAAGTCTGTTCTATGTGCTAAATAATAAATTACAAATTAAAACTAAAAAAACTATTCTATTTAGGTAAATTCCACATTCAAAATATTTCTCATCACATATGAAAAAACAATCCCTGCAATTTTCGAAATATGTAAGAGGGAAGTCCAAAGAACTTCCATAATGGGCTGTGTAAATGAAATCTTCCACCTCAATATCTATTTTAATCTGAACCATAAAATATATGTAAGGAATTAAAATCATAAAATTTGACCAAAAATCCCCTAATTGAATGGAATCTTAAGAATGCAAGAGGAACAAACGCATAAATATCATCTATATATGCAAAAATTTCCTTTAAGTATCATCATAAACCTACAATGGACAAACATGCATAAACATTTCCACATTTCTCAAGAATTTAACTAACATTTAAGCAAATAAAAGAGAGAAACTATCTATTCACCTGCACTTGTATTTCCACTTTCATCCTAGACGAATATGTCATACGCTGAAGCCGAGCATGCCTCGGCAACAGAACCAGATACTCGTCCTTACCATCTGCGTGAGAGGTCTCTCCTCTCCAAAACATCGGTTTATCTACAGTAACCTTGCCAAAGGTTACCGACGCATATCTCCAATCTCCATCTCCCCTTTTAGATGGATCATATCCAGGCTCTATTATGACCTCACCGATAGAATCGAATAACTTCTGAAGTCCATTACTGATGAAGTCATTATAAGAATTAATCTGATGGCTGATCAAACCGTATTGATTAAAAAAAGCGGTCGAAGCGTCTTTGCAGAACTTCTTAAGAAACTCCTCGCTCAAGTCAGGCGGCAAAACTCCATTTTCCCCATTTTCCTCTAACTCATCGTCGCTACTCATGACTGAATCGTTCATGGCGTCCGAATCCGCCATTAGAGTGAAAGCTGAAAAATCTGAAACCCTGTAAACTATTGTTTAGTAAACCCTAAACCCTAACAAACAACATTGAGCAGGACAGTACAAAAACAAACAAAATGCTTTTACCTTTTTCTTTTTGTATCTCTCTAGTCTTTTTCCACTCTCTTCTGCTCTTCGACGACCAAACGTTCCGGAGCCGTTGGAGGAGTGAAACTACGGACGGGGACAGCGACGAAGAGGACTGAGACAAGGATGCCAAACAGCAAAAGTGATCAGAACTGTGAAATGACATTTATAACCTTGATATTCTATTTATTTATGGTTTGTGGCGTATATATGGTACTTGAGGGAATGTGAACAAGTATTAAGGGTAATATCGTAAAATAGGACACACAAAGAATTGACCTTTTAGTCTTTTTCTCCAAGGTCAATTTTTTATTCAAAAGTTTGAAAATACATTTATCTCCGTTATGCTTTTAGTAATGTAAAATACTCCCTTAAAGTTTTTTAAATAATATGAACCGCTTTTGGTTTTTTTCCTCTTCCTAATGTCATGTTATCAAAATTTGAAGAGTGAATTACATTTACCCTTTTTTTTCTTTTTTTTTTTTTTTTGAGCCCAAGAGGTTGTTCAATTGTAACTTACATTTTCCTCCCTTATGATTTCTAACAAATATATATACCTCTCCTGATAATTTCAAAATGTTATGTTATCAAAATGTGGGTGCAATGTCTTGCATGGGTCCTCAGCGATTAATCTGTTGAGCATAAGCAGGCTCGAATACCCTGAGTTCAAAAAAAAAAATTTGCAGTTTGGTTATTTTGTCCCAAATCGATCTTTTATTTGAAATAAGAAAATTTTAATAATTTAAATAATAACATCACCCATGATCTTTAAATTCGTAAGTAAAAATTTTAAACCTTTAAAAAATTATTTCTTATCATAAAAAAAAAGCCAAAATCTTACACTTCTTGTACTTAAAGAAAGATAATTTCGTCAGAACATATTCAAATTTTAATAAAATTTATACAAAATAGAAGGATATAAAATAGTCACCAAAAATAGAAGGGAGGTAAGTGTAAATTTCTCAAAATTTTGAATGTTATAAAAAGTTTAAGATTTTAATAATAAAAAATTTTGAGATTTTTTATAATAAAAAAATGTTATCTCAAGGTATAAAAAATTGTAATAAGAAATTTAAAAATCATTGATGATCTAACCATTTTTAATTATTTTAAATAAAATTGATGAGAAATAAATGATAAAATTATTAGTTTTTCCATTTTACAAGCCTAAAATGCAAGCTAATGTAATTCAAAATCATATTTTGCAGTTGCTAGAAACTAAAAAGGAAGTAAGCATAATTTTCTCACCCAAAAAAAGATTATATGAATGTACGTATTAACTATTTAAATAACTCAACCAAATTACTTGGTTAGGCTAAGTTACAAGTGAACTCAATTCCAAAATTTTATGAGGGTAGTTAAGAAGCAAGTTAGTTACATAAGCTATGAAGTCTAAACGAGTGTTTTAAGGACTTAGCCCAATTGACTAGGTTTTGGACAAAAATGTCTCTTCCTGAAAATGTTATTATACCTTTAGGCTCTGTTTGTTTCAATGGAAAATATATTTTGATAGAAAATATTTTCCAAGTGAAAATTTTTCAAGAAATTTTTTTCCTTTTCTCATTTTTTCCAACTGCTTGGATGTTAGGTGGATAAATTTTCTAGAATTTTTTACCACACAGGCCTAAAGGGAGGGATTGAAATGAAATATAAAAAAAGCGGGGAAAGATGAAATTTTAATATTTTATTTTAGTCCTTGAATTTTTTAATATATAAAAAAAGGTGTGGAACTTTATTAAATTTACAAATGTTGATCCCAGGCTTTGTTCGAGTTACAGGTTGATCAAGCTGCTATTTGATCGGACAAACAGCAGCTTAATTCATTTAGAATATAGGAGTGCACGGTAGACAGGCACCTTTGGACCAAGTCATGGTAAGACCTATGTAAGCCATTCTGAATGTTCCCACTCCCAAGCACACATAGCTACTAAGAAACGAAAATGGAGGACTAGTGATCAACATCTGATCGCCAAGGATTTCCCTGCTAAAAATCCTTCTAATGTTACCATGCTTGTAAAGAAAGGTCCTATATCAGCTACCTCGTCAAAGGACTATAAAATAGAGCTGTAAATCTAGCTTGAACCCCCCAAAGCTTGCCTAACCCAACCCGAATAAGAGCTCCAAGTGAGCATTGAGTTTGGGTTTGGGTTGGGTTTCATTTGAGCCCGAAGTTGAGTTTGGGTTGGGCTTGGGTTCAAGTTATACAACCCAAAAAGCCCGAAGTTAATGTTGACTTTATGTACACGCTCTTATATAGATATATGTATAAAACTCAACCAAATACATATATACATACATATATATATATATATATATATATATATATATATATATATATATATATATATATATATATATATATATATATATATATATATCTATTTATTTGTATATATATGTATCATTGTTTTCTTTTCCTTTTATATTGTCATTGTATTTATGTAATCAGTTATTAAACATAAATTATTAACATGTGAAAATAAGTTTATGAATTTTTGTCAAATAAATAATTTTATGCTCACATACATATACATATATGTTACAATGAATGTGATATTTGAGAGCACATACTCTATAAGAAAGATTGTGCAAAACCACAAATATAGTGAGAGTATTATATTTTAAAATTTTTAAAGAAATAAATTAATTAAGTGTGTTTTTCCCAAATTCAAGGGACAAATCAAGAGGAATTTGTAATATTTGCATTTATAACAAACAAACATAAAAGCATGTTGATAGAAGAATTAATGAATGATTTTCCAACATTTTGTAAATATAACAAAATTGTAAAAAAAAAATTCAAAATCTTACATTTTGTTTGGGCCAACCCGAACTCAAACAATAACGTTTGGGTTGGGTTTGGGTTAGGGCAAGTCAATGATGAGTTTGGGTTAGTAAATCCTAGATTGGGTTGAGCCCAAACTCTCGTAACCCAACCCAACCCACTCTACTTACACCTCTACTATAAAACATCCTATCGATTCTATGGAGAGGTAAGCTTGTGAGTCCGTTGACCTTCCAAGCAATGAGCTCAGATTCCATGGAGAGGTTGACGCAATTCGAGGTGGTGTTTCTTGACGCCATATCGTTCTCTTCTTCTGGACGTTCAATACAAACATGTTAGAAATGGGCTTGTTCTTCTTCTGGAAAATAACTTCCACTGTTTTTGGGTGGAAGTTATTTTCCTCTTGTTTTCCGGTGAGTTGGGAGAATATTTCCTGACAATAGAAATTTTCTGCTCAAACAAACAAGAAGAACTTATAAAATTCTGGGAAAATATTTTCTTTCCCCCAAATTCCGTTGAAACAAACACAGCCTTAGACTCACGTGAAGCGCATATAAAGCAAGAGATATGTTGTAGGGCCCCAATTTGGTGTAGCCTGCTTCAGCTCTCTGTTGCTGTACATGTGTTGCAGACATCGTGCAATGATATCTTTATAATGACCAAGTTGGTAACTCGAGCCAAATTACTCATACAAATAAAATCCCAAATAACCAAGTTGAAATCGTCTGCCATGCTTCCCTAAATTGCTCCCTGATGTGGCCGTGAGATGTTGCCATGTGGAGCATCTTACGGCCGTTGTTTTTTCATGTGGGGCCCACTTGATATATTTATAACACCCAAAAAACATTGGCCGTGAGATGCTCCACATGGCAGCATCTCACGGCCCTTGTAGGTGCCAATTCAGGCAAGCATGGCAGAAGATTTCATTCCCAAATAACCAAACCTAGGGTATCAAACGGGTCTGGTTGGCCCTATGCTAGGCCGCCCCAACATTATTAAAGACACAGCATAGCCCAATGACTATAGAGTTGTATATCGCTGGGTTGAGTATCGCGAGCCTTTGCCCTATTTAAGCACGGCCCGACTAACTTGGCACGACATGTTTGAGCATGACCCATCACGGTCGCCAAGGGCTCCCCGTCGTTCTAACAAACATCAACAGCTAGTTGTTGAATGCTTTAAAAAATTATTTTTTTTCTTTTTGGGAAAATTATGAATAAGGCCAATTTTTGGCTTATATTTAAAAAAACAGTTTATTAAAAATCTTCCTTTCAGAAAAAGGCCACTTTGGATTTTTTTTTTGAATTGTAGTTTACTATTCAAAAAAATAAAAATTTAAAATTTAAAACAGTATTACATTACTGTAGCTAAGAAACGTTCATATCAACGTATTATGTGCTTGCCCATGTAGGATACACTCGTGCCTGACGTAAAATGCGCTCGAATCCCATATGAGAAAGCTCGTATCTCATAGACAAGGCGCCGTCCCAATCCCATATAGGAAAGCTCGTAACTCACAAACTAGGCACTCGTGTCCCAAGTAGACTAAGCTCATATCCAATGTAGTTACAGTAAAGTGAACTTATAGTTCAATATCTTTTTTTTATATGGTGTCCCTCTTTTGAAAATAAGTTTTTTGATAGATTTTTATTATAAATATTGGCCAAAAATGACCTTTTTCATAATTTACCCTTCTCTTTTTCTATAATACAAGGCTTTTTACGAGTAAGGCAGACACAGGTCATAGAGGCAACCCTCCTTAGTTACCGTCCCAAGTAACAAGCTTAGTGAGTATTTCATCTCAAGTCTTAATGCCCTTTCTACATCTTCTTAGAACCTTCTCTTGCTCTTTTATTATACCCAATGACGTGCAGGTGGTAGAGAGCAATGGCCATGTTGATGCAACTTGAAGACTTCTTAGAGAGAACGTCGGTTAACCGATTTCGCGGAATGCGCCTACCACGGATTTTTTAGGCAGCGTCAATCCTAAAACCGCGTTGTAACGTGTGAGTTTGAATGACGGTTGGTTACCCAAGAGTCTCAAACATCCAAAGTCATCGGAGATTAGGCACTGAACCACCCACGACTCAAAATGCCCTTGAGATTTTTCTTATTTTATAGATTTGTTATGTCACATCAGCATAACTAATTAAATGGGATGATACGCCATTTGGGCTCCTGTTTTTAACGTGAAGTATTTTTTAAATGACCTGACAAAAACATTTACAAATTAGCATTTTGTAACTTTGATACACGCGTAGCGCATACAGTCCCCTAGTACAATACCAAATTTAATGGTTTTTACTGATTTCCATGTCATCATCAGTTGTACTTTGGCGAGGTAAGCCAATTGAGATCTTGTGGAGCCTCTATCTGCACTTCTATTTGGAGCCTTCACAGTATCATGTCATGCGCTATGCGCGTAGTGCATGCAGTCCCCCACCAGTACAATACCAAATTTAATGGTTTTTAGTGATTTTCATGTCATTATCAGCTGTATTTTGGTGAGGTAAGCCAATTGAGATCTTGTGGAGCCTCTATCTGAACTTTTATTTGAAGCTTCCACAATATCATGCCATGTATATTGAAAAACTGCTTGAATGGTGTAATTGCAAATTTTAAATTATACTTGGCACAATCTTATAAAAGGCTTCAAATAAGGGTCTAGATATAGACTCTAGAGGATATGAACGGTAACTAAACAGCCTTCTTTTCGGTAGTAGAGCTCAAAAAAAAAAAAAAATACACACTATTTCTTACCCGAATCCTTCAAAGACCAAAAAAAAAAAAAATCTCTATCATGAATTTATATTGACTTGGCCAGGCACGTATAGAAGATCAGTGGCCTCTAATCTTATATCTATGATAATTTTTCTTCTCTTTTTGACTGGTCAACTGTATAGTGATGTAAATGTAACAATGCCAACTAAGTCAGACTGAATTGGTTGGCAGATCTGGTTAACACAAAACGAAGCAAACGCCTAGAACCCCCAACTAAGCCTAAGAAGCTTAAAGGACAATTAAGTCAATTGGTCCACCTAATGTGACTTACTATGAAGTCTTGACTTCAGTTTAAAGCCAGTTCCCTTATTGATTTGAAGCTTTGTTACGAAAGGGGGAAAAAATGTTTTCTTCACTGATTTGCTAAAAATCCATAGTAGTTTCTGGAAGAATCCAACAAATGCCAACTAATCTTCAAAAAGTGGCATCAAACATACATAATAAAATCATAATGAATAAATAGGTGATCCATATATTTAGGTGACAACTTCATGAGTTTCGTGCATGCGAGACCATTTCCTCTTGTGGTACCAGTATAAAACGGATGGCCGGATGCCCTGCTTCAGAATGCATTTCCTTTGGTGTTAGAATCCGATGGTACCATGAAACCAGTGGATGGAATGTGCGATATGGGACCCCCTTTTGAAACATGGCATCTATCTGTACGTTTCATGTTGGTACCATTGAGTGGCACTAGATAAAACGGCCTCCCCGTTTCAATGAGGGGCTCCACAACCCAAAAACATCAAGCCCGTAGTATAATGGTACCATTAGATTCTAGGATTAGAGGAAATGCATTCCATGCAAAAGAGCTGCTTAGCATAAATCATTATTGAGAGCCTTTTGTTTGGTGCCATTCAATGTAACCAGCGTGAAACGCACAGATGGATGCCCATGTTAGTAGGGGGTCCCACACATCCATAATCTATCCCATCCGGTGGTTTTATTGAATCATTGGATTCTGGCTCAAGAGGAAATGCATTCATCATTATTCCCTTTTATGTTAGTGGGTACACATGCTGGAAAGATGCCACAAGCAATGCCACTACATATTTGCTCTCACTAATCACCATTCTTGACTTTGTCAAAGTCCGGCGGTTAAAATTCCCAAAATGTTTTGATTGAATGCATTTCCTCTCCTGTATTTTATGATACCATCCATGCAACGCACGGACAGCATTATGTTTTGGGGTGGTTTGGGCCCATATTGACATGAGCATGCTCTCCGTGCGTTTCATGTATGGTACCAAGAAAAGCCGGAGAGGAAACCCTCTCGTTTAGATTCAATTTTGAATCTTTCAAAGTAATATTAAAGGTAAAATAATTCTCAAGGTAGTGATTAGGTGTGTGAGCATCTACAAAATAAGATAATCTTGCACATAACAAATTAATTGTGTTTGATTTAGTTATCTCGAGCATAACAAATTAACTTGTTATATAAGGCAAGTAATTAATTCATAAGAGCATATTGTTATTTAGTGAGTCTTATCACATATGTTTTATAAATTAAACCTACATTATATGCTACGCTTTTTTACACCGGAAATAATGTTCCATTTTACGTAAGGGGCTCACCTAAAACTCCAACTCTTTCATTATATGTAATTCAAGAAACAAACAAAAGAAAGAAAAATTGAACAACCATTGATACAAGTGACAAAATCTAATGTACGACTATTATTCATATAGTTCAAGATCTTTTTAATGTGACTAATATAAGAACTACTCTTTCATGAGTTGAAATCGTCTGTCATGCTTCCATGATGTGGCTGTGAGATGTTGCCATGTGGAGGATCTCATGGCCATTGTTTTTTCATGTGGGGCCACTTGATACATTTATAACATATGAAAAAATAGTGGCCGTGAGATGGTTCACATGGCAGCATCTCACAGCCACATTGGGGAGCACTTCAGGGAAACATGGTAGAGGATTTCATTCCCTCTTTCATTATATAGATTGGTTCAATTGATCAAATCATTTATTACCATTGGAGTGGTGGTCCAATGGTTTTGTGGGTTTTCAATAGAGCTTGGAGGGTTGGAGGTCCTAGCATCAAATCCCCTGCGTGCAAGTGTTAATCCCAATAACTAGACCCCCACTGCAAGAGTCATTGCACTTTCATGGTGCTGTGGTGATGATCCAATTCCTCCGACTAAGGCGGGGTTGATTGGTAGCTATTAGGGGTTAAAATTGAACCTGAATCGATTTCGGTTCGGTTTTATAGTGGTTCGGTTCAGTTTTAGTCTAAAAATCCCTAAACCGAACTAAGTTGGCTCGATTTTGGGTTGCATGTTCGGTTAAATCGAACCGAATCGAAACCGAACTGAATTCATGTATTTTCCTATACCGAACCGAACTGAATTCATATATATATATATTATAACATGTAATCTATATTTTTTATATATAAAATATAATATATGTTTAACTTTCAAATTTTACCTTTAAACTTTAAGGATATTATGAAAAAACCTTTGTTTGAGTATAAGAATATATTGGTCTAACCCGAACCGAATAGTTTTCATGTAGTTCAGTTTGGTTCGGTTTGGGTTTCAGTTTTTCTATATATTTTTGGTTCGGTTTTTGGTTTTCAATTCGGTTTGGTTCAGTGTGACTATATATATTTTCGGTTCAAACGGACCCACGTTGCACCCCTAGCAGGTATAGCTCAATCTGAACATTCTGCAGAGAATAGGAAGCCATTCTTGTTGATATTGTCACATGTTAATTATTAAAAAATTATATAAAAATCATGAAACACATAGAAAGAATAAGAAAACAAAAATTCTTGGTTATAGAAAAGCAACTTGTTGCACTAATTAAATAGAAAATGAGGGTGCTACTTGAGACGGTGGTAAAACCTTGTGATACTCATATTCAAAAGCCGGAGTTCATAACTCGCCCTTATCAAACGAAAAAGAGATATTTAATAACTTGTGTGTGGTCGAGGAGACCATTTCACTCTGGTACCATGGAGATTCCTCTTAACGTAAAGTTTAAAGATCAATCACATCGACACGTTCAAATCAGGTCGAAAAGCACTCACCATGAATCAACACTTTCAAATCAGACAGGTGGAAAAGCACCCACCATAAGTTCATATTAAATCACACCCACCAAATCACCGCTACAGCAGTAGAACAGGCATTAAAAGGAGTGGAAATTGGTTTTTAGTGATCAATTTTCAAAAGAATTTAGATTCAGTCGCTAATTCTTGATAATTGGTTCTTAGTGATACTTTTTTAACATAATTGAGAATCAATATCATTTTATCATTTATTAAGAATTTCTTTCAAAAATACCCTCTAATCTTCCGAAAATACCCTCAAAAGACTTTGAAAACCTTTATTACAAATGAAGTTTGCAAATCTTTTTAAGGGCATGGGCATTTGAGGAGAAACTCTTTAATGAAACATCAATTTTCAATTATGTTAAAAATATCACTAAAAACTAATTGCCGAAATTTTGCCGACTAAATCTGAATTATTTGAATAAGAGGGGCTTAAAAACCAAATTTCCCTTAAAAAGATTCCTGGCCTAACTCGTCAGAGGTTGCCACATGTATCCGATTGGACAAACAAACAATCCTTCTTTGTCATTGTTATTGGTAGTGCCAAGTCAAGAGGAGCTGCTTCAGTCGGCAGAAATATTCAAGAGACTGGCAATCACCCCAACGGCACTCTAGCCGGTAAATAAATTAAATACAGAAAGAAAGCGAAACAAAAGGGTATTTATAATTGATAAATGCGCGTTTTGTTTGCTTAGAAAGCTGTTCTTCTGTTTTACTAGCCGTTGGGTGGGAAAATTCTATCACAGACAGCTTCACAAGCCGTCTTGCATTTCGTTTTCACAAAGAAAATTCCAGATTCACCTCCGAGCAAGCAACAAACGAATCATTTCGACTGGAGAAGAGAACCCCAGAAACCATAAACGATACAGACGGCTTTGAAATTTGTATATATTGTCATCCATACTTGGATTCTCCTCGGTTCATGATCATCGCCTCTCGACATGGATTGCCTGGTTTTGCCGGTTACGATGTGGCGGAAGCGGTGGTCGGGGTCGCGATTGGGGTACCGGATTCTTGGTAATGATGGGCTTGGGGATTCGCAGAGTCCGGTGACGGTGGTGGTGGGGAAGGAGAAGAGGGAGTTCTTGGTGGATGCTTTTGTTCTGGAGGAGGACCCTTTTCGGATCTTGATCGATACGATGCGGAAGGAGGATAATGGGGGATTCGATGGGGATGGAGAGAAGCGAGTGGTTTTCGTCGATGTGGATGCGATTCTGTTTGAACATATGTTGTGGTTGTTGTATAATGACTGTAATTCTCTGTTTCAGCTCAATTTGAAGGAGATTATAGAATTCTATGCTCAGGATAGTTAGAGAGTTAATAGTATAGAGAAGGTACGATTGAGAACCAGATGCTAATGTTCCTCATAATGTCATGACCGTCCTCATACATGGATTCCGTTTTTTTTTCTTTCAAATTCCATCTGTTTTTACCCCCCCTTAATATGTTAGCAGAAGGGGGTCTTGTTAAATATGATAACAATCTTCATCGAAACAAAAACAAAGTTAGATATCACAGTGATGTCATTGGGGTTTGATCCCTTTCTCCCTCCCTCTCTCTCTCTCTTTCTTTCCCTTATCTCTCTCGCTCTCTCTTTTTTTTCTTTTAAATTTTATTTCATTGATTTTGGCTCCTCTTGATATGTTAGCAAAATGAGGTTTTGTTACCTGTTAAAAAAAAGGGGAGGTCTTGCTAAATATGATCACAATCTTCACGAAAAAAAAACACCAGAAAAGGTAAACATGATTAATATGATGTAACTTGGGTTTGATCCCATCTCTTGCCTCTCTTTTTCTCTCTCTGTGTGTGATTCTTTTCTGATAATCTGCAACTTTTCTACTGTACTCCTTAGAGAATATTTCTACAAGTTCCTCAGGATATCAAAATTTCTTTGTACAATAACAAGAAATATTGGCTTAGAAAGCCTTTTTTGCATACCATTTTTATTGTTAGATGTCATTTCCATTAACACTATCTTCTTTGTTTCAAGTAAATTTTGAAATCTCAGGTGAAGGCATTTTTTTTAACTTACTCCTAGGGATGATGTTGAATTCAAAAAATAGTTGCTTCAATTGAAGGCAATCATACCATTTGGGTAAGTAGTGATGGGGTCAGTAAAGCTGAGACAATCCACCTTTAATCCAAAGTAAAAGTAGAATGATATGAGGTGACATGAGAACTTGCAACAACCAAATGATGAAACCCAGCCTCAAGTAGAAAAGTATATTCTCAAAGTACGAAGGAAAGGTATTTTTTGGGAAAACCAAAAAGAAGAAGGTAAAAACATATCTGGAAACTCTTACCCTTCTTTCATTTTCTGATTCCCCTCTCTTTTGATCTGAGTGATAGCAGGTTGATGAAGTGTTCATTTCTAGTATGGGACACTTTTAAAAAGGAATCTAAAATGCTTTAAAGCACTTCTTTTGCACCTTGATTTCTAGGCTTTGTAACTTCTGATTAAGATTGTACAGTTCAATTTTCATAAATTTTATTTATTAATTATAAAGGGTGTTGCTGTTTTTGGATGCATCCCATTACTCATGGTATGCTGTGTTCTTGTCACTTTTTTTTTTCTTAATTATAATGCAATATTTTCATTATTGATAAAAAAACAATAAATTATAAAGGAGAAAGTATCTAGAAGAATATCAGTGCTCCAGTTTTACAAGTAAAGGAGAAGATAAGTTGCTTGTAAAAGCAAGAGTTATCATTCAATCTTTTAAGTCTGTCCTATTCCTTTTTTTTTCTTCACACATCCAAACACATAAGGGGTTTCATAAAGACCGAAAAAGACAAAACAAGAGTATAAGGCCAGCCATTATTTTAACTCCAGTTCTATATAACATAAAGCCTGAAGCTTGATTGATGCAATTAAAATTCAGGATGTGAACATACATGGGCCAGCCTACTTTTACAGAGCCACAGTTGAACAGTGAAAGATTCAAAATTAATTACAAATGGTGAACAGTAAGTGGGTTTTATACCCACAAGTTAATTAAGCTAATTACATCAATAATCAACAATTAACACTCCTAATATCTAACACTCCCCCTCAAGCTGAGGCATAGATATCGATCATGCCCAGCTTGCAAAGAGAAGATCTCAGAAGAGAAGGACCAACAGGCTTGGTAAGAACATCTGCTGTTTGCTCTGAAGATGGCACAAAATGAGGAACTATAGCACCATACCGAACTTTCTCCCTAATAAAGTGAACATCTATCTCAATGTGTTTAGTTCTCTCATGTAGAACAGAATCAGATGCGATCAATATTGCTGACTTGTTATCACAGTATAGAAGTGAAGGTAACCGAACAGGAAAGCCAAGCTCTCCAAGGATAGAGTGAAGCCACATAATCTCACAAGTGCCCTGGGCCATAGCTATATACTCAGCTTCTGCAGAAGACCGGGAAACCACAGATTGCTTCTTACTTTTCCAGGGAATAAGATGATTCCCATAAAAGGAACAAATACCAGACGTGGATCTCCTATCGGTTTTAGACCCAGCATAGTCCGCATCAGAGAAATACGAGACATCGGAGGAAATGGTGGAATCATAAAAAAGACCAAGGCCTGGACAAGACTTAAGGTACCTCAAAATATGATAAACTGCATCCATATGAGCAGTCCGTGGTGCATGCATAAACTGACTCACCAAGCTTACAGCGAAGGCTAAATCAGGCCGGGTATTGGTCAAGTAGATAAGGCTCCCAACCAATCTCTGATAGATACGAGGATCGGGTAAAAGATCACCAGACTCAGCTGAAAGCTTGATATTAACATCCATAGGAGCAGATGCCGGTCTACATCCTGTCATCCCGGTATCACTCAAGAGATCTAAGACGTACTTCCGTTGAGAGAGGGAAATACCATGCTTTGATCTAGCAACTTCAATGCCCAGAAAATACTTCAGATTTCCCAAATCCTTAATGTCAAAAACTGAACTGAGGTCCTTCTTGACCTGAGTAATCCCACCATCATCATCTCCAGTCAAGATGATATCATCAACGTAGACAGATAAATATACACACTTTCCTTTAGGATTGCGCCGAAGAAAGCATGTATGATCATTATGACATCTCAAAAAACCCATGTTGAGAGCCACATCACTGAACCGAGCAAACCAAGCTTGGGGGGACTGCTTCAACCCATACAGCGATTTCTTCAGACAACAAACCATGCCGGCAAACTCCCCCTTAGCTCGAAAACCCGGAGGAGGATCCATGTAGATGACTTCATCGAGATCCCCATTTAAAAAGGCATTTTTAACATCCATCTGGTGGAGGGGCCAGGAGTGAGCGGTAGCAAGAGAAATCAAGAGCCGAACAGTGGTAAGTTTGGCGACGGGAGCAAATGTAGCAGTAAAGTCCTTGCCAGGCACCTGAGTAAAGCCCTTAGCAACAAGGCGGGCTTTAAAACGACTAACAGTCCCATCAGCATGGTGCTTGACACTAAACACCCATCGACAACCGACTGGTTTCTCCCCCTCAGGAAGAGGAACCAAGTCCCACGTGTGATTAGCCTGTAATGCCCTCATTTCCTCCTGCATAGCAGATGTCCAAACCGGACTACAAAGAGCCTCCCCAACTGATCGTGGAATGGAAATAGAGTCAACGGCCCCAAGAAAACCCTGAAAAGATGTAGATAAAGCACTATACGACATATGCCGCTCAATGGGATGGTTAGTGCTACAAGATAAGTTAAGACGATCAGGGGGCCGACGATCCCGGAGAGGGTTTCGTCGAGGGGAGGTAGAGGAGGAGGGAGAGAGAGTACCTTCATTTGTAGAGGAGATCGGTAAGGGGGGCCGAGGGCGACGGCTATACTGAAGAAGGGGAGGACCTGCAACAGAAGATAAGGTGTCCAGAGAAACAGTGCTAGTATTAGTAGGGGTATCAGCAGGAACACTAGTAGGCGGATCAAAAACAGGAAGAGGACAAGGTATGGATGGGCCACAGGAAGGAGGCGAGCTGCTCTGAACATCAAGGGAAGAGAAAAAAGGGGTAGACTCCCAGAAAGTGACATCAAGGGAGGTGATTAGATGCCCAGAGGAAGGGTCAAAACATCTATACCCTTTGGATTGGGAGGCATAACCCATAAAGACACAGTGGATGGATTTATCGTCAAGCTTTGTTCGAGAAGGATGCCGATCTTGAACAAAGCAGACACATCCAAAAACTCGAAGAGGAAGGAGAAACAAGGGTTTATCGGGCTGAAGAACACTAAGTGGAGAAGAATCTCCCAGAACTTTGCTAGGAACCCTGTTAATAAGGTAAGTGGCTGTAAGCACAGCCATATGCCAGAACGACTTGGGGACAGAAATTCCCCAAAGGAGACATCGGGTAACGTCCATAAGATGGCGGTTTTTGCGTTCAGCTACGCCATTTTGTTCAGGGGTATAAGGACAGGTGAGCTGTTGTAGAATGCCCAAGTTGGACAAGTGAGCTACAAGATCATTGGTGAGGTATTCCCCCCCATTGTCAGACCGAATACCCCGAACAATAGTGGAAAACTGAGTTTTAACCATAGTGAGAAACTGGCACAGAGTAGCAAAGACATCAGATTTTTTCTTAAGCAAATAAACCCAAGTACATCGAGAAAATCATCAATAAAAGTAACATAATACCGATGACCAGACCTAGCAGTAACGGGGGAGGGCCCCCAAACATCATAGTGGATTAAATCAAACATAGTGGGAGAGAGATGCATACGAGAAATATAAGGCTTTCGACAATGTTTCGAAAGTTCACACACATGACATTTAAAAGGAGATTGTTTGCAAGCAACAGACAGACTAGGAAACATTAAACAAAGATACTGAAAATTAACATGACCCAAACGAGCATGCCACAAAGGAATGTCATGGGCAGAAACAGAAAAAGGAAAATCAAACACAGGAGTAGTAGCAGCACGGCGAGCATAGTCAGGAGGCTGAGAAGGTGGTGGATCGCCAAAGTAGTATAGTCCATCACGCTCATACCCCTTGCCAAAAATCCTCTTCGAAGTCCGGTCCTGCAAGAAGCAACGATCAGGTAAGAAGATAACAGCACAATCAAGGGATTTTGCAAGACGACTAACAGATAAAAGATTAAAAGCAAATTTTGGGACATGAAAAACAGATGAAAGAGTGATATCTGATGAAAGTTTGACTGCGCCTTCACTACTAATCGTAGCAACGGACCCATCAGCTAAACGAACAGATCTATGAGTATGAGTCAATGGGGAAGAAAAAAAGGATAACTCACCTGTCATATGATCATTGGCACCGGAATCAAGAACCCAAGAGGGGGACTCAGAGCGAACGTGGAAGGCAGTGGGGATACCTGGTGGAGCCTGGTAATGATAGCTGGGCGATCTGGGCCTGAAGTGTTGCCACCTGAGCAGAGAGGGAAGGGGCAGGAGGCTCTGTGGTCTCGGCAACAGCAGCAGCTCTAGGAGGGAGGCCAGTCTTCTTTTGGAATTGAAGCTTCAACTCGGGGTGAAGTTTCCAGCAAGTTTCCTTAAGGTGTCCGGGGTTCCCACAATAGCGACAGGTCGACCGCCTTTTTCCAGAAGGACGAGTATTAGACGAACCTGCTGAGGTAGCAAAGGCCATCTGATCTGTAACCTCGCTAGTAGTAGGTATCGCAATAGGAGTGGAAATAAGGCGTCGACGCTCTTCCTGATCAATCATCGCAAATGCATCCATCAAAGATGGAACTGGAGTAGAGTTTAGAATCTGGGTGCGAAGATTCTCAAACTCGGGCTTAAGCCCCATAAGAAAAGCATAAGTATGAAGACGATCCAACTTCTGAACCGCCACAGAGGCCATCGTCCCAAAGTCACTGACGGGATCATACTGAGCCATCTCATCCCAACGAGTCTGTAAGTAGCCAAAAAACTGAGAGACAGTCAATCCAAGGCGCTCCTGAGTGGCACGAGCAACCTCCTGGTACAATTCAAAGTGCCGAACCTCATTCCGGGAATGAGCATACATCGCAGTCAAAGTAGTCCAAAGGCTAGCAACATTCTCATGATACATAAACATATTGAAGATATGTGGCTCCATAGAGCCATAGATCCAACTCAGAATGAGGCAGTTATCAATATCCCATTGATCTGCCTTAGGATCATCATCAGCGGGACGTGGAGCTTTTCCCAAAAGCCAAGCAGACTTACCTCGGCCACCAATAAACAATTTCAAGGACTGAGACCAAGCTGCAAAATTACGTCCATTCAACAGAACACTGGTAACTCTTCCACCAGTTAGAGGAGGTGCCAAATCCGAACGGGCACTAGATGATTCTGCCATGGAGAATCAAAGGAATAACTAGGGAAGAAAGAAAAAAAAACCCAACAACCCTTAGAGCATCAACAAGTCGCAGAGGACATCATGAAGGGAAGGGCCCTAGGTTTACTCTGAATAACATAGAGCCAAACCTAGGGCTACCAGGAAAAAGAGGAAGACCCTGCAATTTGATGCTCCAAAATGTCGAAGCGAGGTCGTGAAGGATCTGCGGGTAACAAGTTCCGGATGTCGCTGGGTCTTCCAGTGGCGGTGACTGTGAACTGTGCTGATAATATTGGAGCCAAAAATCTTTACATCATCTCCGTGAAAGGGATCAAGGGTCACCTGAATAGGCTGCTGTCGGCATGAACTGTTAAGAAGGGGAAGCCTGAACTACGGAAGAAGGTCATGCCTGTTGTCATTGTCAGGCAGTGGAAGCCATGGCGCCGAAAGGACGTGGTTTACATGAACTTCGAAGAGTCTGTGCGCGCGAGGAGGAAGGGTCTGCCCGTGCGCGAGAAGAGGGAAGGAAGGGCCTGCGCGCGCGAGGAGGAAGAGGACCTGCTCGCGCGTGAGGAGGAAGAGGACCTGCGCGCGCGAGGAGGAAGAAGACCTGTGCGCGCGCGAGGAAGAATAGGACCTGCGCGCGCGCGAGGAGGAAGGGCTGTGCGGCGGTGGCGGTGGCGACGGAGGTTGGTTTTTTGTTGTTGTTTGCTTTGATACCAAGTTGAACAGTGAAAGATTCAAAATTAATTACAAATGGTGAACAGTAAGTGGGTTTTATACCCACAAGTTAATTAAGCTAATTACATCAATAATCAACAATTAACACTCCTAATATCTAACAGCCACATGATCAAAGGGCTCCAGGGATGTGCTCCAAAATTTTTTTTTTATATTTTTTTACTCCATAGAATAAATTACACGAATCCCCCAAAGATCTTTTTTTGAAATAATACTACCCTATCTATAGAATTTGCTGTATGTATCATTTACCTGCCCTTGAATTCTGAAAAGTGAGGTAACACTTGTGAGTGAATATGATGAATTTCATTAGTTTAGGACCGTTTCTACCCTTATAGATTTAATGATTTACATAAATAAAATTTTATCCTCATTAGAAACGTTTTAACTTCATATTTTATGATTATATAAATTGAATTATCATTCCTCCTTTAAAGTTGAAAATCTAGAAGTTCTTTTACATGGATAAAAATATTTTTTATTTAAACAATTAATTTATCCCATTAATGGAGTTCAATAGAACAGATTAAAATCACTTGAAAAAATGGTGGTAAACATTACAACAACAAAACCTAGTGGAGTTAGTATTATTTTAAAAATATGAGAGTAAGTATCTGTAATTTGGCCAAACCTCAAAGGCGAATTCTATAATTTACCCTATTATGTATAAAGGAAAAAGAAAGGTAAAAAAAAAAAAAAAAAAGGCATGAGGGGTATGATAGTGACCCCATCAGCATTGTTTCTAACGGTTCTGCAATTAACATCATAAAGAGTGTATGAAGACAATCGATTATCATGCCCGAATTGAAAGTTGATATCACTAGAACTAAATTCACAGAGAAAACTAAGCATCTTTGAGTATGATTTGGGGAGCTTTTGTTGTCTTTGATGTGCTTCTTTTGTAGAAGCAAATGTATCAGCAGCCTACATGATGGTGTACCTCTGCATTAATGGGACCGTGAAGAGTGGGATGAAGGCATACTTGAGAAGACCAAGGTGGAAAATCATTAGATGGTGGTTTCAAATCAAAACCAAATCATAAATCAAACTAGAAAGCCATAGTAAATCGTCATGTGGTAAAAGGGTGAGTGATAGATTCCTCCTGGGTGGCACAGAGCAGAAAGGTGCTATAAAAGTGCATTAGAGATAACTGTGCTGCATTTTTGATATAAGGCTGAATATTCTTTGTTATCTAACTGAAGGCAAACAAAGAATAAGGAGGCGTGATTAAGGATTAATAAAACCAGTCTTTGGTAAAGTATTTCTCGAGGGTGGGTTAAATGCAAATACAAATGATATTTAATATAAAGCTAGGATTCAAATCTCTTTTAAGGGTGGGTCAAATGACAATATAAATGATACTTTATATAAAGCAAGGATTCAAATCTTCACTTTTGATACTTTATCGAGAGAATTATGTTTGCTCTCCTCTTTAAACTAACTGACAGTAGCTTCTCATTGTCTTCCTAACATGCCTGTGTCTACTATAGTTTCAGAGCCTGTTATTTACAGACAAGCTTATAGAGCTGCAGTTGAAGGTAAGCTTGGCACTCTCCAGGAGTTCTACAGCAGACATCCCACGGCTCCAGTAAATGCTTCTGGAGATACAGTCCTTCATGTACTTGCTCTCAACTGCCATGCTGAAGCTTTCCATGAGCTTATGGAGTTGTCATTACCAGACTATGGCCTAATGACAAAGAATTATAAAGGACATACTGCACTTCATGAAGCAGCAAGGGTTGGTTGTGTGGAGATTGCTAGAGAAATGGTATGCAAAGAGCAAAGCCTGGTTTCTGCTTGCAACCCACTAGGAGAGACACCTCTATACTGGGCTGCATTATTTGGACAGAAAAAGATGTTGCACTTTCTCAGAACTATCAATGGTAGTGCAAATTATTTAAGGAGATACGATGGCTGTACCATTCTTCATGCTGCTGTGATGGGAGAGTTCTATGGTATTTTTATCATTCTATTCATAGCTCTTATGTGTGTGTGTGTATGTTAATAATATTTTTGACGTCATTTTCATATGTAAAGATGGCTGATAACATATCAGCTGCTCTATTTGTTCTGCATAAACACACACACACACACACAGATTTTGGGGTCCAAGTTCTCTAAATAGTAATGGAGTTTCATTTTGCCATGGCGATTTGATGATGAATCAGGTCTATCTCTAGAGATAATGGCATTGTACCCTGATCTTGTTTTTGCTCGTAATGAGAGGGGCACTACAGCTCTTCATATATTAGCACAGTCACCTTTATCCTTCAGGAGTGGCACAGGATACACACATATAAACCTTGGATACTTTCCGATGGTCTCACTGCAAATGATTGCAATTGTAATATACTTATGTAAGTGCTTCTTGATTCGGTTTATCATATTTTTGATATTTCTCACCTTGATACTACTCTCTCTTTTCATTACTTGTAAGAATCAAGAAGAAAAATCTATGTGATTTATTCATTTTCTGAATTCATTAGGTATTCCTGTAATTGATTATGAACAAGAATCAGAGCATTTGAACCAATATCGAGGAAGTTTCCATCGGATAACGTGTTTGCAAGGTATGTTGAAAATTGAAATTGACAGCAGAGAGACAAATATGGGTTAAAGCCTCACAGGGGGACTAAATAAACAAATGAAACTGATTTTGAGATTTTTTAGCTTTACTGAAAGAGTGAGACTATCTCACTTATGGCTAACATATATGGCTATGGATATGGTCATGGATTCTAAAGCACATCATCTGACCTGAGCTGGGAGGTCATTCCTAATGTAATTAAGTATACCGTTCAACAGATGTGTACTGAGAATTTTTAAACCTGCTGACCTTTTCAAGCTTTATGATGTAATTATGATGTAAATGAAGCCAAATAATTTTCTACTCTCATTTGAGTATAAGATATTTTAAATTTTCGTTTTAGGGGCTATACAGGATAATTACTCAATTTTTGTGTTTCTTCTTGCAGGGATGATTAGAAGATTACTGAGAAGTAAGTATGACAACCACAATTATGGTGCTTCTTCATGATACAAATCGATTTGGAGAGTTTTCAGATTTTAACATAGTGATCTAAAGTATAAAGTATATGAAAAATTGAAAACTCATCTTCTGCAGGATTTCTATGGGTCAGAGAAATTTATGATGCAAAGCAAAAGCATAAATGTGCTGAGAAGTTAGCAAAACATTTAATTGGAAAAATGACTAACTGGAGTTATAACATGAATGCTGGAAGAAATCCTTCTCAAACATGGATTTCCAGTTCTTCAATCAATTTCTCATCTGAAAATAGAGATGAGGATCCCCTTTTGCTAGCAACAAAGCTTGGGATTGTGGAGATGGTAAAAAATATTCTTGATGAATTTCCTGAGGCTATTGATTTGGTCGATGAGAATGGCAAGAACATACTCCACTTAGCTCTGGAGCATCGAAAAGTAGGCGTTTTTGAGCTCTTGAAATCCAAGAAATTTCCTATTGCTAGAATGACTGCGGGGATCGATAAAGATGGGAACACTCCATTGCATCTTGCAGCAAAGTTGAGTGAACATCGACCAAGACACGTGCGGGGTGCACCACGACTCATGTCATGGGAGGTTTTATGGTTCAAGGTATTATCACTAATGCTGCTAAAATTACTGCTGACACTCCATATTACTAGTTCTGCATTCCATAGTGCTTAAAGCGTTTATTTTTAAGCAATCTATAATGCAGCCTTCTGAATCTGCAGAAATGTTGCTTTGGCATGAAGTCTCATTACCTCTGAACATATTTGGGTTTTCTTTTGCTTTTTCTTGCAGAGTGCACAACGAATATCACCACCACATCTAGTTCCACTCCTGAACTATTATGGTGAAACAGCAGAAGAATTGTTTGATCACACACACAAAAGTATGTTAAGAGAGGCTGAAATGCTAACCAAGGACACAGCAAGGACCTCCATTGTTATCTCTACCCTTCTTGCGACCCTGAGCTTCACCGCAGCCATAACAGTCCCTGGTGGTTATTCTGCTGGCACAGGCATTCCCGTTCTTTTCAAGAAAAAAGATTTCTCTAAATTCATGCTATGTGCATCATTATCCCTCTTTCTTTGCCTTGTCACTCTAGGCATGTCTGTTTCTGTCCAGTTATCGCGCTTCAGAAAAGAAGATTTTTACATTTCTTTGCCCTTGAGATACTTCATCACTGCCAACTCTCATTTTTATTCTGTAGTTTATCAAGTTGCAGCATATTCACTAGCATATATTCTCGATACAAATTCAGATATCCCTCCTTTACATTATGGGATTGGATTAGCAATCACCTTTGGTAGTTGCATTTTCATGATCTTTTTATACATAGACATAATGTACACAGTTGTTCGCTACTTCGTTGATGTATTCATACTCTTGTATCATTGTAATACATTTTTTCCTTGATACTGCAAAACTCGATGTATTCATACTCTTGTATCATTGTAATACATTTTTTCCTTGATACTGCAAAAAATGTCTTGGTTAATACATTTTATTTGTTGTGTTCAAGCTCAAATACTTAAAAAGCGTAAGTTCAATAACTTTCTCAATTTGTCTCCTCCATGGTAAAGAAAATAATAAGGAAGAGTTAATAACAGTTTTACAACTGAATCTTTGATTCTAATGACCCAATGCTGTGCATAATCCCCCATGAGTAAGCATGTTTTGACTCAATTGTCGATTACAATACTAATTGAAATTGTAAGTATATTAAAAGCTAAGAAACTAGAAATTAAAAAACAGCTGTCATATGTTAAAAATCATTTAGCAATGAGAGTTAAAAGTTCCAGCCGTCCAGGAAATTCATTGGAAATTTTGTGCAACTCAATTTGGCTTATCAGTCAAAGTCAGCTCAACCAAATTTTAATTTGGCTTACAGGATTTTAAATTATGGATAAAAATTTGAAGTGAAAAGGATATAGTATTAGCAAAGGTAGATAAAGAAAAAAAGAAGAGGCTGATGCATGTACAGCAGTACAGGTCACATCGTCTTTGATGCCAAGCAAAATGGTACATTAAAATCATGAAAAAAAAAGACTTTTCTGTCCCGACAAAGTATGCACTACATAGCTTGATGTAGCAGAAATTTTTCTGCCCAGGGAATGCCTCAACAGAAACCAAGACAGGATAAGTAGTGACATGTAGACATGACCAAGGTGTGAATATCTTGTTTGGGCAAAAATACCTTTTTCAAGGGAAGGTAAAAGACCAAGAAAAGAAAAAAATTCTGCCAAAAAAATATGCAGTAATGCCTTTAAACCATTCAAAGCAGGACATACTTTTACCACTCAAATCCAGAGGAATACTAGCATGTTTAATAGAGACTGCACTCTGTCTCAAGCTGTCCTGTACTTAGTAAAAAACCATTATTCTTCCTTTTGACCCAGTTCCACCCAGTCATAGAATGTGTTACATATCTTGACACCATTACAATAGGACATGTTTCCCCCTGGGTGTGTCTACATGCAGTTTTCTTTTTCTTTGTTTCTTTTATGTGTCCTAACTCTTAAGGATAGTATCCCTTGCTTATGTAGAAAAGGATGAAGAGAAAATATTAAAAAGATTCTGTAGTCCAAAGGATTTGTGAGTAACAAGTAAAGGATACTTTAAAGAGCATGAAGTTCCTTTACATTTGCCCAAATCCAATTCCATCTTTTGAGCAGATATTCTTTGCTTATCAGTTCAAGTTTACATCAGGCTATTTAAAACTACGCGTAGCAAAGGTGTAGTTCAGGCTTCGTTCTTCATAATATGGATGGATCCACATCTGATTCCACCATAGTTGTACACAGAGATGCTTACAGGGCAGCAGTTGAAGGGGAAGGGGACACCGTCTGTGAGTTCTACACCAGAGAGCCCACATCCCCAGTCAATGTGTTGGGTGACACAGTTCTTCATGTTCTTGCTCTCTACTGCCACTCGGAAATTGTCTGCAGGCTTCTGCAGTTGCCATTACCTGAACATGGTCTAATGACAAAGAATACTAAAGGAAACATTGCACTTCATGAGGCAGCTAGGTTTGGTTGTCTGAAGATTGCCAAGGCCATGGTCAGCAAAGAACCAGGTCTGGTTTTGGCCCGCAATCCACTTGGAGAGACACCATTATACTGTGCAGCGGCATCTGGACAAAAAGAAATGTTACAATTTCTTGCTTGCATAGATGGCAGTGAGAACGGGTTGAGAAGATATGATGGTCGCACCATTCTTCATGCTGCTGTAATGGGGGAATATTACAGTAAGTTTCCTTATCTTCAGCTTAACATTGAAAGTAATGTTTTCTTGGCAAGGATAGATAACAGTAAGCTGAAAATGCTGAATTGTGTTAATCAGGTCTGGCATTAATTATAATCAGGCAGTATCCATATCTTATTTTTGCACATAATGAGGCGGGGGCTACAGCTCTTCATATGTTAGCACAGTCACCTTCTTCTTTCAGGAGCGGCACTGTTTACACTAATGTAAACATAGGTTCTTCTATGTTTATCCCACGGCAAATGCTCGCGATTGTCATCTATTTATGTATGAGCTGCTTCATCTTTTTCTCATCATCATTGCCCTCATCCACATTGCTGTCTTCATCATCATCATTATGTTAATATTCTTATCCTTTTTGCTGCACTAAATTGAGTAAAAGTTTTATCCTACTGACAATTTGGAAGATTTATTGCTTCATCTTATGATTAGGTATTCCTTCAATTGTTTATGAGCAAATGTTAGAGAGTTCTGATGGAAATCCAGAGAGAGGCAGCTGCATATCAGGTGTACTTTGATGCTAATTACAACAGAACATAACTATGAACTTATATTACTAGGTTTAACTAAAAGGCTGCCAGGAAGTCATTCATGATCACTTGGCTGCTTCAAATTTTCCCTGATAACTAGCAACCTACCATTGGTTTGTTATCAAGGAAAATTTGAAGAGCTGCCAGGAAGTCATTCACGATCACTTATCTATTGATCCAATGGCTACCTACTTGGAGATTCACGAGCAACCTACCATTGGTTTGTTGTCAAGGAAAATTTGAAGCATGCAAGTGATTCTGAGTGACGTTATTCTTTTAGGTTGTCATTTATTCTTCTACTTCACACACACTCACACACACAAACACAACAGTAAGATTTTTAGCATGTCAATGTTTTATTTCATGGCAGTGAATTCAATATATTTCTCTTTCCACTGTTTCCAAAAAGCTTTGTTTTTTAAAACAAATGTTTATAAGTTTTCATTCCTATTGAAATGACCAATCATTTTCACAATTTCTTACAGGGAGGATCAGAAGAATTTTTAGATGTGAGTATGTATTTCTTTCAAAATTTGTAGGCATGACAACAATAAAAGTTAAAGGCATTAAGAAAACAACAATTTAGGTACTCAGAAGTTGAAAAACTTATCATTAGCTTTTTTGCAGGGTTTTCATGTATCCGAAAAATTGATGATGAAAAGCAAAAGCATAAGTCTGCATTGAAGTTGGCAGAACACATGATTGAAAAGAATGTTGAATGGAGATATAACATACATGATGGTGGAGACCCTTCTAGTAGTTGGATCTCAGGTCCTCAACAGAACAACACTATCTCATCTGGAAGGAGAAGAATTGAAGACCCCCTCTTGCTAGCTACAAAGCTTGGGATTGTTGAGATTGTTGAGAAAATTCTTGAAAAATTTCCTGAGGCTATTGAATTGCTTGACAGTGATGGCAAGAACATACTACACCTAGCAGCTGAGTATCGACAAGAGAGTGTTTTTAAGTTCTTGAAATCAAAAAATTTTCCTATAGTTAGGATGATTGGGGATGTTGACAAGGATGGGAACACACCTTTGCATCTTGCAGCAAGACTAGGAGACATTCAGCCTAGGCATGTGGTTGGAGCCCAGCAACAGATGCCATGGGAGTTGTTTTGGTTCAAGGTACCACCATTAATTTCACTACCACTATAATTATTGGTAATATTAGAACATAATCTTGCCTTTAGAATTCAGAATAGAACATGATACTGACTTGACAGATGCAATCACAAAGCTTTTATAGGCCTTACCATACAAGTTTCTCCCGTTAATTTTGATCTTGTAAGTATCTAAATCTGCATCTTGTTTGTTTTATTTTTGTGCAGAGAATGAAGCATGTCTCACAGCCAAATTTCTTTCCTTTAAAAAATTCTAATGGTAAAACAGCGAAAGAGTTGTTCAATGATACACATCGGGATCTGCAACATGAAGCAGAGAAGTGGTCTGATGATACAACAAATGCCTTCATGGTTATTTCAACTCTTATTGCAACTGTAGCCTTCACAGCAGCCTTTCAAGTCCCTGGAGGTTACTCATCAGACTCCGGCCTCCCTGTCCTTTACCAGAGCAAAGACTTCATGTTGTTCTTGTCATACGTGACAACTGCCTTGTTCTTCTCCCTAGTCACGTTCGGCGCATCCATTTCTGCTCATCTTTCTCGCTCTCAAAAGGATGACTTTTATTTCTCTTTACCCTGCAAATTTATTATTGCTGCTTCTGCTCTTTTCAATTCCGTGGTCTTTACAATTACATCATTTGCGCAAGCTATCATTCTGGAGACAAGTGGAGGAACTTCACCTGTTTATTACTCCCTCGGAATTATAGCCATCATAATTGCCTGCATATTGGGGAGCCTTATCTACATAGACACAATGTATCCAGTCACTCGTTATTTGATGGAAGTGTTCCTCCATTCAATATCTTATCATAGTCAGAAAAAAATTTAAAGAACTTCCTGCTTAGTATAGTTTTTTTCTGCGAAGAAAATGAATAATTAAAATTATTTTTATTTATCCAAACTGGTTGGTTTAAAATGAAGGCCTTCATTTCTTAACATGAGAAAGGTGACTTGTGTTGCACATATTGTCCCTTGTAATGTGCAAGAAATTAAGAAAACACCACCTTTGATATTCATGTCAAAGCTGAGTTGTATATTTTAGTCTTGGATCTGTGTTACTCTGTATTAAAATGTGGGAACAGAGAACTATATTGCATATACTATATTGTTTAGACAGTCAACACATCCAGATAATACTTAATGTTTTATTTACTGTTCATAGGTTCTGTTTTTCTTTTCTTTTTTTTTTTTCTCTTTCTTTCTTGTCAACACAATAAGAATCTAATGATACCTTCAGCAGGACCTTCTAATGGTCCTATTATCCTCTCGGCTAATTATGTTCCTTTCTGCAAATACTGGAAAAGCATAAAGCATATGAGAAACATTTTGTCACATGTCAATGAACAAGCGCATGAGATGAGAATAATTAATGGCAGCTCATTTTGCATTAAAGCATCAAATTGAACTATTGAAGAAACATCAAATTGAACTATTGAAGAAAATTGATAAGAAGGAATGCATGCAGATTAGAGTTGCTGCTTTGATGAGACAACAAATATCAACAATTAAAATAAGGTGCAAAATCTGCATAGCAAAAAATATTGAGAATGGTTGAATGTTTAAGGAAAAAAAAAGAATAAAAATTAAACATGACACTGAGTTTTGTATGCAATTTTTCCTGTCTTCAGTAATCAGGTCTTAGGTGTGTTTGAAAACCACAGAAAAAAGAAATACTGACTGAATCCTCTCAAGTTTGCTATTTAGAAATGACAAAATATCAGCCATTCCTGGTTTTAAAACCATTAATGCATGTCTGCAAGCATCCTCAATAGCTTAACCACATGGAAGCTGCAATTTCATTTTATTTCAGAAGCATGTAACACCAGTGTTCATATGCATAACAGTAGTTGTAGGAGATCTGGGACCCATTCTAACCGACCATTCATGTTGACTGCAAAATTTCTTTCCCATGAACTCAAGCATCCTCAGAAGTGAATTCCATCTTGATTCACAATATTCACTGGTCGCATAGGAATCAGTACAACTTTAGGATTTTCTCTCATATGGATTGTGTGCATGAATCACCTGCTTAACTTTTCAGTGGATTTGTTTGACACTCGTCCATAATCACAAAGTAATGGAAAAACACTTTCTGTCGGTGATGGTTGATACCTGTAAAGGTGGCAAAAAGTACCTTATGTCCAATTGACACTGCCTTAATTCAATTGTCATGATTGAATTGAATTGCATCTGCACCAGGCTTTCTTGTTGTAACATTATCCTCTGAGTCTTTTGCTAGAAAGTGACATACAGGAGTTCCTTTCTTTTGTCAATGTGATCTGAACTTGCACTGTTCTTTTCAGCATTGACCGCATATGTGCCTTGCAGGCTACCATTGGAGTTAGCTTCATCTTTAAATGCCTTATTCATTCAAATTTTTATGCAAAAGTTCTAAGCTAATCTTTGTCCAAGATCAATACTTTCTGGCTCTTCTCTCCATTGCTTTCTTTTTCCCTTTTTTTCTTCATTTTTTCCCTAATATTTGGCCATGAGATGGAATTGTCAAAACCTTCATTTGTGCTCTTGTGAGGGCTACCTCATACTTAAAACATTTTTGAAGCACTTATAATATTTGAAATCTTTTGCCCAAAATGTGAACCAAAAAAATGCTTCCCCAACCCTGTCCCTTCCTTTTTCCTGGTTTGTCAGGGCAGTCCTGTTTAAATAACACTGATATTCATACAATATCAAATTGGGAATTGCACTGACCTTTTGATTAAGGCTAACTAATCTTTACCAGCAACAGATGATCCGTTGCTAGTAAAGGAAAAGCACAGAGGAATAAAGTGCCTACCCATCCTTGTGAAGCTATGTATAAAGCAAGGACTCCTTTATAGCTTTAGTCTTTCATTTATACGGTTAAGAGACCAAGTTTCTTCTGCCCTTTAAACATCTAAGATTAGCTTCTCATTATCTTCCAAATATGGATGCGTCTACTACAGTCTCCACCTCTATTAGTTACAGATATGCTTATAGAGCTGCATTAGTAGGAAAGGGTGGCACCCTACGAGAATTCTATGCTAGAGAACCAACATCTCCAGTTAATGTTTCTGGAGACACAGTCCTTCATGTACTTGCTCTCAACTGTCATTCTGACACTTTCTGTGAGCTTATGGATTTGTCATTACCAGATTATGGCCTATTGGTGATGAACTATAAAGGAAACACTGCACTTCATGAAGCGGCTAGGACTGGTTGTGTGGAGATTGCCATAGCCATGATACGCAAAGAGCCAAACCTGGTCTCTGCTCGCAATCAGCTAGGAGAGACACCTCTGTACTGGGCTGCATTATTTGGTCAGAAAAAAATGTTACACTTTCTTGCTAATACTAATGGTGGCATGAATGAATTGAGGAGATATGGTGGCTGCACCATTCTTCATGCTGCTGTAATGGGGCAGTTTTATGGTATGTTTGTCTTGTCAATATGTTTGTTGTTTGTGTGTTTTTTTCCTGTCCGGAGAACAGGGTTCAATGTCAATAAATAACCATATGTTTTTCCTTTTAACATGACATTATGATGAATTAGGTCTAGCTCTTGAGATAATGGTGTTGTACCCAGATCTTGCTTACGCTCGTAATGAAAGGGGGACTACAGCTCTTCACATATTGGCACAGACACCTTCCTCCTTCAGGAGTGGCACAGCTTACACACATCTAAACCTAGGCTACTTTCCGATGATCCCTCTGCAAATGTTTGCAATTGTCATTTACTTATGTATGTGCTTCTTGAACTCTTTTTCATAGCATACAATCTTCATTGCTAGTATTTAAAGAATCATGAAGAGAAACCTGGCTGATCTATTAATTTCTGAATTAAATAGGTATTCCTGTAATTGCTTGTGAGCGAATGTCAGAGGATTCGAACCGAGGTCTAGGGAGTTGTCAAATGTTGCAGATTTTACGAGGTACTTGCAAATTCGACATCCATAGCATAAAGAAACTTTAAGATTTCATCTAAACAGATGAAGGTACTTGAGATCTTTCAATTTTCCTGGAAGATTGAGACTGCCTCAGTTGATCACCATCTTGGCATGATCATGGAGGCTAAAGAACATCACCTGACTTGATCCGCAAGCTCATTGTCAATTTAATTAAAATAATACCTTATAATATATAAGTGCTACAAGAATTTTAGACCTGCTAACCAGTTTGGAGATATTAGCTCCATGTCCACTTACATTCAAGATATTCTATGTAATTGAAAGCCGAAGCATACTTCTGATTATTTGGCTTGTATGATTTTATAACTCCCCACTTTGGTGGTAACTGACTTATGTTGATGATGTTGATACGATTTTGTAACTAACCACATTTCCGAGGCTCTAAGGGATAAAAGTTACTCTGTGAAGAAGCTTATATAACTCCCTGACTGTGATGTAAGACTGCAATTTCTCCTCCTCCTGGCCTCAAGGCAAAGCCTGTTGACTCAACTTGTGTTTGTCTTCTTGCAGGGATGATTAGACGATTAATTCAAAGTAAGTATATACCCAGTGAATATCATACAAATTTCAAATAACTGGAAGGGCAAGTCAAATAAAGATTTTGTCATGAAGAAATGAAACTCATCCTCTGCAGGATTTCCATGGCTAAGAGACATTGATTATACAAAGCAAAAGCATAACTGTGCAGTGAAATTAGCAAAGCATTTGATTGGAAAAATGATGAACTGGAACTATAACATAAATGATGGTGGTAATCCCTCTCGAACATGGACTTCTAGTCCTTTAACCAACCTAATATCTGAAAATAGAATCGAGGACCCCCTTCTGATGGCAACAAAGCTTGGGATTGTGGAGATAGTTGAAGCAATTATTCATGAATTTCCTGATGCTATGGAACTAGTCGACAAGAATGGCAAAAACGTACTCCACTTAGCACTAGAGCATCGAAAAGTAGGCCTTTTTGAGCTCCTCAAGTCCAACAAATTTCCCATAGCTAGAATGGCTGGGGAGGTAGACAAGGATGGGAACACCCCATTACATGCAGCAGCAAAGTTGGGTGATCATCGACCACGACATGTGCGGGGAGCACGAGAACTGATGTCCTGGGAGTTTTTCTGGTTCAAGGTACTATCTCTAGTACTACTACTAGTCTGAGTTCACCATTTCTTGATATTCATTCTTTTGAGCAATTCCAATTGCAGCCTTAGGTGTATGAACACACCCTCATTTATCTGTGTGTGTACTACATACCCTCTATGGTTATTCAGAAAGAAAAGCCTCTCTTCCACCCTATCCCTGAAAAACCTGTCAGCTATGCTGTTACTTGAATGCGGCACATTAACAGATGATATATTCATCCCATATGTCAATTACATGCTAATCAATTAATGAATTTATATCTGCAATCATTCATCTGAACATATTTTAATTGAATTCTGTTTTCCTTGCAGAGTGTTAAACAAGTCTCACCACCACATCTAATTCCACTTAAGAACTACGTTGGTCAAACAGCAGAAGAATTGTTTGATAACTCGCACAAGAATATGTTAAGAGATGCAGAAAATCAGACCAAGGGCATGATGAATGTTTCCATGCTTATCTCTACCCTTCTTGCCGCCATGAGCTTCATGGCAGTCATAACAGTCCCTGGTGGTTTCGCAACAGACACTGGCCTTCCTGTTCTTTTCAAGAAGAAAGATTTCTCTAAATTCATTATATACGCATCATTGGCCTTCTGCTTTTGCCTTCTCAATCTAGGTTTGTCTGTGACGATCCAGTTATCGCGCTTCAGAAAAGAAGATTTCTATATTTCGTTGCCTTTCAAATACCTCATCAACACCAACTTTCTATTCTACTCTGTGGTCTACATACTTACTGCATATTCACAAGCTTTCATCCTAGATACAAACACAGAAATCCCTCGTGTACAATATGGGATTGCTTTGGCTGCCGCTGTTGGTGTCTGTGGTTTCATGATTCTTCTCTACATAGATATAATGTATACTGTTGTACACTACTTTTTAGATGTCTTGTCAATCTCATATCATGTCAAGAACTCTGTTGCTTAACGCAGTTAAGTTATTCAGGGCTATTACTTCTGTGTTGTATTAATTACATTCTTCAAAATTCAAATATATAGATGTAACATTATTCTCTTAATTTTTGCTCATCTAAACAGTGTTTTGGAAACTTGATCAGATCAGCCATGAATTGGTACATCTCAACTGTTCAAATTAAGCCACAGTCCAGTTTGACTATAAAACAGTGTGAACTAGATAAACCGGATGAACCAGTGAAAACCAGGTGTGAACTGGAATAAGACCAGTTAGCCACCGAGACAAGATAATCCCTCATGAATTAAGGCATTTTAAGTCTATTACCAATGATGTCCTAATGATAGTTATAAGTATATAAAATTAAGAAAAGAAGAGAAACTAGTTGAACAACCCTGCAGTGTTAAAATCCTTTAACATTGAGTTGACCTGGCAGGTTACAAGTTAATTATTGCAACCATGTCAAATGTTTTCAGGCCGTTAGCCTACTAGAAGTTTAAATGACTCAAGTTAACTCTGACAGAGTTTCAAAAACAAGTTATAAGATCATGTTTAAATCTAATATATCAGAGTTAATTCATCCAAATTCTTTAAGTCAACCATTGTCAATCTTGTAACTCAGCCAAGTTGTCATAAACCATCAGCCTACTTGCATTACAAATTATTTGAGTCAATCCAACTGAGTTTCAAGTTGGCTCATAGAGTTCTAATAGCATGAATAATAATTTGTATGTTTGAGTGAAAAAGATACTAAATTCAAAAAAGTTGGAAAAATATCTGATGCTTGTGCAGAACATATCATCCTTGATGCTAAGCAAAATAGGACAGGGAACCCTTGGAACCTGGACGGAGTTATATTTCCAGGTCAAAAGGGAATAACAATGGCCCTTAACTAAGTAAAGTCTCCATCAAACATGCCAATATTCCTCTGGACTTCTCTTTTTTCTGTTTTGGCAGATTAAAGATCTGCTAGCTAATAAATTATAACATACAGTTTTCTTTTTCTTTCTGCCTCTCCACTTTTGTCAGATTTGTTATAGCCACTAAAGATTATATTCTTTGCTTGCATAGAAAAAGAAATACAAAAGGATAAGTTCTAAACTAATGAGTATATAATCACTTAAAAAGTAGTGCTCTATAGCACAAAGGTTTTGTGAGCAACAAGCAAAGGTTACTTTTAATAATATTAAATTCTCTTCATATTCCCAAATGCAACCCATCTTTTGACACCATATATTCATAGCTCATCAGTTCAAAGTGTACATTGTGCTTGTTAAAAATTAAAACTACATGTAGCAAAGATTTCCTTCAGGCCTTCTTAATATGGCTGCATCCACAGCAGACTCCACCATAGCTATATACAGAGCGGCTTACAGGGCAGCAGTTGAAGGGGAGGGGGACACTGTCTGTGAGTTTTACACCAGAGATCCCACATCCGCAGTCAATGTCATGGGCGACACAGTTCTTCATGTTCTAGCTCTCTATTGCCAGTCTGAAATTGTCCACAGCCTTCTTCGGTTACCATTGCATGAAGATGGTCTGACGACAAAGAACACTAAAGGAAACATTGCACTTCATGAGGCAGCCAGGGTTGGTTGTGTGAAGACTGCCGAGGCCATGGTCAGCAAAGAGCCGGGTCTGGTCTCAACTCGCAATCTGCTTGGAGAGACGCCTGTATACTGGGCTGCAGCATTTGGACAGAACAACATGTTACTCTTTCTTGCTAGCATAAATGGCAGTGAGAACGGGTTGAGGAGAAATGATGGCTGCACCATTCTTCATGCTGCTGTAACGGGGGAATACTACAGTAAGTTTATGTATCTCCAGCTTCATTCAAATTTGACTGCAATACCTAATCATAAATTTCCCAGGTAATGACAAATAACTGGACTAGAGATTATCAGGTCTGGCCCTAGAGATTATCAGGCTGTATCCAGATCTTCTTTTTTCTCGTAACGAAATGGGGACTACAGCTTTTCATATATTAGCAGAGTCACCTTCCTCCTTCAGGAGTGGCACAGCTTACACTTGCAGAAACTTAGGCTCCTCCATGTTCATCCCACGGCAAATGCTTGCAATTATCATCTACTTGTGTATGAGTCCCTTCCTCTTCTTATCATCGTTATCATCCTTCTTATTGTTATCTATCATTATTACTACTGTCAGTATGATAAGTTCTGGTACAATGAGGAAAAAGCTGAATCTCTAGAGACAATTAGAAGACTTATTTCTGCTTCAACTTGTGAACAGGTCTTCCTCCAATTACATCTAATGGATATCCAGGGATACGCAACTCCATATCAGGTATCGATTAGAACAGAAAATACGTATAAACATAGAGTTAATAGGTTTCCCTAGATGAATGGCCATGAAGGTCATATCAGAATCACTTGGCTGCTTTGACTTCCCTTGGTGCGTAGCCATTGGTCAATCTGAGCATGGACCTCTTGATTCAATCAAAAAAAAATTTCTTTTATTTTTGTTCTTTCTACTTATATTATATATCATATTATCTGCTAACTCCACTCGCTGATTCACCGATACACAACTGCACAATAATTGTAGCATGTTGATCTTTCTAGTGATAAGATAGTGAATTCAATATCTTTCAATCAAATATCAGTTTCATAAAAAAAAAAAAACTCATTATTCAAAATAAAGGTGTAAAAATCTTTGTTCCTGTTGAGTTAATCCAACTTCTTTCAATTTCTTACAGGGTGTATCAGAAGATTCATTAGATGTGAGTATGAAGCTCATTCATTTTTCATGATCAAGAATTACAGATGTTAAGAAGACAACTACTTAGGTGCTTACGACATTTAAAAAATAATTCTGCAGGGTTCTCATGTGTTCGAAAAATTGATGATGTTAAGCAGAAGCATAACTGTGCACTGAAGTTGGCAAAATGTATGATTGAAAATAATGTTGAATGCACTTATAACATACATGAAGGGGGTGATCCCTCTTGCAGTTGGATCTCAGGTCCTCCACTGAATAACAACACTCTCTTACCTGGAAGGAGTAGAATTGAAGACCCTCTCTTGTTAGCTACAAAGCTTGGAATTGTTGAGCTTGTTGAGAAAATTCTTGAAGAATTTCCAGATGCTATTGAATTGCTTGATGGCAATGGCAAGAACTTGGTACATCTAGCGGCTGAGTATAGACAGGAAATAATTTTTAAGTTCCTAATGAAAAACTTTCCTATTGTTAGGATGATTGGGGGTATTGACAAGGATGGGAACACACCTTTGCATCTTGCTGCAAAACTAGGAGACATTCAACCTCGACATGTGGTTGGAGCTCAACAACAGATGCCTTGGGAGTTGTTTTGGTTCAAGGTACCATCACGAATGTAGCTACCACCATATCTGGTAGTTAAATTTAAACATAATCTTTAAAACTTCAAAAATAGTAAGAGATATTGTTATACAAATGTCATTTCATACTTTTGTAGGCCGTAATATCTAATATTGCATCAAGTTTAATCTTTAGAATATTTGATCATGTACCTCGATTATTTTGTTCTGGTGCAGAGTATAAAACGTGTCTCACCACCAAATTTCTTCCCTATAAAAAATTCTAAAGGAAAAACAGCAGAACAGTTGTTCAATGATACACACCAGAATCTGCAAAAACAAGCAGAGAAGTGGTCTGATGATACAACAAACTCCTTCACGGTTGTCTCAACCCTCATTTCAACCATCACCTTGGCAGCAGCCTTTACAGTTCCAGGAGGTTACTCCCAAGACTCTGGCCTCCCTGTCCTTGGCCAGAACAAAGATTTCATGATGTTCTTGTCATACATATCAGCTGCCCAGTTTTGCTCCGTATTGACATTAGGCATGTCCATCTCGGCTCACTTGTCTCGCTTCCAAAAGGATGATTTTTATGTCTCATTACCCTGCAAATTCCTTCTTGCTACTTCTTCACTTTTCTATTCTGTGGTTTATATGATAACGTCATTTACAGAAGGGGTCATTCTGGAGACAAGTGGAAGAATTTCACCAGGATATTATTTCATTGGATCCATAGCCATCATATCTTCCAGCATTATGCTGAGCCTTATCTACATAGACACGATGTACCCGGTTGCTCGTTACTTGACAGATGTTTTTCTCCATTCAATATCTAATCATGGTCAGGAATTGTAAGGAACTTACTATTTTAGAATGGTTTCGTTTAGAAAATGAAATATTGAAGATGAATTTCCTTGTTTCAACTGGTTTCTTTACATTAAGGCCTTAAACTTAGACTTGGGAATCATTAATCTCAACTAGAAGTGGTTTCTTGAAGATAGTTGAAGCCTCTTATAATGTGCAAAAAAACACAAAAATACTCTCTGATATTCATTTTCAAGCTGGGAGTGTGTAGGGAATACTTTTAGCAGGGGTTGTGCTCATTTCAACGTGACAATAGAGACTTGTATTGAACCTAAGCATTAAATTGAAGCAAATCCAGCAGCAAGAAAACATGAAGATAAGAATTGATGCTCTAATTTGACAATAACAATTGGAAAATAAGACAGATGGCAATTGCAGACAAAAATGTAGATAACATTTGGATGTTGAAACTTGAAACAAATCAAACTTGGCACAGGATCATATACATTTTGTCCTGTACACTTTGTTCTGTATCTAGCAGTCAGATTCTAGGTGTATTTTGACATATCCATGCAGGTCTACATGTCATTTTAAAAAACTCAACAATATAGAACCTGAAATTTGCTTTCATTTTGTAAGCATGTAACACGACAATGGTCTGCACTGATTGCAAAACCTAATTCACGGCAATTTTTTTTCTCAAATCACCATACATTCAAGAGTTCTATTCTTTGTGGAATTTTGAGAACTTTTTCCTTGAATAATGAGCTTCGGAATGATTTTCAGTTGTTTTTTTTTTTTGACTTGGAGAATCATAAATTGATTTGCAATGCTCTTTTGCTTCCTATTCTATCGACAAGTGATGTTTACACTGCATGATGAACAAAAATGGTTTCAGAAGAGATGCATTGATCAAAGAAAGAGTTTGCAGTTTCGTACTTTGGTGCAATAGTCACTACTTCAATAAGCGTGTTTTGTAGCAAAGCAGAGACAAGGTCTGTCATGACCACATCAATGAAGCAGCTATAAGCCATCCTTGATGTTGTCTCAACTAAGAGTTGAATACTCCATACTCTCTAGTCTTATAAGTCAGGCTCAGATTTATTCATGATAAAGTTGAATTGCATCCGCACCAAGCTTTCTTGGTCTAAGAATAACACACTTTAAGTCCTCCTTTAAAGAGACATAATTAAAGTTGCTGATTTTCGTCTGTCAACAGGCTCTGAAATTGTACTGGTTTTTGCCCTGTTTGGTTGCCAAATATGCATTTTCTTTTTAGAGATAAAGAAATGTAATATCTCCTGGTTAGACATAGGGTCCTGCATCCAATCTCAATTCATATGTCTCTCTTTTGGGTCTTCACTGCAATATGTGCCTTGCAGCCTACCCCTTGCATCTTTCAATAATGCCTAACTTGTTGAAACTGGATTTTGGCCAAGGAAAGACCCCCTTCTGAACCACAAACAGATAAGCAATGAGGCAATTTTTCTTTGGAAGGTGATAAGCAATGAGACATGTTCACAAATTGGAGGTTTTGGAAACTAAAACCATTATTATTGACAATTTACTTCTTTTAGAAAATAACATCTCTCCTATAAGAATCTTTCAATATAGGTACGTATTCAAAAGAGTCTGCCTCAACGTCTGTGGATAATGAAATACCAAGAAACTGCTCTCATCCAGAGACACCCATTGCTGATAATTCCGTGCCGATATGATATCCAGTGAAAAAGGGTGATAAATATAATTTTTTGGTTCATGGGTTTGAAGAAAGAAGAAGCAGTTACAAGAATTAAAACATGCAGAGACCAATTTTAAGGAGAAAAAAACTAGAATCATGTTCATATGACATTCACCAGGAGATAAAGAATTAGGTGCATTTGTAGATCAGCGATCTAGCCAGAGAAAATTCAAAAATCCTTTTTTTTTTCTCTCTCTAACATTGGAAGCACAGAAACTGCATCCTCAAGGTTACTGGGATTTCACAGAACAAATATAAAGTAGGAGTTTTGGGCTTGCCTTTGAAGATGGTAGTAGGACCATCTTGTAGTTCACTAAACAGAAAAACGACAAAAAAAGAAAAAAAAAACGTCTTTTGCTGCCAGTAAAGAAAGATGAGAACTGTTTTTAGTAGTTTATTAGAGAAGTTACTGGAACTCCACATCTACGAACACTTAAAGGAAATTCAAAGCCATCTGAAGATTCATGACTTCAGTTTATTTTATTCACAGGCCAGATGCCAAATCCAGATCCAATTCCTTCAAACCCAGAAAAGAAAAAAGGAAAAATAAAATAATAGAAAGATAAATAAAAGTTTAAAGTGAAAACTTATTAAATTACCAGAAATACCTAATTAGTTGCAGACAAACTCAAGGAACAGAGAAAGGTATTTCCCTCGTTAATGGGCTGAATCTCCACCATAACCGAAAACCCTTTTCAAATTCCATCTCTGCTACTTATATTATTTGAAAAAAAAAGAATTGTTAAAAAGAATAACCATAATTTCGAATGGAACCACAAAGCAAAAGCCATCATTATATATATAAAAAAAAGAAGCAATTAACACAACAGGGATGACTTACCCACTCAAATTTGAATTCACCAAAGAACCACGCAGAACTAAACAAGAATTAAAGTATCATCTGGGATTTCGAGATGGCATTGGCAAAGGACGAGAATCCATTCTTGCACTCCATTATGTACCTTCTTCTTTAATCCCTGCCATATTTTTACTGTTATTTTTTCTCATTTTAATATGGGCATTCGGCAAAATTCTACCAGAAGCCTAGCCTGTTCAGAGCCCTTGTGACAATAGATTTGGAAGGGAACCCAACCTTCATAAGAGAGAAAAAAAGAAAAAAATGGAAAGTGGTTTTCAAATTCATCCCATTTGAAGGATTAGCATTTCATACGTATCTTGACAAATTAGAGAATTTCAAGATCTCAAATTTTAAAATATATAATGACTGGAAAGGAGTTTATTTTATATTATATATTTTTTGGGGAAGGTGGGCTCAAATTTGATCAGAAATGATGAAAAATATTTTACTAAAATATATTTTAAGATTTTTTAGTGCTTGATTGAAATTGTACTGCTCTGTAGCTGATTGCAGAATCCATTAGTCCTGTAGGTCATTGTTTCTTATCCAACCTAAATGAGGGTTCTGCGATTAACATGATAAAAAGTGTATTATGTTATGACAACTGTTTATCATGCCCAACTAAACATGTTTGAGTATGATTTGGGGAGCTTTGGTTGTCTTCTTTGATGTACTTCTTATTTAGTGGAAGCAAATGGATCAGCAGCCTACATGATGGTGTAGCTCTACACTAATGGGACCGTGAAGAGTGGGTAACATGAGAGTGGGATGAAGGCATAATTGAGATGATCAAGGTGGAAATCATTAGATGGTGGTTGCAAATCAAAACCAAAATCATAAATCAAACAAAAAAGCCCTAGTAAATCGTCATGTGGTAAAAGGGTGAGTGATAGATTCTTCCTGGGTGGCACAGAGCAGAAAGGTGCTATAATAGTGAATAGAGATAACAGTGCAGCCTTTTTGATAAAGGCTGAATGCTCTTTGTTATCTAACTGAAGGCACACAAGGAATAAGAAGGTGTGAATAAGGATTAACAAAACCAGCATTTGGTAACAGTATTTCTTGAGGTTGGGTTAAATGCAAATAAAAATGATATTTAATATAAAGCAAGGATTCAAATCTCTTTTAAGGGTGGGTTAAATGACAATACACATGATATTTTATATAAACCAAGGATTCAAATCTTCACTCTTGATACTTTAAAGAGAGACTTAAGTTTTCTCTCCTCTTTAAACTAACTAAGAGTAGCTTCTCATTGTCTTCCAAACATGCCTGTGTCTACTATAGTTTCAAACCCTGTTATTTACAGACAAGCTTATAGAGCTGCAGTTGAAGGTAAGCTTGGAACTCTCCAGGAGTTCTACAGTAGACATCCCACGGCTCCAGTAAATGTTTCCGGAGACACAGTCCTTCATGTACTTACTCTCAACTACCATGTTGAAGCTTTCCATGAGCTTATGGAGTTGTCATTACCAGACTATGGCCTAATGACAAAGAATTATAATGGAAACACAGCCCTTCATGAAGCAGCAAGGGTTGGTTGTGTGGAGATTGCTAGAGAAATGGTATGCAAGGAGCAAAGCATGGTTTCTGCTTGCAACCCACTAGGAGAGACACCTCTATACTGGTCTGCATTATTTGGACAGAAAAAGATGTGGCACTTTCTAACAACTATCAACGGTAATGCGAATTATTTAAGGAGATATGATGGCTGTACCATTCTTCATGCTGCCATGATGGGAGAGTTCTATGGTATTTCTATCATTCTATTCATAGCTCTTGTGTGTGCGTGTGTGTGTTAATAACATTCTTAACGTCATTTTCATATGTAAAAATGGCAGCTAACATATCAGCTGCTCTATTTATTCTGCCTAAATACACAAAAAAAAGTAGATTTTGTGGTCCAACTTCTCTAAATAGTCATGGAGTTTCATTTTGCCATGGCAATTTGATGATGAATCAGGTCTATCTCTAGAGATAATGGTGTTGTACCCTGATCTTGTTTTCGCTCGTAATGAGAGGGGCACTACAGCTCTTCATATATTAGCACAGTCACCTTCATCCTTCAGGAGTGGCACAGGATACACACATATAAACTTAGGATACTTTCCGATGGTCTCACTGCAAATGATTGCAATTGTAATCTACTTATGTAAGTGCTTCTTGAATCTCTTTATCATATTCTTGATATTTTTCACTATGATACAGAGTACTCTCTTTTCATTACTTGTAAGAATCAAGAAGAAAAATCTGTGTGATTTCTCATTTTCTGAATTTAATAGGTATTCCTGGAATTGATTATGAGCAAGAATCAGAGCATTTGCACGGTTTGCACCAATATCTAGGAAGTTTCCAGCGGACAACGTGTTTGCAAGGTATGTGGAAAATTGAAATTGACAGCAGAGAGACAAATTTGGGTTACAGTCTCACAGGGGGACTAAATAAACAAATGAAACTGATTTTGAGAATTTTTTGGCTTTACCAAAAGAGTGAGACTGTCTAACTTATGGCTAACATATATGGTTATGGTCATGGAGGCTAAAGCACATCATCTGACCTGAGCTGGGAGGCCATTCCTAATCTAATTAGATATGCCTTTCAATAAATGCGTACTGAGAATTTTTAGACCTGCTGACCTATTCAAGCTTTTCGATGTAAATGAAGCCAAATAATTTTCTACTCTCATTTGAGTATAAGTTGTTTTAAAATTTTCATTTCAGGGGCTATACAGGATTATTACTCAATTTTTGTGTTTCTTCTTACAGGGATGATTAGAAGATTACTGAAAAGTAAGTATGACAATCACAATTATGGTGATTCTTTGAGATACAAATCGATTTGGAGAGTTTTCAGATTTTAACATAGTGATCTAAAGTATAAAGCATATGAAAAATTGAAAACTCATCTTCTGCAGGATTTCTATGGGTCAGAGAAATTTATGATGCAAAGCAAAAGCATAAATTTGCTGAGAAGTTAGCAAAACATTTAATTGGAAAAAGGACTAACTGGAGTTATAACATGAATGCTGGAAGAAATCCTTCCCAAACATGGATTTCCAGTTCTTCAACCAATTTCTTATCTGAAAATAGAGATGAGGATCCCCTTTTGCTAGCAGCAAAGCTTGGGATTGTGGAGATGGTAAAAAATATTCTTGATGAATTTCCTGAGGCTATTGAGTTGGTCGATGAGAATGGCAAGAACATACTCCACTTAGCACTGGAGCATCGAAAAGTAGGCGTTTTTGAGCTCTTGAAATCCAAGAAATTTCCTATTGCTAGAATGTCTGTGGGGATCGATAAAGATGGGAACACTCCATTGCATCTTGCAGCAAAGTTGGGTGAATATCGACCAAGACACGTGCGGGGTGCACGACGACTCATGTCATGGGAGGTTTTATGGTTCAAGGTATTATCACTAATGCTGCTAAAATTACTGCCTAAATATTACTAGTTCTGCATTCTATAGCTCTCAAAGCTTTTGTTTTTAAGCAATCTATAATGCAGCCTTCTGAATCTGCAGAAATGTTACTTTGGCCTAAAGTCTCATTACCTCTGAACATATTTGGGTTTTCTTTTGCTTTTTCTTGCAGAGTGCAAAACAAATATCACCACCACATCTAGTTCCACTCCTGAACTATTATGGTGAAACAGCAGAAGAATTGTTTGATCACACACACAAAACTATGTTAAGAGAGGCTGAAATGCTAAGCAAGGACACAGCAAGGATCTCCATTGTTATCTCTACCCTTCTTGCCACCCTGAGCTTCACCACAGCCATAACAGTCCCTGGTGGTTATTCTGCAGACACAGGCATTCCCGTTCTTTTCAAGAAGAAAGATTTCTCTAAATTCATGCTTTGTGCATCATTATCCCTCTTTCTTTGCCTTGTCACTCTAGGCATGTCTGTGTCTGTCCAGTTATCACGCTTCAGAAAAGAAGATTTTTACATTTCTTTGCCCTTGAGATCCTTCATCACCATCAACTCTCATTTTTACTCCGTAATTTATCAAGTTGCAGCATATTCACTAGCATATATGCTCGATACAAATTCAGATATCCCTCCTTTACATTATGGGATTGCATTAGCGATCACCTTTAGTTATTTCATTTTCATGATCATTTTTTACATAGACATAATGTACACAGTTGTTCGCTACTTCATTGATGTATTCATACTCTCGTATCGTTGTAATACATTTTTTCCTTGATATTGTAAAACATTTCTTGGTTAATACATTTTCTTTGTTGTTTTCAATCTCAAATACTTATAATGCGTAAGTTCAATAAATTTCTCTATTTTTCTCCTCCTTGGGAAATAAAAGAATAAGGAAGAGTTAATAACAGTTTTACAACTGAATCTTTGATTCTAATGACCATTGGCTGTGCATAATCCCCCATGAGTAAACATGTTTTGACTCAATTGTCGATCACAATACTAATTGAAATTGTAAGAATATTAAAAGCTAAGAAACTAGAAATTTAAAAAACAGCCTCATGCAGTTGATTTTAAACAAGGAACATGAGAGCTGATTTTAGGCAATATGCGAGTGCTCGATAGGACGCCTAAACGTTGATTTAGGGCACCAATGAATTGAAAACCTAGAAAGCCAACGCCCGATAGGTAGCTTGAATGCTATATTGAGAGCCCATACACTAATTTTCATAATTTGAGGTTTTGACCTAGTTTTCGATTTTAAACTGATTTTTGGAGAATTCCAACTCATGTATCAACTATATTAGGGTATTTTAAGAGTATTTGCACTAGCCAAAAAATTAATTGGATTTTGATAAGGATTTTGGGTACATTCTACTAAAACAACTCCTATTTTAGGACTTTGGATAAACATGTGGAATTCTCTTAACTTGTGAAACATTAATTGGTCTCAACGCTTGTGTTTACACTATTGGAGTATGTTTTAAGTTCCAGAATGATTTAAATTGTATTGGAATATGAATTGAGTAGTTTGACTATGTAATTGGCTTATGATATAAAGAAATGGAATGAATGGTTACTTGATTGAACACGTATGTGTCTCCTCGTATGGGGGTTGCTTTTGACATTTATATGTGTCAATGTATGTGGCTATTTCGTGGCGTATGTCTTACATTTTTGCATATGCGGATATTATTTGACATGGATGTGTCTTCACGGATGTGGATTGGTTTGTCATGGATGTGACCTCGCGTATGTGACTATTTGGACGGATGTCCCTGGCTTGTGTATTAGACCTTCTATTCGTGGAAGCGGGATGGGAGTGTTCTTGCGGCATAGTCTTCCACTCGAGGGGTCGGGGTGAGCATATGCTTGCGGCTATGTCTTCAACCCATGGAATTGGGGTAAGGATATTACTCATGGCTTTTGTCTTCTACCCATGGAATTGGGATGAGTCTAAATATTTTGCTTACATTCTAACTCACTTCGGGATCGATTGAGTACTTCTGTTTAGCGTTGAGTAACCTGACTGATATTAGCTGGCCCGCTTGTAATTCGGTTAGGTAGCATATTGGTAGTTTGGTTGTATTTTGCTATACATGCTAACTCATTTCGGGATTGGTTGAGTATTTCTGTTTATTATTGAATAGCTTGAATGGTATAGGTTGGCTCACTTGTAATTCGGTTAGGTTGGATTTAGCAATATGGGTGTACTTCCTCAATATGTGTACTCAGTGGGAAGAGTGTGATGATAATAGGATTTTGGTGATATTTGTGTATATTGTTGATTACTTACCTATGTGATTTTGGGTTGAGATGGATATTGGTATATTTGGACACGTAGTGACATTATTACTTGAATTGTATAAGGGTTTCATGATTATAATTGTGATATGGTTGTGTTATTATGATTCTCCTTTGGTTTTGTGTTCTTGGTTTTAGAATCTTGTTTTATTTGTCGAGCTTGCTTTCTTTAGATTATAAACATACTATTTTCCTTGCATGGCTACTTTCTGAGATTTTATATCTCAAATCGTTTTATTGGTTTTGTTTTCAGATCTTCCTGGTGAGAACGTATTAGTTGGGTTAGAGCTGTTGGGTTGATTCATTTGGGTGTCAAAGAGAAGACTACCTTGCCATGTAGGATTTAGGTTTTGGATTCAAAGAAGTATAATGAATTTGTTTTATTAGTTGGATTTGCAAACTTGTAGATGATATTTATTACCAGACTTTCAGTTTTAAACATGATGTTATTAGATTAGATATTTTTATTCTATTTATACTTTAATTAAGACTTAGATTGATAGCGCAGTTTGTTTTATCTTCTATCTTTATACATCTTTCTTAATTGTTTTGTTATCATTCAAGTAATGCCTTGATCTATGAAAAAAGAAGAAGAAAAAACAACACATGGATCTAGGGCATTACATTGCCATAGCCATGATATGCAAAGAGCTAAACCTGGTCTCTGCTCGCAATCTGCTAGGAGAGACACCTCTATTCTGGGCTGCATTATTTGGTTAGAAGAAAATTTTACACTTTTTTGCTAATACTAATGGTGGAATGAATGAATTAAGGAGATATGATGGCTGCACCATTCTTCATGTTGCTGTAATGGGGCAGTTTTATGATATGTTTGTCTTCTCAGTATGTTTGTTGTGTGTGTGTTTGTTTCTTTTCCTTCTTCTTTTTTTTTTTTCTCTTTTTCATTTTCTTCCTCTCCAGAGAACAGGGTTCAATGTCAACAAAATAACCATACGGTTTTCCTTTTAACATGGCATTATGATGAATTAGGTCTAGCTCTTGATATAATGGTGTTGTACCCAGATCTTGCTTTCGCTCGTAATGAAAGGGGGACTACAGCTCTTCACATTTTGGCACAGTCACCTTCCTCCTTCAAGAGTGGCACAGCTTACACACATCTAAACCTAGGCTACATTCCAATGATCCCTCTGCAAATGTTTGCAATTGTCATTTATTTATGTATGTGCTTCTTGAATCTCTTCTTCAGAGCATACAATCTTCACTACTAGTATTTAAAGAATCAAGAAGAGAAACCTGGCTGATCTATTAATTTCTGAATTAAAAAGGTCTTCCTGTAATTGCTTGTGAGCAAATGTCAGAGGATTCGAACCGAGTTCTAGGGAGTTGTCAACTGTTGCAGAATCTTCAAGGTACTTGCAAATTCGACATCCATAGCATAAAGAAACTTTAAGATTAGAAATTTCTAGGAATGATCTAAACAGATGAAGGTACTCTTGAGATCTTTGAATTTTCCTGGAAGATTGAGACCGCCTCAGTTGTATCATATCTTAGCATGATCATGGAGGCTAAAGAACATAACCTGACTTGATCTGACGCTCATTGTCAATTTAATTAAAATAATACCTTCTAATATATAAGTACTACAAGAATTTTAGACCTGCTAACCAGTTTGGAGATATCAGCTCCATGTCCACTTACATTCAAGCTATTCTATGTAAATGAAAGCCAAAGCATACTTCTGATTTTTTGGGTTGTATGATTTTATAGACTCCCCAATTTGTTGGGAACTGACTTACGTTGATGATGATGATACTATTTTATAATTAATGACATTTCTGAGGCTCTAAGGGATAAAAGTTACTCTGTGAAGAAGCTTATATAACTGTCTGTAATGTAGGACTGCAATTTCTCCTCCTCCTGCTGGCCTCAAGGCAAAGCCTGTTGACTCAACTTGTGTTTATCTTCTTGCAGAGATGCTTAGATGACTAATTCAAAGTAAGTATATACCCAGTGAATATTATACAAATTTCAACAATTCAAATAAGGATTTTGGCATGAAGAAATGAAACTCATCCTCTGCAGGAATTTCCTGGCTTAGAGACATTGATGACACAACGCAGAAGCATAACTGGGCAGTGAAATTAGAAAGCATTTGATTGGAAGAATGATGAACTGGAATTATAACATAAATCATGGTGGTAATCCCTCTCGAACATGGACTTCTAGTCCTTTAACCAACCTAATATCTGAAAATAGAATCGAGGACCCCCTTCTGATGGCAACAAAGCTTGGGATTGTGGAGATAATTGAAGCAATTATTCATGAATTTCCTGATGCTATTGAACTAGTTGACAAGAATGGCAAAAACATACTCCACTTAGCATTAGAGCATCGAAATGCAGGCCTTTTTGAGCTCCTCAAATCCAATCAATTTCCCATAGCTAGGATGGCTGAGGAGGTAGACAAGGATGGGAACACCCCATTACATGCAGTAGCAAAGTTGGGTGATCATCGACCACGACATGTGCGGGGAGCATGAGAACTGATGTCCTGGGAGGTTTTCTGGTTCAAGGTACTATCTGTAGTACTACTACTAATCTGAGTTCACCATTTCTTGAAATTCATTCTTTTGAGCAATTCCAATTGCCGCCTTAGGTGTATGAACACACCCTCATTTATCTATGTGTGTGTACTACATACCCTCTATGGTTATTCAGAAAGAAAAGCTTCTCTCCCACCCTATCCCTGAAAAACCTGTCAGCTATGCTGTTACTTGAATGTAGCACACTAACAGATGAAATGTTCATCCCATATGTCAATTACATGCTAATCAATTAATGAATTTATATCTGAAATCATTCATCTGAATATATGTTAACTTAATTCTGTTTTCCTTGCAGAGTATTAAACAAGTCTCACTACCACATCTGATTCCACTTAAGAACTACGATGGTCAAACAACAGAAGAATTGTTTGATAACTTGCACAAGAACATGTTAAGAGATGCAGAAAATCAAACCAAGGGCATGACGAATGTTTCCATGCTTATCTCTACCATTCGTGCCACCATGAACTTCATGGCAGTCATAACTGTCCCTGGTGGTTTTGCAACAGACACTGGCCTTCCTTTTCTTTTCAAGAAGAAAGATTTCTCTAAATTCATTATATATGCATCATTGGCCTTCTGCTTTTGCCTTCTCAATCTAGGTTTGTCTGTGACGATCCAGTTATCGCGCTTCAGAAAAGAAGATTTCTATATTTCGTTGCCTTTCAGATACCTCATCAACACCAACTTTCTATTCTACTCTGTGGTCTATATACTTACTGCTTTTTCACAAGCATTCATTCTGGATATAAACACAGAAATCCCTTGTGTACCATATGGGATTGCTTTGGCTGCCACTGTTCGTGTCTGTGATTTCATGATTCTTCTCTACATAGATATAATGCACACCGTTGTTTGCTACTTTTAGATGTATTGTCAATCACATTTCACATCAAGAACTCTGTTGCTTAATACCAAAGATTTTCAGGGTTATTAATTCTCTATGTTGTATTACTTACATTCTTCAAAATTTAAATATATAGATGTAACATTATTCTCTTAATTTTTGCTCTTCCAAACAGTGTTTTGAAAACTGGATCAGATCAGCCAGTTGATTTGGTATGTCTCAACTGTTCAAATTATGCCGCAGTTTAGTTTGACTATAAAACCATTGTGAACTAGATAAACCAGATGAACCAGGTGTGAATTGGAATTAGACCAGTGAGCCATTGAGACAAGACAATACTCATGATTTAAAGCGTTTTAGGTCTATTACCAATGATGTCCTAATGACAGTTATTGTATATAAAATTGAGAAAAAAAAGAGAAACTAGTTGAACAACCCTCCAGTGTTAACATTGAGTTGACTTGGCAGGTTACAAGTTAGTTATTGTAAACCATGTCAAATGTTTTCTGGCAGTTAGTCTACTAGAAGCTTAAATGACTTGAGTTAATTCCGACGGAGTTTCAAACAAGTTATAAGATCATGTTAAAATCTAATATATTAGAGTAGATTCATGCAAATTCTTGAAGTCAACCATTGTCAATCTTGTAACTCAGCCAAGTTGTCATAAACCATCAGCCTACTTGCATTTCAAATGAGTTGAGTCAACCCAACTGAGTTTCAAGTTGGCTCATAGAGTTCTAGTACCTTGAATGATAACTTATATGTTTGAGTGAAAAAGATACTAAATTCAGAAAAAGTAGGAAAAATATCGGATGCTTGTGCAGAACATATCATCCTTGATGCTAAGCAAAATAGGACAGGGAACCCTTGGCACCAGCATTCTATGCCTGCCTGGATAGAGTTATGTTTCCAGGTCACAAGGGAATAACAATGGCCCTTAACTAAGTAAAGTCTCCATCAAACATGCCAATATTCCTCTGGACTTCTCTTTTTTCTGTTTTGGCAGATTAAAGATCTGCTAGCTAATAAATTATAACATACAGTTTTCTTTTTCTTTCTGCCTCTCCACTTTTGTCAGATTTGTTATAGCCACTAAAGATTATATTCTTTGCTTGCATAGAAAAAGAAATACAAAAGGATAAGTTCTAAACTAATGAGTATATAATCACTTAAAAAGTAGTGCTCTATAGCACAAAGGTTTTGTGAGCAACAAGCAAAGGCTACTTTTAATAATATTAAATTCTCTTCATATTCCCAAATGCAACCCATCTTTTGACACCATATATTCATAGCTCATCAGTTCAAAGTGTACATTGTGCTTGTTAAAACTTAAAACTACATGTAGCAAAGATTTCCTTCAGGCCTTCTTAATATGGCTGCATCCACAGCAGACTCCACCATAGCTATATACAGAGCGGCTTACAGGGCAGCAGTTGAAGGGGAGGGGGACACTGTCTGTGAGTTTTACACCAGAGATCCCACATCCGCAGTCAATGTCATGGGCGACACAGTTCTTCATGTTCTAGCTCTCTATTGCCACTCTGAAATTGTCCATAGCCTTCTTCGGTTACCATTGCATGAACATGGTCTGATGACAAAGAACACTAAAGGAAACATTGCACTTCATGAGGCAGCCAGGGTTGGTTGTGTGAAGACTGCCAAGGCCATGGTCAGCAAAGAGCCGGTTCTGGTCTCAACTCGCAATCTGCTTGGAGAGACCCCTGTATACTGGGCTGCAGCATTTGGACAGAACAACATGTTACTCTTTCTTGCTAGCATAAATGGCAGTGGGAACGGGTTGAGGAGAAATGATGGCTGCACCATTCTTCATGCTGCTGTAACGGGGGAATACTATAGTAAGTTTATGCATCTCCAGCTTCATTCAAATTTGACTGCAATACCTAATCATAAATTTCCTAGGTAATGACAAATAACTGGACTAGAGATTATCAGGTCTGGCCCTAGAGATTATCAGGCTGTATCCAGATCTTCTTTTATCTCGTAACGAAATGGGGACTACAGCTCTTCATATATTAGCAGAGTCACCTTCCTCCTTCAGGAGTGGCACAGCTTACACTTGCAGAAACTTAGGCTCTTCCATGTTCATCCCACGGCAAATGCTTGCAATTATCATCTACTTGTGTATGAGCCCCTTCCTCTTCTTATCATCGTTATCATCCTTCTTATTGTTATCTATCATTATTACTACTGTTAGCATGATAAGTTCTGGTACAATGAGGAAAAAGCTGAATCTCTAGAGACAATTAGAAGACTTACTGCTGCTTCAACTTGTGAACAGGTCTTCCTTCAATTACATCTAATGGATATCCAGGGATACACAACTCCATATCAGGTATCAATTAGAACTAGAAAATACGTATAAACATAGAGTTAATAGGTTACCCTAGATGAATGGCCATGAAGGTCATATCAGAATCACTTGGCTGCTTTGACTTCCCTTGGTGCGTAGCCATTGGTCAATCTGAGCATGGACCTCTTGATTCAATCAAAAAAATTTTTTTCTTTTATTTTTGTTCCTTCTACTTGTATTATATATCATATTGTCTGCTAACTCCACTTGCTGATTCACCAAAACACAACTGCACAATAGTTGTAGCATGTTGATCTTTCTAGTGATAAGATAGTGAATTCAATATCTTTCAATCAAATATTAGTTTCATATATAAAAAAAAAAAAGACCTCATTATTCAAAATAAAGGTGTAAAAATCTTTGTTCCTGTTGAGTTAATCCAACTTCTTTCAATTTCTTACAGGGTGTATCAGAAGATTCATTAGATGTGAGTATGAAGCTCATTCATTTTTCATGATCAAGAATTACAGATGTTAAGAAGACAACTACTTAGGTGCTTACGACATTTAAAAAATAATTCTGCAGGGTTCTCATGTGTTCGAAAAATTGATGATGTTAAGCAGAAGCATAACTGTGCACTGAAGTTGGCAAAATGTATGATTGAAAATAATGTTGAATGCACTTATAACATACATGAAGGGGGTGATCCCTCTTGCAGTTGGATCTCAGGTCCTCCACTGAATAACAACACTCTCTTACCTGGAAGGAGTAGAATTGAAGACCCTCTCTTGTTAGCTACAAAGCTTGGAATTGTTGAGCTTGTTGAGAAAATTCTTGAAGAATTTCCAGATGCTATTGAATTGCTTGATGGCAATGGCAAGAACTTGGTACATCTAGTGGCTGAGTATAGACAGGAAAGAATTTTTAAGTTCCTAATGAAAAACTTTCCTATTGATAGGATGATTGGGGGTATTGACAAGGATGGGAACACACCTTTGCATCTTGCAGCAAAACTAGGAGACATTCAACCTCGACATGTGGTTGGAGCTCAACAACAGATGCCTTGGGAGTTGTTTTGGTTCAAGGTACCATCACGAATGTAGCTACCACCATATCTGGTAGTTAAATTTAAACATAATCTTATCCATAAAACTTCAAAATAGTAAGAGATATTGTTCTACAAATGTCATTTCATACTTTTGTAGGCCCTACTACCTTGTATTATATTATCAAGTTTAATCTTTAGAATATTTGATCATGTCCCTCAAATATTTTGTTCTGGTGCAGAGTATAAAATGTGCCTCACCACCAAATTTCTTCCCTATAAAAAATTCTGAAGGAAAAACAGCAGAAGAATTGTTCAATGATACGCACCAGAATCTACGAAAACAAGCAGAGAAGTGGTCTGATGATACAACAAACTCCTTCATGGTTGTCTCAACCCTCATTTCAACCATCACCTTGGCAGCAGCCTTTACAGTTCCAGGAGGTTACTCCCAAGACTCTGGCCTCCCTGTCCTTGGCCAGAACAAAGATTTCATGATGTTCTTGTCATACATATCAGCTGCCCAGTTTTGCTCCGTATTGACATTAGGCATGTCCATCTCGGCTCACTTGTCTCGCTTCCAAAAGGATGATTTTTATGTCTCATTACCCTGCAAATTCCTTCTTGCTGCTTCTTCACTTTTCTATTCTGTGGTTTATATGATAACGTCATTTACAGAAGGTATCATTCTGGAGACAAGGGGAAGAATTTCACTGGGATATTATTTCATTGGATCTATAGCCATCATATCTTCCAGCATTATGCTGAGCCTTATCTACATAGACACGTTGTACCCGGTTGCTCGTTACTTGACAGATGTTTTTCTCCAGTCAATATCTAATCATGGTCAGAAATTGTAAGGGAACTTTTGGTTTAGAATAGATTCGTTTAAAGAAAGAACTATTGAAGACGGATTTCCTGGTCTCAACTGGTTTTTTACATTATGGCCTTAGACTCTTGAAGATAAGTGAAGCCTCCTCTAATGTGCAATAGAAACGAAAATACTCTCTGATATACATTTTCAAGCTGGGATTGTGCAGAGAATACTTTTAGCAGGGGTGGTGCTCATTTCAGTTTGACAATAGAGACTTGCATTGAACATAAGCATTAAATTGAAGCAAATTCACCAGAAAGAAAACATGCTGATAAGAATTGATGCTCTAATTAGACAATAATAATTGGAAAATAAGATAAGAGGCGGAAATTGGGGACAAATATGTAGATAACATTTGAAAGTTGAAACAAATCAAACTTGGCACAGGATCATTGATCAAAGAAAGAGTTCGCAGTTTCATATTTTGGTGCAATAGTCTCTACTTAAATAAGCGTGTTTTGTAGCAAAGCAGAGACAAGGCCTGTCGTAACCACATCAATGAAGTAGCTATAAGCCATCCTTGATGTTGCCACAACTAAGAGTTGAATACTCCATATTCTCTAGTCTTGTAAGTCAGGCTCAGATTTATTCATGTTCAAGTTGAATTGTATCTGCACCAAGCTTTCTTGGTCTAAGAATAACACACTAATCGAGTCCTCCTTTAAAGAGACATAATTAAAAGTTCCTGACTTTCGTCTGTCAACAAGCTCTTAAATTGCACTGGTTTTCGCCCTGTTTGGTGTTCAAACATGCCATTTCCTTTAGAGAGAAAGAAATGTAATCTCTCCTGGTTAGACATAGGGTCCTGCAAGCAATCTCGATTCAGGAGTCTCTCTTGAGTCTTCACTGCAATATGTGCCTCGCAGCCTACCCCTTGCATCTTTCAATAATGCCTAACTTGTTCGAACTGGATTTTGGCCAATGAAAGACCCCCTTTTGAACCACAAACAGATAAGCAATGAGACATGTTCACAAATTGGAGGTTTTGGAAACTAAAACCATTATAATGACAATTTACTTCTTTCAGAAAATAGCATCTCTCCTATAAGAATCTTGCAATATAGGTATGTATTTAAAAGTGTTTGCCTCTAACATCTGTGGATCATGAAATACCAAGAAACTGCTCTCATCCAGAAACACACCCGTTGGTGATAATTCCATGCCGATATGATATTTCAGTGAAAAGGGTGATAAATATAATTTTTTTGTTCATGGGTTTGAAGAAAGAAGAAGCACTTACAAAAATTAAAACATGCAGAGACCAATGTTAAGGAGAAAAACTAGAATCATGTTCATATTGTTAGATATTATTATGTGTTAATTATGGGTTATTACTGTAATTATGCTAATTAGCTTGTGGGTATAAAACCCATTAACTATTCACTAAATATAATTGAGATTATCATTATTCCAAAATTCAACTTGGTATCAGAGCAAACAAACCCTAACCCTAACCCTACCTCTCACCACCACCACCGCTCCCGCCGCCGCAGCACCCACCACCGCCGCACAGCATCTCCCCTACCTTCTTCATCTCTTCTCGTGCGACTCTCCCTCACGTGACTTCATTTTTTGGCAGCCCTAGGTTTGGCTCTATGTCATTCTGAGTAAACCTAGGGCTCTTTCCTTCATGTTGTCCTCTATGACTTGTTGATGCCCTAAGGGTTGTTTACCTCTGCATCGGTTATTTCTTTGATTCTCCATGGGAGAATCATCTAGTGCCCGTTCGGATCTGGCACCTCCTCTAACTGGTGGAAGAGTTATTAGCGTTTTGTTGAATGGACGTAATTTTGTAGCTTGGTCTCGATCCTTGAAGTTGTTTATTGGTGGCCGAGGTAAGTCTGCTTGGCTTTTGGGAAAAGCTCCACGTCCAGCTGATAATGATCCTAAAGCAGATCAATGGGATATTGATAACTGTCTCATCCTAAGTTGGATCTATGGCTCTATGGAGCCACATATTCTTAATATGTTTATGTATCATGAGAATGTTGCTAGCCTCTGGACTGCTATGACTGCAATGTATGCTCATTCCCGTAATGAGGCTAAGCACTTTGAGTTGTACCAGGAGGTTGCTCGTGCCACTCAGGAGAGCCTTGGATTGACTGTCTCTCAGTATTTTGGCTACCTAAAGACTCGTTGGGATGAGATGGCCTAGTATGATCCTGTCAGTGATTTTGGGATGATGGCCTCTGTGGCCGTTAAGAAGTTGGATCGTCTTCACACTTATGCCTTTCTTATGGGGCTTAAGCCCAAGTTTGAGTATCTTCGCACCCAGATTCTAAACTCTACTCTAGTTCCATCTTTGATGGATGCCTTTGCGATGATCGATCAGGAGGAGCGTCGGCACCTTATTTCTACTCCTTCTGCTATACCAACTATTGGCCAGGTTATAGATCAGATGGCCTTTGCTACCTCAACAGGTTCATATAATACTCGTCCTTCTGGGAGAGAGCGGTCGATCTGTCGCCATTGTGGGAACCCCGGACACCTTAAGGAAACTTGCTAGAAACTAGCACTTTAGGCCCAGATCGCCTAGTTGTCATTACCAGGCTCCACTACTACTCTATCCTCAGGTATCCTCATTGCCTTCCATATTCGCTCTGAGTCCCCCTCTTGGGTTCTGGACTCCGATGCAAATGATCATATGACGGGTGAGTTATCCATTTTTTCTTCCCCATTGACTCATAGTCACAAATGTGTTTGTTTGGTTGATGGGTCCATTGCTATGATTAGTAGTGAAGGCACAGTCAAACTTTCATCGGATATTACTCTTTCCTCTGTTTTTCATGTCCCAAAATTTGCTTTTAATCTTTTATTTGTTAGCCGTCTTGCAAAATCCTTTGATTGTGTTGTTGTCTTCTTACCTGATCGTTGCTTCTTGCAGGACCGGACTTCGAAGAGGATTTTTGGCAAGGGGGTATGAGCGTGATGGACTATACTACTTTGGTGATCCACCATCTTCTCAACTTCCTGACTATGCTTTGCGTGCTGCTACTATTCTTGTGTTTGATTTTCCCTTTTCTGTTTCTGCCCAAGGCATTCTTTTGTGGCATGCTCGTTTGGGTCATATTAATTTTCAGTATCTTTGTTTAATGTTTCCTAGCCTTTCTGTTGCTTTCAAACAATCTCATTTTAAATGTCATGTGTGTGAATTTTCGAAACATTGTCAAAAGCCTTATATTTCTCATATGCATCGCTCTCCCACTATGTTTGATTTGATTCACTCTGATATTTGGGGGCCCTCCCTTGTTACTGCTAGGTCCGGTCATCGGTATTATGGTACTTTTATTGACGATTTTTCTCAATGTACTTGGGTCTATTTGCTTAAGAAAAAATCTGATGTCTTTGCTACCTTGTGCCAGTTTCTCACTATGGTTAAAACTTAGTTTTCCATTGTAGTTCGGGGTCTTTGGACTGATAATGGGGGGGGGGGGGGGGGGGGGGGGGGGGAATACATCACCAATGATCTTGTAGCTCACTTGTTCAACTTGGGCATTCTCCAACAGTTCACCTGTCCTTATACCCTTGAACAAAATGGGGTAGTTGAAAGCAAAAACCACCATCTTATGGAAGTTACCCGATGTCTTCTTCAGGGAATGTCTATCCCAAAGTCGTTTTGGCATATGGCCGTGCTTACAGCCACTTACCTTATTAACTGGGTCCCTAGCAAAGTTCTGGGAGGTTCTTCTCCACTTCGTGTTCTTTAGCCCAATAAACCCTTGTTTCTCCTTCCTCTTCGGGTTTTTGGGTGTGTCTACTTTGTTCAAGATTGGCATCATTCTCGGACAAAGCTTGACGATAAATCCATCTGGTGTCTCTTTATGGGCTATGCCTCCCACTCCAAAGGGTATAGATGTTTTGATCCTTCCTCTGGGAGTTTGATCAACTCCCTTAATGTCACTTTCTGGGAGTCTACTCCTTTTTTCTCTTCCCTTGATGTTCCCCAGCAGTTTGCCCTCTTCCTATGGTCCATCCATACCTTGTCCTCTTCCCATTTTTGATACACCTACTAGTGTTCCTGCTGACACCCCTACTGATACTAGCACTGTTTCTCTGGACACCTTACCTCCTTTTGCAGGTACTCCCTTTATTTAGTATAGCTGTCGCCCTTGGCCACCTTGCCGATCTCCTCTATGAATGAAGGTACTCTCTCTCCCTCCTCTTTCTCACCCCGATGAAACCTTATTTGGGACCATCGGCCCCCTGACCGTCTTAACTTATCTTGTAGCACTAACCATCCCATTGAACAGCATATTTCGTATAGTGCTTTATCTACCTCTTTTCAGGGATTTCTTGGGGCCATTTATTTTGTTTCCATTCCACAATCAGTTGGGGAGGCTCTTTCCAATCCAATCTAGACATCTGCCATGTAGGACGAAATGAGGGCATTACAGGTTAATCACACTTGGGACTTAGTTCCTTTTCCTCAGGGAGAGAAAACTGTAGGTTGTCGATGGGTGTTCAGTGTCAAGCACAATGCTCATGGGACTGTTAGTCGTTTTAAAGCCCGACTCGTCGCTAAGGGCTTTACTTAGGTGCCTGGCAAGGACTTTACTGCTACCTTTGCTCCGGTCGCCAAACTTACCACTGTTTGGCTCGTGATTTCCCTTGCTGCCTCTCACTCCTAGCCCCTCCACCAGATGGATGTTAAAAATGCCTTTCTAAATGGGGATCTTGATGAAGTCATCTACATGGATCCTCCTCCGGGTTTTTGGGCTGAGGGGGAGTTTTCCGGCATGGTTTGTCGTATGAAGAAATCGCTGTATGGGTTGAAGCAGTCTCCCCCAGCTTGGTTTGCTCGGTTCAGTGATGTGGTTCTCAACATGGGTTTTTTGAGATGTCATAATGATCATATATGCTTTCTTTGGTACAATCCTAAAGGAAAGTGTGATTTTATTTGTCTATGTTGATGATATCATCTTGACTTGACTGGAGATGATGATGTTGGGATTACTCAGGTCAAGAAGGACCTTAGTTCAGCTTTTGACATTAAGGATTTGGGTAACCTGAAGTATTTTTTGGGCATAGAAGTTGCTAGATCAAAGCGTGGTATTTCCCTCTCTCAACGGAAGTACGTCTTAGATGTAAAACCTTGGATTTTCCTAAAAATAAAATAAATAATTAAGGAATAAATTATGGAGGAAATATTAAGAAAGATAATGGTAGGAGAATTAAAGAGAGATATAAAGGTTAAAATAGGAAGTTAAAGATGAAGAGTAATTTGGTCATTTCAAATTTGTTAAATTCATTAAAGAAAATAAGATAATTAGTTATTAAGTCAACAAATTCAACTAGACAAAATCTTAGCTTAGTTGGATGTAAAATAATGAAATTAAGGCTTAAAGGGTGGAAAAAGGGCCTAATGGTAATTATACTATTTAGGGTCCAAAATATAGGTATTTTGAGTGAATAATAAAAGTCTAATTTCAATTTAAAATTAGGAATAAGATTAAGCACAAAAATTAATTAGGAGATCCTTTAAAAGAGAGTTAAAGGAGTTAAATTAAGGAGAAGGGTAGAAGAAAGAATACACTTAGTATATTAGAGTGAGCTAAACCTAATTAAAGTTGGTTTATTATTAAGGCTATAAAAGAGAGGCTTAAAGAGTGTTTTAGGTTTTGAAAATAAGTTAGAAGGAGAGGGAAATTCGTGTATAAGTGATAGGATCCAAAATAGAAGGAGAGAAGAGAGAAAAGAAAGGAGGAAATTAGAAAGCAGAAGAGTTGCAGAGATGGCGGACCAGCCAACTTCGAACGGCGAGCTAGGAATATCCAACAGTTGGAATGGGCTGAAATTTTAGGGTTTTGTTCTACTCATGGAAGACTTCAAACTGAACGGTAGAGATCTAAATTGGAGAAGTCTAGAGGGGTGCGGTCAAGCTCCAAAAATGGGCACAGACGAAGGTTCAAAAAAAAAATTCTGGGTTTATCATAAGGCAAGTAGCAAACCCTTGAAACTGGAGGAACTGCATGTTTTCTTCTGATTTTGATGTTTGATTGTATTGTTTTTGAAGTTGGATTCCATGGGAAAAGCTTATTTGTTTATAAAGAATTGTTTTGATGTTTTAACTTTCTTTTAGAAATCAAGAAAATGTTGATCATGGTGAGTTTAAAGTTAAAAAGAAACTCAAGATAAGTATAAAGATGATGTGATTAGTTTAGGGTTGTCTCAGAATTAGTTTAGGATGGAAATCAGATGTTTAGAATCAAATCAAGTTAATAGTATGTATAGAAAGTTCGAAAATTTCTGTAAAAGGTAGAAAAACAGTGTTATAGCCGGAGCGCTCGAGACACTACTTGAGTGTTACTTCAAGCGATAGGCCTTTGAAAAATAACAGAACCTGAAAACTTAACCGCTAGAGCAGTCGCTCGAGCGACCAACTGTCAGAAATTTCAAAACTTGGGATTCATGCCCAGATTCAATTTTTAATATTTTTTTCTTGGAATCTTAAGGTTATAACACATGTAAATAGGGTAATTTGAGATGTAGGAAGTAACAGAATTAAATTTGGATAAAAGGGTAATTATTTGGGACAATGAATGTAATAAGAATCAAGGAAGACTAGTTAAGGTAAACCTATGCACTCAGACCACTTTCATTGGGATTCTAGGTATGAAACCTAGTCTAACAATTCATAGTAGACCTAAATTAACTTCTGGAAAGAATCTATAGGATAACCTAAAGGTTTTTAGAGATTTAGGGTATTAGTTGGTAAATAAGGATTTAAAAATAAGGATTTTAGGATGAACTAAAGTTTAGGATTGGAGTAAAAGTTGTAGGAAATAAAGAATAACTTGAATACTGAATTAGAAAGATAAACTAAGTATGCCCACACTAACACGACTCAAATCTGAACTTTTTATTTAGAAGTTGTATATATTCTCGTACTTTTCTTATTAAATGACTTGGAACTCTATTTAAGAACTGTTTAATGGTTATTTTTGAATATCTTTTGGTTGGACACCATGGTTTTGGAAATTATTGCTGGACACAGCACTTGGGAGATGTTTATGATTATTGGTACGAGGTTTATCACTGAATATTGAATCTTTGAGTTATTCAAGGTTTTGATTGTGAGTTGTGTCTAGTGGGCAATGCTTAGCATGGATCCATAGCTTAGCTAGGAAGTGAAAGGGAATTGGTTGGTAAGTTATTCTTGTTCGGAACTCCCTAGTATGTGGTCCGTCGTACTTGTAGGTGCGGGCGACGTAGGCAGTAATCCTCGATCGCTGCAGGTGTGGCCTGGTCTTAGCCGAGGTTGTTAATCGGTAAACGGTTTTTATTTTGTTATTCAGGTTACCATCCGCATGCTTCAATGAGAAATCGACTTTCATGAGCTTTATATTGGTCATGTTGGTAGTTTACTTGTGACTCGCACGTTGGAGCTATGATTTGGCCGTGCTTGAGGATCACTCGTGAATTGCACATGCACTGGTATTAGACGTGTTGTCGTGGGTCCATTAATCTTTGATTAGATTAGTATGACCTCCGCGGAAGCGGTACCCTTGATGGGATTTTATTTTGGACTGAAGATTGTACTCGCCAACCCTTTCGTGGGTGGTCCGCGTTGATGGTTGACGGAAGAGATGGTAGTGACTGCAGGTGCGGGCTCCATCTATCATGTAAGTCGTGATGTGGCGAAATATGGGGGCACGAATATATTATTAAGTGGTTTCAGTTCATGAGTCCTATTATGTCACACATGTTTGTCTTGAATTGGTAATTGCTATTGTTATATCATCGTATTATTGTGGTTTTGGTTTTATCGTTCACCTCATGACTATTATTGTAAAATTATGGACTGTTTTACATCATGCACATTACTATTTGTTGAGATTTATTCTCACTCCGGTTTCTCCCCATTTTTTTCAGGTACTCTTGGCGAGGACGTCAAATTTTGGGCTAATTGTAGATGGGTAGTCTATATAGCTGTAGGTTGCTCATGGAATTGAAATCCTTGTAAATCATAATAGTTGAATAATAAAGAGATTTGAATTCAAGTTTCCTCATTTACTCTGATTATAAATTTAGAAAAAGTTTTAAATTATTCAGATTCTTTAGTTGCTTTGTTTATTTACCATAACACCTCGGGTTTTGGGTATGCACCCTGAACCGGGGCGTTGCATTAGATCTCTTGAGTGATACCAGGATGACAGGATGTAGACTGGCATCTGCTCCTATGGATGTTAATATTAAGCTTTCAACTGAGTTTGGTGATTTTTTACTTGATCCACGTATCTATCAGAGATTGGTTGGAAGGCTTATCTACTTGACCAATACCCGACCTGATTTAGCTTTCGTTGTAAGCTTGGTGAGCCAGTTTATGCATGCACCATAGACTACTCATATGGATGCAGTTTATCATATTTTGAGGTATCTTAAGTCTTGTCCAGGCCTTGGTCTTTTTTATGACTCCACCATTTCCTACGATGTCTCATGCTTCTCTGATGCAGACTATGCTGGGTCCAAAACCGATAGGAAATCCATGTCTGGTATTTGTTCCTTTTATGGGAACCATCTTATTTCTTGGAAAAGTAAGAAGCAGTCTGTGGTTTCCCGGTCTTCTGCAGAAGCTGAGTATAGAGCTATGGCCCAGGGCACTTGTGAGATTATGTGGCTTCACTCTATCCTTGGAGAGCTTGGCTTTCCTACTCAGTTACCATCACTCCTATACTGTGATAACAAGTCGGCAATATTGCTCGCATCTGATTCTGTTCTACATGAGAGAACTAAACACATTGAGATAGATGTTCATTTTATTCGGGAGAAAGTTCGGTGTAGTGCTATAGTTCCAGTGCTATAGTTCCTCATTTTGTGCCATCATCAGAGCAAACTGCAGACGTTCTTATCAAGCCTATTGGTCATTCTCTTATGAGATCTTCTCTTTGCAAGCTGGGCATGATCGATATCTATGCTTCAACTTGAGGGGGAGTGTTAGATATTATTATGTGTTAATTATGGGTTATTACTGTAATTATGCTAATTAGCTTGTGGGTATAAAACCCATTAACTATTCACTAAATATAATTGAGATTATCATTATTCCAAAATTCAACTCATATGACATTCACCAGGAGATAAAGAATAAGGTGCATTTGTAGATCAGCGATCTAGCCAGAGAAAATTCAAAAATCTTAGTTTTTTTAATAAAATTGGAAGTACAGAAACTACATCCAAAAGGTTATTGGGATTTCACAGAACAAATCTAAAGTAGGAGTTTTGGGCTCGCCTTTGAAGATGGTAGTAGAACCATCTTGTAGTTCACTAAACGGGAAAATGACAAAAAAAGAAAAAAAAAGGGTGTTTTGCTGCCAGTGAAGAAAGATGAGAACTGTTTTTAGTAGTTTATTAGAGAAGTTACTGGAACTCCACCTCTATAAACACTTAAAAGGAAATTCAAAGCCATCTGAAGATTCATGACTTCGGTTTATTTTATTCACAGGCCAGATGCCAAATCCAGATCCAATTCCTTCAAACCCAGCAAAGCAAAAGTGAAAAATAAAATAATAAAAAGAGAAATAAAAGTCTAAAGTAAAAACTTGTTAAATGACCAGAAATACCTATCTTGTTGCACACAAACTCGAGGAAGAGAGAAAGGCATTTCCTTCGTTAATGGGCTGAAGCTCCACCATAACCGAAACCCCATTTCAAATTCCATCTCTGCTACTTATATTATTTGAAAAAAAAGATAATTGTTAAAAAGAATAACCACAATTTCGAATGGAACCACAAAGCAAAAGCCATCATTATTTAGAAAAAAAAAAGGGCACAACACTACAACAGGGATAACTTAATTACTCAAATTTGAATTCATCAAAGAACCACACAGAACTAAAAAAGAATTAAAGTATCATCTGGGACTCCGAGATGGCATCGGCAAAGGACAAGGATAATCCATTCCTGCGCCCCATTAGGTACCTTCTTCTTTAATCCCTGCCATTACTTTTACTGTTATTCTTTCTCATTTTAATATGGGCATTCAGCACAATTCTACCAGGAGGCTAGCCTGTTCAGAGCCCTTTGTTACTATAGATGTGAAACGGGAAGCCGACCTGCATAGGGGGGTAGGGGGAATGGAAAGTGGTTTTCAAATTCACCCCATTTGAAGGACGGGCATTTCATACGTGTCTTGACAAATTAGCGAATTTCAAGATCTCAAATTTTAAAATGTATAATGGCCGGAAAGGAGTTTATTTTTTATTTTTTGGGGGGTTTCTTTTGGGGAAGGAGGGGCTCAAATTTGATCAGAAATGATGAAAAAATATTATGCTAAAATAGATTTTAAAATGGATTTTTAGTGCTTGATTGAAATCGTACAGTTCAGTAACTGATTGCAGAATCCATTAGTCCTGTACGTGGTTCTTAAATTTACAAACTAAATTTGCAGTATATCAATTAGAGACAACCTAATTCAGAGGATGCACTGTCTGAAATTTTTTGAAATTAATTATTTCAGGCAAGTAAAATGGTGAAAGGAGACCATTCTTGGATAGATGAGCGGGGTTGCCTAACAACTACTGTTACTCATAATCAAACCCTTTACCTAAACTTTGGTTTCATTACTGTATTATATATTTTCGTACGTAACATTTTTGTGGTTTTGTGTGGTGATAAACCACTTCATAATCCAATGGATGGCTGCATGCAACTCCATAAACCTTAACATTATACAAAGCAATAGGTTTCTATGTTGTTACAATTACTAGTTTTCAACAATATTTTGATCAAATTGTTTTCTTCATATTATCTCACATCCTATAATGATTTTCATAAAAATAAAATAAAAAATCTTTTCATGCATTTAGATTCTTTTATTTTAAGACTTTATAACTCCTCTACTTTGAAGACCTTTTTGTAACCTTAGAATTCTTTTTGTAAGTGTTTCTTGAAATTTTTTTGGGCTTTGATGGCTTCAATGATCTTTTAAAAGAATGGCATTGGAAATTATTTGTTGGATGAAAGACACAAAATTTGCATCCTTTATTGATAAGATAGAAGATCAGAAGTATGGAGAGTAGATGAAAAACGAATTGCTGATTAGCAAGCTTCAAGGTACGATAAAATGTTGCTTTCTTTTAGTCAAGTTTCTCCCCCTTAGATTCATGACTTTTCATGGAGAGGCATCATGACCTTAGACCAATCAATGGTTAAGATTTGGTTTTTACAATAACTACCTTTAATCCAATGGTCATGATCAGATGCCTTTTCATTGGCATCTATTTGACTTTATCTGAATAGTTGCCTTATCATTGGCACCTCTTTGTAGTTGTATAATTAAATGGACATGTCTCTTTGTGAAGTGTTGTAACCATTGAACTTAACCCAATGGTTTAATCCTGCAGGTTTTAACCATCTCAATACAACCAAACTCCAAATTGGTTGAATAAAATAAAAGGGTTATTGTGATTCGCAAATGGGTGCGCATACATGTGCATGTGAACCACTATATCATTCCTTATGGCTTTTGTACACAAGCTGAAGGAGTTTAACTTATATAGCCTTTCTATTTCTTATACTTTTCTAATGCGTGGGACTAAACATTATCAAGCTATAAAACTTAAAAAACAATAGATATTATTTTGAAAATACTCAACATCCTTCAACCTATATAGTTCTCATCCAAACTCTTTGATATCCCAAAAATTAAATTTTATAGTCCTCTGATCTAAACATTGGAATAATGAGAGCTGTGTGAAACCAATCTTTTTCCTGTGCTGAATCCTATATATGTATTCTCTTTTGCTAAAAATTAAATATCTCTTTTAGCTAAAAAGAAATAAACATGCCCAAATATTTTCTTAACCTAGTGCTCTCACACTTTTTTTTTTTCTAGAAAAGGGTAAATTGGGAATGTTACAAGTGACAATGATTTCCTACTATAGAGCTGAGAACAAAATTGATTTTTAGGGTAAATTTTATCTATGACAGAAACTTTGGCCCTTTTTAATTGGTACCTGAAATCTTGCTAGTTATAACTAGGGACGCAACTCGGGTCGGTTGGATCTGGATTGAGCTCCATACATGACTAAATTGAAGTTGTTGGAAGTTAACCCAAAACGGAACCGAACCGAAATAAAAACCTATCTTATCGAACCGAAAACCGAACCGATCAAAAATAAGAAACCATAAATCCAAATCGAACCAAACCAAATTAAATCATATATTTGGTTCGGTTCTAGTTCAGGACTAGGTAACTAATAAATGTTTTTATTATTAAAAAAATCTAGTCTAGACGGTTGAGCTGGTTCACTATGGATGGGTTTGAGCCATTTAAGCCTTTACAGGCTTCGCTAACCGTGGACTAATGTAAGATGGGTTTTGCCTTTATAGGCATCCAGCCGATGTGAGAGATTGTTACGGAAGTCTTCTCCTTTTAAAGGAAACGACTGTACACGTTTTTGTTCAACATGTTACATGTGTTATAATAATTATATAATACATATGTTTATATAATATAATATATAATACAATCGGGGTTTCGGTCTGGTTTGGTTAAATTGAACCTTCAACCCAAAATCGAACGGAATTAATTCGGTTTAGTGTATCTAAGATGAAAACCAATCCAAACCAAACAAATGTGTTAATTTTAAAACCCAATCCAAACCAAACGATTTCAGTTTGGATTCGGTTTTAACCGGACCAAGTTGCACCCTATTATAACACCCACTTCACCTATTTATAGATGTCTAACAGATGGTGGGACTCTTATTAACCAACATCCAAAATTAGATATTCCAATGATGGTGACACAAGAAATTTCAACGACATATAACTGCTTGATCTCTCAAAAAATTTCCAGTTTTTAACCACTAGATTCAATTGAGGATCCAATTAGGCTGGTAGAGGACCAAATTTTTCTAAGAAATCAGTCTTAAGTAAATAAATTAATTGTTTCTGAAGGATGTGGTGGAATTTCCTAAAAGCCAATGATTTAACCATGCATTCAACTGTCCAGTTTGTCAAGTCAACTAAAACTTGTTCCCAAATGAGAAAATATATAAGAAGGAAAAAACTAAGCTATATGTTGTCTTTCTTTCAAGTTTTAACATGTTTTCTTTATTTGTTTGTTACGTCTAATAGCAAATAGGTCCAACCAATTATTTAATCAGTAGCCCAGCAATTTGTTGACCAATTTGAGGAAAAATGGGTGTGAACCTATCGGCTTCCTTTTGGAAAACATTGCACCCACATTGTGATAGCAGACTAATACATGAATAATTGAAACATTTGTGGGACGTGGCTATCAAGTGTGTCCAATTGTCTACTTTCAAGTGTGTCCAAGGCACAGGTTGAAAATGGAAGAAAAGGTTAAATCAGTTCTGTCACCATTTCTTGTCTTCCAAAGGTATACGAAGATGCAGCATTACGTGTTTTATCAAGAAAACTTCCTTGTTTTTTTTTCTGCAAGTTAACAATCTCTAGTTAGTGAACTACCCTCAGCAATTCCCACCAACCGATTGCTTCAAAGACCTAAACACAAACCTTGCTGTAATCTCCTTTAATTTATGGCAATGCATCTCCAAACAAAAACAGTAAATTAAACCTATCTTCCATCTGTGAATTGTGGAAAGAAAAATGGCAACACAGAAGAAGGATGGAGAGAAAGAAGTTGGGGTGATCACTGCTGTCTATAAGGTCAATTTGCACTGCCCACAGTGTGCGAGATCGATCCACAAGCCTCTCACGAGAACTCAAGGTGACATTTTCTCAAGAATTTCTTTAGAGGTGGTATCACTTCATTTGTTGTTGGATTCTTTTTTGGACAGTTAATAAACGAAAACCTGTTAAAGATAGCAAAATTCTTACTAGTGAGCTATGATATTAATCATCAGGGGTCCATAGTGTGGATGTTAATATAGAAAGTGGAGAAATTAAGGTGAAAGGTAAGGTAGATGCCCTGAAAATTCAGGAAAGAATAGAGAAATTTAGCGAGAAGAAGGTTGAGTTGATCTCTCCTCAACCCAAATTGAAGGAAAAAGTTGCAGCAGAGAAGAAAGAGAAGTTGAAGAAAGAAACAAAAGAGGTAAGTCATTGACAGCAGCTTCAATGATCTTAATTAATTTTGGTTTTCTTTGGAATTTTTAGTATATTTTTCTGGAAACTGATGTTAATTTCTCACCAAGGACTCCATTCTAAAATCCTTTCCACTCCCCTTCCCATCACCCTCCACAGAAAATCAAAATAGAAAAAAAAAATGGAAAAGTGGTATGAAGAGTCGGTATGATCGATATATGAAAGTGTATCAGAATATAATCAAATTTTATAAGTTGCTGAAGCTGGAGATTTTATGTGTTATTCTCTTTCTGTTTCCTGCCATCTGATTCCCATGTTTTGATTAAAAGAGAAGCTCTAGTCACTCTTCATTAGTTCTTTTCCATTATATTTATTAGCGATATTAATTAGCAAAGGAGAGCCCCTATGATTGATAGTTTGGATGTGCAATATCTATTCTAAATCCAAATTTTCAAATTGCATGCAATGCTTAAAGGCTATTATTGTGTCCAGACCTGTATGCATTCTCGCCCCTCCATGACAACCCTATCCCTTATTTACTTCCCCAGTCAATAGTAGTAATAATGTTATTATTTTTTTGGGTTCAGGACATACCCAATTCATGCGTATAGTTAATTTATAAACTTCTTGATTATTCAGACTGAAGCATATAGCCATTGTTGCCTTTTTTTGGATGACTTTCAGCTTATATCCTGTACAACAAAGTTAAAGGTTCACATTCATTGTGGAAAATGCGAGTATGACCTGCGGAAGAAGATACTGAAACTCAAAGGTAATCTCTCAAGAAAAATACCTTACTTTTCCTTCATTTGATTTCAGAATTGTAATTTTTTAATGCAGGTGTTTACAGCGTTAGCACGGACTTTGATTCACAGACTATCACGGTTGAAGGAACCATAGAGTCCCAGAAACTGATTAAGTATATCCACAAGAAGATGCACAAACATGCAGAGATTGTGATTCAAAAAGTTGACAAAAAGGTGGAAGAAAAGAAAGAAAAATTGATAGAATGCCAATACGAAGAGAAGGTGAAAGAAGAGAAAGTTAATTCTGCAGGATCAAAGATCAGTGTAGAATATAAGGAAGAGATGAAAGAGGAACTTAAAATTAAGGAGAACAATGTACCCTACATTATAAACTATGTATATGCTCCTCAGCTCTTCAGTGATGAGAATCCAAATGCATGTTCTGTGATGTAGGTGGCTAGAAGAGAAAGGAGAGTGCATGTAGAAATTTATATATTTGGATCTTAGTCCCATTTCATTGTTTTCTTTACTTGATAAAGGTTGATGAGAATATGAATATGTGAAAACAAAGATTCTTTTACTATATTTCCAGCTAGTTTTGCATTCACTTTCAAAATGAATGAACTTCTATAATTAATCCTATTTGTTTGTAATTATCTTGGTTAAGAACACGAGAGAGAAGGCTCAGCTTGAAGCTGCAACAATACTACCTGGCTACAGGCTATTGCGTCAAATCCCAAGAGATAAGCATATGTGCAAATTGGAATTCATTCTGCCATAATATTAACATACATGCATGGTTATGAATAGATATTCATTAATTTGATCACAATATATCACACATTCGGTTATCGACATGGAGGTAAAGGTCCAAGAAGTACTGAAGTCTTGATAGGAAAACATAAGGGATTTTGGATTTTGATTGTATAAGCACAGACATGGTTTCTGTGTTGCTAAATATGAAGAAGTACTCACTCAAATAATAAACCTAATTCATTCCACAAAGGTACATTTATCATTTGTAAAAAAAAAAAAAGGAAACAATTTGAGTTGAGCTTTAAGATCTCGCACGGGTATATAATGGTATTTGGTTTCATCTCTGCTAGAACAAAGCAGAATAAATGATACATCAGAAAGCTTTTACGAAAAAAATTATGCCACTAATTTGAATGACTTTCTGCATGATAATAATTCGCATTAATCATCTTCTATGCACCTAATTTGATACAAAAGCTCATGCATGTAAATTAAATGCATATGCTCTTCCATAAATACTTTCCTTTATTTTTCTTTGTGAAAATCACCATTTTATAGTAGTTAACTGAAAAAATTTGTTAATTCCAAACCTGAAATAGGTTGTCATCAGTTGGTGCTTTCCAAATCCTCAATCATTAATGGTAGAAGTTATGATCTATTGAAGTAAAGGGATCAGATATTGTCCTGAAGAAATGATGAGCAGTTCCCATATTCATGTTTTATGTATGACTGAAGATAACATGTTGCTGGTCTTTAAATGCCTAATTTCAGATGGTCACAATGTTGCAAAACTGTTATCAGTGTCCAATAAATAAATGCTTCTTCTGGTTGACCCTCATAGCTAGTTAGAAAGCTGGGTTTTTGTCATAACAGCTATTTGACTGAAATTATATAAGGAAGCCAGGACAAATTTGGAATTCCTTAGTAAAAACTCAATTAGGACCACAGTAACTTATGGTAAAGAAGGCATCAGGAAGGGTGCTCAAGCAAATAATAATTGGCAGTGACATTTCTTTGAAAACAGATGCATTGCTTCATTGTTCAGTAATCTTTCTCACACTGGTAATTCTTCTTCCCAATACTATAGATACTGAATATATTTAGGTTATATGATCTTCTTTATATCACATGTACAAGGATTCTTACTTGGTTTACTTGGATAAGAGAAATCACAATATCTAAAACTGGGGGATGCATTAGAGCTTGTTGAGCTTTGAATGACTAGTTTTCATGAAAGAGTAAAGAGTATAAATTAAATTAAGCCTTTGGGATACTTGCAAATGATGAAGCTCTAGGTTAGCTTCCCTACTGATCGAGCCTTAAGGAGCTTCTTTCCAAATGAATGCAAAGAATTGAAACCCCATAGAGTAACTCCTGGCCTAAACAGGTTGTGAATTCGAAAGGTACATAGCTCTAGAATATGTAAGAACATTCCCAATTAAAGAACTCCATTGGTACGGACTAAAGTTATAGGCAAATAGCTTATTTGCCAATTGATCGAGGAACAATTAATATTTGGCTTGATGTATTTGGTTAAATTATTGTATGGGAATTCACTAATTGTCCTCTAGGTGAAACTTCTAATGAGTGGGTAAGAGAGATATTGGGACGTAAGGGAGGCAGAGGGAGGGAGGGAGGGAGGGATATGGAGAGAGAGAGAGAGAGAGAGAGAGAGATGTATATATACTTAAGTAACAAAGAGAACTGGATTTATTAAACTTAGAGAATATTGGCATCAAAAAGTAGATCAAGTATGATAGGTCATCTTTAACATCAGTGCAAATAATGATGTTATCACCCAGAAATATTCCCTAATTGCAGGAGAGTTTGCCCCCCAAAGGGAGATAGAAAAAAAAAATTTAAAACCATGCTGTTACTTTTTTTTTTTTTCATTTTTCTTTTCATTGAAAATAGAAGAAGAATTATAAAAAAAAATGAATAAATAGGTAACAATCCATCATCTTAGACGGGAGGATTTACTCAACACTTCTATTAAAGAAAACCCACAAAGGAACAATTGTAATAGAAAAATTCTATCAGTTATATACCAAAGTAGAGAAGAGGTTGCTATGATTTCATTATTAACTGCTACTACTGATGTCGTCTATATGTTCTAGTTGTTCAAAGTTCAAGATATGAAAAACAAATTCTGTCCGAAAGATGATTCCTCAAACCATTTGCTTATGATGAAGAAGAGAGTTCCATGAGAAACAACAACAAGAGGATTTCCCAGAAAACCAGAAAACTAGAAACCAAGAACAAAAGAAGAAATAGTAGAAGAAAAAGAAGAACTAATTTTACATGAAGATGGTGATAATCCATGAACTCTGCTGACCTCTGATAAAATCAAGAGTGGATCCAGCTCCAATCACACCCTCTTGGTGATCAACGAAACGCCGTCTGAATTAAAGAAAATCTTCTATACCCATCGATATCTCAGTATGGAGGCCGGCCACCTGAGTTACCCGCCCATCCGTCGACCGGTAACTGACAATTCGGCATGTTGAGTGGTAAATTGAAGAACGGAAGACCAGAAGACGGATCAGGAAATGGGTTGGAGACACCCCCACCACCAACACCACCACCACCCCCAGAAGACTGAGAAACTGGGGTCTGTATCTGAAGTGGCTCCTCCTCATCCAATGGAAGCCTCTCATACGCAACATTAGTAAATGAAGCAGCAATCACTATAACCGGCCCTGCCGCAATCAACTCTCCGACCACACTCCCACCGACGACTTGACCCTGCCCCCCGGCCAAAAATATCGTTAAACTGGTTGCACCCGGTGGCGCCGGTGGCGGCAAGAACGATCCCGAAAGCGATAATATCTCGAATCTTCCATGTAAGGTGACAATTGCACCTGCAGCTGCCGGCTGCCGCAAGCTTACGTTAGTCACTGTGCCGCTGCCGCTCAAGACGCAGATCCCACGTTGACGCCGGCGAGCATAAGTGGCAACACAGTTGAAGACATCACAGCCATTTCCCACTTCTAAGATATGTGCCCGGAGAGTGTTTGCACTCTCTCTGGTTATAATCACCGGTGGCTTTGGTTTGTTCTTGGATCCGGGAGGACGGCCTCTGGGTCGACGAGCAACGATGTCGCCCGGACCGGCATTAGCGGCGATGAGCTCGAGACCTTGGTGACCATTCTCGTCATGATCACCGGAAAACTGACCACCCCTATTGTTGTTGCCGTCATCCTCGGAGTCCGGTTGTCTTTGGAGATGCAAGTCCGGCCGGTGGAGCTGATGAACATAACGGGATGCAGTGCCTAAATCCAATCCAGACATCCCCACATCAAAAGAAAACAGAAAACAAGAAAAATAATCGAATTAAAAAAAAGGATGATTTTTTAATGTATATTAAAGAGAATTAAAGAAAGAGAGAGGAGCCCCGGAACTTGAACCCCTTAGACCGAATAGAAAACAAAAACAAAGCAAGAGTGCAGAGAAAGGGAAGGGAAGAGGGAGGAAGATGGTGGTAAAGAACCAAACGCAGCCATTTCTCTTGCACCCAAAAGTTTAAATATACATAAAATAAAAAACTAAAAAGTTCCAAAATATATTTTATTTTGTAAATTTTTCATAGGGGGCGAATAAAAATGAGAAAATACACGGACAGGGCAGAAGAGCAGAGGAGAGAAGGTGTTTTTGTTTTGAAGGTGTGTAGTTGGGTTTGAAGGAGTTTTTTTTAAAGCTCATACAACTTCTAGTAGGGGGGGAGTTAGCTAAGGTCAGTTTTTAACTATGGTTAAAGGGAGTTGACCAAGTTGGATTAAGCTCAAACGCGAAGGGACTAGGGAGGAGGCAAGTGGGAGCTAGGTGGTGGTGGTGGCGGCGGCTGGGGCCCTCAATCGTCAATCCGTCCACCCTGGATGGCCCTGATCATTTAATATTGCTTCTTTCGGCTGCCGTCGCCAGCTTTGTTTACTTGACCAGTTTGGCTTGGCTACTTCGAGTCACCTGTCTCGCGTCTTACCTTTTCTAAGTTTCAGTAGAGAAAACAATAATTTGCTTGGTGGAGACGTTTGTTTTACATAGCTTGCGTTTGCACGAATTAAACTTGGATCAATCCCCTTATTTGGGAGTGCCAATTATACTTACTTGGGTATTGGGGTTTACCAAAAATAAATAAATAAATAAAACTTGGATCAACCATAGAAGACCACCAAAACAGCAACAAAGCAAAAGGAAAATCATGCAGAACAGTAGTCTGAAGGACCTTTGAGAGTTATGTAGGGTTACAAACACAAGAAACTCTCTTCTTGGTCTCTTCCAAAGCCCAAGAACTGAATTTCTGATCATGACTAATTCAAAACCACAAAGGCTTTTTATAAAATGGAGCTATAATAAAATATAAAATAAATCTCAAATTTTCCTTTTTTTTTCCTTCTGGGTGTGTGTGTGTTTGTTGGGGAAGGAAGGGGATGGTAATTAGGGAAGCAATAACTCTCAATCTTTCAAGGCATAAATGTAAAAAGCTGCTACTAAGCAACTTCTGTTATGGGTTCCCTTCTTCAGATTAATTAATGGAGAATGATATTATCACTAAGAACATCTCTCTCTCTCTCTGCACCTCTTTATACATACAATCATGTTAAGAGAAAAGGAAAGTTCCTTCCATTTATATTGCGGTTAATTTATATATCAGGACTCACTTTCTAGTTGTGTTTTGGTTTTTCTAATTTCAGTTACTGTAGGCATTAAATATGATATTTTCAATACTAATTTGGAATAGAAGTTTTTTTAATTTTAGCCATAGTTCATAAAATACCAACTCTCTGCTCTTTTTCCAACACAACAACTGTCTTATAAGAAAAAGATTTTTATAAGTGAAAAGTGTACTCATCTATTTATCAAAGCTTATAATGAGAAGAGATTGATAGAAAAGATCTTCTTCGGTCATTTTTAATTATATCCACTTCTAATATTTTTAATTTAATTATATTAAAAAACAAAGAACTGCTTTTGTTTGCAAATCATAACATGGTAATATAGTACAAGAATAACAACTTCGCTATAATCAACAACAAGAACAACAATAACAAAGACAAAATTCTTTATCTTAATTAATTAAGTATATAATTGGAGTTAACAATAGCATTCATGTTTCTTCATGCCAATCTATCAAATTAATATGAAAAGAGGATAAGAACTTCGGTGACAGGCTTCAAAAGGCTAAGCATATAGAAAGGCTGGCCGGTCGTAAAAATTTTTTAGAAAGTCATCACTCATGACCGTTTCACAAGTCTAGTAAGAAAAAGTAATTAAAGCTCCATTTTTCTTCCCTTGATCAGATCTTAACTTGCACTTGACCATCACATACCTACTTCAAGAGGAAAACTGTTTTAAATGTAAACAAAAGAAGGCTATAGAATAAAAAAACCAAACAACCCCTCATCACCTTCTAAGTTCAAAGTCTAGGTTTTTTAATTAGGAGCCACCTTTAACTACTACGTGTCGCAGGGAAGCATATCAGCTGGAGCGCTCCATGTTTCATCTGCTGTTCCTTAAGGCGAAATATGTGTAAACATCAGCTTCATAAACATACATGTACACATATTTCACTGTTGGGAACATTGGATCAAACAGCCGATGCTCCAACTAACATTTCAGTAGTGTCGCGATACACTGAAAATCAGTGAGTTAGCAAATTATTGCTGTTTGATCATGTTCTATATTAGCATCTCATTCTTATCAAACAGCAAATTCCATTAGTAAATGTGGTTGTTGGGAGTTTTTTCTGGGAGCTTTTTTTTTATAATTTTTTTTATAGATTAAAAAGAATTGACAGCTTATTGTTTTTTATTTGACATAGTTTGCAGTTTGTATTATAATGATACGCTGTCATGTGGAGCATTTTACAGTTAGAATTTTTTAACAAGAAAAACCCTTATATATTTTCAATAACTTGCAAACATCAGATACTCCACATGTTAACATTTAACTTAAACTGTAGATGTGACTCAAGAAAGATGTAGACAAATTCAAAACCTTAACAAATGGATATAGATGTTTGATTGGTCCAGTTACAAATT